>CM077161.1:12318461-12958872 GCA_039583875.1 Platanthera guangdongensis | reverse complement strand
CAAGAAGATCTTGCAGTTCAAGTGCAGATCTAAGAAGTTGGAGAGAGAGGGCTCCATCCAAGAAATCAGCCTTTGGAACTAGGCTGAGAAGAAGGATTCAGATTCAGTCTGGATCTTAAGTGGCAGAGGTCAAGGAACAACTGCAGAGGATTCAGTCTTATTCAGTTCTACTCAAGAAGCTTTGAAGAAAGCTAAGTCAGGTGAATCCAGCTGAGTTCTTCCAAGAACTCATCAAGAAACTCTCAACTCCCCTCCTTTAATTCTGAGTTGTAGAGTTATTATTTGTATTACATTTTTAACTTGTAGGATCCATTGGATCTGAGTGAATTGTAAGCCTATATTATAAAGGCTGAGGGTAGGGCTTGTTAGCCTGAGTGTAGGAGATTGAGATCTCTGAGTGTAGGCCTTGTTGGCTGAGTGTAGGCCTGGTTGGCTGAGTGTAGGCCTTGATTGGCTGAGTGTAGGCCTTGATTGGAGTGTAGGCTTTGGGATAAAGCTGAGTTGTAAGGCTTTGGGCCTGAGGTAGGAACCAATTTGGGTTCTGAGACAGTGGAGAAGTTTGGCCGAATCTAGTACACTGCTAGATAGGCGAAGGGGGAAAGTGGATGTACCCATATCTTGGGGAACCACTATAAACACTGTGTCTGTGCTGTGATTGTGCTGTGGATTAGCTGTGTATGTTTTGTTATTGCTGTTTGCTGTGCAAGTTAGTTAGAAATCTGTGATATAACTGTTTGGCTGCCAACAAAGTTAGAAAGGATTAGGTCACCTATTCACCCCCCCTCTAGGTGTTTAGGTACCATATCTTTCAAGTGGTATCAGAGCGAGGTTCCTCAAAACAAGGACTAACAGTCTGAGGAGATCCTGTTTGGCAGATTCAGTGTAAGGCACAACACAGTTCAAGAAATTCAAGAAAATCAAGAAACATGGGTTCTATGAGAATCACAAGGAATTGGGTTCCATGAAATTACCCATATGCAGGAAGGAGATCTTTGGGATCTGGAAAGAAAGGGTAAGGCTATTTATGGAGGCCTCAGACCCTAGAATCTACATCACAGTAAAGGAAGGGCTTATGTGCCTATGAAGATTTCAGTTCTAGATGCAAATCAGAGAACTCCAAAGGATTTCTCTGAGATGACTAAGGATGAAATTGTCCTAGCCACCATGGACAAGAGGGCACAAAACATAATAGTGAGTGCCATTGATGATGCAACTTTTCAGAACTTAATTCACTGTAAAACAGCAAAAGAGATGTGGGATACTCTCATTGTCTATATGGAAGGTTCTGAAGAAGTTAGGCAAGATAGGAAGTCCTTGCTAAATCAGGAGTATGAAAGCTTTAGGCAAGGAAAGGTGATAGCATCACTGAGTGCTATAAGAAATTTTACAGAATAGTTAATGAACTCATGTCTTATGGAAGAGAGTTCAGTAACTATGAACTAAATGACAAGTTCTTAAGGTCCCTAACCAAAGATTGGGACACCAAGATCTGTGCCATAAGAGAAATGGCTAAGTTGGGGGAAATTCCTCCTCCCACACTGTTTGGCAAGTTATTGTCTTATGAAATGCAGTTAACAGTGAGAAAAGAGGAGGAGAAATCAACAAGGACTGAGCACAAGAAAGAACTGTTGCTTTCAAGACAGAAGTTCCCAGAAAGTGCAGGAATAAGTCTTCAACTCCACCTCCAGAGGTAGTTGAATCAGAGTCTGATGAGTCTGTCAGCACAAAGTCTAAGAGCAGTGAAAGTGATGAAGACTTTGCTGCTTTCACTAGACACTTTCAGAAGTTTTGAAAAAAAAACAGTGGAGGTCAAGGCCTTCTACATCACAAGGAAAGGAAGACTCTTATCAGAAAAAGAGGTCTTCAAAGAATGACAAGAAAGGACAAATCAAGCAAGGCAACTGGTTCAAAGATTGTTGCTATTGCTGCAATAGACAGGGCCATGTTATTGCAGATTGTCCAGAGAAGAGAAAGGAAATCTGGTGACAGGAAAAAGACTCACTTCAAAGGGAAGAAAGAAAGTCTTTTGTTGCTAAGAAGGAGAAGACTCTATCAGATATCTCTTCTTCAGAAACTGAGTCTGAGGCTGAAGCCTACATAGGGCTGTTTGCTGAAGAAGAAGAGGAAGAATTCATGCAGATCTTGGAGTCAATTATGAACAAGAAGACAGTCATTGCCAGGGCTAATGGCTTTGACAGAGAGTGCCAAAATCCTGGAGCAGCCAGGACCCAGTCAGGTACAAAGTTCAAGTTTAAATTCAGTTTCTTGTTCTAGTTCAGATCAGATTCTTCTTCATCAAGTGATGAGAATATATCTGAGTCTGAGGAAGATATTCATCAGCTTATAGATGAATATAAGTACTGTTGCAAGCTTACAAGAAAAGCAAGACCCTAGCCAAAAGTCAGGCAAAGGAAATTGCTGATCTTAAAGCTGCTGCAACAGATTTTGAGAAGCAATTTGATCAAAAACTGAATGAGATAGCCAGGCTGAAACACATTAACAGTGATTCAGATGGGAACTATCACTTTAAGAATGATCAAATTAAGAGTCTGGAGATCAATCTTCAGAAAGGAGAAGGACTTGTTGCTAGGTTTTCTAAACCTAAGTCAGTGCTACCTTTAATTGATGAATTTGTTCATCATAAAGGCAAAGCTGGACTGGGCTTTTGTTAGACCTGCAGGGACTGAGCAGTCCAAGTATAAGTCCAAGGGCAAAGCCCCAACATTCAACAAGCCTGCTGTAGTCAAGACAGCCAAGGCAGTACCTAAGCAAAGGTACAATAAATTTGAATGTTGGTGCTGTGGCAAAGTTGGCCATTTTGCAGTAGACTGTTGGCACAATGTGAGTGCCAAAGTGAGTTCCAAACTACCTGTTGGAAAGCCAGTAGGTAGTTTGTCAAATTGCAAACTAACAATCACCAAGGACCCAAGAATACTTTGGGTTCTAAGGTTCATTAATTTGTTTTGCAGGTGAGTCCAAGTGGCCATACCCCTACATGGTACTTGGACAGTGGATGTTCCAGACATATGACTGGAACTAGGGGACTACTGAAGGACTACATTCCAATCAAAAATGGTCCTAAAGTGACCTTTGGTGGTTCTGAAAAAGGAATCATCAAAGGGTTTGGTAACATTTCTTCAAACTTAGTTACCATTACTCAAGTGGCTTATGTTAAAGGGTTGAAACACAACCTAATAAGTATAAGTCAATTAAGTGATGTAGGGTATGACATCTCATTTGTTAAAAATGGTTGTCATATCAAGAGGTCAAGTGATCAAGAGATCATTTTGACAGGTTATAGGAAGAGGAATGTCTACTGCCTAGACATTATGATTGAGAACAATGGTTCTCCAGTTTGTCTTGTAGCTGATGAGACAGTCTCTCATTGTGTCAAATGGCACAAGAGGCTAGCCCATCTTAACTACAAGACTATTAGCAAACTCTTTAGCAAAGAGTTAGTGAGGAATGGTCCTCAAGTTAAGTGTGTTAAAGATGGCATTTGCTCAGCTTGTCAAAAGGGCAAGCAGACTAAATCCACCTTTAGAAGCATAGATAACAAAGATGCTGTGAGGTGTTTGTACCTCTTGCATTTGGATCTCTTTGGTCCAATGCCAGTTCACAGCTTAGGTAGGAAGGTCTATACCCTTGTAGTTGTAGATGACTACTCAAGGTTTTCCTGGTGTTCTTCTTAAGACAGAAATCTGAAACACCTAGTGTCTTCTACAGCTTTGTCAAGCAAATTCAGAATGAACTAAATAGTACTGTGGTCAAAATTAGAAGTGACCATGGTACTGAATTTCAGTCTGATAGCATGACAAAACTATGTGAAGACTTTGGGATATTTCAAGAATTCTCTTCACCTAGAACACCTCAGCAAAATGGCATTGCTGAGAGGAAAATAGACCTTGATAGAGGCTGGTAGAACCCTACTAAGTGATACATCACTGCCAGAGTATTTCTGGGCTGAAGCAGTTAACACTGCATGCCATGTTATAAATAGGGCTACCATCACTAAAGGGCTTAACAAGACCCCCTATGAAGTTGTGAAAGGCAGGAACCAAACCTATCCTACTTCAGGATCTTTGGTTGCAAATGCTTCATACTTAACAATGGGAAGTCTTACTTAACTAAGTTTGCTGCCAAGTCCCAAGAGGGAATTTTTGTTGGGTACAGCAATAATAGTAAGGCTTATAGAGTCTACAACTTGACTACACAAGTTGTAGAAGAATCAGTGCATGTAGTTTTTGATGAGACAAAACTTATTAATAATGAGTTGTCTAGCAATGTATGCAGCCCCACAGGTTTGACAAAGAAAATGGACAAGCTTACTATAGAAGAGGTGCCTGCTGCAAGACAGCAAGGAGAGGAGAGTAGCTGCTGTCCAGGGGGAGAACTACATGTGCCAATTGCTGAAGAAATCCAAGGAATACAGCATGATGCAGATGCTGAAGTGGTTCAACCTGAAGTGAGGATGCCTCCAGCCCACAGGCATCTTAGAGATCATCCAGTAGAGCTGATTATTGGAGATCCAAGACAAGGAGTTCAAACCAGGAGCAGAAATCAGGATGCTGCAATCTATTCCAGCTTTCTGTCACAAGTTGAACCTAAAAATTTGAAGAAGCAATACAAGATCCACAATGGACTGAAGCAATGCAAGAAGAGCTTAATCAGTTCAAGAGGTGCAAGGTTTGGGAATTGGTTCCTAAACCTAAAGACCACAATGTAATAGAAGTTAAGTGGATCTACAGGAATAAGATGGATGAACAAGGGTCATCATTAAGAATAAAGCTAGACTGGTTGCTAAAGGATATAGGCAAGAAGAAGGTATTGATTTGATCAAACCTTTGCTCCAGTAGCCAGACTGGAAGCCATAAGGATGTTCTTGGCCTATGCAACCTATCAAGGATTCAAGGTATACCAAATGGATGTCAAGTCAGCATTCCTAAATGGTAATTTGAAAGAAGAAGTCTATGTGGAGCAGCCTTCAGGTTTTGTTGATCCAACTCTACCTCATTATGTCTATAGACTTAGGAAAGCTTTATATGGGTTAAAGCAAGCCCCTAGGGCTTGGTATGAAACCCTATCTAGTTTCCTCATTGAGAACAAGTTCTCAAGGGGGAAAATAGATAAGACTCTATTCCTTAGGGAATCTAGAGGCAAAGTCATACTAGTCCAAATATATGTAGATGACATTATATTTGGTCTACTGAAAGCAGCCTTTGCAAAAAGTTTGCAAAACTTATGCAAGGTCAGTTTGAGATGAGTAGTATGGGAGAGCTGAAGTTTTTCTTGGGTCTCCAAGTTAAACAGACTGAAAGTGGTTTGTCCATTGTCAGTCAAAGTTCACCCTAGAACTCATAAGGAAGTATGGTATGGATTCATCCAGTACCATGAAGACTCCTATGGGGTCAAGTATGTCTCTTAGCAAGGATGATGCAGGGAAACCTGTAGATGAAACCTTGTATAGAGGGATAGTTGGCTCCCTATTATACTTGACTGCTAGTAGACCAGACATCATGTATGCTACATGTGTTTGTGCAAGGTATCAAGCCTGCCCTAAAGAGTCTCACTTGACTGCAGTCAAGAGAATTTTGAGATATCTAAAGGGCACTCCCTATCTAGGCCTCTGGTACCCTAGGAATGGAGACTTTGATCTAACAGGTTATTCAGATGCAGACTTTGCAGGATGCAAAGAGGATAGAAAGAGCACTACTGGAACCTGTCAATTCCTAGGTGGAAGACTAATTTCATGGAGCAGCAAAAAGCAAACCAGTGTGGCTATCTCCACAGCTGAGTCAGAGTATGTGGCTGCAGGAAGTTGCTGTGCTCAACTTCTGTGGATTCAACATCAGCTAGAGGACTATGGATTTCAGGTAAGTAGAACTCCACTTTACTGTGATTCTACAAGTGCTATTTCAATAGCTAATAACCCTGTATCCCATAGTAGAACAAAACATATTGAGATTAAATATCACTTTCTTAGGGAGCATGTAGAAAGAAAGATATTTACTTGAATATGTTAAAACAGATGAACAAGTAGCTGATATGTTTACTAAGCCACTAGAAGAAGCTAAGTTCAATAGATTCAAAATTGAACTAGGAATGATAAACTTAGAGTAAGTTTACAGATTTGAAAATGACTAAGTAAAAAGGTGTCGACACATAGACAAGTCTATGTCGACACAGAATAGTGGTGTCGACACTTCAGGAAAAAGGTGTCGACACATCTAGGAATGTGGTGTCGACACTTCAGAATGTTAGTGTCGACACATGTCAAGTAGGTGTCGACACATCCAATATGGTGTCGACACTTAAGTTTTACTCAGAATTTTCTAAGTAAAGTCTCGACAATGTGTCGAGTTATGTTGTGTCGACACATAACCAAGTGTCGACACATAAAATCTGTTGACTAAACTTGTGTCGACACATATGTGTCGAGACATTATAAGTCAGTGTCGACACTTATTGCCAGTGTCGACACATGTTAAGCTAGCTGTCCCGCCTGTTCATCTTCAAAATCAGAAAGGTATAAATAGGGTTCTGTCTTTGTTTGTCGACACGCTTTCAAAGTTTCGAGACCAAAACTACTGTGTCGACACCTCTCTTTTCTAAAGACAAATTCTCCAACCCTAATGGCTCCTAAGCTTGAGGAGAACGTTAACGAGGGCTATGAGCTAGTGCGGCGCGTCGATGAAGCTGATCAAGAAATCAAGTCGGTGGTAACCCTAGTCGCCAATTCTGGACTAGAATACTTGGTTTCAGAACCAACAAAGATTTGGAAGAAGGAAGTTCTTGAATTCCTTAATGGAGCTGCTGTAGATGACTCTGGATACAGAATCAAATCCAGAGTTCATGGATCTAAGTCAAGATTTCACCAAAAGTCTGAGGAAGGTACTCCAGCTACCTAAAACTCAAGATGAAGAAGAAGTAACTGCATCCAAGACCAGGGAAGCCTTACCTGGTGTGGACTTGATCCAAAGATGAAGATAGGATCTGTCTTTAACAGGAAAGGCATGAACAGTCAAGGAAAATTCATGTCTGAGATTGTGGGCAAGGTTATTCTCAGTAAGCCTGGAGGGCATGACAGGGTGTCTGCCTCTATGTTGGAATTATGACTAGAATCATATTCACTCTGAAAACAGACTGGTCAATAGTGGTTTTTGACAAGATCAAGGAGAGCTTGAAGAAGCCCAATCTGGGCAGAATTATAAGTCTCTACCTAGCTGGTACAATACCAGAGGTAATGAGCAATGCTGCTGGAAGCAAGATCAACCACATGAGGAAGATGGATCAAAGGATATTTTCCAGATGGGACAGGGTGTTGTCCAAGGAATACCAACCCCAGAAAAAGACAGTTACTGAGAAGGAGATTCCTCCAAAGAAGAAAAGAAAAACTGCTGCTGTGGCACAAGAGTCCTCCAGCAGTTCAGGGAGTGAAGAACAAGTTGTTTTCACTCCTGATGATCAAGAGGAAGTGGCTGCAGAGAAGACCCCTGCTGCTCAAGATATTGCTGAGATCCAGGGGAGCTGCCACAGCTAGCCCCATCCACAGGGATCAAAGCCAGGGGGAGCCTCCAGTTGTAGAAGAACCCATCTACTCTGGACAGTGAGCAAGCCACCATCATCATCCAAGAGGTACTCACTGACCTAAAAACTTTAGAATATCTTATAGAAGATGCTGATTTGTCTGATGTTCTCAGCAAACTCAGCTACCTAGTCAGAACCAGATGTTGTTATCAAGACACATCTGTTGTCCTAGAAGTGGTTCCTGATCAAGTAGTTGAAGAACCAAGAACTTCTCCAGCTTCTTCACCTCAAGAGTTTACAATGGAAGATTTATTTCTAAATCTAGATCAAGAAGATTTTGATATGGACAAGAATGCTGCTGAAGATAAGAGGCTGCTGCTGAGGGGGAGCACATGGAAGTTCTGGAAGAGCCTATTAGGCTAGAAACTGAGAAGCACCTGATGTGCAAACTGAGAAGCCTCAAGCCCTAAGGAAAGGGTTGAATAGCCAGCACTTCAGATCTGAAGATGAGGCTGCAAAGGCTAAAAGAAGAAACTCTATGTCTTCAAAAGGAGAAGTCAGAGTTATAAGAAAGCTCTGCAATCTATAGCCCCACAGCCTATAGTTCAACAAGCTCCAACTGTTGATTATAGTGCTTTACTGATTGCACTGCAGATCAAAATGGATGAACAAAGAAAGCTATAGAGGCTTATGTTGATGAAGGGCAAGAAGACTTTACAGTTTGATCTTGCCCAAGAAATAAAGTCTATAAGGTTTGAGATGAACCTTAACAAGAAGGAGATGACTGAATGCTTCCACAAGGGTAAATGCAGTGGTGTATCTGGCAACACACCAAGAGAAGATAAAGCTCAGGTAGATGATATAGCATTAAAGCAAGGATATGTGCTGGAAAATCAAATCAGAATGAATGACAATCTGACTGAGTCCCACAATGCTATAGTCACTGAATTGAAGAATAAGGCTGCTGAACCTTCTACATCTGCTGCTGCAGTTAAGGCTGACTTTGATAAAGTATTTCAAGCTGAGATTACTGCTGTCAAGACTGCTATTCAAGATCCCAGAAAGCATCTCTGAACAACTCACAAAGCTGAAACCATTCTTTAAAGAGGGAATCAGGTATTTGGATAGTCAAATAAGATTTCAAAAGGATGATGTCAGAGACCATATGGCCAGAGAAGTCATAAAGGGGGAGAGAGTATTAGTCAAAGCTAGCTCTGACCATGCCAAATGGATATCTAACTCCATCAGAGCTACACTGGGCTATCCTCCACTCTGTGATGATGATAATGTTGCTGAATCAGGATTCAAACTGCATATCTTGGAGGTGAGCACCAGAGGTAGCTCAAGTGATTTATCCACCTCCAGATTTTGACAATGGTTCAAGCAGATGTAAGCACAATGTATAGCCCAACTGAGGGCAAGGACAATGTTATATGGAAAAGGTTGTTCAACCTATTTCTGCAGCTATGCAAGAGGCATTAGAGAAAGAAGAAGAGGCAAGGTTGTCAAAGAAGAGGTTTAGGGAACAAGCAGAACAAAGGCCAGATTTTGAACAGTGGAGCCCTACCTCTAGAAATATAATTTTAACTGCCTGGAAAGCTGCCAAGGACAATGCTCATGAAAGGAACAAGTGGTTCTCTGAAGCAGAATGGAGGAACATGAATAAGACAGGAGGCTTGTTCAATATAGAAGAAAGGCAAAGATGGGAAAGCTACCTCCTACTGCAGTGGAGCCTAGCAAGTACTTCCCAAGCCATACATATTTTGAGAGGCAGAAATCAAAGCAGAAGAGCTGAAGAAGAAGGACTTAAAAGGCAAGAAGCCTGCTGATGCTGAAACTGCTGAAGCCACTGTCAAAGCTCAAGTCCAACTGGCAAAGGCTTGTTATCAAAGAACCAGACAGAAATAGATTAGGAATTGACTTGAAGATTGTTGTAATCTTTGAATGAAACATTTTTGTAAACCATTGAAGATGTATTAGAAAAATGTTAGAACAATATATGATAAATATTTCATGATTGTTCTGAGAATATGTCTATTTCTTGTTTGTTCTGCAATGTTGAATGTGTATACATGTGTGAAATATTACATGTTTATGTTTACCCTGCTGTTTATAATCTGCTTTACATCATTTTGTAATTTTTAATTATGAATGGTGTATATCATTGACTAAGGGTTATGACTTCTCCAAATAGGGGGAGATTGTTGGGTACATTGGTCAAATGTACCTGATTTGAAGAAGCCTCACCCAACTCAATGATATACATCATAATGTATTTGATGTATGTTTGAGTTACTTGTGCAGGTTAAGAACTGGACTGAAGCAAAAAGTTTCTAAGTCCATGTGTCGACACCCAGAGGGAAAGTGTCGACACTTAAGAAAGCTTGTGTCGACACCCAGACAAGCAGTGTCGACACTTGGAGTCATTGTGTCGACACCTGGGATGCAGAGTCGACACCACACAAAAGTGTCGACACTTGGAGCTGTGTCGACACTCAGTGAAGAAAAGTGCAGACAGAAAGTGTCGACACAAGGAGCTGTGTCGACACCCAGTGAAGCTGTGTCTACACCAGAAAGTGTCGACACTTGGAGCTGTGTCGACACTCAGCAAAAGTCTGCAGAGTCTAAGTACAAGTGTCGACACTCAACACAATGTGTCGACACTATGCAAAGAGAGAGTCAGCACTTGAAGTAAGTGTCGACACTCAACACAATGTGTCGACACTCAACAGAAGAGTCAACATTTGAAGTATGTGTCGACACCCAGAACAATGTGTCGACACACAGCTGAAGACTCAACACTTGAAGAAAGTGTCGACACAAGGAGCTGTGTCGACACTTAGCAAAGAAAAGAAATCAACAAAAATTCTAAGTACAAGTGTCGACACTAAGGGAATGTGTCGACACTCAGCTGAAGTCTCAACAACAAGAAGGTGTGTCGACACAAGGAGCTGTGTCGACACCACACTCAGCAAGATTCAACATAGAAGACTATGTGTCGACACAAGAAGCAGTGTCGACACTTGACAGATTCAACACAAGAAGATGTGTCGACACAAAGGAGATGTGTCGACACATAGAAGAATTCAGCAAAGCTAGAAGAACAAGTACTTGTGTCGACACTCAATTTCAGTGTCGACACATGCAGAAGAATCTGTGTCGAGACATACAAGGAGTTGTGTCGACACCTTGTAGACTTGTGTCGACACTTACACAACATGTGTCGACACTTGGACTATAAGTGTCGACACTTAAAGACAGAAAGTCTCGACACTTACAGACAGTTAGAGATTTTCAAGAAGTGACTGGATGACTTGACAGCTGCCGTTCCAGCCGGTCTACAGCAACTGTCAGAGATGTCAGAAGTCAGTTATGAACCGGTTCCATGAAGAAAGCCTATAAATAGGCACCTACAGTTTACAGAAACTGTTGTTGAAAATTGTTCAAGTTTGTTGAAGTGGTTAAGAGTTGTTGAAGTAATTATTGAAGTAATACAAAGAGTATCAACACAAGAAGATCTTGCAGTTCAAGTGCAGATCTAAGAAGTTGGAGAGAGAGGCTCCATCCAAGAAATCAGCCTTTGGAACTAGGCTGAGAAGAAGGATTCAGATTCAGTCTGGATCTTAAGTGGCAGAGGTCAAGGAACAACTGCAGAGGATTCAGCCTTATTCAGTTCTACTCAAGAAGCTTTGAAGAAAGCTAAGTCAGGGTGAATCCAGCTGAGTTCTTCCAAGAACTCATCAAGAATCTCTCAACTCTCCCTCCTTTTATTCTGAGTTGTAGAGTTATTATTTGTATTACATTTTAACTTGTAGGATCCATTGGATCTGAGTGAATTGTAAGCCTATATCTATAAAGGCTGAGGTAGGGCTTGTTAGCCTGAGTGTAGGAGATTGAGATCTCTGAGTGTAGCCTTGTTGGCTGAGTGTAGGCCTTGGATTGGCTGAGTGTAGGCCTTGATTGGCTGAGTGTAGGCCTTGATTGCTGAGTGTAGGCTTTGGAAAAGCTGAGTTGTAAGGCTTTGGGCCTGAGGTAGGAACCAATTTGGGTTCTGAGACAGTGGAGAAGTTTGGCCGAATCTAGTACACTGCTAGATAGCGAAAGGGGGAAAGTGGATGTACCCATATCTTGGGGAACCACTATAAAACACTGTGTGTGTGCTGTGAAGTGCTGTGGATTAGTGTGTATGATTTTGTTATTGCTGTTTGCTGTGCAATAAAGTAGTTAGAAATCTGTGATATAACTGTTGGCTGCCAACAAAGTTAAGAAAATCCTTTAGGTCACCTTTCACCCCCCTCTAGGTTCTTTAGGTACCATATCTTTCAGACCAGTATCCTTGAGACCGTAAAGTTCTCTACCGCCGTCTGGATCACCAGGGCGTCACAGAATGGATCTTGTAGTCCGGCATGTCGCTGACGAGAAGGTGATTTTTTCTTCCGGTGGGGGAGCCGGGAGGTAGAGGCGACCCCCCTTCGATACATGGTTTGCAGGCTCCCCTTGCGGGTTGCCTCAATCCCACTCCTCCATGAATCACCCCGATTCCTCCCCGGGTCCCCACGTCTACCCGATCTTCACATCTATCTTCTCATCTCCCCCTGCTGTACTTCTACGATCCTTACCGGCGGATCCTGCCTCCTGCTCCTCTTGCTTCCCTCATTTCTAAGAACTCCGGGCAGGTGGTCGTTGCGTGACCTTCTTCTGGTGGAAGTCACAAAAGAGCAACGCCACCCTACCTCTTCTTCCTTCTCCTCCTCATTCTCCCAGCTCCTCGAACTCCTCCTCTTCGCTCCTCTTCCTCTGCTTACCTCCATGCCTCTTGCGGCGGCAGGACTCGACCCCTTGGCTCCTGCCTCCATGCCGGTTGGTCGAACCTCCTGGGTTCCCGTAGATTATCTCTCCCTGGTAGGCCCCTACTTGGCCCTGGGGACGACCCTCCTGGGGCCTCCAATCCAATTGGTTTGTTTGGCTCCCGGCCCCCCATCCCTGCTGCTGCCCATGCCTTCGGGGCTTTCCCTCCTCTTTCTTTCTTCTCCTCTGCTCCCTCTGCTCCCTCGGCTCCTTCTGCTTTCCTGTTGCAGGTTCCTTCACATCATCCTCCGCCAGCCTGGCCAACTTCCTGGCGAATGCTGGGTTTGCTCTCTCGAAGTCTATCTCCTTTGCCGCCCTCTCCATGAGCTCCTCAAAGAGAGAGGGGCACTCTCTTCAACTCCATACTGAAGAATCCTGGCCTCAGCCCCAGGGTAAAGGCGGCGACATCAACGCGTACCCTGGGACCTCCTGGACCAGGAGGATCTCTTCCTGAAACCGGTCCGACATAGTGACCCAGTGTCTCATCCGGCTTCTGCCTCACCGCAAACAGGCACTCCGCCTCCTTCTTCCTCCTTCTTCGATGTTGAGAACCTCAACAGGAAACTTCTCCGCAGATCTTCAAAGCAGTAGATCGACCTTGCTGCAACTGTTGGAACCAGTTCCGAGCCTTCTCCTTCAACGTGATGACAAATAGCCGGCACTTGAAGGCATCCGTCATCTGCCTTATCAAAACGACATCTTCAAACCACTGCGCGTGCTGTACAGGGTCATCCTTTCCCGAGTAGTAGGACATGTCAGGCTCCCGGGAATCCCTCCGGTTCCGGAAGCTGAGATGATGAGCTCGTTGAAGGGCTCTCCCTCCGCTGCCTGGCGAGATGGCACGTCCCGCGGCCTCGGCTGGCTGGCCCGATCCGCGAGACCGTGCCCGGGGAAGAGTTCTCGCACTGCTGCCTCCCTCTCGCCCAAATCGGTCAAAAGCCTCCTTGCCCGGGCGCTGGCCTGGGAAGAGCTCCCGCGCGGCCACGTTCCTCTCGCCAGCCTTCCGCCGGGACCCCTCCTCCCCGGGCGCTGTCCCAGGGGCGTTCTCGCCCAAGAGCGGGACCTCCTCTATCGGAACCTGAGGTGTAGCCCACTCGCTTCGGGCCGAGAAGGCCAAGCTGATGGTCTGCAGGACCCTCTCGCCTGAATTCATCCAGCTTCTTCCTCGTCGCTTCCTCTCTCCGGTGGGGGGAGCCTCCAGAACCAGACCCTTCACCTTCACCTCCAGCCATGGGGACAAAACTTAAGGTTTTTCTTGTATCAGCTGCCTTCCACGCTCACCACACCAGAACTGTTGAAGCCAAAAATGACCTCAACGGGAGTTCAAAACAGGGGTGGCAGCCAACACCTACTTCTCTCAAGCCTCAACCCTCGACTAGATTCAAAGGTTCTGGACTGACCCAAAGCTCAGCAGGAGGTCCCACCTCACACCCGGAAGATCTATGAGAGCTTCCCCTCCAAAGCCAAAAGCTGGGCTAGGAGCTCCTCAGAAAGCATGGAAATTGGAAGTTTATAAAAGCTTGCCTTCTAAGGAGCCCCTATGGGTCTATTTATAGCCTTTGCTGACATGAGATTACTGAAATGCCCTTGGTTGATCTGCCAATAGCCAAATCCCGCTGTTTATCCTGAGGGTATAGGGTAATTTCTCCTGAGGGAAATTAGGTCATTTTACCCAAGGCCCCTGCCCCACTCGGCGAGAGCTCTGAGCCGAGAGTCTTTCTGGCCAAGTCCGACGCAAGCATTCTCGCCTACTTATAGACGAGAGCTCCTTTGAGATTGGAGCTTGGCGCAAGCGCAAGCGTTCCCGTTGGCTGCGTTCGACGATCTGGATTCGACGATTTGGCTGCGCCCGATGATCTGGGTTCGACGATCGTCGAGCGCGGGGAGCTTTGTAGGCGAGGGGGCTTGGCTCTAGCGCAAGCGTTCCCGCCTACTTGGGCGAGATCTTCTTTATGGCGAGAGAACTCCTCTGGCTAACCTAATTGTGACTGTTGGTGCCTCCTGGTCTGACTCAGCGAATATGGGGTTGTACATTACACATATTTGTTGTACAAATACCACACCACATTGCACATTATCATGGGGGAGGGGGGGGGGAGGGGGAGAGGTGATATGTTTGGCAACATAACACATGCAAGAAGAAAGCTACAGAGAAGAGTACCAGTGCTGGAGAAGCCAAGCCCTGTGCCGGAGAAGACAAGCCCTGTGCCGTCGGAGAAGAAGGGCCCTAAGCCGAAGAAGAGCAGCCCTGCGCTGGAGAAGACAAGCCCTTCGCCGTCGAAGAAGAAGCACTGGATGCGATCAGGAACCTTGATGCCGTCGGAGAAGATGCGGCGAGATCGATTCCCGTTCGCAGCGACGGAGGTCACGATACCTGCCCGAGCGCTTCTCCTCCAAAATGCGATAAAACGGTGCTCAGCGTAGGGTTTCATCCCGCAAAAATTTTGACCCGGAAAAACGGCGGGCGGTTCGAAACCAGAGCGGAAAAACAAATGGGTTTAGGCCGGGCTTCAGCAATTTGACAAAACGTAACAGACAAAAACGAGTTACCAAATAAAACCCAAATCTGGTACGAAGTAGAATATATGTCTATGACCTTAGCTACTTATGAATTGATTGGGCTTAAATCCCTCTTAGGCTAAATAAAAGTGTCGCTTCTTGATGCTATTCCACTTTATTGTGGCAATTATGTTTCTATCCATATCTCATCCATTCCCGCGTTTATGAAAGTACTAAACATATAGAGATTGACTGTCATTTTATTCGTGAATATATTAAAAACAAGATCATTACTTTCCCATTTGTGTGTGTGTGTGTGTGGTGGGGGGGGGGGGGGGGTCGTTGGAACAAAGACGGTAAGGTCACCGGGTGATGACTAGAACTCTAGTGATACATGTCATTAGGGTTTACGTGAAAGCAACATATATGAATAAATTCCGGAGATCTCAAAAACATCGAAATTGTGCGTGCTTTGACTTCCGTCATTAGGTACCTCTTATTTCTAGCAATCATTTCTTAAGTTGAGTCATATTCACAACATTGTAAATTGTCTCTGGACCATCGAACTAAAGAAAATGGACTTTATTTTCTCTCATCACAATGATTTCATACAGTTTGGTTTTCTTGTTTTTTAATTTTTTCCCTTATTTTTGTTTGAGAACTGGTGTTATTCTTCTGAAGTGGGTGGCAAATCCTTATATATTGCAGGTGGCATGATTTTCCAAATGACTTTAGGAGGTTCGGAGTTGCCTAATGATCCTCAAAGATCATACCATGTTAGTAATTTTTTTATAAAAATACTTTGTCGCTTTAATTAAATGGGTTGCCATATTTACAATGCATTCAAGGTTCTCAGCTAAGTAATAGAACTTAAAATGATAATTAGGTTTGATATATTATTCTGAAGAATGTCAACAAAATTTATGGAGTTGAGTTTGTGTTGTAAAATAGAAAAAAATGCTAGTATTTTGTGAAAGAAGATATCATGGATTGAATATAAATATTTTGGAATTGCAATTAGGTTATTTATGTCGTTTGAATTTGAATGAGTGCCTTTCCAATTAACATTGGTAAGATAGAATTCTCTATACATTCACAGTATCAATTGAAAGCTAGGCTTGTGGTTTATGTCGCCTTGCCTTTCGTTTGTTAAACAGCAGAGGGAGGCCGATCACAAACTCTATATGTGTGGGAATGATCCTGGTAAGGGAAGGATGAGTGCTATTCATAGCAAACTGTTATGGGTCGGTAAGGGAAGGATGGATGCCATTCATAGAAAACTGTTATTGGTCCTAACTATCCGTCACCCATTATGTTACACATATTTTATTATGAGATTTTATTCCGAGTTGTAGGAGTCGAGTCTTATTGAGTTGAGTCATTGTTATCGAGTCGAGTCATTATGAGTCTTTAAGATGGTTTTTAGTAATTCGTGCATCTCTTTTATTTTGGGGGTATTTACACCCATGCCACTTGTAAATCTTTAAATAGATCCCTTGGGTCATTGTATAAGTTATGAATGAAATTATGAATGTTCTATTCCTCTCTCTAATTGTTTTCTCCTACTCCCATTTCTAAGGTTAAGGTTGAGCACGACTCCCATTCGTCCTCTCCCCTTGCATTCTCCGCGGATTGAGCTTTGTTCCCCTTGTATCTCCGCCTCCACCACGACCTCCGACGACGTTACGGTTAGACCCATAACAACTTGGTATCCGAGCCATCCTTCCTCCATTTCCTATGGTATCACTTTCACAAGCCCCTACCTCGTCATCTCTAGCAGCAGCCGCAAAGGCACTCTCCCGTCTGTGTCCTTATGCAGCTAGAACTGCAAGCCCTATCTCCCGCACCTTGTCGTTATGCAATAGGAATCGCAAGGGCATGCTTCCGCCCTATATCTCCCACAGATAACCTTCGTTCTCCTGCACCACGCGCTCGTTGTCTCCAAGCTCGACACACTCACTGCTCCCTTCATCGAGCCTTTACTTCGCCCGGACCGCCTTCACCGACCTTTTACGTCATCTCCTTCCTCGGAATCGATCGCTGCTTCTATCCCAACGCTCGACCAACCAAATAATCTTGCCATAGCCCACGTCCCTCACAACAGGCACTCTTCCTCAAACCTCCTTGTATGCTTGTCCATTCCTGTCCAACCACAACTCAAGCTTCGAGTAGGACGGCTGCCATCTTATCAAACCGCCATCATTCCTCCTCGATCCGCCCTCCCCTTTACTCACCTCGAGCTGACCAAACCGCAGCAGGTTCACTCAGTTCACGAGACCAGCGACGACAACAGAAACCTCTCTAGGAGTTCTTATTTCGATTAATTGATTGATTTAATTAAATCTTAACTCGATTAATTGATTTGTTAATTACTGTAGCATTATGACTAGCACTGACGAGTAAGCCACCCTCCATTCAATGCTCCAGAAGTTACTAGAGATGTCAGTGGCCTATGACGTTGTGCTTTTGCGACTCACCGACGCTTCGACGGTCCAACTCCACAGGCTCTGCCACTGATTCCATTATATCAGTTAGTGATCCTACATGTGCTCGATGAAGCTCTTCTGACTGTCGCAGTTACGATTGCTTCACCATCTACTCTGGTTGTTCCCTCCGCATTTCACACAATCAACATCGTTACCGCCGAGCCCTGCAATGGCGTCGCCTAATTTTATGTCATCCGTCCCCTTGGTCTCCACTCTGCAGCCTCCGCTCCAGCCACCTGTTCCGCCCACCGTTGTAGAGACAGTCCTTCTGATGATCACTCCTGTGGCGATGTCGCTGATTTTGATTGCCACAACTTATCTTCATCTAGGGCCTCTGTTTTCCTCATCTGTCTTCATTCACTCGGCACACTCGCACCGACTCTAGTAGTTCTTTCCGACAATCTTCCTTCCGCAAGCACCTCTTCCATACCAGATCCTTGCAGTCTCTCGTGCCATCTATGAGCACGATAATGTCTCGCCACTTGATGCAGCTACCGCCACATCGACGCGTTACCAGGATCCGTTCTTGCAATAAATCAAGGAGCCAGGTGATCAAATCATTCAAGCCTTGTTTAAGCTTGAGGGAATGCTCGATTTGATGGCCGTGCGGGATGTTATCGGTCCCCACTATCCGTCGTCTATTAGATTACACATTTTATTACGAATCTTTATTTCGAGTTGTATGAATCGAGTCTTATCGAGTCAAGTCATTCCTATCGAGTCGAGTCATTTCGAGTCTTTATGTTGTTTTTTAATAATTCACACATCTCTTTTATTTTGAGGGCATATACACCCTTGCCACTTGTAAGTTCTTGAACAGATCCTTTGAGTCATTGTATGAGTTATGAATGAATTTATGAATGTTCTATTTTTCTCTCTTGTGCTTTTCTCCCCCCATTTCTCGGGTTAGGGTTGAGCACAACTCCGCTTCTTCCTCTCCCCTCACATTCTTCGTGGGTTGAGCATGGCTCTCCTTATTTCTACGCTTCCAATGCCACTTCCAACGACATTATGAATTAGACCCATAACAACAGAGAATGCAAAGGGAGTGGAAGATGGGATCCATGCTCAACCCTAACCCTAAAAATGGGAGGAGAAAAACATTAGAGAGAGGAGTAGAACATTCATAATTTCATTCATAACTCATACAATGACCCAATGAGTCTATTTAAAGGTTTACGAGTGGCATGATTGTAAATACATCAAAATAAAATAGATGAACGAATTACTTATAACCATCTTGAAGAATCGTAATGACTCGACTTGATACGACTCGACTCATACAACTCAGAATAAAGACTTATAATAAAATATGTGTAACCTAATTGGTGATGGATAATGGGGACCTATAACACAAACCTGTTGGAGTAAAAAACTCCTTGGGTATTAGAGACGAGGAAATCTTTCTGTGAGGGAATGAAAATATGACATATGGCAACCCACCTATTGGCTCAACTCTTTCTTCGATGGCGGGATTGTTGGGCATTAATTAACCTTTGTAGTTGTTCTTATTAAGATGAATTTATGGCAAAACTAGGAGGTGATATATTAAATGATACATGCCGTTTATTCGGACCTCCCCTATCAATTTACAAATTATAGGTTGCATCTTTGATATCTTCCACTATCGTCAGAAGAAAATAAATAGATTAAATGCAAAGCGAGATGCTTGATTTCAAGATGGAATCTCTTGGGAGCAGGATCTAAGGTTGTAAATATCGGATGTTTGGGACATTTCAGATTGAGTTCTTTAAATGTTACATATTGGATTTGATACACGTGCCTCCACCTGGATCTCAAACATATGAAAGGATTCGCCGATCATCTGAAGGATTCGCCAACCATTAACAAGAACTCGTCTACTATTCTTTTGAATTCACTTACCCTTGTCAATTTTTCAAAACTTATAATTCTCTCTATTGCAAGCTGCACTCGTAAGGAAGAGGGTCGCGCCTACACACAAGGGGGCCGCACCGCACACAAGGGGGCCCTGCCGGCACGCAAGGGTGCCGCGCTAGCAAGCAAGGGGGCCGCGCCGACACGCAAGCGGGTCGTGCCCTCACGCAATCACGCCGCACCCGCACGCATGTGGGCCGCGCTAGTATACAAACTTGGTACACCCGCTCTTGATGCATCTTGTTACAAATGGGTTCTGCCTGTTTGTGGATTGCTTTAGGTGTGCTTGGGAGAAACCACGCTCGATGTTGGAACCAAAAAATTCAATTACTAATGTTTGAACCGATAGGGTGACTAAAAGTTACTTGTCTAGTGGTCGACCCGAGCAAACTACACTAGACAGAGCTAAAGAGCTAGAACTGATGCCGAATGACTTATAAACCAGACTCGAGAGCTGTAGCGAGGATGTCCCCACGTACCCGAAAGTTTATATGAACTTCCCCTCCCAAAACAAGGATGAGCTTGACACAAGAAAGACACAGATTTGTTGGAAGGGAAGCTTGGGGGGGGGGCAACGTGCCTTTTACTTGCTCCTTGAGCTTCTATTTATAGGCAATCTGGGTGGGGTGGGGGTTATAGAGCATGCGAGTAGACGCTCCCGCCTTCTTGAGACACTAAGTACCCGACACCTGAGCGACCTTTTTTCTGGAAACTTTGGAGGAGGCTAGCTTATCAGAGTCACCGTTGGCGAGGTCGCCTATGCCGAGTCTTCAGTTGGCGAGCTCGCTGGTTGGATGATCTCCAATGCTGCGAGGTTGGCAGTAAAGCCCAAAAGGGGTTCGCAGGCAGATTATGAAGGTTGCTGAGCTCCATCCTACTGAGCTCTCCGGCGAGCTGATCAACAAGAAATGGGTGAGCTCTAGATGAGCTCCTGTTGTTTTCAGAGATGAATGTTTCTGGGATTGCGGTCCATCATCTGAGGTCCTGAGACTTATGTTATGGCGTGAGCCCACCTCGTCGAATACTGATTGTACATAATTCTCGCTCTTTGTGAGTTCGCCTAGAGCTCAGAAAGAATCATTCAACCATTATTTATCGAGCCGTGGTTCTGTTGTGCTGGAGGTATCAGTTCTCTCCCCTATAAATTGGGGTTGGGACTTCTGAAATCCACTCCTTGGATTATGGACACTGAGAAGAAAGTGACTTTGTCCATCGCAAAAATGACCACCTCGTCTACCGAGGCAAAAGGGGACCTTCGTGCAAGGCTCACCACGTTCCAGCCGTTGAGACCCTATCAGCGAGCGTTCTCCGGGCAAAGTTAGGAACCGTTCCCTCTCCCGACCTCTTTAGGCGTTCCAGAATGGAGTGAGTAGAGAGGAAAAATAGGTCGTGACCCTGGATTCCTAACGACAAAGGCTAGGCGAGGGAGAGCTCCTTGGTGTATGGGATGAACCACCCTCGAAGAAGACCGCCTCCTCTGCCATTGCTTACTCGCTCCCAGATCCACGTCTGGAGAGGATTGACGAGGTAAAACCAAGCTCGCGTCTAATCAGCCGAGGTCCTGTTTGGTGCTGAAACTAACCTCCTTTTACGACTACTTTACCAGGCGGCCTTTAGGTACATCATGGACCTGACCCTGAGCAACTACGCCGTTCCTTCTCCTTTGCGAGGGAACGACGGAGACCCCTCAGGCGAGGTGGTGCTCGCCCTCGCCTCCACGTATGGTGAGTAGACTCCATCCTTTACAGTGTAATCTTGATGCCTTGCTAATCGAGTTGTTATGCAACACTTGTTAATGACGAGGGCCTGAGACCCTCGCCCTTCCTGAGAAGATTGCTCCCACGACCCCGCAGGTCACGAAGCTGCTTCCGCCTCTTGCTTATGTGGAGGCCAAGGAGTTGACTCTGAACTCCAAGTATGTCTGTTTCTTGGAGGAACTGAAGGACACGACGACCCCGCTCGTACTGAGCGAGCAAGAACCATAAGAGCCATCAAAGCCCACCATGCTGCCGTCGAGCTCCGTCCTTGTGACTTTGGTCTCCACCGCTTCTCGCGCTGTGTGTCTGCCACTGGCTCCCAGCGGTCTGCCTCCGTAAGGGACTCCGTTGATGTTGGTGACAGGCTCGGCCTCGACGGATAATCTCCTCTCCAGCGCCTGATTCTGCGCCTTCACACATCATGTCTGCCAACAAGACCACATTCTGCGGGAATGGGCTAGTTGCGGCGCCTCGCTCAGAACGAGGCGAGTCCAGTGGGCTTCACCGCTTTCATGACTCGCGAGATCACCCGTGCAGTCACGAGGAAAGAAGACATCATCGTCGTTCTTCTTGCGCGAAAAAGGAGAGTTCACAGCACCACTGTGGTATGATTCTCATCACCATTGTGGAATGATGTTTAACAATTCATACAATTTGTAGGCCCAACCCCTCTTATGGTGTCTCCCCGCTGCCGGCCCTCTTTGCCAGCTAGCAAGTTCTTCGTCGACCCGGGTGAATCTTTCAGCGAGTTCATGGCTTGCATCCTCACGTTGCTCTCCTTATATAAAATGCGGTTGAAGGAATGGGCGACAAGCGAGCTCAATTGTCTCCTAATCGCGATGTAGTCTCGACTATCCCTTTTCGAGGAGTTCATTCCCCGGCCTGAGAGGCCGAGCACAAATATTTCTACATCCAGATCTTGGAGGTGCATATGACCGAAGTTAGGCCTGTAAGTAGTTCGGTTAGGTTCGGTTTTGGATAAAAACGAAACCGAACCGAATACCCTCGGTTTTCACACTCCCCAAATGTAAACCGAACCGAATCCATATAGTTCAATTTGGTTTGGTTCGGTTTTCTGACATAGCTAACTTGTAATAAAATTTTCCCAAAAAGTTTTCTTAGAGTTCTCATTAATTTCTTTTTGACTTAAGTAATAAATTGATTTTGATTAAGAGTTAACTTAGAAATAATTACTCTGAGATTTATATATTTAAAAATAATTTATTGTGTCGTATGCTTTCTAATAGGCGTTAATTTTAGTTTACTGTAAATTAATCAAGCAAAAAACAATTGATGTAAGCATGCATATTGCGATAATTTACGAATAATATTATGGTCGAATTAATCCACTTGATGCATAACTTTAGCGTCTATAATTTTCGAGCAAACTACACTAGATAGAGCTAATATAATATAATTAATCCACTAGATTTTGTAGTTAGAAATATAGTCTAACAAAATTTTGAATAATCATCTATTAAAATAAAAGTGAAATTTTTATCTCCTAAACTTTGTGTAGTAACTGGTCTAAATAGATCCATATGAATAATTAAAAAATCTAGTAGTAGAAATATTATTTTTACTTTTAAATGAAGATTTTGAATTTTTTTTTCTTTTTGAGAAGACGTACATAAAGAAGATAATTTTCCATCTAATGAAGGTAAAACTTTTATCAACTTATTTTTTGAAAATTTTACAACTAGTTTAACACTAGAATGACGAACACGCCGATGTCACAATTTTAATTCTTCATTTTTAGAAATAAAACATTTTAACATAGAATGAGAAAGATTATAAAATTCTATTATATAAACATTGTGAAATCTAGGTGTAGTAAGAACAATTTCATGTGATTTTGAATCAATAATTTTGCATAAATTTATAGATTATTCAAATAAAACGTTTAAAAACCTTTATTACATAATTGACTTATAAAAATTAAGTTATGTTTCAAATCATCTACATATAAAACATTCGAAATAGTAAAAAATTCGTTACCCACTATACTGATTGATGCAACCCGCGTCACGTTGTTTTGTTTTTATTATTTTTAGTGCACGCCTTTTATTATCGTAGCGCACGTTTTTCCGCATTTTTGGGTTTTTTTTGTAGCGTCTAGTTGTATCGTACATGTATGAGCGCTTTGATGTTAATTTTGTATCGCGTACGCTTTCACGTAAATTTTTGTTTGGCTCGTTGGTGTGACCGGCCAACGTGATCCTAAATGCATAGTTCTGGTAATTGTAGGAAGTCGGTTAGCTTAGGGCAAACTTTAATTTAATTAACTATTTTATTTTTAAACATTTATAAGTTTTGAAATCTCCGACTTGAGTGAGCATATTCATCTCATTCTCAAAGCCCTCTAAACATCAAATCAATTTCATGGTGTGTCATTAGCCCAAAGTATTCCAAATGTGAAACCCTAAACCTATCCCTTTAAAAACACTCCCTCCCCACTGTTCCAGCCCGACTGGAAATAGAAACTGACGAATCAATTTGATTTCGTCGGTTTTCCACTCCAGCGTCGCCTATCTCCCGTCGGAATAGCTCGGCGTCACCTTCCCCTCCCTCGACTGCTCGCAGCGCTACCCCTAGATGCCCTACCAAGGGACAGCGACCCATCCTCCAGACTCTGACGAGTCTTCCGGCAGCTTCCCCGACGGGATCCAACTCTTTCCTGGACATCCATCTCCGTCGCCGCCTGGGAAGAGTTTCTCTTCCTCCGGCACAACCGCAAAACCTGTCTAGGATTCCAGCGACCCAACCAGTCCCCTCCTCCGGTGGATTCAGTGTGCGTCCGACATCTCTCCTTGCTTCCAGCCGGCTCTCCCTGTTTCCAGTCAGCAGCGACGCCTCCCCTGCTCCAGCAAACCCATCAAGCTTCCAGCCACCATCCCTTCTCCAGCCATTGCCTCTCCGCCTTGGGTATACCTCGCCTCTCCTAGCTCCATCCTCAAGTATACTTTATGCTTAAATCCATTGTTGTCAAGGCGCGCGCCTAGGCGGCCTAATGCGCCAGGCGCACCAGGCGCAGCTCGCCGCGTCTCATATCAGCTGAGGCGGGCAATGTGCCCCAGACGGGCCTAGGCGCGCGCCTTACAGGCTCCCAGGAGGCGCGCCCGGCCTTTCATGATATATTTTTTTAAAAAAATTGATATGAGCAAAAACATGATCTTAGACGCACCCGAGACACCCCCTAGGCGCACTTGAGCGCCCAATTCACTGAAATTGAGCGAATTGGGCGCCCAATTCACTGAAATTCCGCGATTTCGCTCAGTTTCAGCGAATTGGGCGCCCAAATCGCACAGTTTCAGCGAATTGGGCGCCCAAATCGCACATTTTCAGCGAATTGAGCGCCCAAATCGCACAGTTGCGCCCAATTCGCTCAATTTCAGTGAATTGAGCGCCCAATTCGCTCAATTTCTTTTTCCCACCAATTTTGCACCTCACGTGCCTCAGACGCGCGCCTGCGCCTTGCGCCTAGGCTCCAGGGGCCATTTGCGCCTCGGTGCGCCTTGCGCCTTTGATAACTTAGCTTAAATCTTTAAATGAATAGTTGGTTATTAGAGCTTGCCTAACTAATCATATCTCCTGATTACCATTATTTTTGTTGCACGTGCATGCCACTAACTATTTCTGTGCCTGTGGAATTTAGTTTCATAACGTTGTATGTTCGTGCAGTAGCGTTTACGTTCGTGTGCGACAACTTGGTCGTTTAGTTCGTTAAAATAGCCCGCGAAAGTCCCCTCGTGCCAAATTATTTTAAATAGGTCGCATTTTATTTTGTTTAAAAACGACACCCTCACCTTGGATCACATCACTGATGCCCATGATTCTTTCTTTTTCATTGTCGCCAAAGGTCACTACTCATTCTTTCTTCATTTCTAGGCTAAGGACCTTTGATCTTTTGTCCGTCATGTGATTTGAACATCCTGAGTTCATGTACCACACGTCTTCTTTGTCCTTAGCCTGCCAACACACCTAGAAAATAGATGAGAGTAAAGATCTGACTACCCAAGTAGTTCCTCCTATATTATATGTGGAAACCTTAGACACATAGACTTGTTTAAATAAATTTTGACCTTTCTTCCTGCAAGAGTCAATATTGTATCCAAACCTATTACATTTGACACACGTGATAAAAGAAGATGAAACCTTTTTTAGAGTTTTTTGTGTACTCTTGCTGGAAAATGTAGTAACAAAATTATTAACAAATTTTAGATTTCTGGAATTTTTGTTATCGCAAGCGATAACACCTATTGTCAGACGATAGCTTCCATAGACATGCCGCAGCCCAAATTTTGCAGATTCACAGCACTGATTGGCTAAAATCATATCCATTATTTTTGCGCAATTCCAAATTTTTTGATCGCCATATTCAAGTTATGGATCCATGTTTTCAAAGCGGTGTTTTCTGAAACTAACATGACACACCTGTTAGCAAAGGTTTTCTTGCCTTCTTCAACTTGAAAACGAGAAGATTTGAAAGATCTTTTTAAGTCCCCTTTCTCTTTAGTAAGAATTTTAACAACGAATTGAGACAAGCTTCTTCTAATTCTTGAACCCTTGCCAAAAAGTGATCGCACTCTTGACAAGTCATCTTCTATTTCCCTATCACCTTTAGTTTAGCAGATAAATTTTTTTAAACAAAGTTTTATTTTTAGATTTTAACAAATCAATATTTTTTTAAGTTTTACAAAAAATTTGCATGTTTGTAAAATTTCAGGATACAATTCATCATAAGTAGGATGAGTTGCCTCAGTTTCGCTCAGCACACCGCATTTATCATCGGATGACGAGTTGCTCTTTCTCATTAAACACATGTTGGCCTCCTTGTCATTGTTTGTACTTGATCCACTTGAATCCCTAGATGAGGAATCACCCTATGTCTCTGCCTTCAACATCTTTTTCTTGTCCTTTTTTGCCTCTTTTCTTTCTGCTCTTTCAGATATTTCGGACACGTACTTCAGATATGTCCAACCTTTCTACAATGATAACATTCCGGTGGCGGACGGTCCTCATCATCATCATCATCGATCTTTTTTTTTTCCTTTCTTAAATCTAGACTCATTATTAAAGTACTTCTTAAATGAATTTTTCATTTCCGAATTTCTCATAAATCTCTTAAACTTCTTCACAAACTCTCCTCATCTTCTTCATCATTCTCATCAGTTTCACTATCTTCTTCCTTTGACTTCAACGCCAACGCCTCTTTTTCGCCTCCAAGTTGTATTCTTGTTGTTGAATCTTTAACTACACCTCATGAGTTTTGAGATTTCCGATGAGACTCTCAATTTGATGAATTTTTAGATCGTGTGACTCTAAGATGATAATCACCTTCAGATTGAAATTTGGGGAAAGCGATCTAAGAATCTTTCTAATTAAATCGCCATTAGAGAAATTTTTTTCAAGTACTTTGGAATCGTTGACGATCTTTGTAAATGTTATATACATAAAATCAATGTCTTCATCAACTTCCTTTCTGAGCTTTTCAAATTCTGACTTCAGTTGAACTAACTTTGAATCCTTCATATGCAAGGTACTTTCATGAGTAACTTAAAGTAAATTTCAAAGACCAAATGCAGTTTCACAAGCACGATCCCTATTAAACTCAGTTCTAACGCACAAAATAAAGCATCCATAGCCTTAACATTATTTTTGCACCTTAACTTGTCTATATCATCCCATTTATCTTTTGGTTTCTCTATGGTGACACTTCTAACTACCAATGTAGGTGGAGTGTAGCATTGTTCTACCATTCCCCAAACATCAATAAATAACACAATTAAAAAACATCGCATTCGGGTTTTTCAATAGTCATAGTCAATGTCAGTGAATAAGAGAGGTCTACTAATTCCTTGCCCCTCAGAAAATGCGTGATCATTATGTGTCATTACTCCCAGTGATGAAACCGTTTTGGAGTAACCTGCTCTGATACTAAATGTTGAATCTTGCGGTGCCCATAGAGAGGGGGGAGGGGGGTGAATAAGGGCTATTTACAAAATTTTGGAGAACCTTAACACTTAGATAATTTTAACAAATAGACTTATGTAAATTTTCTTACAACCAGTAATATGAAATAAAAACATAAAAAATGAAGGACAAACAAGATGATTTTATTCCACAAACGATGAAAAACATAAACAATGATTTCAATAAAGCTTGAAATCGAGGCTATAAGTAAAAATCATCTTTTGTGAATTCACTGGTCCTTCTCTCAAGGATCGGCCGACTATTGTCTATCTCTCCCTATATACAACTTCTAGCCTCCCCTAGATCTCTCCACGACGAAGCCGCTACGCACAAGGCGTCAAATTCCACCTAAACGCACAAGGTCCTAGTCGTCACTCACAAGTCGGCAGGTTCTCTACCATTTACAACGAATAACAAAGAGATTACAAAAATAAAAACTAAAATTAAAACTCTCTCTGGTCTTGAGCGCTGAAGAAGACGGTGAAGTTTTGCGAATATCGTCGTAGTTGAAGTACACAAACAGTCTCTTTTTCACCCTTTAACTTTCTTGGGAACTCGGGAGTTTTTCTGGTTTCAGAGTTACCTGGCCTAAAATGCACGGGAATGAAGGCTTCAAGAGGTGTGTAACATAATTTTTTTGATATCCAACCTTTTTATAGAATTTGAGCTATTGTCCGACGATAGTTAGCTATCGCTGGCAATATCTCCTCCAGCTGGCACATGTCCCACTCTGCGATAACCGCACCGGGAAGATGGAGATCGTGCACGGATGTGGGGATATCACACTGCCATATCGATTTCTCCTGGCGATATCTCGAAGTTATGGGCGCCATGACAGGATCGTGTGGAACATGGACATCGTCATGCTGACGTCATCAAGCACTATCGCCTGACGATAGTAAGCTATCACCAACGATATCTATTTCTCTGAAATCATCTGCTTGTCTCCAAACCAAATTCATCAGAGTATTCTTCTTGTTATATCTGTACACCATAAACATACTATGATCAAATATGTTCAGGATTTGTTATTTTCAAAGCAATAAGTGCGGAACGCATGCTCCAACAAGATTTCCCTTCTTAGTCAGGTGAAATGAAGAAGAAGCAGCCACCGGTGAAGAGGAACCTCCTGTCCAGGATGCTCCTGTCCAGTATTCTTCAGTGGTTGAAGCTTCTTCCTACACCACTCCTGTCCAGGATGCTCCTGTAATGGGGAGGGTTTCCTCCATCCCTTTCAATGTTATCACGACAGAGTCACTAGCTGGGGAGGCTCTAAATAATGATAACATTCACATTTCTCTCTCAGAGAACGATGAGATTTAGCGACCTTCCCCCCATCACTCCTACTCATCCAACTCCAACATTTTTCTTTCTCTGAACGGGTTGCTTCTCCCGTGCAGGGGAAGGTGATGGGGCAAGATCTCTATTTTGTTTCTAACCACCCTTCTTGGTAGGATTATAGCACCCTACTGATGGACTAGGCCATCAGACCACGGTTGAATAATGAAGGTGAGTTTTCTTACCTCTTCTTCTCTCTTTGCCCTCTACCTGTTGGGTACATGTATTATTATTTAGGTAGAGCGGTATATATCCTGTCTCCGTATCGGCATCCATTTCCAAACAGATTTTTGTTGATTTGCCTGTGCACTTTTCATTTCATGCGCCGATTAGTTAAGGCGTTTTTGGACTTTGCAATAAGTCCTGTTAGGAGACACCAATCCCAGTAGTTATCTTTTATTTTGTTTTGTTTTATGCAATTCTTTTGTTTTACTTTAGCACTCTTTTTCGGTAATAATAGTGTTAGAGCACTGCTGGTCGCGTCCCTAGGCTTGTTGTGTGTTCTTTATTCACATCTGCAGGGTTAGTGTGCGTCTAAGGGTTATTGCCAGAAAATTCCCCCGCTCATCTAGAATTTGCTTGGCGCATGACCATTGGTCGTGCGCGCCGCACGATCACTGGTCGTGCGGTTCGCAGAAATTATAAAATCCGGAAGTCGGGCCGTAACCCTCATTCGGCACGAACCATCGCTGCCTGTCCTCAAGCGTTTTCCCTCCCTCTCCTTTGACGATTCAGGTTTCCCCCTTGCTATTTCTTCTTCTCTATTGCTTCTTCCATCCATTTCCCTCCTCCAACC
Source organism: Platanthera guangdongensis (assembly GCA_039583875.1). Taxonomy (NCBI): domain Eukaryota; kingdom Viridiplantae; phylum Streptophyta; class Magnoliopsida; order Asparagales; family Orchidaceae; genus Platanthera; species Platanthera guangdongensis. Next base: position 12,929,752 of record CM077161.1, on the reverse strand, counting down.
TCCATTTTTCTATGCATTCAACTGCCCGCCGGAAGAAGAGACGATAGCTTACAAACGTTGGGGAGAATCATCCTCCTCTCCCGTGGAGAAGATGTTGGAGTTCCAATGGCCCGAGCATCTGCGACGCTTCATGAAACTCAGTGGGAAGCCCTTCATCTCGCAAAGGTGTGTTGACTGGAATTTGGTGATGGTGGAATCCTCATGGAGGAGGTTAGGCAACTACTTAGCGTTGGGAGCTGGAGCTGTGTTTGATGACCAAGAAGACATATTTCAGGAACTCACATTCGAGTTCCTTTGTACGCTCACGTTGAAGGATGCCACCTCCACGAGGCAACCCTCAACGGTGGAGTTCTGTATCTTGGGTACCACACGACGTTGCTCCATCACCGAACTCGGAGTACTTGCGGCTTCTACTCCCATGAGATTACCGCTACTTCGGGCTTCAATGATCTTCCCGTGGTTTTTACTTAGGAGGCACAAACTCACGAGGTGTGGTCCTCATTCATTGGCTGCAACCAACTCTATGAGGCCCGCGTGGCAAAATCCCCCACAATCTGCTCCCCCGCTCTTCGCTACTTGCAGCATCTAATCAGACGTTCCATTGCCGGTCGTGCTCTAAGTCAAAATGTTGTAGGATGGTGTGACCTCTATCTTTACAGCATGAGTGGGCGCTACCCCTTGCACTTGGGTCTAATCTTTGCCCAATATCTCAATCATCAGGTCACTTATACCCACCTCAGAGCAATTGGGGAAAGCATTTTGTGACCGAATTGCGAAGAAGTTTGGAATTTGGGGCCAGATGTCTCTGATGGACCAAGTTACTGAGAGCCAGCCAGTCACGCTCCATGCAATGTTACATTTCTGATTACTGCGTGTAGTGGGGAGGAAGAAGAACCGACGATATGAAATCATTAGGCTTGGCGCTGACGAAGAGGATGATCAACCGATGACCAGCCGACAGAGGCGAGTGCGGAACACTCCGCACGTCGGCGGCCTGCGTGTGATCAGAGAGCTTACCCCACCTTTTCAGTAGCAAAGCCGAGCACCACCGGCGCTGGAGTTTGGAGCTGCTTCATATTCTAGGGGGCAACAGTCCTACATTCCTCCGCATCTGAATGAGCGCATCTAGGATTTAGAGGCGGCGAACTTTTTGACGCAAGAGTTCATCTACCAGTAAGCATTGAGGACTGGTCTGGACATTCCTCCCCCTCTTGTTCGCCGTGGTCGTGCCCCGCCGTCTTCCCCGCCTTAGAATGATGACTGATTGTCGTTCCAGCACTCCAGCGGGATTTGCTATTTACGTTTTGTTTAGCTTTCTTTTATCTATATTTCTAATTTGTAGTGACAATATGTTTGTGAAACGTTGCTTGACGATGACTTGTGTACCGTCAGCATTTGTGGATGCCTTGCTATTTATTTGTCTCCTGTGAGTTGTGTTATGTTTCTGATTGTGATCCACGTAGATATGTTTTGTGTTGTACTTTATTATTATCTTGCATGTTTGTTTTTGCTATTTGTCTAACCCCCGCAGGAAGCCGACGACATTATCTTTTGTTTAGCCAAGTTGGAACCGGTGCATATTTTTCGAGCACCACAATCAAATTCAGAGTCTTCCGGCATTCTCCACTCTCTAGCTTGAGTAACAAATTTTTATCCCATTTATTTTCTTGCACTTTTCTCATGTTGTTGCATATTTGTGCGCATTGAGGACAATGTTAAGTTTAAGTCTGGGGGCAGTCTTCCGTTCATCACTCCCGCACTGCACTTTCATTTTTCATTCCGTTAGTTCTATTTTTTTTAAAAAACTGGTTCAACTTGTTGTTTTAAAATCCTTAATACTTTCGTTCATGTGCATATCATGCCACGCCCACTGCGCTATAGCTTTAATTTTTGTTATTCCAGTGTTTTTCAATATCTTTAGGATGGTAGGATAGCTTGATTTATAATCAAAAATTTGGAAATTTCTTAGTGAACCGTAAACTCTTGCAATGCTCTTAGTTGAGTGTTCCTGCTCTCGAATAGAATTATATTGTGTTAATTTTTTGCATATGTTTAATACAGTGTATTTGTTTTAACTGTCGTTAGTGTATATCCAGTGCTCGTTAGAATGCGATCGAGTTCGACTCTAGTGTAAGAGCTGATTGTAGCTTCACTAGGGCTATATTCTAGGTTCACGAGGAGGGTGTTGGATCTTGCGGCGCCCTTATAGGGGGGGGGGGGTGAAAAAGTGTTCTTTTAATTTTTTCTTAAAAATTAAGCAAATTTACTAGATGAATAACAACAATATATTTGAAGAGTGCAAATATATACTAGCTAAAAACAATAATGATATATTTCAAAAGAGATAAATTGAATACAAAGTGTCTCTATAGAGGTAGAGACAAAGACTCGTGAAATAAATAATTTGCTAGTGTTTTTGCCGGTTCTTCTACCAAGAACCGGCAGGCTAAAGCGTATCCCTTCCTAGATCTTGCTTCTAGCCTCCCCCTAAATCTAACCACGATCTAGATGCTGCACACAAGACAACGATTTCTCCCTAAGTCACGCAAGGACTTGGACGCCACTCACAAGGCGACGATTCTCTCCTAAGCCACACAAGGGCCTAGACGTCACACACAAGGCGGCGATTTCTCTACCGATTACAATGAGAAAGTAAAAGAAAAGAACAAAAACAAATTGAACACTTTATGCTAGACACTCCCTTCAAACAATACGCAGAAGATGCCGACGAATCCTTGCTAGAGATGCTTTGAATGCTTCGCACGTGCCGTCAACCTTTCACGCTTTTGTCCTTCTTGAGAGTGGAGTATCTCTGAGTTCTGGAGCTCTCTGAATCGTCTATGCAGGAAAGTATATTCCAGGTGATGAAATTTGTGATTTCCTCAAGAAATGAAAGGTTTTTATATTCTGGCGCTATGGTCGGGCGATACTGGGTATCGCCATCAGGCGATACTGGGTATCGCCATCAGGCGATATCGGTAACCGCTGCCACGTGTCCCACAAACTCCTCATTTTCACATCGCACAAACGTTGAGCGCCGAATCGTGCACTATCGCCGAGCGATACCGGATATCGCCTTCGGGCGATAGCGAAATAACGGAAGCCACGTTTTCGTCGAGCGTCGAGCGGAAATGCGTCGAGTGGCGCTATCGCCAATCAGCGATACTCAATATCACCTGGCGATATCTCCCGTGTTCAATTCTGACCCGATTCAGCACCAAAAAGATATTAACTATAGAACTGTGTTATCGGCACACCAAAAACATCCAAATATCAAATACAAAGAAGATATGTTATTAGCAAATTAGGAAGCGTGGAATTCATGCTCTAACAATCTCCCCCTTTTGATAATAACAAATCCATTAAGAAAGAAATCATTAATGTTAAAAAAGTCCACCCAATTTGAGTATCAAGATGAAGCATGTGTATGTGCACAAATTGCTCCTGAATGAAACACTCCCCCTACATGTGATCTCCCCCTGAATGGAAGCATATGGTAATTCGTGTATTTTAATTAAAGATGTGAAAAAATAATTTTTCCAAGTGTGCACAAAAATATATGACCAGACTTCGGTGAATGATTTCTTTTGTAAAATGTCTCCCCCTTTGGTATTGTCAAAAGATAGGTAAAAGTGCGGCGGAAGCGAAAGAAGGAAAAACACAAAAGAGAAACTCATAGAGGACATGCGAGCAATGTAGAATAAATAAAATGAGTAAACAGTAACTGTGACAACGTTCAACAAACTATATCACAAACACATACACTAGTGAATAGTTTTTGTGAAACAGTTCTCAGTCCAATTCTCATAAGAAGAACGTTTAGAGAAGATAATGTTGTGTACATGTGAGGTGTTGTCGGAAATACTTATGTATAGTCTTACAAAAAAACATGAATACGAGAATGTCAAAAAAACAACATAACATAGAGGTAGACATGCGGAGCTATACTCGTACCCAAGAGTTCAGAGCACACAAGAAATAACTTATTCATGTAAAGATTTGCACAAGACACTTTACAATTTTTGCCAAGGTGCTCAATCTCACAATGCTTATGAAGACTTATTAGGAGGGTAAGTAGTGCTTGGTGGAGGTCCTTGTCAGCCCTGTATTATTTGAGTGTTTTTTTGTTGTGTGAAACAATCACCAAAGGTTTGCACTTTTGGGACGATACACTTTTGTTACTCACATTTTTTTCTTTAGCTGAACAAAGGAGTCTGAATTCACTTGTGAGAGCATACAGAATAATTTAATAGTATGGTGCACTGTACCAAACTCGGATAAAGCAGAAGCAGAAAACATGCATCACTAGTGGTTATGGTAAAACATTCACAATTCATATTTTGTAAGATGGATGCATACGAAGATTTGCACAAACGTGAGTGAAATAACATTATCATAACTAAAAGATTTCTCATACTTAGAGGCATGCGGAAACAATTTCACGAGTTTAAAAACACTAGTACTGAAATATGTAGAATGGATATAAGAGTGGTGAACTAGAGAACCAAGTTATTATAAAACTCAAAAAAAAAAACAGTACACCTGGCCTAAATCTGAGTCAGGAAAACAATTTGAAGAAACAGCAAAAAAGTCACTATCGCCGTGTGATACCGGGCATCTCCGGTCGGCGATAGTGTTAAAAGGATAAAACCGGGCTCATTCAGTCAAAGGCATCAAACGAAACCTTTTTCCTAAAGACAGATCGCGGAAGGCGGAGCAGAAGTCGGCGAAACCCTAACACCTAGGAATGAAACTTGGATTTTGGCTTCAATTCTTTAGAGTTTTATGGATCTAATTGGTAGGAGAGTGTAGCATGTAATCGTAGATGAGAAATTTCCAGGTTTTAAAGTGTTTAGATTGTGTTTGTGGATCATAAGAAACTAGGTTTGTTTAAGTGAAAAATGTGTATAGTTTCTTGAATTTAAGAAGTTGTAAGATGTTGGAGTTACCATGATGATCTGGAAGTGGTCAAACATGTAATCTCACTGCCAACGCGATATGAGCCTGCAGGGTCACACATAAGAGATGTGGAGAAGTTGGATGACTGACTGTGTTGGTAAAGGTTACCAATCACCGACCTGAATGGGGTTGTGGGCAAATTGTTGCCTTAAAGGATCATCGGGTTGGGCAAATGTTGCCTTGGAGGGCTGGTTAGGATTGTCGTCCGAGGGTCGATAACAATAGTCGAGAATCGTCTCTCTGATTCCCGCCGATCGACGAGAATCATCTTTCTGATTCTCGCCGATCGACGAGAATCGTCGAAAATCAATGTGTTGATTCTCGACGATCGACGACTTCGACAATTGTCGTCGACCGCGGCTCGACGATCGACGACTTCGATGTGTATCGTCGAGCGCCGCTCGACGATCGGCGAGAATCGTCGAGTATTGTACTTTGATTCTCGCCGATCCTGTGTGATACTCGTCGATTGATTCTCGCCGAACCTGCTCAGTGATTCTCGCCGATTGTCGCCGATTCTCACCGATTGATACTCGCCGATTCTGAACCCTAGTTCTGGGTGGTCTGCGGATAGCGATTTTTCTGAGTTTATTTTATACTTTAAGTATAAATAGAACACTTAGGTCTTATCGGGACTAAGGCTTTTGACTGCTACCGTGCGAATCAAACACGACGGAAGAGTTCCGCTCGTTCGCTCCGCCGATCCCGAATCCCCGTCGCCGACGGAAGCGTTCCGCCGCCGCCGTGTTCACTCCGTTGACCTCCTCTTCTCCGGCGACTGTCGCAGGTGCTGCTCTTCCTGGCGCGGATCTAGCAGTCCGTGGAATAGCAGAGGTGCGGTCTTTTCCTTCCCGATAATCCGTGCGACGGATAGATCGGCGTTCTCCCGTTCGTGTGGACTTCTACGGAAACGTGGACACTATTCCACGTACGACTCGCCACCAGCAGGAATATAAAGTTTGGAGCATCTCCGTTGAGTTGTGACTCAACGCCACCGAGGTACTTTTTGCCTAGTCTTGCTAACTTCTTGATTCAAATGTTCATGGCCCGATCCACATCTCTTTGGGTTTTTCTTGATGTATTATTATTCCGCTGCGTGCACAAACGTCGTGCCACCCCCACAGAGAAACCCAACAGTGGTATCAGAGCCAGGTTGCGGCCATGACTGTTGTTTTGGAAGTTGTGTTATTCCGGTGCGTGTAAATCTAGGGATTTAGAAACGTTCTAAATGTCTAGCTTTAGTCTTGGTACCTCGCCAAGAACGACTGGAATTTCGGTGGAATTTCTAAATGTTAGAAATTGTAGTCTCCTTAGCAGTAACCATCCCTCGAGTATGTTTTGGATTTTGAATCCAACATAGAGAGATGAGCTTGTCTACTGCTTAAGTTGAGTTATCTTTGCCTTTGTCCAATGCATGTAAATCTGAGGATTTGGGAATTTCCGGATGTTCAGATTTAGCCCTTCCTTCTATCAAATTGTTGATGGTGTAAGGATGTGCACATAAGGGATGCATGTGGTTTAGAATTGTTTTTCTTTGATGTGCACATTGATCAAATGTTGACCATGGTTAATTGTTAACCTAAAATTAAAATCCCTTCATCAAATATTAAGTGTTCGGATGACTTCCGATGGATGACACTCTTCCTGCCTCGATCGATGAAGTGTGGGCTTGCCAAAGCAAGGTGCATTAATCTATCTTGGTAAGGGTGCGAGCGGATAATTGTGATATCCCACTGTCGACATCGGGTCCAGCTTAACTAGGTGACCTCAAAGGTTGAGTGCCTAGAGGCATAGGGTTGGCATGCACCATATGATGGATACGAATAAGGAGTTATTCACCAACCATACAAGAATTGCATGAGGATGCAATTGGCAATCGTTGCCTACCTAAATAACCGCATCGTGAGAGGAACGCCAAAGCGGACTCATAGTGTTGGTGAAATACGGATCTTGTCCACTAAGAGAGTAGCTCGCATGAACTCTCCGAATTGTTAGTGAGGGCTATCATTTCGAATAAAATAGTGAGAGTATTTTTAATTGAAGTCCAAATTAAAATAAATTGTATTTGAGATTTTGGTACTGATTTTATTCTGCGTAAATTTTTGTAGAATTTCATGGCAAGTGTTTCACACTCCACTTTGTCTCTGAGAGCCATCCTTGAGAAGGATAAGCTCAGTGGGACTAATTATATGGACTGGTACAGGAACCTGAGAATTGTTCTCAGGCAAGAGCGAAAACTCTATGTCTTGGAAGAAGAAGCCCCCGAGGTGCCGACCGGGAACTCTTCCCGTGCTGAGAAGGATACTTATAAGAAGTATACTGACGATGCTTTAGATGTCGAATGCCTTATGCTTGCCACTATGAACTCTGAGCTTCAGAAGCAACATGAGAACATGGGGTGCAAGGAGATTGACGAGCATCTCAAGAAAATGTTTCAAGGGCAGGCTCGTCAAGAGAGGTTCGACATCACAAAAGCGTTGTTTCAGTGCAAGATGGGAGTTCGAGACTCAGTAGGGACTCACGTACTCAAGATGATTGGGTATATAGAGAACCTTGAAAGGCTGGGTTTTCCTCTTGGTCAAGAGTCGGCCACGGATCTGATCCTGCAATCGTTGCCGGACAGTTATGAGCAGTTCGTCTTGAACTACAACATGAATGAGATAGACAAGACACTGCCCGAACTCCTAGGCATGTTAAGAATTGCCGAGATCAACATGAAGAAGGCCAAGCCTGCCAGCCCCATACTGATGGTGCATAAGGGCAAGGGCAAAGCCAAGGGCTCCAAGAAGGCAAAGGTGGGACCTAAGTCATATCTTGAGCCCAAGTCTTCTGCACTGATGAAGAAGAAGAGCACGGTGAAGGAAGGGAAATGCCACCACTATGGCAAGGCTGGTCATTGGCGGAGGAACTGTCCTTCGTACATTGAGGGTCTGCAGAAAATGAAGGGAGGTATGACTTCCGCTTCTAATGTTTACGTTATAGAGATAAACCTTTCTGCTCCTTCATCTTGGGTATTGGATACCGGATGTGATTCTCACATTTGTACAAATGTGCAAGAACTGGGAAGGAGAAGATTGCTGAGTAAAGGGGAGGTGGATCTCCGCGTCGGCAATGGAGCAAGAGTTGCTGCTGTAGCCGTAGGAGTTTACCGTCTTCCTTTGCCCAGTGGGCTTGTAATAGAACTTGATAATTGTTATTTTGTTCCGGCCATAACTAGAAACATTATATCTATTTCATGTTTGGACATGATTGGATTTTCTTTTATAATTAAGAATAATTGTTGTTCTATATTTAAGAATGATGTTTGTTATGCTGTAGCCCAATTGTTTAATGATCTTTATGTTTTGAACTTGAACCATCTGATCTGTAATGTAGAAAATAATAAAAGAGTAAGAACAAACGACTCGAACCCTACGTTTCTCTGGCATTGTCGTTTGGGCCATATCAACGAGAAGCATGTAATCGTAGATGAGAAATTTCCAGGTTTTAAAGTGTTTAGATTGTGTTTGTGGATCATAAGAAACTAGGTTTGTTTAAGTGAAAAATGTGTATAGTTTCTTGAATTTAAGAAGTTGTAAGATGTTGGAGTTACCATGATGATCTGGAAGTGGTCAAACATGTAATCTCACTGCCAACGCGATATAAGCCTGCAGGGTCACACATAAGAGATGTGGAGAAGTTGGATGACTGACTGTGTTGGTAAAGGTTACCAATCACCGACCTGAATGGGGTTGTGGGAAAATTGTTGCCTTAAAGGATCATCGGGTTGGGCAAATGTTGCCTTGGAGGGCTGGTTAGGATTGTCGTCCGAGGGTCGATAACAATAGTCGAGAATCGTCTCTCTGATTCCCGCCGATCGACGAGAATCATCTTTCTGATTCTCTCCGATCGACGAGAATCGTCGAAAATCAATGTGTTGATTCTCGACGATCGACGACTTCGACAATTGTCGTCGACCGCGGCTCGACGATCGACGACTTCGATGTGTATCGTCGAGCGCCGCTCGACGATCGGCGAGAATCGTCGAGTATTGTACTTTGATTCTCGCCGATCCTGTGTGATACTCGTCGATTGATTCTCGCCGAACCTGCTCAGTGATTCTCGCCGATTGTCGCCGATTCTCACCGATTGATACTCGCCGATTCTGAACCCTAGTTCTGGGTGGTCTGCGGATAGCGATTTTTCTGAGTTTATTTTATACTTTAAGTATAAATAGAACACTTAGGTCTTATCGGGACTAAGGCTTTTGACTGCTACCGTGCGAATCAAACACGACGGAAGAGTTCCGCTCGTTCGCTCCGCCGATCCCGAATCCCCGTCGCCGACGGAAGCGTTCCGCCGCCGCCGTGTTCACTCCGTTGACCTCCTCTTCTCCGGCGACTGTCGCAGGTGCTGCTCTTCCTGGCGCGGATCTAGCAGTCCGTGGAATAGCAGAGGTGCGGTCTTTTCCTTCCCGATAATCCGTGCGACGGATAGATCGGCGTTCTCCCGTTCGTGTGGACTTCTACGGAAACGTGGACACTATTCCACGTACGACTCGCCACCAGCAGGAATATAAAGTTTGGAGCATCTCCGTTGAGTTGTGACTCAACGCCACCGAGGTACTTTTTGCCTAGTCTTGCTAACTTCTTGATTCAAATGTTCATGGCCCGATCCACATCTCTTTGGGTTTTTCTTGATGTATTATTATTCCGCTGCGTGCACAAACGTCGTGCCACCCCCACAGAGAAACCCAACAGTGGTATCAGAGCCAGGTTGCGGCCATGACTGTTGTTTTGGAAGTTGTGTTATTCCGGTGCGTGTAAATCTAGGGATTTTGAAACGTTCTAAATGTCTAGCTTTAGTCTTGGTACCTCGCCAAGAAAGACTGGAATTTCGGTGGAATTTCTAAATGTTAGAAATTGTAGTCTCCTTAGCAGTAACCATCCCTCGAGTATGTTTTGGATTTTGAATCCAACATAGAGAGATGAGCTTGTCTACTGCTTAAGTTGAGTTATCTTTGCCTTTGTCCAATGCATGTAAATCTGAGGATTTGGGAATTTCCGGATGTTCAGATTTAGCCCTTCCTTCTATCAAATTGTTGATGGTGTAAGGATGTGCACATAAGGGATGCATGTGGTTTAGAATTGTTTTTCTTTGATGTGCACATTGATCAAATGTTGACCATGGTTAATTGTTAACCTAAAATTAAAATCCCTTCATCAAATATTAAGTGTTCGGATGCCTTCCGATGGATGACACTCTTCCTGCCTCGATCGATGAAGTGTGGGCTTGCCAAAGCAAGGTGCATTAATCTATCTTGGTAAGGGTGCGAGCGGATAATTGTGATATCCCACTGTCGACATCGGGTCCAGCTTAACTAGGTGACCTCAAAGGTTGAGTGCCTAGAGGCATAGGGTTGACATGCACCATATGATGGATACGAATAAGGAGTTATTCACCAACCATACAAGAATTGCATGAGGATGCAATTGGCAAGCGTTGCCTACCTAAATAACCGCATCGTGAGAGGAACGCCAAAGCGGACTCATAGTGTTGGTGAAATACGGATCTTGTCCACTAAGAGAGTAGCTCGCATGAACTCTCCGAATTGTTAGTGAGGGCTATCATTTCGAATAAAATAGTGGGAGTATTTTTAATTGAAGTCCAAATTAAAATAAATTGTATTTGAGATTTTGGTACTGATTTTATTCTGCGTAAATTTTTGTAAAATTCCATGGCAAGTGTTTCACACTCCACTTTGTCTCTGAGAGCCATCCTTGAGAAGGATAAGCTCAGTGGGACTAATTATATGGACTGGTACAGGAACCTGAGAATTGTTCTCAGGCAAGAGCGAAAGCTCTATGTCTTGGAAGAAGAAGCCCCCGAGGTGCCGACCGGGAACTCTTCCCGTGCTGAGAAGGATACTTATAAGAAGTATACTGACGATGCTTTAGATGTCGAATGCCTTATGCTTGCCACTATGAACTCTGAGCTTCAGAAGCAACATGAGAACATGGGGTGCAAGGAGATTGACGAGCATCTCAAGAAAATGTTTCAAGGGCAGGCTCGTCAAGAGAGGTTCGACATCACAAAAGCGTTGTTTCAGTGCAAGATGGGAGTTCGAGACTCAGTAGGGACTCACGTACTCAAGATGATTGGGTATATAGAGAACCTTGAAAGGCTGGGTTTTCCTCTTGGTCAAGAGTCGGCCACGGATCTGATCCTGCAATCGTTGCCGGACAGTTATGAGCAGTTCGTCTTGAACTACAACATGAATGAGATAGACAAGACACTGCCCGAACTCCTAGGCATGTTAAGAATTGCCGAGATCAACATGAAGAAGGCCAAGCCTGCCAGCCCCATACTGATGGTGCATAAGGGCAAGGGCAAAGCCAAGGGCTCCAAGAAGGCAAAGGTGAGACCTAAGTCATATCTTGAGCCCAAGTCTTCTGCACTGATGAAGAAGAAGAGCACGGTGAAGGAAGGGAAATGCCACCACTATGGCAAGGCTGGTCATTGGCGGAGGAACTGTCCTTCGTACATTGAGGGTCTGTAGAAAATGAAGGGAGGTATGACTTCCGCTTCTAATGTTTACGTTATAGAGATAAACCTTTCTGCTCCTTCATCTTGGGTATTGGATACCGGATGTGGTTCTCACATTTGTACAAATGTGCAGGAACTGGGAAGGAGAAGATTGCTGAGTAAAGGGGAGGTGGATCTCCGCGTCGGCAATGGAGCAAGAGTTGCTGCTGTAGCCGTAGGAGTTTACCGTCTTCCTTTGCCCAGTGGGCTTGTAATAGAACTTGATAATTGTTATTTTGTTCCGGCCATAACTAGAAACATTATATCTATTTCATGTTTGGACATGATTGGATTTTCTTTTATAATTAAGAACAATTGTTGTTCTATATTTAAGAATGATGTTTGTTATGCTGTAGCCCAATTGTTTAATGATCTTTATGTTTTGAACTTGAACCATCTGATCTGTAATGTAGAAAATAATAAAAGAGTAAGAACAAATGACTCGAACCTTACGTTTCTCTGGCATTGTCGTTTGGGCCATATCAACGAGAAGCGCATATCCAAGCTCCATAGAGATGGACTTTTGGACTCATTTGATTATGAATCATTTGAGCGATGCGAGTCTTGTTTGTTAGGCAAGATGACTAAAGCTCCTTTCACTGGTTATACTGAGAGGGCTGAAGATCTCTTGGGTGTTGTACATAGTGATGTATGCGGACCTATGAGTTCCATGGCTAGAGGTGAGTATTTCTACTTTGTTACATTTACTGATGATTTCAGTAGATACGGATATGTGTATCTTATGAAGTGCAAATCCGAGACCTTTGAAAAGTTCAAAGAGTTCAAGAATGAAGTAGAAAATCAGTTGGGTAAAAGGATTAAGACACTCCGATCTGATCGAGGTGGCGAATACCTGAGTCATGAGTTCCGTGATCATCTGAAAGAGTGTGGTATTGTATCACAGCTCACTTCACCTAGAACACCACAACATAATGGTGTGTCTGAGAGGAGAAATCGTACTCTGTTAGACATGGTACGTTCGATGATGAGTCATGCAGACTTGCCTGTTTCCTTTTGGGGTTTTGCTTTAGAGACTGCTGCAATGACATTGAATCGCGCTCCAACGAAAATGGTTCTGAAGACACCATATGAGATATGGACTGGGAAGCGTCCTGGTATGTCGTTCATTAAAATTTGGGGCTGTGAGGCATACGTGAGACGTCAAATGCCTGATAAGCTGGAACCCAAATCGGATAAATGTTATCTGGTGGGATATCCTAAGGAAACGAAAGGGTATTACTTTTACCTACCGTCTGAGGGCAAAGTGTTTGTCGCAAGGACTGGTGTATTCTTGGAAAAAGAGTTCTTATCAAGAAAGACTGAAAGGGTAGAGCTTGAAGAAGTTCAAGAACCACATATAGTGAATGAACTGAAATTGGATTCTGAGACAGGACTACAAGATGTTATAGCTAGAGAACCTGCTCAAGAAACACAAGTCCTACGTAGATCTGGTAGACCGAGGTTTGAGCCTGAGAGATATGGATTTCTCGTGTCTCAAATAGGTAATGTGTTGCTTATGGATCATGATGATGAACCAGCAACCTACCAAGATGCTATGAATGGACCGGACTCCGACAAATGGCTTGAGGCTATGAAATCCGAAATGGACTCCATATATGCAAACCAAGTTTGGAACTTGGTGGAATCACCTGAAGGGGTACGACCCATAGGGTGCAAGTGGGTTTTCAAGAAGAAGACCGACATGGATGAGAATGTACAGACATTCAAAGGGCGACTGGTGGCTAAGGGTTTCAAGCAAATTCATGGTATTGACTATGATGAGACATTTTCCCCTGTTGCCATGGTTAAGTCCATAAGGATATTGCTTGCTATTGCTGCGTATTATGACTACGAGATCTGGCAGATGGATGTCAAGACGGCTTTCCTTAATGGAAATCTCCTTGAGGAAGTGTATATGACACAACCCGAGGGTTTTGTATCCCCAGATGAAGCCACTAAAATATGCAAGCTGAATAAGTCCATTTATGGACTGAAACAGACCTCTCGAAGTTGGAATCTTCGTTTTGATGAGAAAATCAAAGAGTTTGGTTTCATCAAGAATGAAGAGGAGCCTTGTGTTTACAAGCGAATCAGTGGGAGCATTGTTGTCTTCCTGATATTGTATGTAGATGACATACTGTTGATTGAGAATGACATTCCTACCCTGAAAGTTGTTAAGAACAACCTAGGGAACTGCTTTTCAATGAAGGATTTGGGTGAAGCGACTTACATACTCGGTATTAAGATCTATAGAGATAGATCGAAGAAGTTGCTGGGTTTGACCCAGAGTACGTACATCGAAAAGGTGTTGAAGCGGTTCAACATGCTTGAGTCCAAGAAAGGATTTTTGCCCATGTCTCATGGTGTGAATCTCTCTAAGGACCAGTGTCCAAAGTCTTGTGAAGACAAGGACCGCATGAAGTTGATTCTATATGCTTCGGCAATTGGATCAATCATGTACGCGATGTTATGTACTCGACCCGATGTCTCCTTTGCTTTGAGCATGACTAGCAGGTATCAGTCAGATCCCGGTGAGTGTCACTGGATTGCAGTCAAGAATGTCCTGAAGTACTTGAGAAGGACTAAGGATGTGTTCTTGGTGTATGGTGGAGAGGAAGAGCTCGTTGTAAGTGGTTACACGGATGCTAGCTTCCAAACTGATAGAGACGACTTCAAGTCTCAGTCAGGGTTTGTGTTTTGCCTGAATGGAGGAGCTGTGAGCTGGAAGAGTTCCAAGCAAGAGACAGTTGTTGATTCTACAACAGAGGCCGAGTATATCGCCGCAGCTAATGCAGCGAAGGAGGCTGTATGGATTAGGAAATTCATCGGCGAGCTTGATGTAGTTCCTAGCATTGTTGGTCCCGTAGTTCTCTACTGTGATAACAATGGTGCAATTGCACAATCTAAGGAACCTAGATCCCATCAGCGCTCCAAGCACATACTTCGGCGGTTCCATCTTATTCGTGAGATTGTCGAACGAGGAGATGTGAACATTTGCATAGTGCCGACTGAGGAAAACATTGCGGATCCGCTGACAAAGCCTCTCGCGCAGAGAAAGCATGATGGTCATACTAGATCCATGGGTATACGATACCTAAGTGATCAACTCTAGCGAGAATCTTGTGGGTTGCATGTAATCTTGTATTTAGTTGGCTGTTTGTTCATATGATGAACATTGTACCTTGTTTTTCTCTTACAATTAATGGCAAGTTCTTTTATTATGTCTTTTTCTATATGATAGTTAAATATTAACATAATAGATACCCTTAGAATGTTCGCTTCCATGGGATATCAAGTACGTGACTTGAATGTGAGAGCCTATGATTTATTTGAAGCTTCATTCTTAAAGGTCCCTGGTCGAGTATCATCATAGAAGCTTAGGGTGATGATGGTACATGAAGACTAGCACGTGTGTTGACTGATGACCGGTTCTCACAGGTCATGATATTGTGATATCAAGTCATAACGTGAGTACTTGTTGGTGAACAAGTTGTACTGGACAGACCCAACCTGAGGCTACTCTGTGGATTGTCATCCAATCGTGTCACGAGTAGGTCTCAATTGACAATGGTGTTGTGGTCCTTTGACCTGAAATCACATCATTCATCAAGTGAGGAAGAGCGTGCTTTGATGCCATCTAAAGTCTTCCTTGAGAAAGGTTGATGATAAGGGTGGTTGTTGGGCATGTTACGAATCATTTGGGTGTTTGTGTGTGAGCAGATATGGAATTTGTCCTCCTGTATGACAGGAGTTGCATCCATGGGCCCCTTGATGGAACTGGACTGAGAAATGCATGGTCATGCTTGGTTGAGTCAATATGTGATATTGGACTCACCATTCTCTGGAAGTCCGTCCTGGATCAAGAAACTTGGATTGAGCTATTACGAGGGTGACACGGTCCATGCCTCTAGTTCTTTCCGGATGTAAGGGACAAAGGGACAAAGACAACGCTGATACATTGGTCATAAATGCACATGAGTTATTAACTCTTATTGCTTGGGGAGCAATGATGCATTGCTAGATGCCGCTCATTGTTTGTGAGGTTTTTGGTTTGATACTTTCGAGATCAAGTGGGAGTCTGTTGGAGTTACCATGATGATCTGGAAGTGGTCAAACATGTAATCTCACTGCCAACGCGATATGAGCCTGCAGGGTCACACATAAGAGATGTGGAGAAGTTGGATGACTGACTGTGTTGGTAAAGGTTACCAATCACCGACCTGAATGAGGTTGTGGGCAAAGTGTTGCCTTAAAGGATCATCAGGTTGGACAAATGTTACCTTGGAGGGCTGGTTAGGATTGTCGTCCGAGGGTCGATAACAATAGTCGAGAATCGTCTCTCTGATTCCCGCCGATCGACGAGAATCATCTTTCTGATTCTCGCCGATCGACGAGAATCGTCGAAAATCAATGTGTTGATTCTCGACGATCGACGACTTCGACAATTGTCGTCGACCGCGGCTCGACGATCGACGACTTCGATGTGTATCGTCGAGCGCCGCTCGACGATCGGCGAGAATCGTCGAGTATTGTACTCTGATTCTCGCCGATCCTGTGTGATACTCGTCGATTGATTCTCGCCGAACCTGCTCAGTGATTCTCGCCGATTGTCGCCGATTCTCACCGATTGATACTCGCCGATTCTGAACCCTAGTTCTGGGTGGTCTGCGGATAGCGATTTTCCTGAGTTTATTTTATACTTTAAGTATAAATAGAACACTTAGGTCTTATCGGGACTAAAGAGGCTTTTGACTGCTACCGTGCGAATCAAACACGACGGAAGAGTTCCGCTCGTTCGCTCCGCCGATCCCGAATCCCCGCCGCCGACGGAAGGGTTCCGCCGCCGCCGTGTTCACTTCGTTGACCTCCTCTTCTCCGGCGACTGTCGCTGGTGCTGCTCTTCCTGGCGCGGATCTAGCAGTCCGTGGAATAGCAGAGGTGCGGTCTTCTCCTTCCCGATAATCCGTGCGACGGATAGATCGGCGTTCTCCCGTTCGTGTGGACTTCTGCGGAAACGTGGACACTATTCCACGTACGACTCGCCACCAGCAGAAATATAAAGTTTGGAGCATCTCCGTTGAGTTGTGACTCAACGCCACCGAGGTACTTTTTGCCTAGTCTTGCTAACTTCTTGATTCAACTGTTCATGGCCCGATCCACATCTCTTTGGGTTTTTCTTGATGTATTATTATTCCGCTGCGTGCACAAACGTTGTGCCACCCCCACAGAGAAACCCAACATAAGAGTATTTGGAGTAAAAGAACTTTCAGATCTGGTATTTGGGATGAGGGGGAAATCAGATCTGAAGTTGGAAAGGGAGGAAAAACATTTCCCGTTATCGCCTGACGACAGGGAGTGTCGCCGGATGACGATATCAAAAAAAAATTGTTTCTGGAAAAAAATTTGATATGCAGGAATGACTTCCAGTTCCAAAGCACGAAGAAGCACAGTGAGTGACTCACATTCATCATATCAAACATTTCCGGGAATAGAGAACGCTAACATAGGAATCGGACGGGTGATTGAATTTGACCCGGCCCGGCATGCTCATATCTATGATTTGTTAGCAATGGCTGAAATAATGTCGATTATTATTCCAGACACATTCTCCTCCGTACTGATTCGAGAATTTTATAATTATCTCAAAGATACGCGTTTCACGGAATTGAATGGCGGAGTCCGATCGAAAATTCAAGTACAGGCGGTAGAAATAACACACTATGACCTGAGAGATGAGTTTGGATTAATCGAGCATGAAAACACTTTAGATGTAGTAGAGAACTATCAGAAGGATAGAGATTGAACATTATTGAATATAGTTTTGCATGAAAATTCCATCAAAACACTAATTCAATCAACTCCACCCTTACGGAGGATGCACGACTAGTGCAAGATATACTGAGGCATACTGTCCTACTGAAATCCGGAGATGCTCGGAAAATAACGGCTCAACTCAGTTATGTGACGTACATGATTTTGGAGCGAGAGCCGTTTGACATGGCGGATTTTGTCCTTTTGATAGTACGCTATTCATTTAGATTGAAAAGTCCTAATTGGAAGAAATTGAACACACTACCACTTGGAGCCGTCATCCAACGGATTTTATATAAGAAATATACGTGGATCGACCTCGATTTGTACTTCAATGATTGTATCCCATCTATATATTCGACGAGTGGAAAGCCTTCCATCGACCGATCAACACGAGGAGGGTCATCAAGGAGTGAACCGGTGTCCACTATCCGAAACCCGCCAATTCCTAGAGGTGGATCGTTGCGAGAAGGTTTGAACGACTTGCGAGAGTCGTTCGAAGAACACAAGAGGGATGTGAAGAAAAACTCCTTGGGAATTCAGAAATTTTTTAAATATCTGACAAAAAGTTTGAAGTTGAAGCCCACTCCAGCAGAGGCAGCAGAATGGAAAGATCCGGTCATGGAGCCGCCCCGTACATCGACTCGTCGAGCACGTCGGACGCGAAGCAGCGAGCACAGTTCGACAGATGACCAAGGAGATACCAGTGCAGGTGACAACAGAAATTTTTGAAGATTTTGGGATGGCTGGACATTTTGCCGCTATCGCTCGACGACAGCCACTGTCGCTGGCGACTGTGAATTTTCTTCAATTTCCTGAAATTTTTTTATGCTGTAATATTATGTGGGTCTTAAATGTGGTATTGTGGTTCTGTAATAACATAAGACTCAGAATTTGATGTTCTTATTTATGATTTATGTATGTGTATTTTGGTTTAATGTTCATGTTTTTAGTAATTTAATTATTAATTTTATGTTGTTTTTTTTGGCTTGCGATGGTAATCTATTAATTTGAAAGATCTTGAATTTCTAGTTCTAACCGTAATAATGAAAGACGGGAATCTGGAAGTGATTTCGTGAAAATATCTGCAATCTGTGAATCAGTGCTTATAAAATTGACTTTGATCGTATTTTGTTTTATGTAGTCTCTTATGAAATGGTGACGTACATCAATGTGTTTGGACCTAGATTGATGAACTGGATTATATGTTAAGTCAATTGCACTTTTATTATCACACTTCAATTCAATTGTTTCATGAACTATTCCAAAATCTTATAAAGTTTGTTTCATGCATAAAGCTTGTGCACAACAGCTGCCTAGTGTCATGTACTCGGCCTCAGTGGTGGATAAAGCAACAGAATTCTGTTTCCTACTCGACCACGAGATAAGTGAATAGCCAAGAACGTGATAGGTGTCACTGGTACGTTTACGATTTAAGGAACAACCCGCATAATTAGAATCAGAAAAGTCATGTAATATAAATGTATCGTTATGAAGATACCATAATCCTAATTTAGATGTGCCAATAAGATATATAAAGATGTGTTTAACTGTTTTTAAATGAGACTCTTTGAGATTAACTTGAAATCTAGCACATAAACATACAACGAACATAATGTCAGACTAGAGGCAGTCAAATACAATAGCGATCCTATCATTCCTTGATAAAGTGTTTGATCTATTGATATTCCACTTTCATCTTTTCCTAACTTTAATGAGACACTCATTGGGGTATTTGCTTGTTTTAGATTTTCAAACCCAAATCTTTTTAAAATATCATGAATATATTTAGATTGACAAATAAAAATTCCATCATGCTTTTGAGTGATTTGAAAACCAAGAAAATAAGTAAGTTCGCCTATCATCCTCATTTCAAATTCATTCTTTATAATTTCAATAATATTATCATATAATTTTTCATTTGTGGATCCAAAAATAATATCATCAACATATATTTGTAAAACGATAAGATCATCATTGATATGTTTAACAAATAAAGTACAATCAACACTGCCCATTTTGTAATCATTTTTTAGTAAATAAATAGTCAATCTATTATGCCATGCTTGAGGTGCTTGTTTCAAAGCATAAAGGATTTTTTCTAATTTTAAAACATGATCAGGAAATCTAACATCAACAAAGCCTGGAGGTTGTTCTACATAAACCTCCTCCTTAATATACCCGTTAAGAAAAGCAGTTTTAACATCAATTTGAAATAATTTAAACTTCTTAAAACTAGCAACTGCAAGAAATATTGTAATTGCTTCTAAACGTGCCACGGGTGCAAAAGTTTCATCAAAATCTATTCCTTCTATTTGTGAATAACCTTTTGTTACGAGTCTAGCTTTGTTCCTAGAGACCCTAGATTCACTATCTAGTTTATTTTTAAAAATCCACTTAACCCCTACAACAGGATGATTGTACGGTCTTTCTACTAACTTCCAAACCTTATTACGTTCAAATTGATTAAGCTCGTCATTCATAGCTAAAAACCAAGAATTATCATTTAAAGTAGTTTCAACGCTTTTAGGTTCTATATCAGAAATAAAACACATATTTGAAAATAACTCACGTATGGATGAACGAGTACTTACCCCTCTTGATGATTCTCCAATAACCAAATCTTGGGGATGATCTTTTGAAAATCTTAGTTCGCTTGGAGGCACGTATCCTTGCTCTTCTTCTTCTTATTCTTTTTCTTGTTTGACTCCTTTTTCTTCATCTTTGTCTCCAAGGTTTTCATCGTCATCCACCCTTTGTAGAGGGGAGAACTCTTCATCTTTACTTGTATTGTTAGCTTCTACACAAGAAAAAAACTCATCAAATTTAACATGTATCGATTCTTTAACCATTTTAGTCCTTTTATTGTAAACTTTATAAGTTTTACTTGTTGAAGAATAAGCAATAAAAATGTCTTCATCACACTTTTCATCAAATTTGTCTAAATTATTCTTAGTGTTCAAAACAAAACATTTACAACCAAAAACTTTAAAATAAGACACATTTGGTTTCTTTTGAAAATAACTCATAAAGTGTTAATTTTAAGACTGGTTGAAGTATAACACGATTAATAACATAACAAGAAGTACCAGCAGCTTCGACCCAAAAAGATCGAGGTAATTTGTATTCAAATAACATAGTGCGAGCTAGTTCTTGCAAAGTTCTATTTTTTCTTTCCACCACACCATTTTGTTGAGGTGTACGATGAGCAGAAAATTCATGTTTAATTCTTAACTTATTGCAAAAAGAAACAAATTTCTCATTATGAAATTCACCTTCATGATCTGAACGAATGCATTTTGTTTTTAATTCTATTTCGTTTTGAACACGTAAACATAATTTGGAAAATTCTAAAAACGCATCAGATTTAGACGATAAGAAAATTGTCCAACTAAAACGAGAAAAATCATCAATCAAAACAAAGGTGTTCTTTCTACCACCTACACTTAGTGTATTAACAGGAGCAAACAAATTCATATGTATCAATTCTAAAGGCCTAGTGGTGGAAACGACATTTTTGTTTTTAAAAGAAAAATTTGTAAATTTTCCTTTTTGACATGGTGAACATAAAATGATAAATTTTCATGCAAAGAAGGTAAACCTTTAACAAGTTTATTTTGAGATAATTTTTTGATTAGTTTGGAACTAGAATGTCCAAGACGTTCATGACACAAATCTAACTTCTCATTTTTAGAAATAAAACACTTTAACGAAGAATGTGACAAATCATTAAATCTAATCATGTAAACATTTTGAAATCTAGGAGCGTTAATAACAATATCATTTGTTTTAGAGATAATAATTTTGCATATGTTTGAAGATGGGTCAAACAAGACGTTTAAGCCAATATCACATAACTGACTTATTGAAATTAAATTATGCTTCAAACCTTTAACATATAAAACATTTGAGATAGTAAATGATTTGTTACCTACTACTCCAATGCCGATGATTTTTCCCTTTCCGTTGTCTCCAAAAGTAACTACTCCTTTCTTCATCTTCAGGCTAAGGAACTTTGATTTATTGCCCGTCATGTGCTTGGAACACCCTGAGTGCAAGTACCACACGTCTTCTTTGTCCTTAGTCTGCCAACACACCTAGAAAGAGAATGAGGGTAAAGATCCGGCTACCCAAGTGGTTCCTCCCATAGAATAGGTGAAAGTCTTAGACACCCAGATTTGTTTGACTGAACAGTATCCCGTCTTCTTACAAGTATGTGTTGTGTGACCAAACTTATAACATTTGACACACTTGATGAAAGAAGTCGACGGATTCTTTAAAGTAAATTTTGACCCTTTGCTGGAAGCTACAGGGATAGGGGGTTTATTGTTTTTAATCTGAAAATCAGATTTTGACACTTTCCTGGAATTTTTCCTATCGTCGGCGACAGTGGATGTCGTCGGGCGATAGTACTCAGGAGAGTATACAAGTCCGAATTTTTCAGAACCATAATACTGGTTTCCCAAAATCATATTTAGAGATTTTTGGCCCACTCCAAATTTGTTAGTGGTCATTTCTGAATTATGGACTTGTCCACTTAATACATTATTTTCGGCAACTATGGTGCCGCAATGGTTAGCAAAAGACTTCCTGCTGCCTTTCACTTGAGATTGAGAAAACTTTAGAGATCTCTCTAAGGTCTCTTTCTTGTAAGAGTTTCAACCCGAGTCTGAGTCTTAGAGAGATCTTTCTTAAGTTCTACTATCTTTGTCATGGAGGGACAATCCTCTTGACAAGTCGCTTTCTATTTTCCAAGAATTTTTACTTCATTTTTTAGTTTTTTATTTTCTTTAACTAATACTTTATTTTCAGATTTAATCAATTTAATTTCATGCATTTTTTTGTCTAAATACTCACAAGTTCTCAAAAATTCAGAATATAAATCATCAAAGGTTTCAGGAGTTACCTCAGTGTCGCTCTGGACACTGCTTCCTTCATCATAAGATGAAGCGCTCTTTCCCATCAAACACATGTTGACCTCCTCTTCAGTTTTTGACCCTGAACTGCTTGATCCTCAGAAGTGGCTTCATCCCATGTTTCAGCCTTTAGAACTTTCTTCTTATCTTTCTTTCTGTGTCGCTTCTCCTTCAGGTCTTTCAGATACTTTGGGCATTTGTTCTTTATGTGGCCGATCTTCCTGCAATGATAACACTTAGGTGGTGGTCTATCTTCGTCATCCTCTCCTTTAGCTTGGGCTTTCCCTTTCCTATTCCCAGATTCTTGGCTCTTGAAAAATCTCTTGAAAGAATATTTTTCTTTCAGGATTTCTCATAAATCTCCTGAATTTCTTCACAAACAAGCTCTCTTCATCTTCATCGTCACTTTCATCGGACTCGCTTTCTTTCTCCTTCTTGGACTTCAACGCCAAAGCTTTCTTTCTTGGCCCCAAGCTATACTCTTGTTGTTGAATCCTCAACTCTACTTCATGAGTTTTCAAGTTGCCTATGAGATTCTCAATTTGGAGAGACTTTAGATCGTATGACTCTGAGATGACAGTCACTTTAGGATTAAACTTCGGGGGGAGCTCTCTGAATCGTCTATGCAGGAAAGTATATTCCAGGTGA
The DNA here is from genome assembly GCA_039583875.1 of Platanthera guangdongensis. Classification (NCBI taxonomy): domain Eukaryota; kingdom Viridiplantae; phylum Streptophyta; class Magnoliopsida; order Asparagales; family Orchidaceae; genus Platanthera; species Platanthera guangdongensis. The sequence continues at coordinate 12,906,854 of CM077161.1, read as the reverse complement.
TGAAATTCGTGATTTCCTCAGGAAATGAAAGGTTTTTATATTCTGGCGCTATCGCCGGGCGATACTGGGTATCTCCATCAGGCGATATAGGTAACCGCTGTCACGTGTCCCAGAACTCCTCATTTTCGCATCGCACAAACGTTGAGCGCCGAATCGTGCACTATCGCCGAGTGATACCGGATATCGCCTTCGGGCGATAGCGAAATAGCGGAAGCCACGTTTTCGTCAAGTGTCGAGCGGAAATGCGTCGAGTGGTGCTATCGCCGATCGGCGATACTCAATATCGCCTGGCGATATCTCCCGTATTCAATTCTGACCCGATTCAACACCAAAAAGATATTAGCTATAGACCTGTGTTATCGGCACACCAAAAACATCCAAATATCAAATACAAACAAGATTTGTTATTAGCAAAATAGGAAACGTGGAATGCATGCTCCAACAGAGGGGATGTTCTTTTTCGATATCTAGAACTCGCCCCTAGCGACCTTCAAAGCATGTGTAGTTAATAGTAATTAAATCTACCTATATGATTTATTCCTTTCCTTGGATAGTTTGAGCCTATGCATCCTAGCCTATTTTCACTACCATTGCTAACCCAAATTCATGTCTACGACATTTTTATTGGTTCACCCCCACCAATTTATAACCAAAGCCAAAATTCCAACCCAATTGCACACTTAAAATTATGAGCTTAAATATTTAATTTTCATGATTTTTGAATTGGGAACTTTGTGATGATGTGGTGAGATGTTAAAATTTTTATATATTTGGGTGTGTGCTTGTTGAATTGAAAAAAAAAAGCGAAAAGAAAAGTAAATGAAAAAAATTAAAAATGTATTCTTTTTGGTATTGGTAAGTGGTGAGTGACCCCATGTGTTAAAGTCTAAGTCTCGGGTATCACTCACCCATTTTCTGCTTTTGGTAAGTCAATCCCTTTAAGCTCAAATTTTTATGTTTAAGTGTGTTTAGTACTCACATTTATCTTTGCTATACTTCACCTTAAACCTAAGCCTTAACATTCATCCTAATTAAGCCCTAATGATAGGTAGAGCTAGTTTGTGTCAAGTGTAGTAGAGAAGGTGTGACCGGCGAGCCTATGACCATCATCATTGATGCATTTCTTTGGAGGCTTCCTTAGTAGTTTTGAGCTTATAATATTGCATTTAGCATTGCTACTCTCGCCTACACTATGCCTAGGAAGGATGATAGTTCTTTTGTTTGGGAGTGGATATTGCTTTTTTGACAGTTGATCTAAATACATTGTAATTAGTTATATGCTTAGAATTTTCTTGTAACCTTTTGTATTCTCCATGGACACAACTTTTCGGTCCACTATTCCATTTTGATTTTGATTTATAATTAATCTTTCTTTCTCCCGATAGATAGTTGGATTGCTCAGGACGAGCAATAATTCAAGTCTGGGGGTTTTGATGAGCGAATATCATATAGTATTTTAGGCTCATTTAACTTTGTTTTCATATCTTATCGCTCATCATATTGTCATTTTCATATAAAAATCATTTAGAATTGAATTGTGAAACCATTGAGCGTTTAGCTAATTAGAGCGTTCTTGTGCATTTCATGCCTGGGGAGGTCTCCCTCCCTTCTTTTTCATGCTTATATTATGTTGTGTGGACTCTGCATGGATCTTTTCATGGGGTATTGGGTGTTTTTGTTGCAGGTACCAATGTGTGTGGAAAGTTCCCCGAGCGGCTCGACTTTGTTTCATGGAGGAGGCCAGTTCTCATGCGTTTTTGTTCTCGCATGATCATTGGCCCCCTTTGCGCACTTCCACTGGTCGTGCACGATCAATTGCTCACCGCGACAACCATTGAGAGAGGCCACTCCTCGTGCGGATTCCATCTTGCACGATTACTGGCCCCCCTCTCTATGCACGACCAATGGTCGTGCACGACAAAATGCAAAAATCGACCCAAGAGGCACGAGCGTACACATGAGTTATTTTTTGCACGACCACTGCTCGTGCGAGGCAAAACCTTTTCCCCCCCAAAACCTCAAATTTTCCCTCCAGTTCAGGTTCTTTCTCGCTCGAGTACGGGCTTTTCCTTCTCGCATGACCGTGCTCCTACTCGTGTGATTGACTAAAATTTGTTGCGCCTGTAAACAGAACGTCCCGTCTTCTTCCCGAAGGAGGTTGCGATTTCCTCCTTTCCACCATTTTTCGTTGTTTTAGGTTTCCAACGGCTAGAGATCATCCCCTAGGCTCTCCCCACCATCTGGAAGCTCAAGGAAGGAGTCTTCCACTCACCTCATGCTAGGGATTTGAATAAGAAGATGCGGACGGTGCAAACCCTTGAGAAGACGGGTCCATTGGGAGCTTGTGACATAAGTTCTTCTACCCCGGACGGTAGCCGATGAGCGTGGCATTTACATAGGCGCTATTTGGAGTCAACCTCTACTCTTCGAAAGAGCATGAAGCACTGTTTATATCTCTTTTCTTTTCTCCCGCATACTAGGTTGAGTAGGTAGTTATTTCTCTTTTCGTTTATTGATGGTGGTCAATTAAACTTGTGCAGACTATTATTTTTTGTGTATTAAAGCATGTCTCCCATTGTTCTTTCCTTTGAAGTAGCCTAGACGGCCTAGTGCCTTGTTGATTGTTGTTGTTTCCATGTTTATGCATTGTGGTCGAGCTTTGTAGCTTCTTTTCCTTGTTAGACACAAGCATTGTGCAAAGCGGGGGTCGGCGACCCGCGTAAAAGTGAAGCGGAGGTCGGCTACCCGCGGTGTTGCGAAGCGGTGCCAGCGACGCGCATAGTAAATTAGTTTTAATTTTTTTGCAAGTGGTTGTTGATTGAAATACCCCCCCTCCCCCGAAAGTGACTTCAATCTCAAGTCTCTTCTAAAAGTAAAATCCATATTTTCGTGCTACACGCGAGATCGATACTCGGAGATCACTTCTCGTTTTATTATTACTTGACAACAATAATGAGTGCACTTGCCCAACCGCTGATCACATACGTCAGGAAGCCGTATTTATATCAACCCCTACATCGTTTGAAATTGCAAAAACCTTTATCCCATTATAGTGGGGTCGGCTACTCGGCTATATGGATCCTTTGTCGTCGTTCTTTCCTATCTTTTGTCATAAACTCATTAATGCTTAAGTACATCATATTTTTCCTTATAGTTTCATTTCAAGTCTTTATTGGTCTACCCTTCCTCTGTTTAACATGCCTAATGACTAAATTCTTACAATGCCTAATAGGTGCCTCCAATGGTCTCCTTTGTATGCGATCTAACTGTCTTAGTCGTGCTTCTCACATCTTCTTTGCAATTAGTGTTACTCTTGTCTTATCTCTGACACATTCATTCCTAATTTTCTCCAGTCTCCTGTGTCCACCATCTACCTAAGCATTCTCATCTCCGTCACTCCCATTTTTTGCTCATGCACACAATTCATTGCCAAACACTCAGAACCATAGAGCATCGCTGGGCTGATTTCAGTACGGTAAAACTTTCCTTTAGTTTTAATGGTGCTTTACGATCACATAAGTTCCCTTATGTGCCTCTCCACTTCAACCAATCTTCTTGGATTCTTTATATCACATCTTTATGAACACCTTCATCTTTTTGAACAATCGATCCAAAATATTTAAAACACTCGCTGCGGGAAATATCTTGATCACCCAACTTAACAACTAAGTCATTCATCCTTGCACTGCTAAATTTAAGTTTCATATACTCCATCTTTGTCCTGCTCAACCTAAAACCCTTTTTTTTCAAAAGTGTCTCACCAAGATTCAAATTTTGCGTTTACAACTTCGCACTTCTCATGAGCAAAACAATATCTTCCGCAAATAAATACCAAGGTATTGCTTGTTGGATATGTCCGGTGAGCTCATCTAAGATGAGGGTAAAGAGATAAAGGCTTAAAAGCTTAACCTTGACGTACAAATAAAATTATAAAAACACCCATTTGGTGGGTAAATAGTAAATTTAGTGCCATGGGATTAAGAATGAGAAGGGATAGATTTAAGGTAACACGGAAAGAATTTGTTTACAATTATTTGTGAAGTGGAGGCACACTGCATGAAAAACAAGAGATTACCAAATTGGTCCAATAGTTATGATATAAACTTTACCCTCTATTTGAAAACAAATGTTTTTTGAATAACATGTGGCTCATTAGCAATCCATAAAGAATATTAACAGAATACTCATAGTCACATGTTGCTATTCTCGACTAGATTAACAAAATTATTTCCCCTTGCAACGTCTCCACGTGTTCCAACCACAAGGTTTAAAGCCTATATCTTAATATATTTATACAGAATATTAAAAAGGTCAAATTTCAAGCAACTAAAAAGAAAAATGTTTGAGGTTTGTTTCAAGTTGAAAATAAATTTCACAATTTTCTCCTTGGGATAGGGGGATTATAACAAAGTTGGTGTGTATCACCTCTAGTATTGGAGTGAATAACACTAAGTAAACTTGATAACGAGTTTTGCAGTATGTTGGTTTAGATTCCGAAGAATTCTAACATCTCATTTACTTTGCAATCAATCTGGTTTTCACGTACAGGGTAATGGCGGCATGAATGTCTTCCATCAGAGAGAAACACTGATGATTACTGATGAGATTTTGTTACGTAGAATCAAGAACAGAGAGAGGCAAAGAAGGTATAGAGAAAGAAAGCGCCTTGAAGCAGATATGAAGAAATCACACTTGATCGAGCACCGCCTATTTTTTCCTGCTGAAACTCCGCCAAATGCAGTGTACGAAAAACGAGTACATAGTGGACGGAAGTGGAAGAAGGAAGCAAGACGAGTGTATTTCTCAACTAGATTGGAAAATATGGAATTTGAAGAGGCACTAACAGTAGCTGAATTGGCTACGAAAGAGCATAACAATCAAAGCGGTCGAAGGGATTGGAAGGCTGATGCCAGGAAAAAGGTGGAATTCGAAGGCAGTGAAGTGCTTGGTTTAAGTGTTTGGAGTGACATAAAAATGATGAAATGAAAATGATAAGCATTTTTTGCCTGCTTTACTTGAAAGTTTCAGAAATCCAACCAGGGTTACGGGAATTGAATTTGTAGCTCTGTAGCTTCATTTTTTGAGGGGATAAAACTCCAGTGATGATGTTGACGATACGATTGTGGGTTTTTTAATCTTTATTGTATATGGCTTTGGTATCCTTTATTTTAGTGTATATATCTTTTATGTGGTTTTGGTATCCTTTATTTTTGTGAACATTTTGTAAGCTCATGAGATTGCAATATGTGGAAAACTTTGGGGGAATGTATTTGTTCTTAAGTCTTATTTTTTGACTAATACTTTTTTTTTGTTTTCAGGCAATGATTCTAACTTCTAAACTTCACTTTGGAGCATTTTGGTGAAAAACGGTAGTACCACTTAATAATTGATGTGTTGGATTGTATATATTCTTCTTATACTATTGTTGTTTGTGCGTATTATCTTGCTATATTGCAAGGATTCTTCTAAAGTGAAGCAAGAGTTTGCTGTTCTACATGGTATAGGAGCTCACTTATTCCCCGTCTCCCTTTGTCCTCACCTCAGGCTTTTGCAGTAGTGTTTGTTCCCAAATTGTTTGTATTAGGTGTTATTATTCTTCTTTTAGGGTACGTTTGTTTGAACGGAACTGAGCTTCAGAAATTGAAATTGAAAGTCTAATTTGAAATTTGTCGTTCATTTGCACGCTTGATATTATAATTGAAATTTTAATGAATTTCGTGAAATTTATTTTGAACTAAGATGGATTTTGTCCAATCTATATAAGAATTGAGTAATTCCGATCATGTCATATTTTTATCCCAAGATCACGTTTTGTTTCCGAGCGAGCATTTTTTGCCAGTGCACACTCTTTTCTCTCGGAAACCCTTATTTAGTCGGTGCGTGTTTTTTTTCACATGCATGCTTTATTTCGTCATAGAGCACGTTTTTTGCCCGGACGTGCATATTTCACCCGAACACGCATATTTCGCCTGAACGCCAGTTTTTTGTAAGTGTGCCTATTTTTTCCTGTACACCCATTTTTCACCAGAGAGCGCCTATTTCGCACGGGTGTGAGTATTTTGCCGGGAGGGCGTATTTTGCCCGGGCACGCGTATTTCGCACGGGCGTGCGTATTTCGGTCTGACGCGCGTATTTCGCCCGGGAGCGCGTTTTTTTGATCGGGAGCGTGTTTTTCGCGTGGCGCGCGTTTTTTAGCCAGGCGCGTGTTTTTTGTCCGCGGCGCGTGTTTTTCGCCCGGCGCGTGTTTTTCGCCCCGCCGCGTGGTTTTCGGCCAGGCCGGTGTTTTCGGCCGGGCGGGCGTTGTCGTCCGGGCTTGCATTTTGTCGCTCGGGCCCCCGTTGTCACCCGCGTGCCCGTTTTGTTACTCGGGCGCCCGTCTTGTAGCAGGGGATCACTTTGTTCGCGTAGACTATCATTTTTTGCCCGTGCGAGCGTTTTTTCGCCCGAATGCGTGTTTTTTGCCACAACTATTGGTGCAATGGAAGGGGCTATCATCGGAGGACAGATAATGGGAACCAGCGGATTTCTTCATGCTGCGGGCATTAAAAAAATAATATTCAAACAAAACTAAATACTGCTACTATGCAGGGAACCTCACCTCAACCTCCTCCAGCATCATCAACGGGACATGGAGGAAATCAGGATGTCATAGGCCAACCAGATGCAATTATACCAAGAGGAAAAATGCCGAAAAAGCAGAACAAAGTAAACAAAGGACGATGGCCGATCACTCAAAAAAGAACATCATCAACCTCAGGAGACCCAGTTGCAGATCACCAGAGAAAGGAATGCACAAAATAAGAGATGACATTGCTAACTGAAATAAATTTGGAGGAGAAAATTAGTAAAACCCTCCCAGGATGGAAGATCAAGAGACGCCGCTCGACAAGGCATCATCCCCACTCTCCAAAGCAAACCCATCTTTCGCCATGTATGCCTCGCATTGTAAGGATTTTTTAATAGTACAAGATTTTTTACTTTTTTGTTTGCTTCTATTTTACTCGGCTTTGTTTGGTTGAGTGTTCCTGTGATCCGATTTCCTGTTTTTCGCATCACACAAATTTTTACAACAAAGCAAACCCATCTTTTTGCGATTTTTTGGGGCTCTATTAGACTTGCTCATTTTGGTTTTAGATATTTTCTTACTCTAGTTGATAATTTCACTAGAAACACATGGACATATCTAACAACTTCCAAAAAGTAGGCTTCTTATTTGCTGAAATCCTTTTATTCTCTCATCAAAACACAATATAATGCCTCTGTAAAGATCATTTGAAGTGATAATGGCTCTGAATTCTGTAATCATGTACTTAAACAAATTTTCATTCATCCTGAGATTCTCCAACAAAGTAATTACCCTCAAACTCCATAACAAACGGAATCCCCGAGCATAATCATCACCATATTTTGGAGATTGCACGTGCTCTAAGATTTCAAGCATCTTTACTAATTGAATTTTAGGATGAGTACGTCCTTGCAACCACATATCTAGTCAACACAATCCCAGTAGTGTCCATCACAAGACTCCTTATGAATTGCTTTTCCAAGCCATCCGCAGGGTCCCCTGCTGTCGCGCCGCCGCCCGCAGTATCGCGGCGAATAACGCCGGGCGAAACCGCGACATCGCGGTGAATGACGCTGGGCGATACCACGGTATTATCTCCGCTCTCATTCCGTGTGCGTGATCGTCGTGCGTACACCCTCCAAAGCGGTTTGCCGTCATGCAGTTCGGTAACAGTTTTCCTAATCTATGAGCGACCATTCTATTTTCACCAAGACAAATCAAGGTCAGTGTATTGCTCCTTTCATGTATGTGGATGACATCATCCTTTTGGGCCCCCGTCAATTGGATTTGGATAACTTGGCTGCCAAGTTGCATAATCATTTTAAACTCAAAACATTAGGTCTTCTCACCTATTTCTTAGGTCTACAGATCATCAGAAACAAATTGGTATTTACCTGCATTATACAAAATATGCTTAAGAAATACTCAATGATCCTCTTCTCACCTCTAGCAAATCAAGTTAGCTGCCAATGACACAGCATTTTCAACTTAATGATCAAGATGGAGAACTTCTTCCTAATCCATCTAGTTATTGCTGACTATTATGCCGCTTGATTTATCTAACCGTCTCGCAGCCAAATTTAGCATATAATGTTCCAATATTAAGAAAAATTTATGACTACTCCTCAACAATCTTATCTTCAATCAGCTACTAAATTCCTTCGCTATGTTAAAGGAACTCTGGAACACGGCTTGTTTTTCTCCTTTGATTTAAGCTTGCAACTATCTTTCTTTCGCTATTTTGATTGGGTTTCTCGTCCCATGAGTCGTCGTTCCATTACATGTTTTTGTGTTCTCCTTGGGTCATTCTTTATTTCTTGGAAATCAAAGAAACAATTCACGTTTTCTAAATCTTCCGTTGAAGAAGAATATTGTGCTATGGCCTTGATTTGTTGTGAATTAACATGGTTACTTCATCTTTAACATGATCTACAACTCTTCAACCTCATGCTGATTCCCCTTCATCTTTAACATGGTTACTTCATCTTTAACATGATCTAGGCTTCAGCTTGTCGATCTACTTACCAAAAACACTTGGATATTCTCAGTTACAATTCCTTCTAAGCAAGTTGGGATTTTTCTCCACCCTTCAAATATCAACTTGAGGGGGATGATAAATTATATGTGTGACATTTTATATACGTGAATAATTTTTATGTTTAAACATTTGAATATATAAGTTAGTTTATTAGTTTTATCATTCTTCTTCCTTCCTTTGTAATAATGGCTAAACTGTAGACAGTATATAAAAGGTAGAGCCACCATTGTTACAGATCAACAGTTTTGAAAAAAAATAAAAGAAGAAAGAAATTAACAAATTTGTGGGTGTGCTCCTTATTTCTTAATTTACAAATTGCTTAAACCACTCCAAAATTACAGGGCCCAATTTTAAAATGGGTGCAATTTCTTGGTGCATGTTATTTTTATTGTTTTTAATGCTCACCCAAAACTCCTGCAAATGGAAGCATTGATATTACCTTCCCACTTCAAATCGAGCAACATTTTGCTTCAAAACAACGTGAGAGTATTGTAGGTATCTAGAAAATATGTTGATTTTAATCGCCAGCTTCCTTGTATGAGCATGCCAAAGTTTTTGACGATCAATTAATTGTCGTAGTAGTCGCCGAGTACTCCTAGTTGATTAGCTTCTTAGTGCATTTAGGCTTTGTTTGGTTCGGCGTTTTGCCGCCTCTGTTTGGAGCAAACGCAGCCTAACGACGGGTAAACAAACGCCCGGTGGCGGCGTTTGCTCCGTTTGCACCCGCAACAAGGAGGAAACGTCCCTGATCCGCTCCGTTTCGACCCCCACTTGTCCCCCTTCGGTTCCAAAGTGTCGCTTCAACCCACGGGATGCACCCGTCACCGCCGAACCAAATATACCCTTAGTTGTTTTATCATGCTACGCGTTGACCTCTAATATCTTTGTTGCGGGTTGCTTAGCACTCCTATGGATCGGTGAAATCAGACCGACTTAATTCGAGAGTGAGCCAAGCTAGAAAATAATCAAAAAGAAATCGACAGCAGAAAACAAGATCATTACGTGGGAAACTGTAGCGTACGCTACACTGGAGGCCACATGACAACTGGCAAATTATTAAGAGCAATTTCACAACATGGAGGGCTACATAAAGGCAATGGTCACATTAGTTGTTAACGGTCAAAATATTTTATAATTAACTATAAATGTCAATACACTCTGTAATGGATTATTATGAAAGCAAATAGAGATTTTGTTTTTCATGTAGCCTTGTAATGTCTCTCTTCTCCACCCACATGCTCATTCTCTCTTTCCCCCCTTCATCTGCCTAAGAACTCTATTTTCAGTTCTTCTTCTTCATATTGTAACAACTCTGGCCTATTACAAATGGTGCTCTCGTTGAACCTCCCCCTACCAAATAGACAGGTTTGAAAAAAACATGACAAGGCCCAATACACACGCCAAAGACAAGACAACCTCCCCGCAAGAACTACAAGACGACATATGGCAGGAATTTGATCGGATGGACCTGCTGGCCCAAACAGAACAAGATGCCATACGGAAGGATATCAATATGCTTCAATATGCTTGAATCAGCCATAGCAAAAGTAAAACCGTATCATTATCCCCATGCTCATAAGGATGAATAAGAAAAATTAGTGGCTGATTTCTTACAGTATGGTTTCATTCGACCTAGTACATCAACATTTAGCTCACCAGTCCAATTTGTGAGAAAAAAGGAAGGTACTTGGCGACTGTGTGTAGACTATAGGGCCTTAAATGCGTTCACTCGAAAGGACTCGTTCCCCATGCCCACTATTGACGAACTCCTAGATGGAGTTCACAGAGCAACTATTTTTTCTAAAATTTACCTACACTTTGGTTACCACCAGATACGAATGTGTCCCCAAGACATTCACAAAACGGCATTCCGGACACATCAAGGTTTATAAAAAATTTTGGTTATGTCATTGGGTTTAACCAATGCGCCAGCGACATTTCAGGGGCTATGTTCATGATCTTTCAATCCCTATTATGAAAATTCATGGTAATCTTTTTCGATGACATTTTAGTTTATAACAAGGATTTGTCAAGCCACTTGTCTCATTTAACCTCAGTTTTCAAAATATTAGACGCCACTTCATTACGTACCAAGTATTCAAAATGTTCTCTTGGGACACCTTCTTGGGCAGAATATCACTATAACACTTCGTTCAATACATCGGCTGAAATGACGCCATTTGAGGCAATATTCGGCGGACCCCCACCACCCTTGTTCCAAAAAATTTCAACCAGTAGACATCAAAATTTTAGAGATCACAATTATTGACAAAAAATAACAGTTTGCAGAGCTCCCACAAAATTTTATAAAAGTCCAGGCCAGGATAAAGGCTCAGGGCGATAAGCATCGCCAAGCCTAGACCTTTGCTTTGGAGATTTAGTATTACTAAAATCTCATCCTTACTACAAACAAGCCTCTATGCATTGAGTAACTAAAGAAAGATTTCAACTATAATATTATGGACCATAAGAAGTCCTTAAGACAATTGGAGAATCTGCTTGTAAATTGAGACTTCTGGAATACAAAAAAAAAATTCATAATGTATTTCATATTTCAGTGTTAAAACCATATATACTATGCTCAAACTACAGAAAACTTTCACCCGCTAACCCTGAAAAAATCCAATAATGATCCAGTGCAGGAGGTTGAAAAAATTTTGGAAGAGCATATGATTTGGGTAAACAACAATCCATAACAACAACTATTGGTGCAGTGGAATGGGCTATCACCGGAGGACAGATAATGGGAACCAACGGATTCCTTCTGTTTGCTTCTGGTTTATTCGGCTTGGTTTGATTGAATGTTACTGTAACCTTATTTCTTGTTTTTCGCATCTCTCAAAATTTTACAACAAAGCAAACCCATCTTTCTTTCTATAAAGTGATAATTTTTGCTCATTTTTTGATATTGTGCATAGTGATTTTTTGGGGCTCTATAAGACTTGCTCATTTTGGTTTTAGATATTTTCTTACTCTAGTTGATAATTTCACTAGAAACACATGGACATATCTAACAACTTCCAAAAAATAAGATTCTTATTTGCTGAAATCCTTTTATTCTCTCATCAAAACACAATTTAATGTCTCTATAAAGATCATCTGAAGTGATAATGGATCTGAATTATGTAATCATGTACTTAAACAATTTTTCAATGATCATGAGATTCTCCACCAAAGTAATTACCCTCTATAGAGAAAAACTCAACCTTGTATATGCTATCTCAATAATTAAATACAATGTATTAATACACATTTATAGGCCGGAGAAAGAGAGAAGAGAGTCCTATGCAATATGTGGGACTAAATGAAAGAAAAGAAGAAAAACCCAAAATGGGCCTATTTACACGGGCTTTTCCAACACTCCCCTGCAAGCTGGAGCGTACAAGTCATAAACACCAAGCTTGGCCAGACACTGGTAGAATAGGGTGTTAGGTAGAGCCTTTGTGAGGATATCCACCACTTGTTCAGTACCAGGAACATTCTTCAGTTCTATCTTCTTCATTTGGACTTTCTCCCGGATAAAGTGACACTCTACTTTAATATGTTTCGTTCTTTCATGAAACTCTGAATTCTTCATCCGCTTGGCTGTCACATAACAGGATGGCAGGTGAGGGAAGTTTTACCCCTAGATCGTCCAGGAGACTCTCAAGCTAGGTAAGCTCAGAGATATCAGATGCCATCGATCGGTATTCTGCTTCAGCCGATGATCGAGCAACCAATGCTTGTTTTTTACTTTATCAGGTAACGAGATGACCTTCAAAATAGGTACAAAAGCCACTTGTTGACCGGTGATCATCCAAGGAACCGACATAGTCATCATCACAGTACACAACCAATGTTGGAGTAGAGGATGAGGTTTTGTATACCAATCCCTAACCCAGGGTTGTTTTCAGGTATTGAAGGATGCGTTCAACAACTTGAAGGTGAGATGTTCGCAGAGTATGCATAAACCTGCTGACCACCCCAACAGTGAAGGAAATATCAGGTCTTGTGACCGTTAGATATATTAATTTTCCAACCAGTCGTCGATAATATTCCGGATTTTGAAGAGGGAGGTCTGTATCAGAAGAATGTGCACACAACTTATGATTTGAATCCATTGGAGTAGTAGTAGCCTTGCATCGTGAGTAGCCAGCATCTTGAAGGAGATCCAGGCAGTACTTCCTGAAATTCATTAAATTCAAGGGTAGCTACTCACTTAGAGGGGGGTGAATATGTTATTAAGGTCTATTTGATTCTCTTTAGATTCTTTAAGCCTTTATCTGAGTTAGGTCTTATTGTGAATGATTAGTTTAGCTTTCAAGAAATTCACACACAGCACACCAGATATTTATAGTGGTTTCCCAGTGTATGGGTACATCCACTGTCCTTCCTATCTTTCTAACAGAATGTTAGACAAGACACTTCTCCAAGAACTTGGCTCCTCAGAGATTATAACACGATCCCACTAGATCACACAGTCTCCACAAAGACCTACAATACAGGTAGTTAGCCCAACCATACAGTAATCACCTGATCACCTCTTATGGACACAAATGCCCCACAACACAGGCTGGGAAAAACAGCCCTACCACACACAGATCCAAGACTGGGTCCTATCACTCAGATCTATACCAGATCCTACACTCAGCCTTTATAACTTAGGCTTATAATACAGATCTCACCAGATCCACCACTCAGCCTTTATAATCTATGCTTACAACACAAATCTTGAACAGATCCTACAGAATTTGAATAGAAATTTTGATTTGACTTAACAGAAATTAATCTATGAGTCAATTGCTTCCTAATCTGAGTGGATCTCAGCCCTATCTTCTTCACAGGAACAAGAATAACAATCTTCAATAATCTAACACTTATGTTGGAAGTAACTCAAAAACTAATTCTGATCGTGCTGATGAAGAGGGAAGATCAAGAAAGATGGTCTTCAATCAGCTAACCTGTTTTGACAGAAATTGAACTGCTCTGCCTCTCCTTTTGTCCTGAGAAAACCCTGGACAGATTTCTTCCTCACAGATCCAGAAATTAACCTTCAGATTAGGCTCTGCTTGGATCTTGAAGCAACTTCAGTTAGGGCTTGTCTTGACTGATTCTTTTTTCTCAGAGAAATCCTCTGATTTTGTTGTTTCAGATGTTGATTACAGCAGCTAACGCAAATACCCTTCAGATTTGTTGAATTGAAGCTTTTGTCTCTGCAACAATGGTGGGAGAAGAAGACGAAGTCCCGCTCCTCTCTTTCGAAATGAATTGATCGATCAGAAACCTTGTTTCGATCCAGATCTCCTTCTCTATTTATAATCCTGTCATCCAGCGAGATGATTGACACATGTCATTGCCGTAACGACTGATTATATCCTTAGTATTACAGAAAGAGACTGACGACGACGTTAGTGATGAGTTGCAGCTCTTCCATAATCACTTTGAAATTTTGTTGACTTTTGTTGACTTTACTGACATCAGCCATTCTGGACTTAGAAAATTTCAGACAAGTACCCAGACATTGAGTGTGTTGAGTGAACAAGCTTTACTCAGCGAATCCAGACTTAGAAAATTTTCTGATCTGCTAGGCATTGAGTGAGTAAGCCCCACTCAACGCTTTTTAACTTATTCAACATTATGCATCCTTCTGCAACTCTAGGCGTTGAGAGCGTTGAGTGTATAAACTTCACTCAATGTTTTTTGCCTTAACGTGATCTTTAGCCCTTTCTGCATCCTTGACGCTAAGAGCGTTGAATGTATAATATTCACTCAACGATTCTGTACTTAGAATAATTTTGCTCTGCGTGAAGCCATTGAGAGCGTTAAGTGTATAAGCTTCACTCAATGCTTTTATACTTAGCCAAATCTCCTTCTGTCTGAAGGCGTTGAGTGAGCTAGCCTCACTCAATGCTTTTATACTTAGATTCTGAAATCTGGCGTCGAGTGCGTTGAGTGTATAAGCTTCATTCAACGATTTTGGACTTAGAAAAATTCTACTCTGCATGAAGGCATTGAGTGTGTTGACTACACTCAACGCTTTCTCCCTTTGGCATTGACAACGACATCATGACTCAATGTTATCTCCTTTTAGCGTTGAGTGAGTTGACTTCACTCAACGCTACTGTACTTAGATCAAATTTTTTGTCTTTCTTCCAAGGCTTTGTCTGAATCAGCATGGCGTTGAGAGAACTGGCTTCACTCAACGCTTTTGGACTTAGTCGAATTTTTTTGACAGATTTGGTTTGGCTTTGACAGAACCAACATGGCGTTGAGTGATCAAGCTTCTCGCAATGCTTCTGGACTTAACCAATTTTATGTGACAGATTTGCTTTGGATTTGACAGAAACAGCATGAATCAACGCTTTTGGCTATACGACGTTGTGTGAGTTGACTTCAATCAACGCCCATAGACTTAGCCACTTTTCTGTCTTGCCAACACTTAAAGCTTTGACTGTCTTCCCTCTCTCAGTGTTGTTAGCTGTATGGTGTTGAGTGAACTAGATTCACTCAACGCCAGTGGACTTAGTCATTTTTTCTACGCTGTAACTTGCTAGGCTTTGACTGTCCTGACTTCACTCAACACTATTAGCTTTATGGCGTTGAGTGAACTGGCTTCACTTAATGCCTGTAGATTTAGTCATTTTACTTCACTGTCACTGGCTTCTGGTTCATCTAGCATTGAGTGAGTTTGCTTCACTCAACGTTTGTGGACTTAGGCAATTTCCTGTCTTTTCAGTTAGCTTCTTTGAGTGCACTTGTCAATGTCACTTGAACCACCTATCCAATCAATATGACACGGAATAACCTGCATGCATGAACTTAAACGTACATCAAATATAACTATGTGTATACCATTGACTTGTTTGACCTCTTACAAATTCGGGACATTTGGATGAGAGTTGAAAGTATTTCATAGTTAAGCATTTTCGGGGTGGAGTAATCCTGGGATGGGTGACCTCCTTGGAAGTCCTCGTAAGGGAGCTTAAGTTGACTTTCCCTCATCAAAGGGAGGATGTGACCTCCAACAATCCGCCCGCAGACCTGGAAAGGGGTTGGGGTGCATGGTCTGCAGACCTGTTGAGGTTGAACCCTTTCGAGAGTGGTGATAGAGGTGCCTGTAGCCGTCCTTTCAAGTCGTGTGCTGGGAGGCCATTATAAAAAAGTGCACTTTTTTGTAACGGCCTCCCCTGCCCCCGACTTAAAAGGACGGCCGCCAGCACCTCCAGCACCACGCTCGAAAGGGTTTAGCCTCAACCAGTCTACAAACCATGCACCCAAAACCATCTTCGGTCCACCAACGGCTTATTGGAAGCCGCAACCTCACTTTGATGAGGAAAACACAAGTTAAGCACCTCTATGAGGACTTCCCAAGAGGTCACCCATTCCATGACTACTCCAGCCCGAGCACGCTTAACTATGAAGTACTTTTGCATCTCATCTCCAATTGAGCTGTTGAAAACTGAAATGGGTCTCTTGTGGAGTTCGGGATCACAAAATAGGTGTGGCCTCACAGTTACTTCCCTCGAGCTAGTACACCAGACCAAATTCTTAGAAATCTTGGAACAGAACCGAGGTCCCAGCAAGGAGGTTCTACCACACACCCAAAAGATTTAAGAGCACTTCCCCTCCCAAGCCAATGCTCAACTTTGGCACCTTGGAGGATACTCAAGGCTCGGTAAGAAAGGCCTGGGGATGAAGAAGTTAAAAGAATCCGTCCTTTCCAAAGGTGCCCCATCAGGTCTATTTATAGATTTCCAAACTTGGTATGCCAAGAGCGTAACTCCGCTGCATCAATTCCTTATACACAGCCCAATTGGGTCTACCAATAGCGTAACTCGAAAAAGGTTATTTGCATGCCTCTAGGGGCATCCAGGTGATTTCACCTCTGGACCCCACTATACAAGTGGTCCGTGGAAGCACCACTCGCTTGAAACGGCGGATGTCGGATGAGCCAAGCATTCGCCTCCAAGACTCATCAAAGGGCGAGTGCGGGTTCTGCCCACCACTCGCCCGACTTAGCGAAAGCTTTCTTACTTGCACATTAAGGCGCAAGTCTTGGGCGAGTGCATGATGAAGACCACACTCACCCGAGGGCCTGTCTGCCTCTCCTATCTTGGGCTAAAGCCCATTGATGTGTTGGGCAAGTGCGGGTCTGCCTACCCACTCACCATTCTGACTAGCTTGAATCTGAGGGTCCTCTTGTTATGCATTTGACTCATCGGAGGGTCCCACTCAGCGAATATGGGGTTGTACACAATCCCCGCTCTTTGCAAGCTAGTCCCACGCTCAGAACGAAAAGTCAAACCCCTAATATTCAGTGAGTGCTTGCTGACCTGGAGGGAATCTTTGGAGGGCCCCTCCACTGTGCTATATATATATCGGGGCATGGCACCGGGAAGGTCTTGTTATTACTCTACTGTTCATCTCCTTAACTACCGCTGCTTAAACGATGCTTGCCAAACTGGTCTCAAAACCGCACTCACAAGAGTTGATGGATCGTCTGGCTGCAACACAAGAGAAGATATCCTCCCACTCTTCTTAATATGCCCCTTGACTTAAGTCTAAGAGGGCCGCGTACTCGCCCTATCGGCTAAAGAGAGCTAAAATGATCCGGCGAAACCCTATGACGGGTGAGTCCGCCTCGCCCACTCCAACCCCTAATCGCGAGAACCCTGCTGACCCGACCAAGGTAATTTATTATATATTGTTGCCGACTCTAAGAGTACGTCCCCCTGATCATTTGTATCTGTTAGAAACCATGCCGGACCCGAGGCTCCGAATTTACGGGAATATCGGGATAAATCTGGTTCTATGGTAGACTGCTGTCTAATGACACAACATCCCCAACAAAATCTCCTGCAAGGCTCCGAATTTAATACAGGAATATTGCGGGTAGATTGTTCAGGCCCGGGGCTCGATCCCAGCACCTGCTTTATAAGAGGGGACTAACACCGCCTCTCATACCCAACTGAGCTGCATCCGGACGGAACTTTACAACAAATACCCAGCGACAGCCAACTACATCAGTGCCCAAAGGGGGGGACAAGGGTATAGGTATCCCGTTCAGTGAGAGTGGCAATTTTCTCATCCATGGCGGCTTTCCAATGAGGAACATCAAGAGCTTTCTGGTAGGTGTGGGGAGTGGAAGTCGCAGAGATAGCCAATGCAAATGCCCCTTGAGAAGGAGTGAGATGAGCATATGAAACAACAATAGCCAGCAGGTGCTGGGATTGAGCCCCGTGCCTGAACAACCTACCCGCAATATTCCCATATTAAATTCGGATCATTGCGGGAGATTTGGTTGGGGATGCTGTGCCGTTAAACTGCAGTCTACCATAGAACCGAATTTATCCTGATATTCCTGTAAATTTGTAGCCTCGGGTCCGGCGTGGTTTCTAACAAAAGATGGCCATCTTTTGTTAGAAACCAGGTCAGGGGTCCCACACGGGTAAAGGCCCGGCCCTGGCCGACTGCAGTCTAACACATTCCCAACCAAATCACCTGGGCTACACCTCAGTTTAATCCCAAGTAGATTGTTGAGAGGTGGTCTCAACCCCAACACCTCCTTTATCGAACCCTTATTCAGGGACCAAACACCCAACTGCGCTGCAGCACAGTTGGTGTCTGGTTCCGGAATAAGGGTTTGATAAATGAGGTGCTGGGGTCCAGACCAGCTCTCAACAACCTACCTGGGATTAAACTGAGGTGGAGCCCAGGTGATTTGGTTGGGGATGTGTTAGACTGCAGTCGGCCAGGGCTGGGCCTTTACCCGTGTGGGACCCTCGACCTGATTTCTAACAGTATTAATTGCAGGAAATGTTGGCGATAGGAAACAGCGCGGGGGTCAATCCAGCAAATGTCAATTTGCTTCCGCCCTATGATGGGAAAGTACTGCCAACCCAAGATGTCGCGCCTCTGGTCACCCTTGCTAGAAATCCGCTCATGTCCGGTGAGCTGTTTTTTATCTTCTCAGGCATTTTTGTTTCTTTATACTTTCCTTCTTACATTGCTTCTCGCAGCTCCCCCTTCGGGACCATGTGCCTGATCAGTCCACTGCCCAAAACTCCTGCCGCCAAGAACCTTGATGAACTCATGTCAGGTACAAGGCTCTCGACTGAAAAGGTCGTCGACGCTCCTCTATCTGCCAAGATCCTTCTCTCGGGACAAGCGTCACCCCGTCAAGGATTCGGGAATTCGTGCCAGTTTGTCTTTGAAAGACCCTTCAAGGGGAGACCAAGATCTTCTTGTGCGCACCCGAGCGAAGGTTCCATCCCTACGCCAGGTGAGTAAGAGCGATCTCCTTCTTACCTCGAAATTGGTCTCTAGAGGCTAATCACTTCATTGTCAGGCTATCGGGAAGCTTCTGCGACCGACCTTGATGCCGAAGAGGAGTTCTCGCCGCCCATTCCCCCCCAACGAGCTTGCAGATTTCCTTGGTGATCCTGAGGAAACTAAGATAATAAAGGAGCGGATGGTGGAAGTCCTAGGGAAACTCATCTGGATGCAGCGGGAAGTCGCTAACCAGGCGAATGAGCATCAGACAACTACTGAGCGCCGACTAGGCGTTCTTGAGAGGGACTACTTACATCTCATTGGGGAGATGGAGCGCTAGGGAGGCGGATGCGAGGAGACTTCTCCTGGTCGACACATTGCGCGGGCAAGGGATCAGATGCACCTGGTCAATAAAGAGCTGATCACCATGAGTGCATACTACTATCTGCGAGTGCCACCGAGGTTGGGGAGGCGAGGCCGAGGTCGTTGGCAGTGGATCCAATACTGAGCCTACCGACACTCGCGCCCCTTAGCCCTTTTCTTCTTTCAACCTATCCCGCTACTTTATTTTTTTAATTCTGTAATAATGAACGCCGAGCTTGCTTTCATTTTGCGAGTGACAGATTTATTTTAGGTAATGCTCCTGCCCTACTTAATATTTTACGTCCCTCCAAATGGTGACGTCTCACGCAAAGTTTATCTTTTACTATTTATTTCGATTTCCCCCTTTTACTTGGGGATTTCTCGGGTGGCATCTGCCATTCACGGCTTAGTGGGGCGAAAGTGGGGCCAGCCCAATTTCCGAGGCACCGGGGTGGCGTGATTGCTATCCGCAGTCCCCGCACCTAGGAAACCTTAAATTTACGAATTTTTCTATAAATAGGCATCCCCCTCCTACCACATTTACTATTTCTTTACATCGCGGTCATCATCGTCTCTGTCCTCATTCGCACTTACGACGTCCTCTATGCTCACGCGACTTCTTCCTTAGCCCTCTCGCTCACAAAATTCTAGGAGATACCGATGGCCGGACCATGTGCTCCCAGACCTTTACTGAACAAGACTTCCCTCCCTGTAAGCTGACTGAGTGGGAGTACCTGTCGGCAATTGCCAACTTTGTGCCACCTGGATTCGTCGGGAGCTGTCCCAGCAGCTCTGAGAAGAACAACTATCTATCTGAAGGGGAACTTGCCATAACTTTATAGCATTTCGAGGTGGTACTCTGCCAACCCCTATGGCCGGAAGTGCGTCGGGCACTCCGATATTTCGGGATCGTTCCCGCACAACTCAATCCCAACTCCATTGTCATGCTGGTGGCTTTCACCTATTACATGCGCAAGGAGAGGATTGTGTTCAATCTCTCATTCTTCCGCAAGGTCTTCAATTTCTAGGACAAAAGCGGAATCGTCTTCTTCTCCGGTCAATCGGTCAAGACTAGTGGTCTCGCTAATAAGAACAACAACTGGCTCCAAAAATTCATCTTCGTGGCAGGGGATTTCGACAACGTCCTCCATTCACCCCAGCAGTATGATGACGCGAATTACCGCCCCATCACCCAGGAGTCAAGAAACCTCCCTTCACACTTTCTTTGGTACAAAGAATTTTGATGTCAAGTTCCTGCGACCGGACCTCAACTCTCTCCTCCCCGTTCTCACCGGAGAGGGTATCTCATATTCTCTTTATTGCTAAATCTTGTCTAAAACCCGTAGGCTTTGAGATAACTCTGCAATCGCACAGGTGAGCGAGATGTCCCCGAATACCAGTCCTATGCAGATGATGGGACTCTCGCCCCCGGACTGTCTCTCGCCGAATCTGCAGCCGCAGCCTGCAGGAAAAAGTTGGGTACCTCATCTCAGCTGAGTGCCCTGATTTGAAAGCCCGACGCTCCTCCTGCATCCTCTTCCAAAAAGTCGAAGTCATCGGCACTCTCCATGGGAAAGGCGACAATCGTCGAAGTTTCTCTTGCCAACATCCCGATCGCGGTGGATGCGGCGGGTACCACCGCCAACACGGCTGCTAAGATCTCTACTGCGGCAGAAAAGGTTCCTGCGGATCCCGTGCCGAGAGGGTACCAGATCCTTAGCCTTGGCGAGAAGTACCTTGATGAAGTGGGCCTACCCTTACTTCAGTGGGACAAGAAGGCTAATCGGGCCTCAATCTCCATGCTCCTCCCATCCTGTGTGGAGCAAGACACCACCAGCGGTGAGGCCTTCACCTTCGCCTACGGGCTATATGAGCAAGAGGTTGCCAACATATTCGATGAAGAGTCCACCCGGACGCTTGAGCATGAGATCACGCGAGCCCAGCTACGTGTTATTGAGCTTGTATATATGGTGTCACGTCGTAGCCACCATATCGAGCGTGACCTTACCGATATTAAGAAGTCGTGGGAGCTCGCGTCTATCGAGATAATATCTTTGAAGTGCCAGCTGGAGGCCTCCGAGGCGCTCCTCGCTAGATGTCCAACACTAGGGGTGAGTATGATTTTACTTGGGTCTACGTGCATTTGTCTTTCTCCCGTGCTAACATTTTCTTATGCTTTTCTCGAAGGATTCCACAAATGCCAACCTACTGCGCGTTAGAGTGGCTAGCCTTGAGGGTGAGGTCACGGGGCTGAGGGCCAAGAACAAGCGCTTGATGGACACCATTATTCTGCCGCCTTCCAGCGAGAAAGGCAAGCTACATCGGTATACAAATTATGAAATTGAATTTATGATGCAGGGGAATGACCAGGAGGCGGCGAAAGACGCGATCGAGGTGCTGTGAGAGGAAGGGCTTCTGAATGAAAGCGGCAAGAAAGTCACAACACTCAACGCTCTTCCATGGCTATTCACTCCTATTGTCATACCAGAAGACGAAGTTTCCCTTCAGTGCAAGGACAATGCATCCTAAGAGGACCAAGAGTCTTCCGGCGAGGAGTCCGAAGACTCCTCCTGAGGATCTCCCGCTTGCTTTTTATTGTAAATATTAACAGTGGCGAGACCCCCCCTTTTTGTAAACGAAATGTTACTGCACTTAATTAATGAGAATTCTTCCTTTTTCAATTGTGTTTCTCCACTCTTCCTGGTTTTTCATTTCTCGCCTCTCTTCACTCGCAAAAGGTTCATACATTCGCTCATCACCGAACCATAGTGGCTAGGCTGCAACCGAAGTGTTCTCGCCCAAAGGGCATGAGGCGAAGTCTTGACCTCAGACATGCACACTCGCACCCATCTAAGCTTTTGGTGGTAAACCTGATGATCTTGTTGCACGCACAGTCTCGCTGAAGACGCACTTGATGAGCATGATTTTTATCCTTTTCAGATAGACCACACCCTTCCGAGTGAATCGGCCGAGCAATACCCTCCTAATCATGTCACCACTCGCACATCTTGGACCAATGTATCCCCCTTATGTATAGGTATTTCTTTCCTTGTACTATCTTTCCTCTCACCTCATTACCTTGAATCACTTACCTTCTTTCCTCTGAGCGCCTTCCTACCCTGCCGGCTAGTGAAGGCATGGCCCCGAGTTCAACTCGGGATCTAATGTAAACTTGTTTCACAATATCCTTTGAGGTCCTTCCTGACCTGCCAGCTAATGGGAGCCTGACATCAGGATTAGCTCGGGATCTATTTTCAACTTGTTTCACAATATCCACTAAGGGCTTTTCTAACCTGCCAGTTAATGAGAGCCTAAAAGCGAGATCAACTCGAGATCTATTTTCGACTTGTTTAATAATATCCACCGAGGGCCTTCCAGACCTGACAACTAATGAAAGCCTAATAGCAGGATCAACTCGTGATCTATTTTCAACTTGTTTCACAATATCCACCAAGGGTCTTCCAGACCTGTTAGCTAAAGAGAGCCCGACAGCAGGATCAGCTCGAGATCTATTTTCAACTTCTTTCACAATATCCACCGAGGGCCTTTCTGACCTGCCAGCTAATAGGAGCCTGACAGCGAGATTAGCTTGGGATCTATTTTCAACTTGTTTCACAATATCCACCGAGGGCCTTCCTGACCTACCAGCTAATGGGAGCCCGACAACGGGATCAACTCGTGTTCTATTTTCAACTTGTTTCACAATATCTACCGAGGGCCTTCCTGACCTGCCAGATAATGGGAGCCTAACAACAAGATCAGCATGGGATCTATTTTCAACTTGTTTCATAATATCTACCAAGGGCCTTCTTGACCTACCAACTAATGGGAGCCTGACAGCGAGATCAGCTCGGGATCTATTTTCAACTTGTTTCACAATATCCACTGAGGGACTTCCCGACCTGCCAGCTAATGGGAGCCTGACTGTGGGATAAGCTCGGGATCTATTGTCAACTTATTTCACAATATCCACCGAAGGTCTTCCTAACCTTCCAGCTAATGGGAGCCTGACAACGGGATAAGCTCAGGATATATTTTTAACTTATTTCACAATATCCAGCGAGGGCCTTCCTGACCTACCAGCTAATGGGAGCCTGATAGCGGGATCAACTCAGGATCTATTTTCACCGATCTTTCAGTCCATAAGGGGGGACACGCTAAGAAGGAAAAAAGAGTTAGAAAAATAAACATGTTTCTTATTCATACTCAGGGATAGAAGTGTTTCAATTCATCACCACTCCAGGTGTGAATGATGGTTACCACCTCTACATTTTGGAGGCGATAACCCCCCGATTTGAGGGTTTCCTTGACAATATAAGGACCTTCCTAATTGAGATTGAGCTTTCCAACAGATGCCGACCTCCCAGCCGCATCTACGTTTTTCAAGGCAAGATCCCCCTTTACAAATTTCTTGATGTGTACATGTTTGTCAAAATACTTGGTCATTCGACGTTTCACCTCCTCTTGCATGATGATGACTAGGTCGTGAAGCTCTTCCACCATGTCCAGTGAGAGCAGCATCTCACTTTCATTCTCAATTCTCTAGTCTTTATCTCCTTCTCCTGCGATGACCACCCACAGTGACCTGACCTCGAACTTCACGGGAAGCACGGCTTTGTAGTCATGTGAAAGCTTGAAAGGAGTTTCCCCTGTGTCGGTGTTGGACGTGGTTCTTAGGGCCCAAAGAACCGACGAAAGCTGCTTCACCCAACTTCCCTTTAGGTTCTCAACCTTCTTTTTCAACACGTTCACGATGATCTTATTTGTTGCCTCCACCTTCATATTACTCCTAGGGTGATGTGTAACTCCCCTGATTTTTTTTGATGTTTATTTTAATTCCTTTAATGAGGTATTTTTGACTTCAGGGCATTACATTGATGCCTAGTTGACGAGTACCGTTGTTCGAGCGTGACTTTTGCTCATTTGGTATTTGAGGTTTTGACTTAGAATATTAGCATGGCTAAATTCTAGTGTGTTTTTTTTTTGAGATTTCCCTCGCGAGCCGGGTTTGTTTTGAAACTCGGTGGAGCCTTTTTGAGATATTTAGTGTTTTAACTTCGGGGTGTCTTTACCCGAGTTTGGTTTGTTGGATCGACTTCGTCGTTGGATTCAAAGCATTGATATTTAGTTTTGGTGCGAATTTCATGGAAATCCGAGATGATTTGGAATTTTCAGTTGTTTGGACGTTTAGTGTAATAATAATATATTATATTATTTTATTTAAATATTATAAGTATAAATACACTTATGATTTAGACAAAACCATATTCATCGTCTTCCCCAAGCCGTCAGACTGTTTCGCGAAAGGAGAGCGGCGGATTTTGCAAGCTTTCGTCCGTCAATTGTAGGAGCTCTAGTGCACGAAATCGTCGTCGGAGGGTAGATTTGGATAGCTCTTGCCGAGATCTATGTTCGTACGGTGAGTTTTTCCCATTTCTTGAATTTGTGGACGTTAGGTTATTCGATTTTGACCCTCGTTTGCCCCGAAAAGTTTCAGGAATTATTGCCTAGGTGTTCTTGCGGCCACATCCTTGAGTAGGAGCGCTTGTGTGGCCGGATTTCGGACGATTAGAGGAAAGTGGTGATTTCTTCCCCTTGCTAAGTCTTTTTCCTTGTGTGTATACTGTAGTTTTTCTTCCCTCTTTTCTTTTAGGTGTAGTGTAGGGTTTCCGCCGAGCTTGATCTGCTGCGTAGAGTAGGATTTTCGGTTAAGTTTAATCTGTCTTATATAACTGTTAACCTAAGTTTAATCCGCCGATTATATGACAGTTAGTCTAAGATTAATTAGTTGTATATGACAATGAGCAGAATTCGTCAAATATGAGTTTTGGGCTAAGGCAAATTCGTCGAGTATTCTCGACAAATTCGTCGAGTATCTGCCTGGGCGTTGAGTGAATGTGACTTGGCATCGAGAGCGTTGAGTGATCTGTGAGTCTAAGTCAGATTCGTCGAGTAATCTCGACGAATTCATTGAGTAACAGTCTCGGCGTTGAGTGATTCTGCATTAGTTGAACTTTAGGCATTGGGTTCGTCAAGTTATAGCCAGATGATGGAGATGCAATCGCAGATCCAGGAGCTGTTGACTGTCGTTTCAGGAAAGCAGCCGAGAGTGCAAGACCCTATTATGGGTCAATCCGTTCCCATTCCTCCCGCTCCTTTGGTGCCTCCGGTTTTGCTGCCACCAGAGATGAACTTTATTTCACATTTTCAGTGATTAGGACCTCCTACCTATGACGATGGAGTTGATTTCATGGCATTGGATGATTGGATTATCACTATTGAGGAGATGTTCTTATACTCAGGAATTTCTGTGAACCAAAGAGTGATGGTCGCCGCTTACCAGCTTAAAGTTCTTGCAAAGAGCTGGTGGTTGAGAGAGAAGTGGAATATTATAGATGGATGTTCATGGGATTCATTTAAGGAGTTGTTGCTGAGGAAATTTCTACCGTCGGTCAAACAAGACCGCTTGATTAACAACATCCTGAATCTGATTCAAAGATAACTCGCGGTCAGTGAGTATGAGGTAGAGTTCAGTAAGTTGAGCCGGTTTTCCCCGGACTTAGTAGCCTCTGATGCTAGTAGAGTCAAGCGAATTCTGGGTGGTCTTAAGAGTGACATCTAGCAGTTGGCTAGCGCTCATTGATCTGAAAACTATGTTGAGGCAGTGGAAGCTTCTCTTAAAGTCAAAGCCATCAATAATGCCAAGAATCGAGGCATGCAAATGAGGAAGGACAAGTGGAAGTCTGATGATGGTATGAACTCTCGGGAGCTTGGTCCCGCTTCGAAGAAAAGAAGCAAGGAGGTGTGCATTTTCTGTGACCAGTGGGGCCATCCGTTTGAAAAGTGTTTCAAGAGGTTGGGAGCTCAGAAGCAGCAACAAGTGCTTGCAATTAGGAGCGATCCCAAGGGAAATTTGGTTTGTGCTTCGTGTAAGAAAAGGGGCATGATGCAGCCCATTATTGGAGTAAGGATAAAGTCTATTTCCAGTGCGGACAGCAAGGACATTTTAAGTTAAGTTGCTTGCGGTCTCAGCCCCGCTGCAGCCAGCTCCACTTCAAGCATTGCCGCCACCGCAACATCTAGATAAAGGGAAGGGCAAGTTAAGTGTGGTGACTTTGGAGGAAGCGCAGATGTCCACCCAAGTGATCTCAGGTTAGATTCTAATCTAGTTTCTAGCTTATAGCTTTAGTTTCGATGTTTGTTCGTCTAGTTACGAATGCGATTTTATAGGGAATTTTAAGATAAAGACCCGTTGGGCGCGTGTTCTTTTTGATTCTGGTACTACCCACTCGTTCGAGGCTAAGACTTTTGTAGAGCATCATTGTCTGACTCTCGATCTAGTTGGCGATTCATTTCGTGTTAAGTTTCCTTCCGGTGATTCGGTGGTGTCGGACCAAGGTATCCATAGTTGTATGATCCTTTTAGGTGATTTCCTAGTTTTTGCTGATTTGAAGGTGTTAGACCTGGAGGACATTGATGTGATCTTGAGCACAGACTGATTGTCCAGATATGATGCGGTTATCCAATGCAAGGTTAAGTGTTTGGACTTCAAGATGGACAACGACCAACCCAGGAGTGTTTATGGTTTCCTGTGCCAGGATTCCCCGATTATTTCTGTGGTATGTGCTCGAAAACTTTTGAATTCTGGTTGTTTTGCTTGTTTGATTTCTGAAAGATATAGTACCTAAACACCTAGAGGGGGGGGGGGGTGAATAGGTGACCAAATTCTTTTTAAACTTTAATGGCAGCAATCAGTTTTTAACACAGAATCTAATCTACTTTTGCACAGCAATCACACAGCATTCACAGCAAATCACAGCACACAGAAGACACACAGTTTTATAGTGGTTCCCCAAGCTTTGGGTACATCCACTTTCCCCCTTCGCCTATCTAGCAGTGTACTAGATTCGGCCAAACTTCTCCACTATCTCAGAACCCAAACTGGTTCCTACACCTCAGGCCCAAGGCCCTACAACTCAGCTTTTCCACAAAGCCTACACTCAGCCACAAAGGCCTACACTCAGCCACCAAGGCCTACACTCAGCCACAAAAGTCCTACACTCAGAGATTCCAATCTCCTACACTCAGGCTTCCAAAGCCCTACACTCAGCCTTTATAATTACAGGCTTACAAAACTCAGATCCAAAGGATCCTACAAGTTATAATGAATACAAAAAGTATAAACTCAACAACTTAGATGAAAGAGAGATAAGTTGTGAGATTCTTGATGAGTTCTTGGAAGAACTCAGCTGGACTAAATCTGACTTAGCTTTCTTCAAAGCTTCTTGAAAATAGAACTCAATAAGATTGACTCCTTCTGCAGTTGATCCTTGATCTCTGCTACTTAAGATCCAGAATAAATCTGAACCCTTCTTTTCAGCCTAGTTCCAATGGCTGATTTCTTGGATGGAGCTCTCTCTCTCCAACTTCTTAGATCTTAACTTGAAAGCTAGATCTTCTTGTTGTTAATGATCACTTGGACTTGTTTTCAATCCACTCAACAACTTTTTTAACCTCTTGTTCTGTAGACAGCACAAGCCTATTTATAGGCCTTCTTCATGGTAACCGGCTGGTCCGGTTCATAACTGAATTCTGACATCTCTGACAGGTGCTGTAGACCGGCTAGAACGGCAGCTGTCAAGTCATCCAGTCAGTTCTTGAAAATTCTCTAACTGTCTGAAAGTGTCGAGACTTTCTGTCTTTAAGTGTCGACACTTATAGATCAAGTGTTGACACAAGTTGTGTAAGTGTCGACACAAGTCTACAAGGTGTCGACACAACTCCTTGTGTTGTAGATTCTATGTCTCGACACAGTTTCTTCTTCATGTGTCGACACTGAAATTGAGTGTCGACACAAGTACTTGATCTTCTGTATCTTGATGAATTCTTCTAAGTGTCGACACATCTCCTTTGTGTCGACACATCTTCATGTGTTGAATCTGTTAAGTGTCGACACTGCTTCTTGGTGTCGACACATGTCTTCAGTGTTGATACTTGCTGAGTGTCGACACAGCTCCTTGTGTCGACACTTGATTCTTCTGTTGAGACTTTAGCTGAGTGTCGACACATCCCCTTAGTGTCGACACTTGTACTTAGAATATTTTGTTGATCTTGCTGTTCTTTGTTAAGTGTCGACACAGCTCCATGTGTCGACACTTTCTTCAAGTGTTGAGTCTTCTGTTGAGTGTCGACACATTGTTCTGGGTGTCGACACTTATACTTAGTCTCTGCTAGCTTTTGCTGAGTGTCGACACAGCTCCAAGTGTCGACACTTTCTGGTGTAGACACAGTTCTTCTAGGTGTCGACACTGCTGTTAAGTGTCGACACTGCTTCACTGGCTTTTCTTCATTGAGTGTCGACACAGCTCCTTGTGTCGACACTTTCTGTCTGGTGTCGACTCAGCATCCCTGGTGTCGACACAAATACTCCAAGTGTCGACACTGCTTGTCTGGGTGTCGACACAGCATCCCTGGTGTCGACACAAATAATCCAAGTGTCGACACTGCTTGTCTGGGTGTCGACACAAGTCTTCTTAAGTGTCGACACTTTCCCTCTGGGTGTCAACACATGGACTTAGAAACTTTTTGCTTTATTCCTGCAAATACTTAACCTGCACAAGTAACTCAAAATACATCAAATACATTTTAATGTATATCATTGAGTTGGGTGAGGCTTCTTCAAATCAGGTACATTTAAACCAATGTACACAACAATCTCCCCCTATTTGGAGAAGTCATAACCCTTAGTCAATGATATACACCATTCATAATAAAATTACAAAATGATATAAAGTAGGATTATATACAGCAGGGAAAACATAAACATGTATCAATTACATATGTATGCAAATACATCATCACAGAACAAATATGAAATAGACATAGACATCATCACAGAACAAATATGAAATAGTTTTAACATA
Source organism: Platanthera guangdongensis (assembly GCA_039583875.1). Taxonomy (NCBI): domain Eukaryota; kingdom Viridiplantae; phylum Streptophyta; class Magnoliopsida; order Asparagales; family Orchidaceae; genus Platanthera; species Platanthera guangdongensis. The sequence continues at coordinate 12,877,714 of CM077161.1, read as the reverse complement.
TAACACATTGTTCTAATATCTGTCATATTCATTTCCAGAAGTTCACAAAATGTTTTACATCAAAAAGATTACAAAGTAAACTTCAAGAAAATTCTAATTCTATTTCTGTTTTGGCTCCTTAATCACAATTCCTTTTCCAACTTGAACTTTAGCTTGAACAGGAGCATCAGCAACTTCAGCATCAGCAGGCTTCTTGCCTTTCAAGTCTTTCTTCTTAAGCTCTTCTGCTTTAATCTTCTGCCTTTCAAAATAATGGTATGGCTTTGGAAAGTACTTGTTAGGCTCCTGAGCAGTAGGAGGTAGCTTTCCCATCTTGGCCTTCCTTCTGTATTGGACTATTGCCTCCTGTCTAGTCTCATGTTTTCTCCATTCAGCCTCAGAGAACCACTTGTTCCTGTCTTGAATGTTATCTTTGGCAGCTTTCCAGGCAGTCAATATAATATTCCTTAAGGTAGGGCTCCACTGCTCAAAGTCTGGTCTTTGTTCAGCTTGTTCCCTAAACCTCTTCTTAGACAATCTTGTCTCTTCTTCTTTCTACAGTGCCTCTTGCATAGCTTCAGACATTGGCTGAACAACTTTTTCAATAATAACATTGTCCTTACCCCCAGGTGGGTTATACATAGACTGTACATCAGCATGAATCATATCAAAATCTGGAGGAGGATAAATGACTTGAGCCACTTCAGGTTGCTCTCCTCCTAGATAGGCAGGATGAATTCCAGATTCAGCCACATTATCATCATCACAAAGAGGAGGATAACCCAGTGTAGCTCTGATGGAATTAGATATCCACTTGGCATGATCAGAGCTTGCCTTGACTAACACTCTCTTCCCCTTTATGACTTCTCTTTCTATGTGATCTCTCACATCATCTTTTTGAAATCTCACTTGACTGTCCAAATAATTGACTCCATCCTTAAAGAAAGGTTTTAACCTTTGGAGTTTGTCAGTTATAATCTTCTGTGAGTCTTGGATGACAGTCTTAAGAGCAGTGATTTCCTCTAGGAAAACTTTGTCAAATTCAGCTTTATAGTAGCAGTAGAGGTGGAAGGTCCAGCAGCTATGTTCTTTATTTCTGTGGCAATTTGATTATGGGATTCTGTCAAATTGTCATTCATCCTGATCTGATTTTCAAGTACATACCCTTGTTTCAGGGCTATGTCATCTACTTGAGCCTTAATCTTTTCTTGGTGTGTAGCTAAGTACACCACTGCATTTCCACCCTTGTGGAAACATTCAGTCATCTCCTTTTTATTTTGGTTCATTTCAAACCTTATTGACTTTATGTCCTGGGCTAGATCAAACTGTAATGATTTCTGCCCCTCATCCACATACTTCTCAATTGCTTTTCTGTGCTCATCCAACTTGATCTGCATAGCAACCATCAGTGCACTATAATCAAAAGCTGGGGCTGGCTGAACTATAGGCTGTGGTGATAAAGTTTGGAGAGCCTTCTTGTAACTCTGGCTCCTTCTCCTGAATACATAAAGTTTCTGTTTCTTTGCCCTTGCAGCCTCCTCATCTTCAGATGCTGAGGAGCTGGCAATTTCAACCCTCTCCTTAGGGCTTGGGGGCCTCTCAGTTTGCACAGCTGGTGCCTTTTCAGTTTCTTGTCTGGCAGGTCTTCATGAACTTGCACTTGCTCCCCCTCAATTGGAGCATTCTCCTCTTCAGCAGCAGTTGTTTCTTTTCCAAAGTCTTCTTGATCTAGATTTAGGAAAAGATCTTCCATGGTATACTCTTGTGGATAATTGGCAGGAGAAATTCTGGTCTCTTCAACCACTGGATCAGGAACTATTGGAGCTGCAACAGATGTGTCTTCCAAGACAGCATCTGGGACTTGGTTATCCAGCTGAGTTTGCTGATTAACATCAGACAAATCAGTATCTTCCATAGGAAAATCTAAAGTATTAAGTTCAGTGATTACCTCTAGGATAATGTTGGTTGCTTGTTCACTTTCCAGTGTAGTGGGTTCATCTACAACTGGAAGCTCCCCCTGGCTTTGATCCTTGTGTATTTGGCTAGCTTGAGGTAGCTCCCCCTAGATCTCAGCATCATCTTGAGGAGCAGGAGATTTTATAGCAGGCTCTTCCTCATTCTCATCTGGAGTGAAGACAACTTGTTCTTCACTGTCTGAGCTGCTAGTGGACACTTGAGCCACTGGAGCAGTTTTCCTTTTCTTCTGTGGTGGAATTTCTTTTTCAGGAGCAATCTTCTCAGGGGTTGGCATTTCCTTAGTCAACACCCTGTCCCATCTAGAGAACAACCTCATGTCCATTTTTCTCATATGATTTATTTTGCTTCCAGCAGCTGTACTCAGAACTTCAGGTATTACACCAGCAAGGTAAAGACTTAAAATCCTGCCCAGGTTGGGCTTCTTCATGCTTTCTTTAATCTTCTCATAAACTACCATAGACCAGTCAGTTTGCAGAGAGAAGATTATTCTTGTCATAATACTGAACATATAGACAGACACTCTGTCATGCCCTCCTGGCTTGCTGAGTATGACTTTGCCAACAATCTCTAAAAGGAATTTTCCTTGATTGTTCATGCCCTTTCTGTTAAAAACAGATCCTATCTTCATCTTAGAATCTAGTCCACACCAAGTTAGAGCTTCCCTGGTCTTTGATGTTGTAACCTCAGCTTCCTCTTTAGTTCTTGGTAGCTGTAGAATCTTCCTCAGACTCTTAGGGGATACCTTAACCTTTGCTCCATGAACTCTGGATTTGATTTTGTATCCAGATTCGTCCACTTCAGCTCCATTGAGGAATTCTAGTACCTCTTTCTTCCAGATTTTAGTAGGTTCAGAAACAAGATATTCTAATCCTGAATCGGCTACTAGGGTTACGACAGTCTGGATTTCTTGATCAGCATCATCGAAAGCATTGCGCACCAGCTCGTATCCTTCGTTGACGTTCTCCTCTAGCTTAGGTGCCATTAGGGTTTGTAGAATTTGTCTTGAGAGAAGAGAGGTGTCGACACAGAAGTTTGGTCTCGAAACTTTGAAAGCGTGTCGACAAACAAAGACAAAACCCTATTTATACATTTCTAATTTTGAAGATGAACAGGCGGGACAGCTAACTCAAATTGTGTCGACACTGGCATTAAGTGTCGACACTGACTTATAATGTCTCGACACATATGTGTCGACACAAGTTTAGTCAACAGATTTTATGTGTCGACACTTATTTATGTGTCGACACCACACAACTCGACACATAGTCGAGACTTAACTTAGAAAATTCTGAGTAAAACTTAAGTGTCGACACCACTTTGGATGTGTCGACACCTACTTGACATGTGTCGACACTAATATTCTGAAGTGTCGACACCAACTTCCTAGATGTGTCGACACCGTTTTCCTGAAGTGTCGACACCTTCTAACTGTGTCGACACAGAAATCTCTATGTGTCGACACCTTTTTACTTAGCCAATTTCAATTCTGTAAACTTACTCTAAGTTTATCATTGCTAGTTCAATTTTAAATCTATTGAACTTAGCTTCTTCTAGGGGCTTAGTATACATATCAGCTAGTTGATTATCTGTTCTAACATATTCAAGTAAAATATCTTCTCTTTCTACATGCTCCCTAAGAAAATGATATTTAATTTCAATATGTTTTGTTCTACTATGAGATACAGGATTATTAGCTATTGAAATAGCACTAGTAGAATCACAAAAGAGTGGAGTTCTACTTACCTGAATTCCATAGTCCTCTAGCTGATGTTGTATCCGCAGAAGTTGAGCACAGCAACTTCCTGCAGCCACATACTCTGACTCTGCAGTGGAGATAGCCACACTTGTTTGCTTTTTGCTACTCCATGAAATTAGTCTCCCACCTAGGAATTGACAGGTTCCAGTAGTGTTTTTTTCTATCTTCTTTGCATCCTGCAAAGTCTGCATCTGAATAACCTGTTAGTTCAAAATCCACATTCCTAGGATACTAGAGGCCTAAATAGGGAGTGCCCTTTAGATATCTCAATATCCTTTTGACTGCTGTCAAATGAGACTCTTTAGGGCAGACTTGATACCTTGCACAGACACATGTAGCATACATGATATCTGGTCTACTAGCAGTCAAGTATAATAGGGAGCCAACTATCCCTTTATACAGGGTTTCATCTACAGGCTTCCCTGCATCATCCTTGCTAAGAGACATACTTGACCCCATAGGAGTCTTCATGGTACTGGATGAATCCATACCATACTTCCTTATGAGTTCTCGGGTGAACTTGGACTGACATATGGATAAACCACTCTCAGTCTGTTTAACTTGTAGACCCAAGAAAAACTTCAGCTCTCTCATACTACTCATCTCAAATTGACCTTGCATAAGTTTTGCAAACTTTTTGCAAAGGCTGCTTTCAGTAGACCCAAATATAATGTCATCTACATATATTTGGACTAGTATAACTTTGCCTCTAGATTCCCTAAGGAATAGAGTCTTATCTATTTTCCCCCTTGAGAACTTGTTCTCAATGAGGAAACTAGATAGGGTTTCATACCAAGCCCTAGGGGCTTGCTTTAACCCATATAAATCTTTCCTAAGTCTATAGACATGATTAGGTAGAGTTGAATCAACAAAACCTGAGGGCTGTTCCACATAGACTTCCTCTTTAAGATTACCATTCAGAAATGCTGACTTGATATCCATTTGGTAAACCTTGAATCCTTGAAAGGTTGCATAGGCAAGAAACATCCTTATGGCTTCTAGTCTGGCTACTGGAGCAAATGTTTGATCAAAGTCAATACCTTCTTCCTGCCTATATCCTTTAACAACCAGTCTTGCTTTATTCTTAATGATGACCCCTTCTTCATCCATCTTATTCCTGTAGATCCACTTGGTTCCTATTATATTGTGGTCTTTAGGTTTAGGAACAAGTTCCCAGACCTTGCACCTCTTGAAATGATTAAGCTCTTCTTGCATTGCTTCAGTCCATTGTGGATCTAGTATGGCTTCTTCAAACTTCTTTGGTTCAACTTGAGATAGAAAACTGGAGTAGATTGTTGCATTCTGATTTCTGCTCCTTGTTTGTACCCCTTGTCTTGGATCTCCAATAATCTGCTCTACTGGATGATCTCTAAGATGCCTATTGGCTGGAGGCATCCTGACTTCTGGTTGAACCTCTTCAGTTTCATCATCTTGCTGTACTCCTTGAACTTCATCAGCAATTGGTACATGTAGTTCTCCCCCTGGACAACAGCCACTATCTTCTACTTGCTGTCTTGCAGTAGATTCTTCTTCTAGAGTGAGCTTGTCCATCTTCTTTGTTAAACCTGTGGGGCTGCACACACTACTAGACAACTCATTGTTAATAAGTTTAGTCTTATCAAATACTACATGTACAGTCTCTTCTACAACTTGAGTAGACAAGTTGTAGACTCTATAAGCCTTACTATTATTGCTGTACCCAACAAAAATTCCCTCTTGGGACTTGGCAGCAAACTTGGTCAAGTAAGACTTTCCATTGTTAAGTATGAAGCACTTACAACCAAAGATCCTGAAGTAGGATAGGTTTGGTTTCCTGCCTTTCACAACCTCATAGGGGGTCTTGTTGAGGCTTTTAGTGATGGTAGCCCTATTAATAACATGACATGCAGTGTTAACTGCTTCAGCCCAGAAATATTCTGGTAGTGATGTATCACTTAATAGGGTCCTTCCAGCCTCAATCAAGGTTCTATTCTTCCTCTCAGCAATGTCATTTTGCTGAGGTGTTCTAGGTGAAGAAAACTCTTGAAATATCCCAAAGTCTTCACATAGTTTTGTCATGCTATCAGACTGAAATTCAGTACCATGGTCACTTCTAATCTTGACCACTATACTATCTAGTTCATTCTGAATTTGCTTGACAAAGCTATGGAAGACACTGGGTGTTTCAGATTTTTGTCTTAAGAAGAACACCCAGGAAAACCTTGAGTAGTCATCTACAACTACAAAGGTATAGACCTTCCTACCTAGGCTGTGAACTGACATTGGACCAAAGAGATCCATATGCAAGAGGTATAAACACCTCACAACATCCTTGTTTTCTATGCTTCTAAATATGGATCTAGTCTGCTTGCCCTTTTGACAAGCTGAGCAAATACCATCTTTAACACACTTAACTTGAGGATCATTCCTCACTAACTCTTTGCTAAAGAGTTTGCCAATAGTCTTGTAGTTAAGATGGGCAAGCCTCTTGTGCCATTTGACACAATGAGAGACTGTCTCATCAGCTACAAGACACACTGGAGAACCATTGTTCTCAACCATAATGTCTAAGCAATAGACATTCCTCTTCCTATAACCTGTCAAAATGATCTCTTGATCACTTGACCTCTTGATATGACAACCATTTTTCACAAATGAGATGTCATACCCTACATCACTTAATTGACTTATACTTATTAGGTTGTGTTTCAACCCTTTAACATAAGCCACTTGAGTAATGGTAACTAAGTTACTAGAAATGTTACCAAACCCTTTGATGATTCCTTTTTCAGAACCACCAAAGGTTACTTTTGGACCATCTTTGATTGGAATGTAATCCCTTAGTAGTCCCCTAGTTCCAGTCATATGTCTGGAACATCCACTGTCCAAGTACCATATTGGGGCATGACAACTTGGACTCACCTGCAAAACATATTAGTGAACCTTAGAACCCAAAGAATTTTTGGGTCCTTGGTACTTGTTAGTTTGCATCCTGACAAAGCTACCCACTGGTTTTCCAATAGGCAGTTTGCTACTCACTTTGGCACTAGCATTGTGCCAACAGTCCATTGCAAAGTGGCCAACCTTGACACAACACCAACATTCAAACTTATTGTACCTTTGCTTAGGTATTGTCTTTGCTGTCTTATCTACAGCTGACTTGTTGAGTGTTGGGGCTTTGCCCTTGGACTTGGACTGCTCAGTCCTTGCAGGTCTAGCAAATCCCAGTCCAGCTTTACCCTTGTGATGAACAAATTCATCAATTATGGGTAGCACTGACTTAGGTTTAGAAAACTTAGCAACTAAGTCCTTCTCCTTCTGAAGATTAATCTCCAGACTCTTGATTTGATCATTCTTATAGGTGATAGTCCCCATCTGAATCACTGTTATGTGGTTCAGTCTGGCTATCTCATTAAGCTTTTGATCAAATAACTTCTCAGAATCTGTTGCAGCAACTTTGAGATCAGCAATTTCCTTTGCCTGACTTTTGGCTAGGGACTTGCTCTTCTTATAAGCTTGCAACAGTACTTTATATTCATCTATCAGCTGATGAATATCTTCTTCAGACTCAGATACACTCTCAACACTTGATGAAGATGAATCTGATTCTGTACTGGCACAAGAGACTGAACTGGAAGTTGAACTTTGTACCTTACTGGGTCCTGGCTGCTCCAGGATTTTGTCACTTTCAATCAATGCCATCAGTCCTTGGCACTGACAGTCTTCTTGTTCATATATAGACTCCATAATCTGCATGAATTCTTCTTCTTCTTCTTCAGCCAACAGCCCTATGTATGCCTCAGCATCTGACTCAGTTTCTGAAGAAGAAATATCTGACAGAGTCTTCTCCTTCTTGGAAACAAAAGACTTCTCTTTCTTGCCTTTGAAATGAGTCTTCTTCCTGTCACTAGACTCCTTTCTCTTTTCTGGACAATCTGCAACAACATGGCCTTGTCTATTGCAGCAATAGCACACTATTTTTGAAACAGTTGCCTTGCTAGATTTAGTCCTCTTCCTGTCCTTATTTGAAGCCTTTTTATTCTGATATAAGTCTTCTTTTCCCTGTGAAGTAGAAGGCCTTGACCTCCACTGTTTCTTCTTCAAGAACTTCTGAAAATGTCTAGTGAAGGCAGCAAAGTCTTCATCACTTTCATTGCTTTCAGATTTTGTGCTGACTGACTCATCTGACTCTGATTCAACTACCTTTGTAGGTGGAGTTGGTGACTTACTCCTGTACTTTCTGGGGGCTTCTGTCTTGAAAGCTACTGTTCTTTCCTTATGTTCATTTCTTGTTGATTTCTCCTCCTCTTTCCTCACTGTCAACTGCATTTCATATGACAGCAATTTGCCAAACAATATAGGTGGAGGAATTTCTCCCAACTTAGCCATTTCTCTAATGACACAGATCTTGGTGTCCCAATCTTTAGTTAGGGACCTTAGGAACTTGTCATTTAGTTCATAATTACTGAACTCTCTTCCATAAGACATGAGTTCATTCACTATCCTATAGAACTTCTTATAGCACTCAGTTATGCTATCAGATTTTCCTTGTCTAAAACTTTCATACTCTTGATTTAGCAAGAATTTTCTGTCTTGCCTTACTTCTTCAGAACCCTCCATGTACACAATAAGAGTCTCCCACATCTCTTTGGCTGTCTTACAGTGTATTAGATTCTGAAAAGTTGCATCATCTATGACACTCACTATAATGTTTTGTGCCTTTTTGTCCATGGTGGCTAGGACAATCTCATCCTTTGTCATTTCAGAGAAATCCTTTGGAGTTCTCTGATTTGCATCTAGAACTGATATCTTCATGGGCACATAAGGCCCTTCCTTTACTGTGATGTAAATCCTAGGATCTGAGGCTTCCATAAACAGCCTCACCCTTTCCTTCCATATGCCAAAGATTTCCTTTCTGCATATAGGTAATTTCATGGATCCTAATTCCTTGTGATTTTCAGTGGAACTCATGGTTCTTGATTTTCTTGATTCTGTAATTTGACTTAGACTGAATCTGCCAACAGGATCTCCTCAGACTGTTAGTCCTTTTTGAGTAACCTCCCTCTGATACCACTTGAAAGATATAGTACCTAAACACCTAGAGGGGGGGGGGGGGTGAATAGGTGACCAAATTCTTTTTAAACTTTAATGGCAGCAATCAGTTTTTAACACAGAATCTAATCTACTTTTGCACAACAATCACACAGCATTCACAGCAAATCACAGCACACAGAAGACACACAGTTTTATAGTGGTTCCCCAAGCTTTGGGTACATCCACTTTCCCCCTTCGCCTATCTAGCAGTGTACTAGATTCGGCCAAACTTCTCCACTATCTCAGAACCCAAACTGGTTCCTACACCTCAGGCCCAAGGCCCTACAACTCAGCTTTTCCACAAAGCCTACACTCAGCCACAAAGGCCTACACTCAGCCACCAAGGCCTACACTCAGCCACAAAAGTCCTACACTCAGAGATTCCAATCTCCTACACTCAGGCTCCCAAAGCCCTACACTCAGCCTTTATAATTACAGGCTTACAAAACTCAGATCCAAAGGATCCTACAAGTTATAATGAATACAAAAAGTATAAACTCAACAACTTAGATGAAAGAGAGATAAGTTGTGAGATTCTTGATGAGTTCTTGGAAGAACTCAGCTGGATTCAATCTGACTTAGCTTTCTTCAAAGCTTCTTGAAAATAGAACTCAATAAGATTGACTCCTTCTGCAGTTGATCCTTGATCTCTGCTACTTAAGATCTAGAATAAATCTGAACCCTTCTTTTCAGCCTAGTTCCAATGGCTGATTTCTTAGATGGAGCTTTCTCTCTCCAACTTCTTAGATCTTCACTTGAAAGCTAGATCTTCTTGTTGTTAATGATCACTTGGACTTGTTTTCAATCCACTCAACAACTTTTTTAACCTCTTGTTCTATAGACAGCACAAGCCTATTTATAGGCCTTCTTCATGGTAACCTACTGGTCCGGTTCATAACTGAATTCTGACATCTCTGACAGGTGCTGTAGACCGGCTGGAACGGCATCTGTCAAGTCATCCAGTCAGTTCTTGAAAATTCTCTAACTGTCTGAAAGTGTCGAGACTTTCTGTCTTTAAGTGTCGACACTTATAGATCAAGTGTCGACACAAGTTGTGTAAGTGTCGACACAAGTCTACAAGGTGTCGACACAACTCCTTGTGTTGTAGATTCTATGTCTCGACACAGTTTCTTCTTCATGTGTCGACACTGAAATTGAGTGTCGACACAAGTACTTGATCTTCTGTATCTTGATGAATTCTTCTAAGTGTCGACACATCTCCTTTGTGTCGACACATCTTCATGTGTTGAATCTGTTAAGTGTCGACACTGCTTCTTGGTGTCGACACATGTCTTCAGTGTTGATACTTGCTGAGTGTCGACACAGCTCCTTGTGTCGACACTTGATTCTTCTGTTGAGACTTTAGCTGAGTGTCGACACATCCCTTAGTGTCGACACTTGTACTTAGAATATTTTGTTGATCTTGCTGTTCTTTGTTAAGTGTCGACACAGCTCCATGTGTCGACACTTTCTTCAAGTGTTGAGTCTTCTGTTGAGTGTCGACACATTGTTCTGGGTGTCGACACTTATACTTAGTCTCTGCTAGCTTTTGCTGAGTGTCGACACAGCTCCAAGTGTCGACACTTTCTGGTGTAGACACAGTTCTTCTAGGTGTCGACACTGCTGTTAAGTGTCGACACTGCTTCACTGGATTTTCTTCATTGAGTGTCGACACAGCTCCTTGTGTCGACACTTTCTGTCTGGTGTCGACTCAGCATCCCTGGTGTCGACACAAATACTCCAAGTGTCGACACTGCTTGTCTGGGTGTCGACACATCATCCCTGGTGTCGACACAAATACTCCAAGTGTCGACACTGCTTGTCTGGGTGTCGACACAAGTCTTCTTAAGTGTCGACACTTTCCCTCTGGGTGTCGACACATGGACTTAGAAACTTTTTGCTTTATTCCTGCAAATACTTAACATGCACAAGTAACTCAAAATACATCAAATACATTTTGATGTATATCATTGAGTTGGGTGAGGCTTCTTCAAATCAGGTACATTTAAACCAATGTACCCAACAATTTCTATTTTGGAAACCATTAGCAGTTTACTGCCTGTCGAGGATGTTCCTGTAGTGCGAGAGTTTCCTGATATCTTCTCTAATAGTCTTCATAGTCTTTCGCCTGAGAGAGATGTGGAGTTTGTTATAGATTTGGAGCTGGGTACTCGCCCTATTGTTAAGGCACCGTACTGTATGGCCCCGCGTGAGCTGGAAGAGTTTCGTATCCAGCTGAATGAGTTGTTGCAGTGTGGATTCATTAGGCCATGTTCTTTGCCTCGGGGTGCTCCCGTGTTGTTTGTAAAGAAGAAGGATGGATTTATGAGGTTGTGCATCGATTATAGGGAACTAAATAAGGTAACTATCAAGAACATGTATCCCTTGTCGTGGATAGATGATTTGTTTGATCAGTTGCGTGACAGTACAATGTTTTTGAAGATTTACCTTCATTCAGGATACCATCAGTTGAGGATCCGTGAGTCGGATGTTCTGCGGACTGCTTTCCGTTCTCGACATGGACATTTTGAGTTCTTGGTAATGTCCTTTGAATTGACGAATGCACCCTCTGCCTTCATGTACATGATGAACAAAGTGTTCAAAGATTTTCTGGACTATTTTGTGGTTGTATTTATTGATGATGTCCTGATTTATTCCCGGAGTGCTGGGAAGCATGCCCAGCACTTGTGGTTAGTTCTATTTGCTTTTAGGGAGCATAAGTTGTATGCAAAGTTAAGTAAGTGCGATTTTTGGCTATCTCAGGTTTCCTTTTTGGGTCATGTTGTGAATAAGGATGGAATTTTTGTTAACCCTAAAAAGATAGCTGTCGTAATGGATTGGAAAAGACCTACCACTTCCAAAGAGATAAGAAGCTTCCTAGGGTTGGCAGACTATTATAGGAGGTTTGTGGAAGATTTTCTACGTTGTCTACACCATTGACTAAGCTTACACAGAAGAACGCAGCATTCGTGTGGATCGATAAGCGCGATGAAGCTTTTCAGGAATTGAAAAAGAGATTGCGCACTACTCCAGTGTTGACTTTGCCTATCAAAGGATTGGAATATGATGTTTATGTGGATGCATCGCACATCAGGCTAGGATGTGTCTTGATGCAAGAAGACAAGGTAATTGTGTATGGATTGAGGCAGTTATCTACATGAAAGGAACTACCCTACTCATGATTTGGAATTTGCGGTAGTGATTTATGCCTTGAAGTTATGGAGACATTTGTTGTATGGAGCATTATGTAAGATTTACACGGACCATAAGAGTTTGAAGTATGTATTCACTCAGAAGGATTTAAATTTGTGCCAGTGTAGATGGCTAGAATATGTCGCGGATTATAATGTCGAGATCTAATATCATCCGGGCAAAGCTAATGTGGTAGTCGATGCCTTGAGTAGAAAGATCGCGCAGATTTTTGGGCTTTCAGTGGAATCCTTTGTAACGCCCCGAAACTCAAAGGAGCGACGGGGGACGTTTTGGGCCAGTTTGGGTTCTGGCTGCAGGCACACGGCCTGGGACACGGGCGTGTCCCAGGGCGTGTCAAGCCTGTGTTGACACTGAGCCGGGAAGTCGACACTTTGGTGTCGACAATGTGTCGAGACTGGGCACACGGCCTGCGACACGGGCGTGTCGCAGGGCGTGTCGACCCGTGTCGACACTTAGCCACGAAGTCGACACTCTGCGTTCGACGAAGTGTCGAGACATGGCACACGGCCTGCGACACGGGCGTGTCGCAGGGCATGTCAACCTGTGTCGACACTCGTCCAGGGAAGTCGACACCTTGGTCTCGACATGGTGTCGAGACAAGGCACACGGCCTAGGACACGGGCGTGTCCAAGGCCGTGTCATCAGGTCGACGATCTTCGCTCGACGAAGTGTTGAGTGTCGAGACCGTGTACACGACCTGGGGTCCATGCGTGTTGAGGTGACATGGGTAAGGACACGGGCGTGTCCTAGAACCCGTGCAGTGCTCGGGTTGATTTCGGGGAAAAATGATGGGGGTACACGGCCGGCCACACGGCCGTGTCAGGTGGAACACGGGCGTGTCAGCTCGAACACGGGCGTGTTCGATACCCGTGTGAGGTTCCAGGCGAGCTGATTTTGACGGCGAATGAGGCACACAGCCCTGGACACGGGCGTGTGCCAGGTCGTGTTCGGTCCAGATTGGGCATTTCAGTCCCGAATCAAAGCCGTTCGTTTCCTTATTTTGAGATCCAACGGCTGGGGGTTGTTCCTGAAGGGATATACCCGGGATTGGACTTAGAAACCCTCACTTTTCATGAGTGGTTAGCTTTCTAAAACCTTAGAGAAAGTAGAGAGCCAAGGAAGGAAGAAGGAGCTAGATCCGACTATTGGAGGAGCTTCGGAGCTCCGAATCACGAGCCGACTCCGGATCCACGGAGGCAAAGCTAGTGTGGTGCTTCTCATCCGTTTACTTTTCAATGGCGCCAAAGAGGAACGCTAGGGTAACGATCCCCATCTTGAGCATGAGTAGCTCTCGTTCTTTGCATAGGAAGCCCGCTCTCGCGAGTTTGCGGAGAGTTGGAGGCGTTCCTTCGAGTAGATATGTGAAGTCCCCGTTGTTTAGAGTCCGTAAGCAAGAACGGACATAGGCATGATGTGTGAAGCCTACCCGGATATGTTGGTCTGGATCGGTGATGTTGCATTGCATAAATGCCGGAGAAGACTACGTGCTATGGATTGTTTTTCGGGTTTTCTACGCGGTAGATTGCAGCAGAGAGCCTTGGGGACTAACCCAAAGGTACGTGCACCCGGAAAACTGGGCAGATACGAGATCTTGCCAACTTGGTGGCCTGAGAGCCAACTTGAACATAACCGGGTTATGTGAATTGTGATGGAAATGAGACTCGGTGGAAGTTTGACCCGCGCAAATGGCTTAAATTGTCGTTGCAATGTGAGCACGGGTTAGATGGAACCGTACCCGCTCTATGTCGTTCGGTTAAAGAGACCTAAAGGCACGTGGCACTTGCCGTTAGCATAGATTAGGGTCTTCGGCGGTCAATGACTTAAATTGTCGTGACCCAGGCCAGGAAGACAAATTGCTCATAGGTTTGGCCGTCTAAGTGGCGGTGGTGAGTTCGGAATGTCTATGGCTTTAATTGACGTGACATCGACCGGTTCACCGAGAATGTGCCCTGAGAGCACGGGGCGTGTGGCCGTGCGAGCCAACGTATGTGATGAAATGGCTATATATACATATATTGCTCGCTTATGCTAATGAAATGCAGGGAAGGAGCATCGCCGCCCCGAGTTGGGGGAGGGATCGTTATAATTTGGTCAGCATTGCTGACCGTTGCCTTGTTTTGCCACCGTGCGGTGGTTTGTTGCTTGCAGGTGCTGCTGGACCAAGCGGTCAATAGCGGGCTAAAGCCCTTTTTGCGAAGCCGGCCCTCGAAGGCCCAAGTGGAAGTGTTTACTGTTTTATTCATGTATGACCGGTCTGCGTGCCGTGGTTTGTAAATCATGTAATAACAAGTGAAACATTTTGTAAGGCCTTAAGGCTTATGTTGGTATTTTGTAAACATTCCTAAAATGGTTAGTGGACATTCATGCTTTAATGCTGGGTTCTTTGTTACAACTTGTTGGGTACATTAGTCAAATGTACCTGATTTGAAGAAGCCTCACCCAACTCAATGATATACATCATAATGTATTTGATGTATGTTTGAGTTACTTGTGCAGGTTAAGAAAGTACTGGACTGAAGCAAAATGTTTCTAAGTCCATGTGTCGACACCCAAAGGGAAAGTGTCGACACTTAAGAAAGCTTGTGTCGACACCCAGACAAGCAGTGTCGACACTTGGAGTCATTGTGTCGACACCTGGGATGCAGAGTCGTCACCAGTCAGAAAGTGTCGACACTTGGAGCTGTGTCGACACTCAGTGAAGAAAAGTGCAGACAGAAAGTGTCGACACAAGGAGCTGTGTCGACACCCAGTGAAGCAATGTCTACACCAGAAAGTGTCGACACTTGGAGCTGTGTCGACACTCAGCAAAAGTCTGCAGAGACTAAGTACAAGTGTCGACACTCAACACAATGTGTCGACACTAAGCAGAAGAGTCAGTACTTGAAGTATGTGTCGACACTCAACACAATGTGTCGACACACAACCAGAAGAGTCAACACTTGATGAAAGTGTCGACACCTAGCACAATGTGTCGACACTTAGCTAAAGACTCAACACTTGAGGAAAGTGCCGACACAAGGAGCTGTGTCGACACTTAGCAAAGAACAGAAAGAACAGCAAATTATTCTAAGTACAAGTGTCGACACTAAGGGAATGTGTCGACACTCAGCTGAAGTCTCAACAACAAGAAGGTGTGTCGACACAAGGAGCTGTGTCAATACTCAGCAAGATTCAACATAAAAGACTATGTGTCGACACCAAGAAGCTGTGTCGACACTTGACAGATTCAACACAAGAAGATGTGTCGACACAAAGGAGATGTGTCGACACTTAGAAGAATTCAGCAAAAGCTAGAAGAACAAGTACTTGTGTCGACACTCAATTTCAGTGTCGACACATACAGAAGAATCTGTGTCGAGACATACAAGGAGTTATGTCGACACCTTGTAGACTTGTGTCGACACTTACACAACATGTGTCGACACTTGGACTATAAGTGTCGACACTTAAAGACAGAAAGTCTCGACACTTATAAACAGTTAGAGATTTTCAAGAAGTGACTGGATGACATGACAGCTGCCGTTCCAGCCAGTCTACAGCAACTGTCAGAGAAGTCAGAAGTCAGTTATGAACCGGACCAGCCGGTTACCATGAAGAAGGCCTATAAATAGGCACCCACAGTTTACAGAAACAGTGAGTGTGATTATTGAAGTTGTTGATTATATTGTTGAAGTAATTAAAGTATCAACACAAGAAGATCTTGCATTCCAAGTGCAGATCTAAGAAGTTGGAGAGAGAGGGCTCCTTCCAAGAAATCAGCCTCAGGAACTAGGCTGAGAAGAAGGATTCAGATTCAGTTCTGGGTCTTTAGTGGCAGAGGTCAAGGAACAACTGCAGAGGATTCAGCCTTATTCAGTTCTACTCAAGAAGCTTTGAAGAAAGCTAAGTCAGGCTGAATCCAGCTGAGTTCTTCCAAGAACTCATCAAGAATCTCTCAACTCCCCTCCTTTAATTCTGAGTTGTAGAGTTATTATCTGTATTACATTTATAACTTGTAGGATCCATTGGATCTGAGTGATTGTAAGCCTAAAATTATAAAGGCTGAGGGTAGGGCTTGTTAGCCTGAGTGTAGGAGATTGTGATCTCTGAGTGTAGGCCTTGTTGGCTGAGTGTAGGCCTTGATTGGTTGAGTGTAGGCTTTGGGATAAAGCTGAGTGTAAGGCTTTGGGCCTGAGGTAGGAACCAATTTGGGTTCTGAGATAGTGCAGGAGTTTGGCCGAATCTAGTACACTGCTAGATAGGCGAAGGGGGAAAGTGGATGTACCCATATCTTGGGGAACCACTATAAAAACACTGTGTGCTGTGCTGTGATTGTTCTGTGTATGTTTTGTTATTACTGTTTGCTGTGCAAAAGTAGTTAAAACTCTGTGATTTAACTAAGTGGCTGCCAACTAAGTTAGAAAAGGATTAGGTCACCTATTCACCCCCCCCCCCCTCTAGGTGTTTAGGTACCATATATTTCAAGTGGTATCAGAGGGAGGTTCCTCAAAACAAGGACTAACAGTCTGAGGAGATCCTGTTTGACAGATTCAGTGTAAGGCAATTCACAGATTCAAGAAATTCAAGAACATCAAGAAACATGGGTTCTTATGAGAATCACAAGGAATTGGGTTCCATGAAGTTACCCATATGCAGGAAAGAGATCTTTGGGATCTGGAAAGAGAGGGTAAGGCTATTTATGGAAGCCTCTGACCCTAGAATCTACATCACAGTTAAGGAAGGGCCTTATGTGCCAATGAAGATTTCAGTATTGGATGCCAATCAGAGGACTCTAAAGGATTTCTCTGAGATGACCAAGGATGAAATTGTCCTAGCCACCATGAACAAGAGGGCACAGAACATAATAGTGAGTGTCATTGATGATGCCACTTTTCAGAACTTAATTCACTGTAAGACAGCAAAGGAGATGTGGGATACTCTCATGTCTATATGGAAGGTTCTGAAGAAGTTAGGCAAGATAGGAAGTCCTTGCTAAATCAGGAGTATGAAAGCTTTAGGCAAGGAAAGGGTGATAGCATCACTGAGTGCTATAAGAAATTTTACAGAATAGTTAATGAACTCATGTCTTATGGAAGAGAGTTCACTAACTATGAACTAAATGACAAGTTCTTAAGGTCCCTAACCAAAGATTGGGACACCAAGATCTGTGCCATAAGAGAAATGGCTAAGTTGGGGGAAATTCCTCCTCCCACACTATTTGGCAAGCTATTGTCATATGAAATGCAGTTAACAGTGAGAAAAGAGGAGGAGAAATCAACAAGGACTGAGCACAAGGAAAGAACTGTTGCTTTCAAGACAGAAGTTCCCAGAAAGTGCAGGCATAAGTCTTCAACTCCACCTCCAGAGGTAGTTGAATCAGAGTCTGATGAGTCTATTAGCACAAAGTCTAAGAGCAGTGAAAGTGATGAAGACCTTGCTGCTTTCACTAGACACTTTCAGAAGTTTTTGAAAAAGAAACAGTGGAGGTCAAGGCCTTCTACATCACAAGGAAAGGAAGACTCTTATCAGAAAAAGAGGTCTTCAAAGAATGACAAGAAAAGGACAAAATCAAGCAAGACAACTGGTTCAAAGATTGTTTGCTATTACTGCAATAGACAGGGCCATGTTATTGCAGATTGTCCTGAGAAGAGAAAGGATTCTGGTGACAGGAAAAAGACTCACTTCAAAGGGAAGAAAGAAAAGTCTTTTGTTACTAAGAAGGAGAAGACTCTATCAGATTTATCTTCTTCAGAAACTGAGTCTGAGGCTGAAGCCTACATAGGGCTGTTTGCTGAAGAAGAAGAGGAAGAATTCATGCAGATCTTGGAGTCAATTTATGAACAAGAAGACAGTCATTGCCAAGGGCTAATGGCTTTGACAGAAAGTGCCAAAATCCTGGAGCAGCCAGGACCCAGTCAGGTACAAAGTTCAAGTTTAAATTCAGTTTCTTGTTCTAGTTCAGAATCAGATTCTTCTTCATCAAGTGATGAGAATATATCTGAGTCTGAGGAAGATATTCATCAGCTTATAGATGAATATAAGGTACTGTTGCAAGCCTATAAGAAAAGCAAGACCCTAGCTAAAAGTCAGGCAAAGGAGATTGCTGATCTCAAGGCTGTTGCAACAGATTTTGAGAAGGAATTTGATCAAAAACTGAATGAGGTAGCCAGGCTGAAACACATTACTGTGATTCAGATGGGAACTATCACTTATAAGAATGATCAAATTAAGAGATTGGAGATCAATCTTCAGAAAGAGAGAGAGCTTGTTGCAAGGTTTTCAAAACCTAAATCAGTGCTGCCTTTAATTGATGAATTTGTTCATCATAAAGGCAAGGCTGGACTGGGTTTTGTTAGACCTACAGGGACTGAGCAGTCCAAGCCTAAGTCCAAGGGCAAAGCCCCAACATTCAACAAGCCTGCTGTAGTCAAGACAGCCAAGGCAGTACCTAAGCAAAGGTACAATAAGTTTGAATGCTGGTGTTGTGGCAAGATTGGCCACTTTGCAGTGGACTGTTGGCACAATGCCAGTGCCAAGGTGAGTAGCAAGCTACCTGTTGGAAAGCCAGCAGGAAGTTATGTCAAGTTACAGACTAACAAGTACCAAGGACCCAAGATTTCTTTGGGTTCTAAGGTCCATTAATCTGTTTTCCAGGTGAGTCCAAGTGGCCATACCCCAACATGGTACTTGGATAGTGGATGTTCCAGACATATGACTGGAACTAGGGGACTACTGAAGGACTACATTCCAATCAAGAATGGTCCTAAGGTGACCTTTGGTGGTTCTGAAAAAGGAATCATCAAAGGGTTTGGTAACATTTCTTCAAACTTAGTTACCATTACTCAAGTGGCTTATGTTAAAGGGTTGAAACACAACCTAATAAGTATAAGTCAATTAAGTGATGTAGGGTATGACATCTCATTTGTTAAAAATGGTTGTCATATCAAGAGGTCAAGTGATCAAGAGATCATTTTGACAGGATATAGGAAGAGGAATGTCTACTGTCTAGACATTATGATTGAGAACAATGGTTCTCCAGTTTGTCTTGTAGCTGATGAGACAGTCTCTCATTGTGTCAAATGGCACAAGAGGCTAGCCCATCTTAACTACAAGACTATTAGCAAACTCTTTAGTAAAGAGTTAGTGAGGAATGGTCCTCAAGTTAAGTGTGTCAAAGATGGTATTTGCTCAGCTTGTCAAAAGGGCAAGCAGACTAAATCCACCTTTAGAAGCATAGATAACAAAGATGCTGTGAGGTGTTTATACCTCTTGCATATGGATCTATTTGGTCCAATGCCAGTTCACAGCTTAGGTAAGAAGGTCTATACCTTTGTAGTTGTTGATGACTACTCAAGGTTTTCCTGGGTGTTCTTCTTAAGACAGAAATCTGAAACACCTAGTGTCTTCTACAGCTTTGTCAAGCAAATTCAGAATGAACTAAATAGTACTGTGGTCAAAATTAGAAGTGACCATGGTACTGAGTTTCAGTCTGAAAGCTTGACAAAACTATGTGAAGACTTTGGGATATTTCAAGAATTCTCTTCACCAAGAACACCTCAGCAAAATGACATTGCTGAGAGGAAGAATAGGACCTTGATAGAAGCTGGTAGAACCCTACTTAGTGATACATTACTGCTAGAATATTTCTGGGCTGAAGCAGTTAACACTGCATGCCATGTTATAAATAGGGCTACCATCACTAAAGGGTTAAATAAGACCCCCTATGAAGTTGTGAAAGGCAGGAAACCAAACCTATCCTATTTTAGGATCTTTGGTTGTAAATGCTTCATACTTAACAATGGAAAGTCTTACATAACTAAGTTTGCTGCCAAGTCCCAAGAGGGAATTTTTGTTGGGTACAGCAATAATAGTAAGGCTTATAGAGTATACAACTTGACAACACAAGTTGTTGAGGAATCAGTGCATGTAGTTTTTGATGAGACAAAACTTATTAATAATGAGTTGTCTAGCAATGTATGCATCCCCACAGGTTTGACAAAGACAATGGACAAGCTTACCATAGAAGAGGTGCCTGCTGC
The DNA here is from genome assembly GCA_039583875.1 of Platanthera guangdongensis. NCBI lineage: Eukaryota > Viridiplantae > Streptophyta > Magnoliopsida > Asparagales > Orchidaceae > Platanthera > Platanthera guangdongensis. Next base: position 12,857,698 of record CM077161.1, on the reverse strand, counting down.
AAGACAGCAAGGAGAGGAGAGTAGCTGCTGTCCAGGGGGAGAACTACATGTGCCAATTGCTGAAGAAATCCAAGGAATACAGCATGATGCAGATGCTGAAGTGGTTCAACCAGATGTAAGGATGCCTCCAGCCCACAGGCATCTTAGAGATCATCCAGTAGAGCTGATTCATTGGAGATCCAAGACAAGGAGTACAAACCAGGAGTAGAAACATGAATGCAGCAATCTATTCCAGCTTTCTGTCACAAGTTGAACCTAAGAGATTTGAAGAAGCAATACAAGATCCACAATGGACTGAAGCAATGCAAGAAGAGCTTAATCAGTTCAAAAGGTGCAAGGTTTGGGAACTGGTTCCAAAACCTAAAGATCACAATGTAATAGGAACTAAGTGGATCTACAGAAATAAGATGGATGAACAAGGGTCATCATTAAGAATAAGGCTAGATTGGTTGCAAAAGGATATAGGCAAGAAGAAGGTATTGATTTTGATCAAACCTTTGCTCCAGTAGCCAGACTGGAAGCCATAAGGATGTTCTTGGCCTATGCAACCTATCAAGGATTCAAGGTATACCAAATGGATGTCAAGTCAACATTCCTAAATGGTAATTTGAAAGAAGAAGTCTATGTGGAGCAGCCTGCAGGTTTTGTTGATCCAACTCTACCTCATCATGTCTATAGACTTAGGAAAGCTTTATATGGGTTAAAGCAAACTCCTAGAGCTTGGTATGAAACCCTATCTAGTTTCCTCATTGAGAATAAGTTCTCAAGGGGGAAAATAGATAAGACTCTATTCCTTAGGGAATCTAGAGGCAAAGTCATACTTGTCCAAATATATGTAGATGACATTATATTTGGGTCTACTGAAAGTAGCCTTTGCAAAAAGTTTGCAAAGCTTATGCAAAGTCAGTTTGAGATGAGTAGTATGGGAGAGCTGAAGTTTTTCTTGGGTCTCCAAGTTAAACAGACTGAAAATGGTTTATCCATATGTCAGTCCAAGTTCACCCTAGAACTCATAAGGAAATATGGTATGGATTCATCCTGTACCATGAAGACTCCTATGGGGTCAAGTATGTCTCTTAGCAAGGATGATGCAGGGAAACCTGTAGATGAAACCTTGTATAGAGGGATAGTTGGCTCCCTACTATACTTGACTGCTAGTAGACCTGACATCATGTATGCTACATGTGTTTGTGCCAGGTATCAAGCCTGCCCTAAAGAGTCTCACTTGACTGCAGTCAAGAGAATTTTGAGATATCTAAAAGGCACTCCCTATCTAGGCCTCTAGTACCCTAGGAATGGAGATTTTGATCTAACAGGTTATTCAGATGCAGACTTTGCAGGATGCAAAGAGGATAGAAAGAGTACTACTAGAACCTGTCAATTCCTAGGTGGGAGACTAATTTCATGGAGTAGCAAAAAGCAGACTAGTGTGGCTATCTCCACAGCTGAGTCAGAGTATGTAGCTGCAGGAAGTTGCTGTGCTCAACTTCTGTGGATTCAACATCAGCTAGAGGACTTTGGATTTCAGGTAAGTAGAACTCCACTTTACTGTGATTCTACAAGTGCTATTTCAATAGCTAATAACTCTGTATCTCATAGTAGAACTAAACATATTGAGATTAAATATCACTTTCTTAGAGAACATGTAGAAAGAGAAGATATTTCACTTGAATATGTTAAAACTGATAATCAGATAGCTGACATGTTTACTAAGCCCCTAGAAGAAGCTAAGTTCAATAGATTCAAAATTGAACTAGGAATGATAAACTTAGACTAAGTTTACAGAATGAAAAATGACTAAGTAAAAAGGTGTCGACACATAGACAAGTCTATGTCGACACAGAATAGTGATGTCGACACTTCAAGGAAAAGGTGTCGACACATCTAGGATGTTGGTGTCGACACTTCAGAAGAGTGGTGTCGACACATGTCGAGTAGGTGTCGACACATCCAAAGTGGTGTCGACACTTATGGTTTATTCAGAATTTTCTAAGAAAAGTCTCGACTATTCGTCGAGTAGAGTGGTGTCGACACATAAACATGTGTCGACACATAAAAACTGTTGACTAAACTTGTGTCGACACATATGTGTCGAGACATTATAAGTCAGTGTCGACACTTATTGCCAGTGTCGACACATGTTAAGCTAGCTGTCCCGCCTGTTCATCTTCAAAATTAGACAGGTATAAATAGGGTTCTGTCTCTGCTTGTCGACACGCTTTCAAAGTTTCGAGACCAAAACTATTGTGTCGACATTTCTCTTTTCCAAAGACAAATTCTTCAAACCCTAATGGCTCCTAAGCTCGAGGAGAACGTTAACGAAGGCTATGAACTTGTGCGCGGCGCGTTCGATGATGGAGATCAAGAAATCCAATCGGTGGTAACCCTAGTCAGCGATTCTGGACTAGAATATTTGGTTTCAGAACCAACCAAGATTTGGAAGAAGGAAGTTCTTGAATTCCTTACCGGAGCTGCAGTTGATGACTCTGGATATAGAATCAAATCCAGAGTGCATGGATCCAAAGTCAAGGTCTCACCAAAAAGTCTGAGGAAGGTACTCCAGCTACCTAAGACTCAAGATGAAGAAGAAGTTTCTACATCCAAGACCAGGGAAACTCTTACCTGGTGTGGACGTGATCCAAAGCTGAAGATAGGTTCTGTCTTTAACATGAAAGGCATGAACAGTCAAGGAAAATTCCTGTCAGAAATTGTGGGCAAGGTAATTCTCAGTAAGCCTGGAGGGCATGACAGGGTGTCAGCCTCAATATTCAATGTCATGACAAGAATTATCTTCACCCTAAGAACAGATTGGTCAATGGTAATCTATGAGAAAATCAAGGAGAGTCTGAAGAATCCCAACCTGGGCAGAATACTTAGTCTCTACCTAGCTGGTACAATACCAGAGGTAATGAGCAATGCTGCAGGAAGTAAGATCAATCATATGAGAAAGATGGATATGAGGATCTTTTCTAGGTGGGAAAGGGTGCTGTCAAAGGATATGCCTACCCCTGAGAAGCAAGTTACTGAGAAAATCACTCCTCCCAGGAAGAAGAGAAAAACTGCTGTTGTGGCACAAGAGTCCTCCAGCAGTTCTGAAAGTGAAGAACAGGTGGTGTTCACACCTGATGATGAGGAGGAAGAGACAGTAGTCAAGACTCCTGCTCCTCAAGAGACAGCTGAGATCCAGGGGGAGCTTCCAGTAGTAGAAGAACCATCTACTCTGGACAGTGACCACGCCACCATCATTATCCAAGAGGTACTCACTGACTTAAAATCTTTAGACTATATTATAGAAGATGCTAATTTGTCTGATGTCCATCATCAAACTCAGCTAGACAGTCAAGTTCTAGATGTTGTTTTAGAAGACAAATCTGCTGAACAAGAAGTGGTACCTGAGTCAGTGGTTGAAGAGCAAAGACTGTCTCCAGCTCCATCCCCTCATGAATATACAATGGAAGATATGTTTCTGAATTTAGATCAAGAGGATTTTGACATGGACAAGGTTGCTGAAGATAAGAGTGCTGCTGCTGAGGGGGAGCACATGTCAGTTCTGGATGAGCCTTTAAGGCCAGACACTGAGAAGGCACCTGAAAGGCCTGAGAGCCCTAAGAATAGAGTTGATATTGCCAGCACTTCTGCCTCTGAAGATGAGGAGAGTGCTAGGGCTAAAAAGAAGAAACTCTATGTTTTTAAAAGAAGAAGTCAGAGTTACAAGAAAGCCTTGCAATCCATTGCCCCACAGCCTATAGTCCAACAAGCTCCAACTGTTGACTATAGTGCTTTACTGATTGCCCTGCAGATAAAAATGGATGAACAAAGGAAAGCCATAGAGGCTTATGTGGATGAAGGGCACAAGTCCCTACAGTTTGATCTTGCACAAGATATAAAATCTATTAGGTTTGAGATGAACCTGAACAAGAAGGAAATGACTGACTGCTTCCACAAGGGTGGGAATGCAGTAGTCTATTTGGCAACTCACCAGGAGAAGATCAAGACTCAGGTAGATGATATAGCATTAAAACAAGGATATGTGCTGGAGAATCAGTTAAGAATGAATGATAACTTGACTGCTTCACACAATGCTATAGTCACTGAAATGAAGAATAAGATTGCTGAAACTTCTACATCTGCTGCTGCAGTTAAGGCTGATTTTGATAAAGTCTTTCAAGCTGAGATTACTGCTGTCAAGACTGCCATTCAAGATTCCCAGAAAGCAATCTCTGAACAACTTACAAAGCTTAGACCTTACTTTAAAGATGGAATCCGGTACTTGGATGGTCAAATCCGATTCCAGAAGGATGATGTAAGAGATCATGTTGCCCAAGAAGTCATAAAGGGGGAGAGGGTGTTAGTCAAGGCAAGTTCTGAGCATGCAAAATGGATATCAAATTCAATCCGGGCTACACTTGGATACCCTCCTCTGTGTGATGATCAAGTTGTTGCTGAATCAGGCATTAACCCTGCTTATTTTGGAGGTGAGCAACCAGAGGTAGCTCAGGTCATTTATCCACCTCCAGACTTTGAAATGATTCATGCAGATGTACAGACAATGTACAGCCCAACTGAGGGCAAGTCTAATGTTGTTCTGGAAAAGGTTGTTCAACCTATTACTGCAGCTATGCAAGAGGCATTAGAGAAAGAAGAAGAGACAAGGTTATCTAAAAAGAGGTTTAGGGAACAAGCTGAACAAAAGCCAGATTTTGAACAATGGAGCCCTACCTCTAGAAATATAATTCTTACTGCCTGGAAAGCTGCAAAGGACAATGCTCATGAAAGGAACAAATGGTTCTCTGAGGCAGAATGGAGAAAGCATGAGATTAGGCAGGAGGCTATAGTACAATTCAGAAGGAAGGCTAAGATGGGAAAGCTACCTCCAACTGCTGTGGGGCCTAGCAAGTACTTCCCAAAGCCATATCACTACTTTGAGAGGCAGAAAATCAAAGCAGAAGAGCTGAAAAAGAAGGACTTAAAAGGAAAGAAGCCTGTTGTTGCTGAACCTGCTGAAGCCCTGTCAAAGCTCAAGTTCAAGCTGGAAGGGAATAGTTATCAAAGAACCTGATCAGAAATAGATTAGAAATTAAACTTGAAGCTTGTTGTAATCTGTTAAATGAAAAACATTTTTGTAAACCTTGGAAAATGTATAAGGAACAATGTTAGAACAATATATGATAAATATATTTCATGATTGTTCTGTAAAAGTGTCTATTTCTTATTTGTTCTGCAATGCTGAATGTGTATACATGTGTGAATTTATTATTATATGTTTATGTTTACCCTGCTGTTTATTATCTGCTGTACATCATTTTGTAATTTTAATTATGGATGGTGTATATCATTGACTAAGGGTTATGACTTCTCCAAATAGGGGGAGATTGTTGGGTACATTAGTCAAATGTACCTGATTTGAAGAAGCCTCACCCAACTCAATGATATACATCATAATGTATTTGATGTATGTTTGAGTTACTTGTGCAGGTTAAGAAAGTACTGGACTGAAGCAAAATGTTTCTAAGTCCATGTGTCGACACCCAAAGGGAAAGTGTCGACACTTAAGAAAGCTTGTGTCGACACCCAGACAAGCAGTGTCGACACTTGGAGTCATTGTGTCGACACCTGGGATGCAGAGTCGTCACCAGTCAGAAAGTGTCGACACTTGGAGCTGTGTCGACACTCAGTGAAGAAAAGTGCAGACAGAAAGTGTCGACACAAGGAGCTGTGTCGACACCCAGTGAAGCAATGTCTACACCAGAAAGTGTCGACACTTGGAGCTGTGTCGACACTCAGCAAAAGTCTGCAGAGACTAAGTACAAGTGTCGACACTCAACACAATGTGTCGACACTAAGCAGAAGAGTCAGTACTTGAAGTATGTGTCGACACTCAACACAATGTGTCGACACACAACAGAAGAGTCAACACTTGATGAAAGTGTCGACACCTAGCACAATGTGTCGACACTTAGCTAAAGACTCAACACTTGAGGAAAGTGTCGACACAAGGAGCTGTGTCGACACTTAGCAAAGAACAGAAAGAACAGCAAATTATTCTAAGTACAAGTGTCGACACTAAGGGAATGTGTCGACACTCAGCTGAAGTCTCAACAACAAGAAGGTGTGTCGACACAAGGAGCTGTGTCGACACTCAGCAAGATTCAACATAAAAGACTATGTGTCGACACCAAGAAGCTGTGTCGACACTTGACAGATTCAACACAAGAAGATGTGTCGACACAAAGGAGATGTGTCGACACTTAGAAGAATTCAGCAAAAGCTAGAAGAACAAGTACTTGTGTCGACACTCAATTTCAGTGTCGACACATACAGAAGAATCTGTGTCGAGACATACAAGGAGTTGTGTCGACACCTTGTAGACTTGTGTCGACACTTACACAACATGTGTCGACACTTGGACTATAAGTGTCGACACTTAAAGACAGAAAGTCTCGACACTTATAAACAGTTAGAGATTTTCAAGAAGTGACTGGATGACATGACAGCTGCCGTTCCAGCCAGTCTACAGCAACTGTCAGAGAAGTCAGAAGTCAGTTATGAACCGGACCAGCCGGTTACCATGAAGAAGGCCTATAAATAGGCACCCACAGTTTACAGAAACAGTGAGTGTGATTATTGAAGTTATTGATTATATTGTTGAAGTAATTAAAGTATCAACACAAGAAGATCTTGCATTCCAAGTGCAGATCTAAGAAGTTGGAGAGAGAGGGCTCCTTCCAAAAAATCAGCCTCAGGAACTAGGCTGAGAAGAAGGATTCAGATTCAATTCTGGGTCTTTAGTGGCAGAGGTCAAGGAACAACTGCAGAGGATTCAGCCTTATTCAGTTCTACTCAAGAAGCTTTGAAGAAAGCTAAGTCAGGGTGAATCCAGCTGAGTTCTTCCAAGAACTCATCAAGAATCTCTCAACTCCCCTCCTTTAATTCTGAGTTGTAGAGTTATTATCTGTATTACATTTGTAACTTGTAGGATCCATTGGATCTGAGTGATTGTAAGCCTAAAATTATAAAGGCTGAGGGTAGGGCTTGTTAGCCTGAGTGTAGGAGATTGTGATCTCTGAGTGTAGGACTTGTTGGCTGAGTGTAGGCCTTGATTAGTTGAGTGTAGGCTTTGGGATAAAGCTGAGTGTAAGGCTTTGGGCCTGAGGTAGGAATCAATTTGGGTTCTGAGATAGTGCAGGAGTTTGGCCGAATCTAGTACACTGCTAGATAGGCGAAGGGGGAAAGTAGATGTACCCATATCTTGGGGAACCACTATAAAAACACTGTGTGCTGTACTGTGATTGTTCTGTGTATGTTTTGTTATTACTGTTTGTTGTGCAAAAGTAGTTAAAACTCTGTGATTTAACTAAGTGGCTGCCAACTAAGTTAGAAAAGGATTAGGTCACCTATTCACCCCCCCCCCCCTCTAGGTGTTTAGGTACCATATCTTTCACAACTTTTATAAACTGCTTCCGCTAGAATGCTCTGTGTAGGACGTTGAGATTGGTTGGATGATTTCCATAAGTAACCACCCGGTCTGTTTGTAGTATATGGCGTCGGGCCCCGGCCGGACCTACTGCTATATGCTATGTGACGGATAGGGGTGTTGCAATTTGGTATCAGACTACTGGTTTTGGTCGGGCTTAAAGTGAATTCGTGGGCGAATTCTTTTTAAGAGGTGGTGAGCACATTGTGTGCGTCATCGTTATAATGGTAAAAGAACCCATGAATGTCCACTTAGGAATGAAAATACTCGTGTTTGAGGAACCTGTGTGTTCCTATAATTGCTGTTTGCAATTTTATTTGGTCGCTTAACGGTGTTTTGTACCACTATAGGTGACCAGAAGTGGTGTTGGGCCGTCAGAACGCCGAGTTTCTGAGGCTAGTAGTGCACCAGAAGTTGCTCCCGCAACACCTCTATCGGCTGAGAACATACGATTGGTGGCTGAAGCGGTGTTGGCCGTGATAAATGCGCGGCCTGCAAGGCAAACGCAGCAGCCCGCTCCTGTGATGAAGCAGGTGCCTCTTCAAGAGGCTGAGCCGAGGAGAGTGGAACAAGTGGTTGTGGAACCGGTAGTGCCAAGGAGGGCAACTGAGAGGCAGCTTAAGCATGTAATGAGCTTTAACCCTCCGTTATTCTCGGGGTTGGGAACCCCATCTCAGGATGAAGACTGGCTCTCCAGGGTGAAGAGAGTCATGATAGCAACAGAGACGGAGGAGTGACAAATGACCACCATCGCTACTTTCCTTTTGGACGGTGAAGCGAGGATGTGGTGGGAAGGTTTGGAGCTGCATCATTTGAGAGGTAGACAACTTATAGACGTTCCGATGGAAGAGTTCTCGGGATTGTTCTTAGCAAGATACCTCCCTTCTACTCAGAGGATTTCGATGGAGAACGAATTTCTGAAGTTGGTTCAGGGTGAGAAGAGCGTGGATGAATATCTCCACGAGTTCACTCGTTTGAGTCGTTATGCTAGCTCCACCATCGTGGATGAGGAGCGCAAGACTAATCGCTTCTATGAAGGCTTGAGGGATGAGTTGAGATTACTACTGTCGGAGCCGATGACACAGGGTTTCTTAACCTTGGTCAATACTGCCCGGTCCTTGGAGAAGGACATGAAGAATGTGCAAGCAAAGAAAAGCTTGGGTGATAGGAAATCTGAATTTAAAGTGCCGACTACTTCAAAGTCCGGCTATCGGAGGTCTTTCAAGAAGCATAGGACTTCGGGTCCAGCTCCTTCTGGTGCTTCTGGGGCGACTACGAGTCGGACCCCGGGCGCGTGTTTTACTTGTGGAAAGACGGGGCACTTTGCCCGTGACTGTTGGAGCGGACGTCCTAAGTCCGAGAGAAGGCCGGGAGCTACTTATGAAGAGAAGGGAAAGGCGGTGGAGTCGACCGCATCCCACTATGCTCCGGCCCAACCAAGGGTCTATAATCTTGGCCAACAGGAGGCCATCAAACAGGCTGATGTGGTGACAGGTACGGTTTAATTTATAGCAAGTCAATTTCTTTAAATACTTGTTATGCACATGTTACCTTACCACTGCTTGTTTAGGATTTGTATTGATTTGTGAAAATCCGGCACGAGCACTCTTTGATACGGGAGCTTCACACTCCTTCTTGTCCGAAGGATTTATATCACGCATCGGAGTCCCTTCTTCGATGGCGAAGGATAAGTTGGATGTGTTGTTGCCCAATGGGTGTTCGATGCGAGCGGATAGGATCTGCGATGTTAAGATTCGTATTGGGGAGCAGGAGTTCGACCTGCGGGCGTCTTTACTTCCGTTAGTGGAGTTCGACGTCATATTTGGCATGGACTGGCTCTCGGAGCAGCAGACCCATATAGATTGCGGTAGCAAGGAAGTCAAGCTGGGAGCAAGTCGTGAGACGACTTTTACGGGCTTAAAGGGGTCGAGCAAGACATTGATGTCTGCTCTTCAGGTGGTGAAGGCGGTTCGTGCTGGAGCAGAACTGTTCTTTACACTAGTGGAGGTTGCAAAGCCGAAGCCCGCGTTGGATTGTATTTCAGTGGTATCAGAATACCCTGATGTGTTCCCCGCAGATCTTCCTGGAGCCCCGCCTCAGCGGGAGATAGATTTTACGATCGAGCTAGTGCCAGGTGCAAAGCCTGTGTCACGATCTCCATATCGGCTAGCGCCTAAGGAAATGGCGGAGCTGAAAGTTCAACTGCAAGAGTTGTTGGAGCAAGGGTATGTGCGCCCGAGTTCTTCGCCTTGGAGCGCACCGGTCCTCTTTGTTAAGAAGAAGGACGGAAGCTTGAGGCTATGTATTGATTATCGGGAGCTAAACAAGCTGACGGAGAAGAACAAGTACCCGATCCCCCGGATTGATGATCTCTTTGATCAGTTAGTCGGGTCGACGGTGTACTCGAAGTTGGATCTCAAGGCTGGGTACTATCAGCTGCGAATAAGGGAGAGTGATATCCCGAAGACAGCGTTTAGTACGAGATACGGCATTATGAGTTTACGGTCATGCCGTTTGGGCTGACTAATGCGCCGTCAGTGTTCATGGATTTGATGAACAGGACTTTCAGGGAGTACTTGGACCATTTTGTGATCGTCTTCATCGACGATATTTTGGTGTACTCGCAAAGTGAGGAAGATCACTTCAAGCATCTTCATTTGGTGTTGGAGACGCTAAGGAGAAATCAGTTGTATGCCAAGTTCTCGAAGTGCGAGTTTTGGCTATCCTCAGTGGCGTTCCTCGGGCATATAGTGAGTGGAGAGGGTATTGTTGTGGATCCGACGAAGATTGTTGCGATACGGGAGTGGCCTGAGCTTGCTACGGTAGCGGAAGTCCGGAGTTTTCTGGGGCTTGCCGGCTATTATAGGCGCTTCGTAGAGAACTTCTCGCGGATAGCGTTACCTCTCACTACTTTGACGAGGAAGGAGCATAAGTTCGTTTGGACGTCGGAGTGCGCACGAGCTTTTGAGGAGTTGAAGTGTCGGTTGACCACGACGCCTGTGCTGAGTTCGCCATGTGGGACCGAAGGCTATGAGATTTATAGCGATGCTTCGGGCAGCGGTTTGGGTTGCGTGTTACTGCATATGAAGTGTATAGCTTATGGCTCGAGACAGCTAAAAGTGCATGAGAGGAATTATCCGGTCCATGACTTGGAGTTAGCGGCCGTGATTTTTGCCTTGAAGCTGTGGAGACACTATTTGTACGGTGTGAAGATTGATATCTACACCGATCACAAGAGCCTGAAGTATCTTATTGATCAGAAGGATCTGAATATGCGGCAGCGTAGATGGATGGAGTTCCTGGGGGACTATACATTCAAGATCCACTACGTGCCTGGCAAAGGGAATGCGGTTGCGGACGCGTTGAGTCGCCGAGCCCCAGCTCAAGCCAATTGGCTATCGGTGCATGATGAGCGGTTGGTGCGAGAGTTGGAGGCGTTGGAGATTGTTTGTGTGGATAGGCAATCAAGTGCTGAAGCAGTTCTGAATTGGACTGAAGTCCAATATGACCTGGCTGATCGTATTCGGCAGGCTTTGGATATGGATGCTCATATGAAGCAGTTCATGGTAGAGGCTCTGGATGGGTCAAATTCCCAATTCGTCGTGGAGGACGGATTACTTTGGAAAGACGGTCGTCTGTGCGTCCCAAGTGTGGGCAATTTACGGGTGGAGTTGTTGTACGAGGCACACCATACCAAGTACTCGATTCACCCGGGGAGCACGAAGATGTACCGTGATGTGAAGAAACTGTTTTGGTGGCCGGTTTGAAGAAGGATGTGGCGTTATACGTAGCAAAGTGCCAAACTTGCGCCTTGGTAAAGGCGGAGTGCCAAAAGCCGGGAGGATTTCTTAAGTCCTTGCCTATTCCGGAGTGGAAATTTGACGACATCTCTATGGACTTTGTGCACGGTTTGCCAAGGTCGCAAAAGGGGAACGACGCCATTTGGGTGGTTGTTGATCGATTAACGAAGGTGTCGCATTTTATTCCGCATAGGAAGGATGATCCGGTGGAGAAGTTGGCAAAGCTTTATGTGGATAACATAGTACGGCTTCATGGTGTGCCCCGCAGCATCGTGAGTGACCGAGATGGGCGGTTCACGTCCAATGATTGGAGGCTGGTGCAACAAATGTTGGGAACAAAGTTGAAATTCAGCACAGCCTTCCATCCGCAAACGGATGGGCAGACCGAGAGGGTCAATAGAACCATGGAAGACATGCTCCGCATGTGTGTCTTGGATTTCGGAAAGCAATGGGAAGACCACCTTTATTTGGTGGAGTTCGCATACAACAACAGCTACCAAGCGAGTATTCAGATGACACCCTTCGAGGCCCTATATGGTAGAAATGTCGCACGCCGTTGCCTTGGTTAGAAACGGGTGAGTCAAAGTTGTATAAGCGATCAGAAGTGGAGGATGCTACTTCTTTGGTGAGAACCATTCGGGAGAGGTTGCTTATCGCTCAGGACCGGCAAGCAAAGTACTATAATGCCAAGCACAGGAACGTGGAGTTCGCTGTGGGCGATTATGTATACTTAAAGATCAAGCCGTTCAAGGGTGTCTCGCGGGTGCGGCGATTGAAAAAGTAAAGCCCGAGGTACCTTGGACCGTTTGAGGTTCTGGAGCGAGTTGGTGAAGCGGCCTATCGGTTGAAGCTTTCAGTGGAGCTTAGTGGTTTACACGATGTATTCCATATTTCGGTACTTCGGAAGGCGGTGCAAGAGCCTACGCAAGTGATCGCGGTTGATCAAGTGCCGGTGGATAGTGGGCTAACGACAAAGGTCAAGCCCGTGCGGATTGAGGACTCGGAGGTCAAGCGGCTACGCAATAAAGAGATCAGGATGGTCAAGGTCCGGTGGGACAATTGCGGTCGTGAGGAGCTCTCTTGGGAGCGAGAGCAGACTATGCTTGACCAATATCCGGAGTTGTTCCGCTCAGGTACAAATTTTGGTTTTGTACATGTCTTTCCTTTATGTAATTTCGTGGACGAAATTCTTTTAAGAGGGGGAGAGTTGTAACGCCCCGAAACTCAAAGGAGCGACGGGGGACGTTTTGGGCCAGTTTGGGTTCTGGCTGCAGGCACACGGCCTGGGACACGGGCGTGTCCCAGGGCGTGTCAAGCCTGTGTCGACACTGAGCCAGGAAGTCGAAACTTTGGTGTCGACAATGTGTCGAGACTGGGCACACGGCCTGCGACACGGGCGTGTCACAGGGCGTGTCGACACTTAGCCGCGAAGTCGACACTCTGCGTTCGACGAAGTGTCGAGACATGGCACACGGCCTGCGACACGGGCGTGTCGCAGGGCGTGTCAACCCGTGTCGACACTCGTCCCGGGAAGTCGACACCTTGGTCTCGACATGGTGTCGAGACAAGGCACACGGCCTAGGACACGGGCGTGTCCAAGGCCGTGTCATCAGGTCGACGATCTTCGCTCGATGAAGTTGTTAGAAAGCAGTAAAAAGAGAGAACAAGCAGAATAACTTTTGAATAATTGAAATTTTATTATCCAAAAATGATATCTATACAAAGGTATGCCTCCCTTATATAGAATGGAGGAGAGGAAGAGAGAATACAAATAAGAGATGTGGGACTAAAAAATACAAGTTAAGCGGACTGTACAAGGTAAAACCGCACAAGCCGCGCATTGGTTAGACAAGAAGGGCTAACCGCACGGCTAACCATAAGAGAAGCAGATAGGTCGCCGATGAAGATCGCCAGACCGCCCGTTAACAAGCCTAAGAGTCAAGCCGCCAGACCGCGCGGTCTCCAACCCGCTAAGACAGACCGCCCGGTCTCCACTTTAACACTCCCCCTCAAGCTGGAGCATATATATCAACCATGCCCAGCTTGTCGCAAACATGCAGAAATGAGGCGGAAACTGGCTTGGTGAAGATGTCAGCCAGCTCTTTATCAGACGTGACAAAGGAGTGCAAATCTGTTCTTTTAAAATCTCTTCACGAATGAAATGGCAGTCGACCTCAATGTGCTTGGTTCTTTCATGGAATACCGGATTTTTGGAAATGTATATGGCGGCCTTGTTATCACAGAACATAGGTAGAGGATGGTGTACACCTCTCCTAAGTCTAGCATGAGAGCCCGCAACCATTTTAATTCACAAGTGGTTGACGCCATACTGCGATACTCAGCTTCTGCACTGGACCGGAGACAACAGACTGCTTTGCTCTTCCAGCTCACCAGATTTCCCCAACAAAAAATGTGCAAAATCCTGAGGTGACTTGCGATCCCCTTTGTCATCAGCATAACTTGCATCTGAGTAGACTTCAATCCTCAGATGACATTCTTTGAAAAAAAGTAGGCTTTCCCAGGCGCTGCTTTGACATACTCCAAGATCCGCAAGGCGGACTGTAGATGACACTCCCTAGGCGCTTGCATGAACTGACTCACCTTACCTACAGCATAGGAAATGTCGGGTCTGGTCACTGTGAGGTATATGAGCTTACCAACCAGACGCCTGTACCGCGAAACTATCTGAAAGAGGAGGCGAATCATCTGTCAGGTTTGTCCTCCCCAGTAGCCATGGGGCATCGGGCAGGTTTTGCTCCAGTCAATCCTGCCTCTTTAGAAGATCAAGGCATACTTACGCTGAGAGAGAACTAAGGAGTCGGGCTTCGAGAGATTTCGATCCCCAGGAGGAAGTACTTTGGAGAGCCATATCTTTAGTGATGAGATGTTGGCGAAGATGTCGCTTTGTCAGGGCTACCCCTTCCTGGTCATCGCCAGTGAGAAGAATATCATCGACATATACAGCCAGAACAACCAGCCCAGAAGGAGTTTTACGAATAAAGAGAGAGTGATCAGCAGAGCTCGCACAAAACCAACAGCCGCCACAATGCCGCTGAACTTGTCAAACCAAGCTAGAGGACTCTGCTTGAGGCCATAAATTGCCTTCTGCAACCGGAATACCGTGTCCCCCTGAGCAACATACCCAGGAGGTTGCTCCATGTAAACGGTCTCGTGAAGGTCACCATAAAGGAAGGCATTCTTGACGTCCAGCTGAGAGATCGGCCAATCTCGATTGACGGGCCACAGAGAGAAGGACCCGGATAGTGCTGAGACGAGCCACGGGGAGAAGGTGTCAAAGTAATAACCCATAAGTCTGAGTAAAAGCCCTTAGCAACAGGCGAGCCTTATAGCGATACACAGTGCCGTCGGGGCCAAATTGACCACAAAGACCCAGCGACAGCCAACAACATCAGTACCAAAGGGAGGGGAACAAGAGTCATGTACCCCGCTCCGTGAGGGTCGCCATTTCCTCATCCATGGCCAGCTTCCATGGGGAATCGCAAGGGCTTCCTGATAGGAACGAGGCGTGGCAGTAGTAGCAGAGATAGCCAGCGCAAAGGCCCGGCGAGAAGGTGTAAGACGAGCATAGGAAACAACAGCAGCCAGGGGGTGAAGGGTACATGTCCGCACCCCTTTACGAAGCGCCACAGGGAGATCCAGGTCGGCAGCCCCCTCGGGATCCGGAGCGTCCCGTGGCAGAGAGAGCTGGCCCGGGAGAAGAGAGCGACGGCGGCGTAGAGGGTGGAGAGGGAGGTGGAGAGGGGGGGGAGGGGGGGGGGGGAGATAGGAGGAGACGGAGAGGGAGGAGGAGGGGGTATCGCGGTAGGAGATAAGGGAACGAGGGAATAGTAGGAGAGTCAGAAGGTGGGAAGGAGAGGAGGAGGGAGCCGAGAAGTAGGAGGCATTCTCGAAGAAGGTAACGTCAGCAGAGACGAACTGCTGACGAAGAACAGGGTTAAGCAACAATAGCCTTTCTGAGTGGTGGAGTACCCCAGAAAGACACATTTGGTGGAGCGGGGGGAAAGCTTGTCACGGGTGGCAGATGGCGTATGGACAAAGGCAGTGCAGCCAAAGATGCGGAGAGGGAGAGGAAAGGGCTCCTGTCCGATAGAGAATGAGAAGGGTGTTTTCCCGCGGAGAAGGGTGGATGGAAGACGATTGATGAGGTAGCAGGCAAGGAGAACGGCATAGCCCCATACGAGCGAGGGACATGCATCTGGGTCATTAAAGTGCGTGCCACATCGAGGAGGTGACGGTTTTTGCGTTCCGCCACCCCATTTTGTTGGGAGGTGTAAACACAGCTAGTCTGATGAATAATGCCATGTTGCACACAAAAAGAAGTAAAAGCATGACTTAGATATTCCTTAGCATTATCAGAACGAAGAGTTTTAATACAAAGATTGAACTGATTTTTAATCAACTGATAAAAGGATAATCCATACATCTAAAAGTTCAGAGCGATCTCGGAGGAGATACACCCAAGTACAACGAGAAAATCATCTATAAAGGTTACAAATAAGAACTACCCCCGACCAATGGTGAGGGTAGGAGCAGGTCCCCAGATATCAGAGTGGACAAGATCAAAAGGACGAGTAGAGCCCCGTCCGAGCTTCGGCGGGAAGGAGGAACGGGGATGCTTGCCGAGTTGACAGGCGTCGCATTGGAGAGGAGCACTGGATGGAAGGAGGTGCGGCAGAAGCTGATGTAGTATACGGGGAGGAGGATGACCGAGACGGAGATGCCACTGCAGAAGATCCGTACAGGAAGAGGAGAAGGCAGATAAGGCGGAAACATTGTCGAGGAAGTAGAGGCCGCCGCTCTCAGTCCCAGTAGCAATCGTCCGGTGGGAGCTCGGATCCTGAAAGAACAAGAAGTTGGTGTAAAGGTCACAGAACACTGAAGCTGTTTACATAAAGAGGTAAAGACAACAGATTGCACGGAAACTTGGGGCACATAGAGAGTGTCCGCTAGGCTTAGTGAGGGAGTAACATGACCACACCCGTCCCATGAACCGGGGAGGGAGAACCATCCGCAATTAGGACCGGGGCAACCGATCATGATGTTCGAGCAAGAGAAGCACTGAGGGTTGCCCGTCATGTGATTAGTGGCACCAGAGTCAATAAGCCATTTACCTTGAGTCACCACGTGGGCACTACCTGAAGAAGTCACAACAGAGGCAGATGCTTGGAAGAGTCACCGGAGGGGCGAAGATGAGGATGCTTTGTCCAGCAGCGTTCGAAAGTATGGCCGGTGCGGCCACAATGAGAACAGATGTAGCGGGAGAAGCACGGCCGCCGGTCTGATGACCGCGACTACCAGAGCCACTGCGCTGAGCCTGATGAGAATAGTGTCCGGTGGGGGAGAAGGAGCGGGCAATAGCGGGCGCTGAAGCAGAGAGGTAACAGCAGCGATGCGGGCAGCGGTGGCATCTAAAGTGGGAGATTCAGCCTCACCCAGAATTTGCTGGCGGATCATGTCATAAGATCGGGAAGCCGAGCAGATAACACACTACCAGAAGCTCCTGGAAGTGCTTGTGTTGTTGAGCCAAATCCGCAGAAAAAGGACGATTCTGAAGAATCTCAGCCCCAAGAGCCTGGACCTGTTGGTAGGCAGCAGCAGAGACAAGGTGGGACGGGCAAGAGGTCCGCATACAACGTATAGATGCGGAAAGTCTGAGCCCCTTTGGAGTACAAAGCGGCAAGATGAAGCCAAGCGGCCTTGACCGTCTCATCATGACGTATGACGGGAAGGCACTCATCAGAAAGACTGTTCGCAAGCCAAGTACGCACAAGCGCGTCACTGGCATCCCAGTCATCAAAGAGAGGTGAAGTGAGAGGAGGTGGGTCATCAACGAGGTGGTGGCGTTTGCGTTGTGAGCGAAGAAGAAAGGTGAAAGAGACGCTCCAATCCGGGTAGTTGGAGCCAACAAGTTTGGAAACGGTCCCAAGGTTCCCGGAAGGAGTAGGGGGAAGAGGTGGAGCCGGATTGGCAACAGGGGTGGTGGCAGTAGAGGCATCAGAAAAAGCCATAGAAGCGGGAAACAGGGGAAGCCGGGCGGTTTAGGATACAACCCGCACGGATAGGAAGAAAAGCTGCAGCGGTCTCGAGGGTAGAAACCAGCGGCCAGAAAGCCACGACCAAACCGCAGACGCAAGCAGAGGGAAAGAAGTCGAGCGGGCTAGAGGACAAGTCGCACGAACAGGAGCAGGGACAAAAAAACAGGTCGCTGCGATAGGAGGCGGCGGTAGGTAACAATCCGCGCAAAGAAAGAAGGGCGGCAGCGGTCTCAAGGGACTAAATCCAGCGGCCAGAAAGGCCACGACCTAGCTGCAGACACAAGCAGAGGGGAAGAGGGCGAACGGCTAGAGGACAGGCCGCGCGAACAGAAGAGGGCGACCGGCTAGAGAACAGGCCGGGCGAGTAGAAGAGCGAACGACAAGAGAATAGGCCGCGCGAATAGAAAGCAAACCGGCACAACAAGCCGGGCAGACAGCAAGACACAGAATCAGGAGAGTAGATCGAGTCCTCTGATACCATGTTAGAAAGCAGTAAAAAGAGAGAACAAGCAGAATAACTTTTGAATAATTGAAATTTTATTATCCAAAAATGATATCTATTACAAAGGTATGTGCCCTCCCTTATATAGAATGGAGGAGAGAAGAGAGAATACAAATAAGAGATGTGGGACTAAAAAATACAAGTTAAGCGGACTGTACAAGGTAAAACCGCACAAGCCGCGCGGTTAGACAGAAGGGCTAACCGCACGGCTAACCATAAGAGAAGCAGATAGTCGCCGATGAAGATCGCCAGACCGCCCGGTTAACAAGCCGAAGAGTCAAGAGCCGCCAGACCGCGCGGTCTCCAACCCGCTAAGACAGACCGCCCGTCTCCAACTTTAACAGAAGTGTTATGATTGTCCAGACCGTGTACAACGGCCTTGGGTCCAGGCGTGTATGAGTGACACTGTTAAGGACACTGGCGTGTCCTAGAACCGTGCAGTGCACGGGTATTATTATCGGGAAAAATGATGGGGGTATACGGCCGGCCATGCTCAGCTTGTCAGGTTGAACAATTAATGTGATTTTTTGGGTTATTCTAGTTGCTTATTTTCCTAAGTTTTTGTTACAATTATGTGTTTTTTGTATGCTTGTTATGATCTTCTTTTTAATATAATGTTTATGTTATGTTTTGTGGCTATTTTATATTTTATGTTTAGCTTTATCTATAAATATTATTATAGCTTGTATGTTATGTTTAATTTAATGTTTTATGTTGAATTTTATATTATATTTTTAACGTGTGTTTTATTTTGAATATAAATATTATGTGTTATGTTATTTATATGTTGTATGTTTTATTTATATTATGCATTTTGTTTTTTTTAATCATTAACTAATGTTTATTTTGTTTTAATGTAGGAGCAGCCCTTGAAGCTACCCGAGCCCCTACATGCAGCCCACAACATGGTGCAGCCCCTACATGCAGCCCACTTCAAGCATGCAGCCCGGCCCTCTCCTTGGTGCAGCCCGGCCACCCATCTACTTCAAACATGCAGCCCAAGCAGCCCCCCAACCTAAACCCGAGCCTATATAAAAGCCCAAAGCAGCCCCATGCAGCCCCTCCCTCAAGAGCAGCCCACCTAGCCTCCTACCCGAGCCCATGCATGAATTTATCTAAGTGCATGGCCGGCCACCTTGCATGGTTCTCTCATAAGTGCATGGCCGGCTCCCTAATTTTCCCCCCCTTCATTATTCTACATCCATTCCCCCTCTCTACTTTATTTTATTTCATTTCCATAAGCCACATTCATGCATGTTCCCTCCTCTCTCTCCTTTTTATTATTTTTCTCCACTCTTTATTACCATCCATCCCCCCTCTTATATTTATTTCATTTCCTTTAAATTTATATGCATGAATGTACCTTCTCCCTCTTCCTTCATTTAATATCATGCATGAATTCTCTCCACCTCATTCATTGCCATGTATGCATTTCTCTCCTCACATGGCCGGCCACCCCCATTGCCCCCTCTTCTTCATTTCATTCTAGATGCTTCCCTCCTCTCCTATAAAAGGAACCCAAGACCCATACTTTAAGGAGTTAGTTTTTCTTTGGAGTTAGATTGAGAGATTGGATTGGAGCAAGAGAGCAAGTGAGCAAGAGAGTTCTAGTATGAGTTTTTCTTCATTGTTGTTCTAGTTTTATTGTGTAATTTTCTTCTTAGTAAAATTTTGTCACCCTTTTAATATTTTTGTGTACCTCTTTTTAGTTATATCAATGAAATTCTCTTCTCTTTATTTTGTTGTTTCCTTTTGCAATATGCATAGCTAATTCCCTCTTAGCATTTGATCATGAGGATCCATGATTTGAAATGAGAATTATTTTTATTTCATAGTTTTATTTTTGCGTAATTCTACTCGGTCCTTCTTTGAATAATTATTGTGTCGACTCCGTATTTCCGGTATACGGTTGTAGGCTTATGATCTCATATTCGAGTAGCCGAGAGGCTCGTGGATGTGAAAGATCACTCAAAGAAGGAAGGAGTTGAACGCAACCCTAGAGATAGGACGACGTAAATCCTCCGGATTGGAGTCAAATCCAATAGTGCGGATCATCTCGATAATGCAACTTTAGGCTTCTTTGGTTTGTAAAGAGATTTCGATCAAAGAGTCTATAAGTTAGGAGACCTAATGCTCTAGTGAGATTTTGTCTCATTTTCGGATCCGTCACGGCCGAGTTGGATTTGCAAATTTAAAACTATGCCCTTTTATTTTCTCGTTTCATTTCATGGTGAATCAATGATCGAATGCTAGTCTTTTTTTATATAAGTTTTCGTCTCGCAATTTATCGTTCATTTTACTTTTAAAAAAGATTCTCAAATCCCTTTAGTTTTCCGGTAGGATAATAGTTAGAGCGTGAGTAGAAGTAATTGACAGCCCCGTGTTTAAATACGACCTTGGTACTATAATTCGACAGGTACGCTTGCCTGTTCGGGTTTTGGCCCACCAAACCCGTGCAGTGCTCGGGTTGATTTCGGGGAAAAATGATGGAGGTATACGGCCGGCCATACGGCCGTGTCAGGTGGAACACGGGCGTGTCAGCTCGAACACGGGCGTGTTCGATACCCGTGTGAGGTTCCAGGAGAGCCGATTTTGACGGCGAATGAGGCACACGGCCCTGGACACGGGCGTGTGCCAGGCCGTGTTCGGTCCAGATTGGGCATTTCAGTCCCGAATCAAAGCCGTTCGTTTCCTTATTTTGAGATCCAACGGCTGGGGGTTGTTCCTGAAGGGATATACCCGGGATTGGACTTAGAAACCCTCACTTTTCATGAGTGGTTAGCTTTCTAAAACCTTAGAGAAAGTAGAGAGCCAAGGAAGGAAGAAGGAGCTAGATCCGGCCATTGGAGGAGCTTCGGAGCTCCGAATCGCGAGCCGACTCCGGATCCACGGAGGCAAAGCTAGTGCGGTGCTTCTCATCCATTTACTTTTCAATGGAGCCAAAGAGGAACGCTAGGGTAACGATCCTCATCTTGAGCATGAGTAGCTCTCTTTCTTTGCATAGGAAGCCCGCTCTCGCGAGTTTGCGGAGAGTTGGAGGCGTTCCTTCGGGTAGATATGTGAAGCCCCCGTTGTTTAGAGTCCGTAAGCGAGAACGGACATAAGCATGATGTGTGAAGCCTACCCGGACATGTTGGTCTGGATCGATGATGTTGCATTGCATAAATGTCGGAGAAGACTCCGTGCTATGGATTGTTTTTCGGGTTTTCTACGCGGTAGATTGCAGCAGGGAGCCTGGGGACTAACCCAAAGGTGCACCCGGAAAACTGGGCGGATACGAGATCTTGCCAACTTGGTGGCCTGAGAGCTAACTTGAACATAACCGGGTTATGTGAATTGTGATGGAAATGGGACTCGGTGGAAGTTTGACCCGCGCAAATGGCTTAAATTGTCGTTGTGATGTGAGCACGGGTTAGATGGAACCGTACCCGCTCTATGTCGTTCGGTTAAAGAGACCTAAAGGCACGTGGCACTTGCCGTTGGCATAGATTAGGGTCTTCGGCGGTCAATGGCTTAAATTGTCGTGACCCAGGCCAGGAAGACAAATTGCTCATAGGTTTGACTGTCTAAGTGGCGGTGGTGAGTCCGGAATGTCTATGGCTTTAATTGACGTGACATCGACCGGTTCATCGAGAATGTGCCCTGAGAGCACGGGGTGTATGGCCGTGCGAGCCAACGTCTGTGATGAAATGGCTATATATACATATATTGCTCGCTTATGCTAATGAAATGCAGGGAAGGAGCATCGCCGCCCCGAGTTAGGGGCAGGATCGTTATAATTTGGTCAGCATTGCTGACCGTTGCCTTGTTTTGCCACCGTGCGGTGGTTTGTTGCTTGCAGGTGCTGCTGGACCAAGCGGTCAATAGCGGGCTAAAGCCCTTTTTGCGAAGCCGGCCCTCGAAGGCCCAAGTGGAAGTGTTTACTGTTTTATTCATGTATGACCGGCCTGCGTGCCGTGGTTTGTAAATCATGTAATAACAAGTGAAACATTTTGTAAGGCCTTAAGGCTTATGTGGGTATTTTGAATACATTCCTAAAATGGTTAGTGGACATTCATGCTTTAATGCTGGGTTCTTTGTTACAACTTTTATAAACTACTTCCGCTAGAATGCTCTGTGTAGGACGTTGAGATTGGTTGGATGGTTTCCATAAGTAACCACCCGGTCTGTCTATAGTATATGGCATCGGGCCCCGGCCGGACCTACTGTTATATGCTATATGACGGATAGGGGGTGTTGCATCCTTGGTGGAAGAGTTTCTGTTAATGGGTATCTCAGTCAGAAGTAGTGACTCGCCAAGCAGCTTGGAAGTAGCAGAGCCTTCATGGATTACGCTAACGAGGCTACATCAAAAGGACGATCCTGATTTCCAGCACATTCGTAGTAGAACTGAGAAATGAGAATTACTAGACTTTTCAATTGATGATGCGACTACCTTGAAGTACCGCAGTAGATATTGTATCCCTGTTGTAGAGGATATTCGAGCTAAGTTGTGTAGGGAGGCGCATGGTTCTAGTGTTTCCTACCACCCTAGTTTTACTAAGATGTATAAAGATCTGAAGCAAATCGTTTGGTGGTGTGGAATGAAGAATGATATAGCCGAGTTTGTGTCTGAGTGTTTTACCTACAAGCGTGTTAAGGCAGATCACAAAAGATCTGGTGGCAAGCTGACTCCTTTAGAGATTCTAAGTTGGAAGTGAGAGAGTATTTCTATGGATTTTATTACTGGTTTGCTGATATCTCCCCGAGGATAAGATTCAGTGTGGGTCATTGCAAGGACCTCCCTTCAAAAACCACAGAAGGTCCTTATTCTCAGGATGAGCTTCCCCCCAAAAGGTTCGTGTGTCCGAAGAGGTGTCACCCTCTTACCTGACCCATGACCCAATTAGAGGAACGTTCGCCCTGTAAGGCTACACATCATAATAAAACATTCACAGATAATAAAAAGATTTATTTATGCGGAAGCAATTCATCGTAGGGGGTCTCAACATGAAAGGAAATATAAATCATGAATGAAAAACCCACGAAAGGGTATACAGAGTCCAATAAAAATAACCTCCTAATCATAAAATAACCTAAACAACTAGTCCAAAATAGAAAGATAAAAGCTCTCATCCTCTCCTCTCCTCAGAGTAGTACCCTCGCGTCCTTATAATTATCCCAAGTGGGCTCAGGGTACTCCTCACCAACATGTGCACATCTATGCTCCTCCATCCGCTCCTGCTCCATCGGTAGGTGCATCGAGTCCTAAAATGATACGCACAAAAGTACGTTAGCCACATCATGACCAAGTAAATTCCACGCCCCTTCCCATCCCCCTAGTGGGTACCTGGAAAGAAACATACAAGAAGAGTTAACACAATAGCCAAAGTAATGTATACATACTAATAACCAGTAGGAGTAGCAGTAATACTAACCAATAATTAAACTAGTATCTAGCAATATAAGTGTATGAGCATCAACGAGAGGAGTGGTAGTATCAACAATTGAATAAGCATGACTTTTCTAAATATATAGCATTTTTCTTCATCGTATAATTCATTCTAACTGCAGTTATACGATGTCAGACCAAGGTGTGAAGTACGGGTAACACACGTGAGTATATATATATATATATATATATATATATATATATATATATATATATATATATATATATATATATATATATATATATGGTATGTTGTGTGTGCATGCTTAAACTCTCTGTCACTCATATGATGTATCACAATTATTTTCCCCTATGTCGACATAGTGACCTATTAAGAGAAGGAGCTCACTTCTCAGGCCTCACCTGTGGTGGCCAGATAGTGATAGTGGGTCGGTCGCTCCCACTTCTAGGTTATGGATACACCCCAACTCCCTAGGCCGTCGTACCTCTATGCAAACTAGGTATTCTCGGTGGGAACACATACTCACCTGTGTGGAGATAAACCCTCTCGGTACATAACCAAACATGAGTGATACAGACCTATGTGGAAGGGGTAGCTAACCACCGGTCCTCTTCAGCACCTAATGAAAGAATTGGTTTCAAGATTGTCTAAACACCTAGAGGGGGTGAATTGGTTCAATTCCAATTCAACTTAGGCGGTTAATAAATTAATCTCAGCACAGTTATGAATTCTACAGCTACCGAAACACACAATCATCCAATAACAACATACACACATATTTATAGTGGTTCCCCAAATGATGGGTACATCCACTTTCCCCCTTCGTCTATCTAGCAGTACACTAGATTCGGCCAAACTTCCTTCCACCTTCTCAGATCCTCAGATCTTACAACTCAGAACCCAAACTGATTCCTACAGATCATACCTCAACAAGTCCTACACCTCAGGCTCTTCCCAAGAACCCTACCTCAGAGTGAATCCACACTCCTACCACTCAGGCTATCAAGCCCTACCTCCGCCCTTATCACCAGGCCTACAGCTCAGAGTACTTAATCTCCTACCTCAGGCAAACAACTCTACCTTAGCCTTTATAATTACAGTCTCGCAACTTAGAGATTGAAATCTCTTACACTCAGATCTAAAAATAGATCTTACGGAAAATTGTATAAATAATTACTTTCTTCCTTCACCAAGATAGAGAGAAAGATGGGTGAGGGAATCTTGATGAGATCTTGATTAATCTGCTTTCTTCAGACCATTACTGTAATGAATCAAATTCAACCATAGCTTATTCAAAGCTTATTGAAAGAGAGAACTTGGGTTGAATCTATAACGGTCCAGGCCCATCAACATGGGACCCAGCTGGAACCGCCGGCCTACCAGAGTCCAGACCCGGGCCCACTACTGGTAGTCAGTCTATCACATTCAAGCATGCAGGCCATACACCCCAACCCCTCTCCGGCCTATTTATCAGCATGGCGGGTTGTTACCACTGGGGATCGAACCCAGGACCTTGATAAGAGAGCTTTACGCCACTCCCTCATCACCAACTGAGTTGCCGACATACCAGAGTCCAGACCCGGGCCCACTACTGGTAGTCAGCCTATCACATTCAAGCCTGCAGACCATGCACCCCAACCCCTCTCCGGCCTGTTTATCAGCACGACGGGTTGTTGTCACTAGGGATCGAACCTAGGACCTTGATAAGAGAGCTTTACGCCACTCCCTCATCACCAACTGAGCTGCAGCTCATCAACATGGGACCCAGCTGGAACCGCCGGCCTACCTGAGTCCAGACCCGGGCCCACTACTGGTAGTCAGCCTATCACATTCAAGCCTGCAGGCCATGCACCCTAACCCCTCTCCGGCCTGTTTATCAGCACGACGGGTTGTTGCCACTGGGGATCAAACCCAGGACCTTGATAAGAGAGCTTTACGCCACTCCCTCATCACCAACTGAGCTGCAGCTCAGTTGGTGATGAGGGAGTGGCGTAAAGCTTATAGAATCTTCTTGAGAAGTTGATCTAGACTTAGCTTCTTCCTTCTTGGAGACTTAATTCTGCAAACACTGACAGATCTAATGAGATGCTATCCCCTTCTCTGATTTAGAATCAAAATCTTCTTGCTGTATAGAATTTTGTGAATTCTTCTTGTAGTATTCCTCCTTCTTGGTTTCCCTCTATATTTTCTCTCTATCTCACTCTCTTCTTTTTATCTTATAGCTCAGCTCTGTTTATATATAACATCAGAGGCAACCAGTTGATCCGGTTGTTGACTGACATCTGACAGTTCTGACATGTCTAACAGGACTTGACAATTCTGGCAGCTTTCAAGTCTTCAGTCTTGAGATTTGGCACTTAGAGTTATTTAACTCAACTGAATGTGTCGATACATAAGGATAGTATGTATCGACACAGATGAAGTATGTGTCGACACAATTACCCGAGTGTTGACACACTTCCTTTGGTGTTGTCGACAAACTTCAAAAACTATCGACATAGCTCTTCATCCAGTCTCAACACTGCCTTTGTAGAATGTGTCGACATACTTCAGAAACTGTCGACACAACTCTTCATTCAGTCTCAACACTGCCTTTGTAGAATGTGTCAACATACTTCAGAAACTGTCGACACAACTGATGTAGACTCAAACTTTGTAAGTCAACACAAGTCATGTGTGTCGACACATCCCTTCTACTAATGTCAGCACTTCAAATCTAAGTGTGTCGACACTAGTCCTGAGCGTCAACATAGCTGTTGTCGACTCAAATTCGATGTGTCAATACAAGTCTTGTGTGTCGACACAACTTTGCTTCTAGTCTCGACGCTGCTCCTTCAAAGATGTCGACAGATTATAAATGTCTCGACACTTTTGTACTTAGAATATTTTCTGCATTCTTCCGCCTGCACAAGCAAACACAATACACCATCAAATACAACCTGATGTATATCATTGAGTCAGATGAGACTTCTCCAAATCAGGTACACAATTTCCAATGTACCCAACACTCTCCCCCTATTTGGAGAAGTCATAACCCATAGTCAATGATATACACCAATATAATAAAAGTAATAAGCATGATGTATTCAGACATTTCAAACAAAGTTATTCAAGAGCAGATCTAGCATGTTACACACAAATATTCAAAATGAAATATCATAAGGAAACCATGCAACTTAGAGACATAGATATATAAAATGTTGTCAACCAAGAATTTCTTTATCATATAACCAAAGTAAGATTATAAGGTTTATGTTTTTATAAGAACAACAAAAGGTCTACATAGTTTTTTTAGAACCTAGTCAATCTAAAGTTAAGGTTGATCTGGTTCCTTGATGACAATCCCTTTGTCTATCTGAATAGTAGCTTTGACTTCTACTTTAGTATCAGTAACATGATTATTACCCTTGATGTCTCTAGCCTTAAGTTGAGTAGCTTTCAGCTTTTGCCTTTCAAAGTAATGGAATGATTTTTAGAAGTACTTGCAAGGATCTATGGAGTTTCCAGGGATTCTTCCAGCCTTCAAGTCCTTCCTGAATTTGTAGATTGTTTCTTGTTGTGCAAGATATTTATCACATTCCTGTTTGGAGTACCACTTACCCCTGTCATATTGATTTTCAGCAACTGCATTCCATGCAGTTAATATGATTCTTCTAGAGGTTGGACTCCATTTCTCAAAATCAGATCTAGCCTCAGCCTGTTCTATGAATCTTTTCTTGGAAAACTGGGCCTCTTGTTCTTTAAGTAAGGCTGAATCAACCATGCCCACTTCCTCAGAAATTACTGGCAATTTTTCCAGTGGAGGGCTGTACATATTATGTACTGCCTATTGAATTTCTTCAAACTCGGGAGGGGGATATATGACTTGAGCTACTTCGTGTTGCATCCCCTCCAAGAATACAGGTTGGCATTCAGATTCTGCAGTATTGTTGTCATCACATAAGGTTGGATATCCCAAGGTAGCTCTAATACTGTTAGATACCCATTTTTCATGTTCAGAGCTAGCCTGAACTAATACCCTCTCCCCCTTTATGACTTCTCTATGAATATGATCTCTGAGATCAATCTTCTGAAACCTTAGTTGATCTGTAATATGATAGTTCCCAGTTGTATTGTAGTTTTTAAACTTCTGTACTTGAGCTGAAAATGCAGACTCAGAAGTTTAGATAGCAGTAGCAAGTGTTGCCAAATCCAGTTTGATATGTGCTTCTATAGCAGATACTTTGGTGTTCATATGTGTTTCTATGGCAGTGGTTTGTTCAGCCAATTTTGTCAAAGTGATGGAATGTAGTTCCATCAAATTCTCATTCAGTCTTTTCTGATTTTCTAGAACAAAGCCTTGCTTGACAACCAGATCATCTACTTCAATTTTAGTGTTTTGTTGTTGTTTGACAATATATACCACAACATTGCCTCTCTTATGGAAGCAGTCTGTCATTTCTTTCTTAAGTAAATTTTCCTCAAATCTTATAGATTTGATGTCCCATGCCAGACTGAATTGCAACTCCTTGTGACTTTCATCCATATACTTTTCTAGTGCAAGTCTTTGCTCATCAAGTTTAACTTACAGATGTACTAACAGAGAAATAAAATCCATTGTAAGAGCAGTAGATGAGGATCCAGCCTTTAAGGCTTTCTTATATCCAGAGTTTTTTTCCTTAGCTCCATAAACTTCCTTTTCTTTATCCTAGAGGTTGCTTCCTCATCGGCAGAATCAGAAGAACTGTCAACTTCCACTAGTTGTTCTTGAGCATCTGCTTCTTGACATGATGCTTGTTCAGGTACCCCCCCCCCCCCCTCAACCCTTGCATCTGGTTGAATATTAGCAGGAGTGTCTTCCTTGTTTACTTGTTCATGCTCCCCCTGGAAGTCAGTTTCCAGTTCTTGGACTATCTCATTTACCTGATTCTGAGGTTGCGCTGTCATAACAGATATATACACATCTTGTGCCTCTTTTTCAGAAGTTTCAGCAGCTATGTTGATACTCTGAATCACTTCCATTACAATGAGATTTGCTGTCTCACTGTCTAGCTCAGGTTCATTGATAGCTCCCCCTGGGACTGATATCGCTTGATTATCTGTCAGATGGACAGTCTCCCCTGGATTTGAGCTTCAGTTCCAGGTGTGAGATTTGGAGACTTCCTGGGTAGTTCAATGTTATCATCATCAGAACTGAATTCAACCCTTTCTTATGAGTCACTGGAGGACTCAACATCTTGGACAACTTTCTTTATTTTGGTGACATGTTTGGATTGATGCTTTGGTGCAGATTCTTCTTTGGACAATACTCTGTCCCACCTAGACAAGATTCTCATATCCATTCTCCTCATGTGGTTAATTTTGAAACTAGCAATCTGGTTTAGTACATCAGGAATACTGACAGCCAGATACAGACTTAAGATTCTGCTAGATTTGGCTTCTTAATACCTTCCTTAATCTTGTTAAATATTACAGCACTCTAGTCAGCCTTCACCTGGAAGATGACTCTTGTCATGAGGCTGCACATGTAGGAAGAGATCCTATCATGCCCCCAGTTTTGCAGATAATTACTTTTCCAATAATTTCTGACAAAAACTTTCCTTTGGAGTTCATCCCTTTCCTAGTCATGGATGATCAAATGTTTGTGGTTGAGGGCATCCCATACCATTTGAGAGCTTCTGCAGTCAGTGTAGAATCAATCTCCGTTTCTTCTTTAATCCTTGGTAGTTGAAGGGATTTGCTCAGATTTTTGAGGGTTATTTTTATTATTTCTCTGTGAATAGTTGATTGAATCTTGTTCCCCTTTGAATTCAACATAGCGTTGGAATAGAATTCTAGAACTTCCTTCTTCCAAATTCTTGTTGGTTCTGAAACCATATAATCCAGTCCTGCTTCCTGTATTAGGTCCACAACCGCCTTGATATCTTGTTCAGCATCATTGAACGCTCCCCGAACTAGCTCATAACCTTCGTTAATGTTGTTGTCCATCTTGGGCGCCATTAGAGATGAGAGAAGTGGAAGTTGAAGAGAGAGAAGAAGAATTTCTTGTCGACACTGATGGTTTAGTCTCAAGATTTCTGAGAGCGTAGTCGACAAGGACTCATTTCCTCCTATTTATACTTTTCTAAATAGGGAAGACCAAAAGGCAGGCTGAAATTAGAGTTTCGTATGTCGACACAATTTTGATTGTGTCGACACAGACTGTCGAAGTCTCGACAGGGAGTTTAGAGTCTCGACAACTCTATGTGTCAACATTAATTTCTGAGTGTCGACACAGACGACTTTATGTGTTGACACCAATATCTGAGTGTCAACAACTCTATGTGTCGACACCAACTTCTGGGTGTCGACACAGACTACTTTATGTGTCGACACCAACTTCTGAGTGTCTACACAGACTACTTTATGTGTCGACATATAACTTACTTAGTCATATGTTGAGTAGAATTTTTCTTAATATATCATCCTATTCCAGGTTCAACATGCCTAATTTAATTTTAAAATAATTGAACTTACTTTCATCTAGAGGTTTAGTGAATATATCAGCTACTTGTATATCAGTAGAAATAAACTCTAGACTTATGTCCTCTTTCTCAACATGTTCTCTGATAAAATGGTACCTAATTTCAATGTGCTTTGTTCTGCTATATGAAACAGGGTTTCTAGCAATTGATATAGCACTAGTAGAATCACAATATAATGGAGTTCTACTTATCTTGATGTCATAATCTTCAAGTTGATGTTGTATCCATAGCAACTGAGCTCAGTAACTTCCAGCTGCAATATATTCTAACTATGTTGTGGATATAGCAACACTTGTTTGCTTTTTATTATTTCATGACACCAATCTTCCACCTAGGAATTGGTATGTACCTGTGGTACTTTTCCTATCTTCCTTGCAGCTTGCAATGTCTGCATCTGAAAAACCTGTTAGTAGAAAATCTCTATTCTCAGGGTACCACAGACCAAGATCTGGTGTGCCCTTAAGATATCTTAAAATTCTCTTTGCAACAGAATAATGAGACTCTTTAGGGCATGCCTGGTATCTAGTACAGACACATGTAGCATACATGATGTCAGGCCCACTTGCAGTCAAGTATAGTAAGGAGCCAATTATACCTCTATACAAAGACTCATCAACAGGTTTCCCTGCCTCATCTTTTCCTAAAGGCATACTTGACTCCATTGGAGTTTTCATGATGGAAGCAGTCTCCATGCCATATTTTTTAATCAACTCCCTGGTGAACTTAGACCGGGATATGGACAAGCCATCATCAGTCTGTCTTACTTGAAGTCCCAAGAAGAACTTTAGCTCACCCATGCTGCTCATCTCAAACTTCCCTTGCATAAGTTTGGCAAACTTTCTGCAAAAGTTGTTCTCAGTAGATCCAAAGATTATATCATCAATATATATCTGGACTAGGATGATCTTGCCCTTTGATTCCCTCAGGAATAGGGTCTTGTCTATTTTCCCCCTTTAGAATTTGTTCTCAATGAGGAAGTAGACAATGTCTCATACCATGCTCTAGGGGCTTGTTTCAACACATATAGAGCTTTTTTAAGTCTATAAACATGATCAGGAAAGTGAGGATCTACAAAACATGATGGCTGGTCCACATATACTCCCTCTTTTAGATCTCCATTCAGGAATACTGACTTGACATCCATTTGAAAGACCTTGAATTCTTTATAGGCTGCATAGGCAAGGAATAGTCTTATTGCTTCCAGACTTGCTACTGGGGCAAAGGTCTGGTCAAAGTCTATTCCTTCTTCCTGCCTGTAGCATTTTGCCACCAATCTGGCCTTGTTCTTGACAATAATGTCATTTTCATCTAACTTGTTCCTGTATATCCACTTAGTCCCTATCACATTATGTCCTTTAGGTCTAGGAACCAGTTTCCAAACTTTACACCTCTTGAATTGGTTCAGCTCTTCCTGCATAGCACCAATCCATAATGAATCTTGGATAGCCTCTTCAAACTTCTTTGGTTCCATTTGAGACAGAAAGCTTGAACATAGTGCTGAGTTCAAGCTCTTGCTTCTGGTCATTACACCATGACTTGCATCACCAATGATTTGATGAGCTGGATGGTCTCTTAAATGTCTCATAGCTCGAGGCAATCTTTCTTCAACTAGTTGTTCTTCATTTTCTTCAGCTTGCTGATCCTCAATGTCTTCAGCTAGTTGTTCTTCATTCTCAGCTTGTAAGTATTGAGCTCCCCCTGGACAACATCCATCATCTTCAATCTTTTGGCCTGCTGGTTTATCTTCCCTAATGGTCAGATTGTTTATCTTATCTTTTAAACTTGTAAGACTAGAAGAAGTGTTTGGCAGCTCATAGTTAATTAACTTAGTCTCATCAAGGACAACATGGAAAAATTCTTCTACAACTTGTGTAGTCAAGTTATAGATCCTATATGCTCTACTATTATTGTTGTACCCAACAAATATCGCTTATTTTAAGAACTGGCTTCACAGCAATGTTGTTTGCAGCTCTCAAACTAGCTGGTACATCAGCTCTTTTCTTAAGTCTTTCAGCCAAGGCTTGCTTAGGGACATGTCTGGCAGCAGAAGTACTTGGGATATCTTGAACCCTATCTGCAGCTGCCTTCTTTTCAGAATGCATACTCCTGATAGCTTCAGATATTCCTAAGTCTGTTTTGCTAACAGACTTTCCCTTAGCTTGCAAATGAGCTGGCAGACCTTGTGAGTCAGCTGCTACCTTGTGCTTGAGTGTTGGGGCTGGCACACCAAACACAAATGGTCCATTATGAGCCATTTGGGTTTTCTCATGGGCTACCGAATAGGCACTAGCACCTTTGTCATTTCTACTGCCTTGCTCACAGTGACCATAAATATTATCATAGTAATACCTGTTAGAAGGTTGAACCACCTTTTTAAAAGAAATTTGAGGCTTGGAAGCAAGTGGCTGAGCTGGAGCTTTGCCTTTCTTGTTGGAATTGGCAGCTCTTGTTCTTCCTTTGAAACCTAAACCCTTCTTACCCTTTTGGGAAGAGAAGGAATCTATCAAAAGTAACATAGAACTAGGTTTTGAGAAATTGGTCACTAGCTCCCTCTCCTTTTGGAGTCTACTTTCAAGATTCCTAATATTATTATCCTTGAAAGTAATGGTATCCATCTGAATACACTACTAAAAACAGACTTTTAGCCACGACAGATTGTCATGGCTAAAAGTCAAAAACCGTGGCTAATACTTTTTAGCCACGACTTACCCACGGCAAATGGCGTGGGCAATGCGATCGTGGCTAATAGTATTAGCCACGCTGAATCCGTGGCAAAAAGAGTGTTAGCCATGAATTTTAGCCATGGTTTAGAATTGTGGCTAAAGGGTCTCTTTTCAGCGATTATTAGCCACGGTCCCATTGCTGTGGCTAAAACTACTTATTTGCCATGGTTAAATTTTCGTGGCTAAAGGGGTTGTAACAAACGAAAATGATTCCTCCGCCGCCGGCGGCCGCTACGCCGCCGTCGGCCGCCAGCCGCCGCGTCCCGCCGCGTCCCGCCGCCGTCCGCCACTCGCGAGCCCAGATAATTCAAACAGTCATTGTGGAATGTGCTATATAAACCCAAAATTTTTATTGAAATTGGCGGTGTGGGACTAAAAATGCCAGGACTTTTTGCCACGGTTCAGGCTTTCGTGGCTAATACTAGCTTATTAGCCACAGAATAGGCAAACCGTGGCAAAAAGTATTTTTTTGCCACGGTTCAGTCATCCGTGGCAAATACTAACGTATTTGCCACGGTTCAAGTGTCGTGGCTAATACTTATTATTAGCCTTGATTTTTTGTCGTGGAAAAAAAACCGTGGCTAAAAGTCATTTTTCTAGTAGTGATAATAGTTATGTTCTTCAATTTACTAATCTATTTTAACATCAGATCCAACACTTTTGCTGAGTCTGAGGCAGCCAACTTCAGAGTGGCATTCTCCTTTGCTAGTTGTTTGGCTAGGTGTCTGCTTTCCTTAAAGGCTTGCAGGAGCTCTCCATATTCATCAATCAGTTGATTGATGTCTCCTTCAGATTTAGAGCCACCTTCATCTCTTGATGTAACTGCTTTTGACTCTGGGCTAGTAACATAATCTGACACTAAAGGTGAAGACTGTACCTTACTAGGACAGGCCTGCTCCTAGCTGAGTCCATCCTCAGCTGTAGCCATCAGCCCTATGCATTTGTTGTCTTCTGTTTTATTGATATCATCCAACAACTGCAAGAATTTTGTTTCTACAGAATCTTCTTCAGTTGAGAACAACCCAATGTAGGCCTCAGCATCCTCTTCATTTTCTGACTCTGATGAAGAAGAGTCAGTCCAACTTTTTTGCTTCTTTGCCACAAAGGATTTCTCCTTCTTTCCTTTATGCTGGTGTTTATTTTTCTCACCAGACTCCTTTCTTTTGACAGGACAGTCTGTTATAACATGTCCTGGCTTGTTGCAACAATAACAAACAATTTTAGTAGATATTTGTTTTCCAGGTTTAGAGTCATACCTATCCTCTTTAGAGGTTTTCTTCTTTCCCTTGTAACTGTCATCCTTGGAGTAAGAAGAAGAGGAAGGCCTTCTCCTCCAGTTCTTTTTCTTCAGGAACCTCTGGAATTGCCTAGAAAATACAGCAAGCTACTCATCAGAATTATGGCCATCTGCTGTGCTTGTGTCTGAACTTTCGGAATCAGTATCAGCAACTTTTCTGGGAGGAGAAGGAGTCTTTCTCCTGCCCTTCCTTATAGATTCAACTTTGAAAGCCACAGACTTATCTTTGGCAAAAGACCTGCTACTCTTATCCTCTTCCTTTCTGGCAATTACCTGCATTTCATAAGATAGCAATTTTACAAACAAGGTTGATGGAGGAGTATCTGCAAGTCTGGCCACTTCTCTGATGATACAGACCTTGGTATCCCAATCCTTGGTTAATGATCTGAGAAACTTGTCATTTAGTTCATAAGTGTTGAAGACTCTTCCATAATTCATCAGCTCATTGACAATTCTGAAGAACTTTTCATAGCATATAGCTATGTTATCTGTCTTGGCTTCTCTGAAACTCTCATATTCTTGATTGAGCATAGATTTCATATCCTCTCTTACTTCTTCTGTCCCATCCATATAGACAATCAAAGTGTCCCGCATTTCCTTTGAAGTTTTGCAGTGGACTAAATTCTGAAATATAGAATCATCTATAACACTAACAATTATGTTCTGTGCCCTCTTGTCCAAAGTGGCAAAGATGATATCATCTTTGGTCATCTCAGAATAACTCTTTGGAGTTTTCAGATTTGCATCTAGAACAGATGTCTTCATAGGGATGAAAGGTCCTTCTTGAACTGTGATGTAAATTCTTGGATCAGATGCCTCCATGAATAATCTGACCCTCTCTTTCCATATGCCAAAAGTTTCCTTTCTACATATAGAAAGCTTCATAGATCCAAGTTCTTTGAGATTTTCACATGAACCCATCTTGGCTATCTTATTACTGCCTTGGAGATATACTCAGACTATTAAATCTAACTTTGAGCAACCTCGCCTCTGATACCACTTGAAAGAATTGGTTTCAAGATTGTCTAAACACATAGAGGGGGGGTGAATAAGTTCAATTCCAATTAAACTTAGGCAGTTAATAAATTGATCTCAGCACAGTTATAAATTCTACAGCTATCACGACACATAATCATACAATCACAGCATACACACAGATTTATAGTGGTTCCCCAAATGATGGGTACATCCACTTATCCCCTTCGCCTATCTAGCAGTACACTAGATTCAGCCAAACTTCCTTCCACCTTCTCAGATCCTCAGATCTTACAACTCAGAACCCAAACTGGTTCCTACAGCTCAGACTTCAACAAGTCCTACACCTCAGGCTCTTCCCAAGAACCCCACCTCAGAGTGAATCCACACTCCTACCACTCAGGCTATCAATCCCTACCTCAGCCCTTATCACCAGGCCTACAGCTCAGAGAACTTAATCTCCAACCTCAGGCAAACAGCTCTACCTCAGCCTTTATAATTACAGGCTTACAACTCAGAGATTGAAATCTCTTACTGTATGATTTAAAAGTAGATCTTATAGAAAATTGTATAAAGATTTACTTTCTTCCTTCACCCAGATAGAGAGAAAGATGGGTGAGGAAATCTTGATCAGATCTTGATTAATCTGCTTTCTTCAGACAATTGCTGCAATGAATCAGATTCAACCTTACTTAGCTTATTCAAAGCTTCTTGAAAGAGAGAACCTAGGTTGAATATTCTTGTGAAGTTGATGTAGACTCAGTTTCTTCCTTCTTGCAGACTTAATTCTGCAAACACTGATAGATCTAATGAGATGCTATCCCCTTCTCTGATTTAGAATCAGAATCTTCTTGCTGTATAGAATTCTGTGAATTCTTCTTGGAGTATTCCTCCATCTTCTTGGTTTCCCTCTATATTTTCTCTCTATCTCACTCTCTTCTTTTTATTTGATAGCTCAGCTCTATTTATAGATCACATCAGAGGCAAACGGCTGATCCGATAGTTGACTGACATCTGACAATTCTAACATGTCTAACAGGCCTTGACAATTCTGGCAGCTATCAAGTTTTCAGTCTTGAGACTTGACACTTAGAGTTATTTAACTCAGCTGAATGTGTCGAGATATAAGGATAGTATGTGTCGACACAGATGAAGTATGTATTGACACAATTACTTGGGTGTCGACACACTTCCTTTGGTGTTGTCGACAAACTTCAGAAACTGTCGACATAGCTCTTCATTCAGTCTCAACACTGCCTTTGTAGATTGTGTCGACAAACTTCAGAAACTGTCGACACAACTCTTCATTCAGTCTCAACACTGCCTTTGTAGAATATGTCGACATACTTCAGAAACCGTCGACACAACTTATGTAGACTCAAACTCTGTAAGTCGACACAAGTCCTGTGTGTCGACCCAACCCTTCTACTAATGTCAGCACTTCAAATCTAAGTGTGTCGACACTAGTCTTGAGTGTCGACATAGCTGTTGTTGACTCAAATTCCATGTGTCAATACAAGTCATGTGTGTCGACACAACTTTGCTTCTAGTCTCAATGCTGCTCCTTCAAAGATGTCGGCACATTATAAATGTCTCGACACTTTTGTACTTAGAATATTTTCTGCATTTTTTTGCCTGCACAAGCAAACTCAATACACCATCAAATACAGCCTGATGTATATCATTGAGTCATGTGAGGCTTCTCCAAATTAGGTACACAATTTCCAATGTACCCAACACCTAACAATCGTAGAGTTCGTCGTCACAACTTCTCCCGTAGTGTATAATAGGGGAAGCCGACGAACCTGCCATATCGGTATCCATGCACCCTCTCATATTCCCATGCATTAGCAATGAATGACATGATGACATGCTAGTACTCATACAGTTAACAAGTGCTCACGGATCGACTAGCAACTTGAGGTTTACCATATGGTCGAGCTAGGAATGACGTCACCTAAATTTCATGGGTTATGCTCTCATGAACATTTCTAACTAAGTAGGTATGTTCAAACCAAATTTAAATTTATTTACAAGCTTCAAATTAGGAATATTAAAACATTAATATTGTAGATAAAATATTAGTCTACAAAAGTGTCTCTAACATATATTTTCTGATTTGGCTTCAAGGGCTCCAAAACAGGGGCCAAAATTCACAAAAAATAGTTGTCTCACAAGTAAACAACATTTACTATTTATTTTGCTAAGTTTGGGGTTAATGTAAATAAATTTAGATTCACTGTTTCAGAAAACTTAAAACATGAAAAGTGTTCAAAAAACATTATTCTACAAAATTATCTCTCACAAACATCATCTGATTTGCATCTAAGGCCTCCATAATAGGGGCTAAAGTTTACCAAAAATAATTATTTTTTTAAGTAACAGCAGTTACAAATTATTTTGCTACGTTTGAGGCTAATTTAAATTAATTTAGAACCACTATTTCAGAAAACTAAAAATAAGAAAAATGTTTATAAAACATTATTCTACAAAAGTGTCTCTCACAATCAAAATCTTATTTGGCCTCTACGGCCTTCAAAACAGTGGTTAAAGTTTATCAAAAATAATTATTTTACAACAACAGTTACAAATTTATTTTGCTATGTTTGAGACTAATTTAAGTTAATTTAGATCCATTGTTTCAGAAAACTTAAAACATAAAAAGTGTTTAGAAAACATTGTTTTACAAAAGTGTCTCTCACAAGCATCATCTGATTTGGCTTCTAGGGCCTTCAAAACAGTTGTTAAATTTTACCAAAAATAATTGTTTTACAAGTAACAACAGTTACAAATTTGTTTTGCTATGTTTGTGGCTAATTTAAATTAATTTAGAGTCACTATTTTAGAAAATTTAAAACATGAAAAATGTTTATAAAATATTATTCTACAAAATGGTCTCACAAGAATCATCTGATTTGGCATCTGCGGCTTTCAAAATAGTGGTTAAAGTTTGCCAAAAATGTTTATTTCAGGCTAGATAATATTCTGGGTTTCCAAAACGGTTAATTATACTTTTCGGGCTCAAAATTAAATTAGTCAGAGATTCCAAATTGGAAAACTTTTAACATTAAAGTCGTAGAACGTAAAAGTGTCTATAATATTGTGTTTGACAAAAATTTTCCAATTCTGGCTCTAAGTTAATTTACAATTCATTTTAAAAGTGATAAAATTTTCCAAAAATGGCCAGGTTTCAGCCCAAGGAAAGATGAACTCTACGCACGAATCTTAGCATAGATCTGACGACTGCAACTTGGAAGAATGGGCGAGCTAGATTCGGCCACCACCTCAAGTGGGAGCACCCACGGAGGGTGCTCCGGTGGGGTAGCTGTCGGCGACTGGCCGTCGCCGGCGATGACCGGAAAAAGATATTGCATTCCTTTTTTCTGTTTTTATTTTTATTTTGTTTTTGGATGGAGGAGGCCGTCGGAGCAGATTCTGATGGCTTCCTTCGCCTCAAGGGCCATGAGAGAGAGAGTCTTGGAGAGACTCTCTCCCTTCATACATCCCATGCAAGGCCGGAGCCCGCGATGGTGGCGGAGATCGACATGGGTGGTCCGAAGCTATCCAAGGTCGGGATCACCGCCTCCAGTGATCGGAGACAGCGGGGATCGACGAGAAAAAGATATAGGGCAGAGAGGAGTCGTAAGAACTTACATTCGTGTCGTTTAGGCGAGGGGATCAACGGGTGGCCATAGGTGGTGGAGATCACCGGGGTTGAGGAAAAATGCTCGTCGGGGCTCCGGATCTTGTTGGTTAGGGGTTTAAGGTGGTAGGAAAAATGAAATCCAACATCTTTTGGGTTCATATAGGGGTAGGAGTGGATTTAGGCTTTTTAGGAAGGAGATAATTCCCTTTCCTTGGGGAGAAATGCCTCTCCCCTAATTGCTACCACATATGCCTCCTTCCTAGGCTTAAAAGGTAAGAAATAAACTCCCTCTACCTGGCCCTTAGCATGGTGATGAAGGTAATTAATTTTGGGGGGGGGGGGGGGTTATTACCTATTTGGGCACCAAAAACATAATAACTAATTAAATACGAATAATTTTGAATTCAAAATTTAAACAAAGGCTTCTAGTACCCTCAGGAAGCTTCACGAATTATTTCATAATTTTTGGAAGTATTTTTATATTTTATTTATTTTTATTTGTGTGTCTAGCATGATTAAAATTAAATAAAATAAATTTAAATTAAATAACTTATTTTAATTCATAAAATCAATCTTACTATTTTTAGGGGTCTTGGTAAAAATTTGAGATTTTTCGGATATGTTTTGCTATTTATGAGGGGGTCGTAGATTGTTTGGTTTAATCCTACGATTACCTCTCTTATTCTACTACGTCTAATAACCCGACTGGTTACTAGGTAAGAATATCGGATCATAACTTCTTTTATTTAAAAAACTATTTTGCTTATTTGATAATACAACTAACATTATTAAGACTACTATTTTATAAAATAAGTTTTGATTTTGTAAAAACTATTTTGCTTATTTGATAATACAATTTTCACAAATTCTCTCCTCTTCGGGTTTACTTCGAACATGTTTCTTTTTCACTTCCTTAAAGATGATCTGTAGGAGGGCCATCCCGAGCGCAAGATATCCCATGAGTCCTTACTACATCCCCTTCGGTCTCAATTAGTTTAAATTCAGATTTTATAATAAAGTTGTTTATATCAGTATTTGCCTGGGGCTGCGATACTTGTTCCCTACGGCTTCTCGCGTGGCGGTACTTCTTCTCCCCAGTCCCCCAGGCTCATACTGATATAATTTTTGTTACAATTTCCTTATTCAAACTTTTTTACATCGTTGGGGTTGGCCTCAGCCACCCATCGACTGAGCTTGCTATAACTCAGTAATCCACTGGTATGTAGTCGAGTACATACACTTGTGCACCATCTTCAGATCACGTGAAATATCTTCATGTTCTTTTTCTCCAGAGAGGAGGGGAGAGGACTATTCACTAAACATTCACAAGATAAGATCAAGAAAACTTACTAATTTTTATTCGAAATATGAAGTATACTTACACTACAACTGCACAAGAACTCTGAAAACACAAGCACAAACTCTTACAAGCACTCACTATGAACTATGTATAGAACTGTGTGTCCTATAACTTATCTCTCGCCTATTTATTTAGAGCGGCGAGCCTTCAGCCTGAATGCAAACGGGTACAAATATTATTATTAAAGACGCGCTACGGTCTTTTTTTATTTATAAGGATAATAAAAGATGCACTATAGTCTTATTATTATTATTATTATTAAAGCATCTTAGCTGTAGAAGGATGCCTCCACCAGCTCCACTTTTTATTATAATATAAAAGATGCTCTACTATTTTATAGTTTATTCACATCTCATACACAATTTTTTTGTGGTGGAAGCCACGGTAGTGACTAAAGGTATAAGATTGAATAACGAAGAAAACCACCCACAAAAAACTACGGGCGGAGTATGGCCTTCTACTACTTGTCTACATGACTTCTACCACTTATCTATGTTGTCACTTTGGCCGATTATTCTGCTAGAGAGCCTTCATCATCAGAAAGACTATCATTTCTTTGGACAAAGTATCTAATTCTATTTCTCTCGCAATGCTTTGTTAGCTTGTGATCCGAGTCTTGGAAGCTGAGGATCCTTGGATAAAATAATTTTATGTCTTCTTGGTCTAGCCATATGCGAAAATTGCGCGTTTCTACTGCTAGAACTCTGTTATACTGGAGGTCGACATCGTATGCTTTTTTATAACTCCTAAAGGCTCTGATTTATTTAGGTAGGATGCAGAGTTCTGAGCTGACGATATTTGAGCTATCGATATAGTTATCCTGGATAACCGGCTTTTTTGTGAACCTGAAGATGTATATTTCCCTTTTTTATTTTCTAAACAGTTTGGCTCATAACATAGGGGGATTGCCCGTATATGGGTTTCTACTCCTCCTTCATGAGGTGTTGTATCTAATAACTGGAATATAACCTTTGCTAATATCCTTATTTATGGTATATGCCTAACATGCCCCTTTCTAGTGAAGAGGAGGCGGGTGATTAATCCTAATTCTATTAGATTTGAAATAGTAAATTCTACTCCCTGATATTGTGATATCGATCCATTTTTCTATGCCTATTTGTAATCTTGGATACGAGAAATGTAATTCATTACCCCTCATTTCCGAGTAGGTTATGCATTCTATCTTAGCCCCATGAGAATATCTTCTTTCGAAGTAGCCAGATTTCTAAGTATTTTTTGGTAATTACACTGGCGTTCTACTTTGCCTTTGTAATACTTTGGCTAAAATATAACTTTTTACAGGTGCGAGTGCTGATGGGTATTATTGTCAATTATCCTCAGCGTCGACCA
This sequence comes from Platanthera guangdongensis, assembly GCA_039583875.1. NCBI lineage: Eukaryota > Viridiplantae > Streptophyta > Magnoliopsida > Asparagales > Orchidaceae > Platanthera > Platanthera guangdongensis. The sequence goes on along the minus strand of CM077161.1, from coordinate 12,816,619 downwards.
ATTCCTTAGTATATTGGTTGGCTACATCCTGTAACTCTTTAATTTGATCTTTAAGATCTGCTATTTTATTTTCTGCTATGGTCAGAGATGTTCTTAGTGTTCTACTTAATGTATTCTTTTCTAAGATACTATGACTGCTCTGACTATTTAAGAAGGCAAAATGTCCGCAGACACACTCCACAATATCTTTATAATTTTTAGATTTTTTGTCATTCCACAAGTTGTCTACTAAACACTATTGGAGCAGTGTGATTTGATGACAAGTCCTGAAATTAAGGTTGTTGTTTGCTGGGAAGGTCTGAAATTGAAATGGGCCAAATGTGATTTGGTTGTTTTGCGCCATCTGTAAAGAGTAGAGAATAATTTAGTAGAGAATAATTTTAGCAAAGCAAGTTGTTAAGGGCTACTTGGAGTACTGCTACAGGAGCTATCTCAAGGGGTGATATTTGCTATTTCTCTTGCTATCATATCACAGAGAGTATTAATAAATCTCTTAATGTCAGCTACTTCTTTAGATAAATTTCTATAAACTTGGTGCAATATTCGTCGGCTCTGCTATAAATATTATAAAATTCTCAAGGAACGTCTATTTTCTGCATATAATATATGAAGTCTTTCATTATCATCCATTAATTATTTTTGAAGGATGCGAGATAGCTGGTCTGCGAGTTTATTATCGATTCCTTTAATGTGCTTAAATAATACTCTGTAATTTTGATTTAATATATGATCCATGAAATTAGTCCATTGTTTGTAGCTAATTTTCTTTTTATTTCTATTAAGGTAAAATTTTACTATTGCTTTGCAATCCGTTCTTACTAGTATCTCTTGTTTGTTTATGATGAACAAACATAATGCGTCTAATCCATAACAGACTGCTAGGATTTCCTGGTCAATGCTACTGGCGGGGCCTTTTCTTTAAAATTTCCACTACTATATCGACATATCTGCTCTTCATTTTTTCCTGTATATTTATGGGGTATGCATTTTAGAATGGCTCCTCATCCGATTTCACATCCATCTATTTTTATTATTAGGTATTCATTGTCTAATGGTAATCTTAAGTCTGGTAGAGACTAGACTGTCTCTTTTATTTTTTTTTATTTGTTTCTGATCTTCGTTATTAAATGTCCTATGCGTGCTCTTCATTTTACTATATAATGGTCATGCAAATTTTTCTAGATTTTTGATGAATGGTCTTGCATAATTTACCAATCCAAGGAATTGTTGTAAATGCTTAATAGTTGTGATAGGTGGAAAGTACAGAACCTTTTTACGTATATGTTCTTGGAGTTTTATTTTTCCCTGCCCTATTATTACTCCAAGAAATTCTATATTTTTTTGAAAGAATTACGCCTTTTGGGTGTTAATAACTAATTCGTGTTTCATAAATTCTGATAACATTGTTTTTAAATGGCTTATATGTTTTTCATGTGTCTTTGAGTGTATTAAAATATCATCTATATAAACACTTGTAAAATTTTGATATTTATTGAATATGTCATCCATCTTTCTTTAGAAAATGCTAGGTGCATTTTTAGTCCGAAAGACATCACTAACCACTAAAAGTATCCTGGGGGGCATGTGAATGTTGTCCATGGAATACTATTTGGATGCATCTTTACTTGCCAAAATTATGATTTTAAATCAAATTTGCTAAAGACGTAATGGTTTTGGATGCTATTGAGTAACTCATTTTTATCAGGAATATTGTAGGCATCATCTATGGAGTTATCATTTAATCGACAATAATCTATGACCATTCGTGATTTTCCACGAATTTGTTCACTATGTTTAATAACTATGAATGTTGGGCAATGATGTGGACTATTACTGTGCTGAATGACCTTAAGGCGAAGTAAGTCATCGATATGAATTTTAAAATCGGCTATATTTTCATTGGTAGCATCTATCTTTTGGGATACTATGCGGAAATTTGGATCTTTAAGTTCTAATTTGCAAACTGGTTTGTTTCTATCCCAATGACAATGTAGATGATTTCCGAATGTTTCAACTTTTTCTAATGTACTAATAAGATGGTCTATATTCGTATTTCCAATCTCTAATAGAGTGTATATCCGATTTAGTGGAAGTGTAGGAAGAATTGGTGAAGGGTAGGCTTCGAAATTTGTACAGGCTATCAAGACAACTTGTTTGTTATGTATATTATGCCTTTTATTACATTCTCTAGCTAGATGCTTAGTAGAACCACAAGTAAAACATGCTTATGCTTTACTATAATTTCGTCGGCGATCATACTTTATAACGTGCTTATCTTTGTTTAGGTAGGGCTTCCTAGCATTACTTTTTTGTAGGAAATATTTTCTTTTAGGTTTGTATTTATAATTATTATGCGGTAGTCGGTAGATAGTTTTTCTTCCTTATCATATCCTTGGGGTGTATATATGTTTCGGCAAAAACAATACTCACCTTTGAGCTGTCTATTGATCCGAAGATCAATGCATTTTTATACAAGAAAATCTAGGATTAATTTTATTTTTATACTGATATTATCTACTTAGGGAAAATTTACTTATCGTTCTTTATATTTCTTATATATAACAGTTCCTCATAGATCTGGTAATTTTAGGAATAGTATTTCTCCTATAGTTTGGTCATAAAAACATCCTGCAATACTATTATAATACATATAATCTTTGAGGAATGGTTTGATGTAATGTCATTTCCTGATTTGGAGTTGTTCTAATCTCCTAATGGCTTCTATCTGAGCTGTTGGGGTAATATTTGGTTGATATCCTAATAACAAGTATGCTATCTTATTTGTGAAGTTATATGGATTTGCACCTAAGGAAATGTCTCTGCTAAAGTCTTGGGGATATTCTTTCTTATAAGATTCCCAGATTATTCTTGTTGTTTCTCCTAAAAACTTCTCAAGATAATTATAAATCTCTTCACGTGACTTGATGATCTATAATTCATCATATTTTCTAACTACCATTTGGCTCCATATTTCTAATATTGTTGGTAGTTTTGGGGGGTCATGTGTTGTGATATTTAATAGTCTACTATCATCTATTAATAATTTTTTATCTATGGTTTCTAATGACATTCGTTTTTCTTTAGGTTTATTAGTATCTCTTTCTCCTTGGTAGTTGTTGTATGCGGGTCTAGGTGGTTGTCCTATTTTGTTGTCAATCTCTGTGTTAAATGTATATGTATTACTTGGTGTAGATGTAGATTATCCATTGACCAATTCTATTTGCTACTCATACTCTGTTGTGGCGTATAACTCTGTCTCTGGTTCTTCTTGGAGTACAAAATCTCTATGCATTACTAAATGTCGTTATACAACACTGTATTCGTGGAAAAGTTTGCCGAGACTTGCTACACATTTGTAAGCTTTTAGGGGGGTTTTGCACTCTTGGAGGACAATTTTTTGTCGATCTGCATGATATACTAGTAGGAGGAGGAAAAGTTTTCCCAGCTCACCCTGCTGGAGTACTCGCCCTGCTGGAGTACTCGCCCTGCTGGAGTACTCCCCATGTTTGAGTACTAGCCCTGCTGGAGTACTTACCCGGCTGTATTACTCGCCCTGTTGGAGTACTTGCCCTGCTGGAGTACTCGCCCTGCTAGAGTACTCGCCCTACTAGAGTACTCGCCTAGCTAGAGTATTTGCCCAGCTGGAGTACTCTCCTTACTGGAGTACTCGCCCTGCTGGAGTACTCACCTTGCTGGAGTACTCGCACTCGACCAGCTGGGGTACTCGTCCAGCTGGAGTACTCGCACTCGACCAGCTGGGGTACTCGTCCAGTTGGAGTACTCGCCCTGCTAGAATACTCGCCCCGTTGCACTACTCGCACTGCTGGAGTACTCGCTCTGCTGGAGTACTCGTCCAGCTGGAGTACTCGCTCAGCTGGAGTACTCGCCCAGCTGGAGTACTCGCCCAGCTAGGATACTCGCCCTACTGGAGTACTCGCCCTGCTGGAATACTCGCCCTACTGGAGTACTCGCCATGCTGGTAGTACTCACCCTACTAGAGTACTCACCCTGCTGGAGTACTCGCCCAACTCGCCCTGCTGGAGTACTCACCCTATTGGAGTACTCACCATGCCGGTGTACTCTCCCTGCTGGAGTATTGCCCCAGCTAGAGCACTCGCCCTGCTGGAGTACGCGCCCGACTTGAGGGTCTGCCATTTTTCCCACGCTGGCCTGCTCATAGCCTTTCAGAACAGCGGAGTTATGCTATTGGCAGTCCAACCTGGACTGCACATAGCCATTCAGAACAACGGAGGTTGTCTATTTGCAGGTCCTTTTCAGAAATATATAAATACGACCCAAGTGGTACCTCAGAAGGCATGCTCACTTGTTCCCCAGTATTCTAGTGCTTTCTGAGGTTGCCTTAGCTCAGCTTTTGGCTAAGGAGGGGAAGCGCTCTAAGATCTTTTGAGTGTGTGGTGGGACCTCCACGCCGAGCCTTTCGGTCAGTTCCCTTCTCCTTTATTTTGTAATATGGCTCGTAGGAGAGAAGTATGTGTGCGATCACCCCTTCCCCAAGGGTGAACTCCACAGAGACCAAATTCTCGGTTTAAACATTTTGGTGCGGTGAGCGTGGAGAGTGGCTAACACAAAAAATCTTTGGCAAACTCGATGACTGGATGATCAGGGCATGGCTCGGATAGATCCGACTTGCCACCCCTCCCCCTCTTGCTACGGTGGGGATGTTCGAAGAATTCAGGCAGGAGATGCTCAGTCTTGTCAGATTCGCACTCGGCGCACGTACCGAGTGCTCAACTCCAGTAGCACCTGTACTCACGGTCCCTGCCCTTAGCGAGGATGCTCTCGGCAGGCGAGTTGGGAAGGAGGTCGCCGAGGAAGGGAGAGGATGCAAGCTCACCGGGCGAGTGCTCTTCCCAGGATCGACGAGTGGGGGCCAGTTCGGCGAGATGGGGGTGCGAGACCCTCCGGCTCACCTAGTAGAGGGGGCAGCCCCTTCAGCGAGCTTGTCTAATCAGCCCCAGTTCTAGAGGTGTTCCGGGAGCCGGAAATGTCCTACTACACCGGGAAGGGAGACCTAGTCGAGCACGTCCAGTGGTTTGAGGACGTGGTCTCGATCCGATAGATGTCGGATGGGTTCAAGTGCAGATTCTTCGCCATCACCCTCAAGGAGAAGATAAGAGATTGGTTCCACCAGCTCCCGGCCGGCTCCATCTATGGTTTTGAGGACCTACGTCGTGGGTTCATGTTGAGGTTCACTACCTCAAAGAAGAGGAAGAGGGAGTCCGAGTCTCTATTCCGAGTCAAGCAGGGCATGAACGAGACCCTGGGGAGCTACTTGGACAGGTTCTAGGAGGAGGTTCTTTAGGTGCACGAGATGCTCGGGCACACCATGATGGTGGCAATCACCCTCGGGCTTCAGCCAAGGTTCTTCAGAATGGAGTTGAAGAGGATGCCTCCATTGTCTTTCGAGGTGTTGATGGAGAGAGCGGTAAGGGAGGTCGACATGGAGGCGTCGAGAGGTGGCAGAGGTCAGGAGGAGAGGAGTGTTGAACCCATACTAAGGGAACAATAACAACAATAGCAGCACCAGCCCAGGTGGGGGAGTTAGGAGCCAAACGACCAACTCGGTTGGAAGCAGCAAGAGTAGCATGACCATGGCCAGGGAAGAGGTTTCCATGGAGGAGACAACCGTTAGGAGGGCCAGGGACAATTCAACCCTCCCGGCTGGAGACAGTACCAGGGACCTCCTTTCCCCAATCAGTAATCGGTTATGGCAATAGCCCTGAGGAGTAGAAGGAGAGGCCACCCGAGGAGGAGGCGGGAAGGCAGAGTGAAGGACTATCCATAAATCATGTACGCTACACCTATTTTTTGACAAAATATTTCTTGGTACTCTTGGCCTTTTTTAGTAGAGTGTGTGAACGAATGGCAGATCCAGCCAAGTCCAGAGCTTTCTCTCACTATCAGGCTCTCACCTATCTGACAGCATAGGGGTCCTCGATAGACATCTTTTTGCTCTGGAGCCAAGTACCGAGCTTTCTCCCACTGCCAAGCTCTCGTCTAGCTGACAGGGTAGGGGTCCTCGGTGGACATCTTTTTGCCCTGGAGCCATGTCCCGAGCTTTCTCCCACTGTCAGGCTCTCGCCTAGCTGACAGGGTAGGGGTCCTCAGTGGACATCTTTTTTCCCTGGAGCCAAGTCTTGAGCTTTCTCCCACTGTCAGGCTCTCGCCTAGCTGATAGGGTAGGGGTCCTCAATGGACATCTTTTTGCCTTGGAGCCAAGTCCCGAGATTTCTCCCACTATCAGGCTCTCGCCTAGCTGACAAGGTAGGGGACCTCGGTGGACATCTTTTTTGCCCTGGTGCCAAGTCCCGAGCTTTCTCCCACTGTCAGGCTCTCACCTAGCTAACAGGGTAGGGGTCCTCGACGGACATCTTTTTGCTCTAGAGCCAAGTCCCGAGCTTTCTCCCACTGTCAGGATCTCACTTAGCTGATAGGGTAGGGGTCCTCGGTGGACATATTTTTGCTCTGGAGCCAAGTCTGAACTTTCTCCCACTATCAGGCTCTCGCCTAGCTGATAGGATAGTGGTCCTCGGTCAACATCTTTTTGATTGGATCCAAGTCCCGAGCTTTCTCCCACTGTCAGGCTCTCACCTAGCTGACAGGGTAGGGGTCTTCGATGGAAATCTTTTTGCACTGGAGCGAAGTCCCAAGCTTTCTCCCACTCTCAGGCTCTCACCTAGCTGACATGGTAGGGGTCCGTGATGGACATCTTTTTGCCCTGGAGCCAAGTCCTGAGCTTTCTTCCACTGTCAGGCTCTCACCTAGCTGACAGGGTAGGGGTCCTCAGTGGACATATTTTTGCCCTAAAGATAAGTCTCGAGCTTTCTCCAACTGTCAGGCTCTCACCTAGCTGACAGGGTAGGGGTCCTTGGTGGGCATCTTTTTTGCCCTGGATCTAAGTCCCGAGCTTTATACCATTGTTAGGCTCTCACCTAGCTGACAGGGTAGGGGTCCTCGGTCGACATCTTTTTTCACTAGAACCAAGTCCCGAGCATTATCCCAATGTCAGGCCCTCACCTAGCTGACAGGGTAGGGGTGCTCGGTGGACATCATTTTTCCCTGAAGCCAAGTCCCGAGCTTTCTAACACTGTCAGGCTCTCGCCTATCTCATAGGGTAGGGGTCCTCGGTGGACAGCTTTTTGCCCTGGATCCAAGTCCCGAGCTTTCTCCCACTGTCTGGCTCTCCCCTAGCTGACATGGTTGGGGTCCTCGGTGGACATCTTTTTTTTCCCTGCAGCCAAGTCCCGAGCTTTATGTCACTTTTAGGCTTTCACCTAGATGATAGGGTAGGGGTCCTCGGTGGACATCTTTTTGCTCTAGAGCCAAGTCCTGAGCTTTCTCCCACTATCAGGCTTTCGCCTAGTTGACAGTGTAGGGGTTCTCGGTGGACATCTTTTTACACTACAGCCATGTCCCGAGCTTTCTCCCACTATCAGGCTCTTGCCTAGCATACAGGGTAGGGGTCCTCGGTGGACATCTTTTTACCCTGGAGCCAAGTCCTGAGTTTTCTCATACTATCAGGCTCTCACCTAGCTGATAGGGTAGGGGTCCTCGGTGGACATATTTTTGCCCGGGAGCCAAGTCCTGAGCTTTCTCCCACTGTCAGGCTCTCACCTAGCTGACAGGGTAGGGGTCCTCGATGGACAACTTTTTGCCCTGGAGCCAAGTCCCGAGCTTTCTCCTACTGTCATGCTCTCGCCTAGCTGACATGGTAGGGGTCCTCGATGGATATCTTTTTTTGCCATGGTGCCAAGTCCCGAGCTTTCTCCCACTGTCAGGCTCTCACATAGCTGATAGGGTAGGGGTCCTCGGTGGACATCTTTTTCCTCCGGAGCCAAGTCCCGAGCTTTCTGCTATTGTCGTGCTCTCACCTAGCTGACAGAGTAGGGGTCCTCGGTGGACATCTTTTTTATCTAGAGCCAAGTCCCGAGCTTTATCCCACTGTCAGGCTCTTGCCTAGCTGACAGGGTAGGGGTCCTCGATGGACATCTTTTTGCTCTAGATCCAAGTACCGAGCTTTCTCCCACTATCAGACTCCCAACTAGCTGACATGTTAGGGGTCCTCGGTGGACATCATTTTGCTCTGGAGACAAGTCCCAAGCTTTCTCCTACTGTCAAGCTCTCGCCTAGCTGACTGGGTAGGGGTCCTCGGTAGATATCTTTTTTTGCCCTGGAGCCATGTCCCGAGTTTTCTCCTACTGTCAGTCTCTTGCCTAGCTGGCAGAGTAGGGGTCCTCGATCGACATCTTTTTTGCTCTGAAGTCAAGTCCCGAGCTTTCTCCGGTCGTCAAGCTCTCACCTAGCTGATTGGGCCGGTGGTAGTTCCTGGAGGTTGGCCAAAGGAATATTTTCTCCCTCCAGGGTTAGGTCCCAAGACGCTCCCGCTGCTACGCTCCCACCTAGCTGGCAGGGCCGGGATCCTATAGTGATGTCATTATGACCCTAGAGGTGGTGTCTGGTAGAGGCTCAACACCCACCGTCAGGCTCTCTCCTAGCTGATTAAGCCGATGGTAGCATCCAGTGGTCAATCAAAGGAAAATGGGATCCTTGTTCCATGGATAAGTATAGAGTTGCTCCGGCTATCGAGCTCTTACTAGCTGGTAGTGCAGGTAGATCTCTTGGTGAAGGCTTTTACATGTTGAACCTGAGAGAATCTCCTCACCCAAGCTCTCACTAGATGGATGAGTCGAATGTGCCTCAGTGGAGAGAAGGTTCCTACTCAGAGGGGACCTCGTCACACAGGCTCCCATTAGCTGACATTTCAAGTTGGCCCCTCGGGGAGGTCAAGTGAATTCTACCAGGGTGGATCTCGCAACCTAGGCTCTTATTAGTTGGCATGGTAGGTTGGCCCCTCAGGGAGGCTGAGTGAATTCTACCCGGAGGGGACCTCGTCACCCTGGATCCCATTAGCTGGCATGATAGGTTGGACCCTCGAGGAGGTCAAGTGAATTCTACCTGGGGGGATCTCGCCACCCATGCTCCCCTTAGCTGTCATGGCAGGTTGGCCCCCGGGGGAGGTTAAGTGAATTCTACCCGGAGGGGACCTCGCCACCCAGGCTCCCATTAGCTGGCATGGCAGCTTGACCCCTCGGAGAGGCCAAGTATTTTCGGCTACAAGATTGCTACACTAAGCGAATACATTGTGTTGGATGTTTCTTTCCAAGCATGAAACTCGCTCGAAAAGAGTGGGGATTGTGTAAAACCTCGTATTTGTGGAGTGGGGTCCCCAGGCAAGCACAAGACTTGCTGCACATTTGTATTCTTTTAGGGGGGGGGGGGTTTGCACTCTTGGAGGCCATTTTTTGTTGATCTGCATGATATACTAGTAGGGGAGGAAAAGTTTGCCCAGCTCGCCCTACTAGAGTATTCGCCCTGCTGGAGTACTCGCCCTGCTGGGGTACTCACCCTGCTGGAGTACTCGCCCTGCTGGACTCGCCCTGCTGGAGTATTCGCCCTGCTGGAGTAATCACCCTGCTGGAGTACTCGCCCTGCTTGAGTACTCGCCCAGCTCGCCCTACTGGAGTACTCGCCTTGCTGGAGTACTCGCCCTGCTGGAGTACTCGCCCAGCTGGAGTACTCGCCCAGCTGGGGTACTTGCCCTGCTGAAGTACTCACCCTGCTGGAATACTCGCCCTGCTGGAGTACCGGAGTACTCACCCTGCTGGAGTACTCGCACTGCTGGAGTACTCGCCCAGCTTGAGTACTCGCCCTGCTGGAATACTCGCCAAGCTTGATGGTCTGGCATTTTGCCCCCACTGGCCTGCCCATAGCCTTTCAGAACAGCGGAGTTACGTGTTGGCAGGCCAACCTGGACTGCATATAGTCGTTCAGAACAGAGGAGGTTGGCTATTTGCAGGCCATTTTCAAAAATCTATAAATAGGATCCAAGGGGTACCTCAGAATGCATGCACACTTGTTCCCCAGTCTTCTAGTGCTTTTTGAGGTTACCTTAGCTCGGCTTTTGGCTAACGAAAGGAAGCACTCTAAGATCTTTCGGGTGTGTGGTGGGACCTCCACGTCGAGCCCTTGGGTCAGTTCCCTTCTCTTTTCCTTTGTTATTTGGCTTGCATGAGAAAAGTAGGTGCGCGATCACCCCTTCCGCAAGGCTGAACTTCTGTAGACCGAATTCTCGGTTTCAACAGTACTGATTCATTAATTTTGAGACTATCGAATTCGTACATCAGTCCTTCAGCTTCCATTCTATTTTCTAGCCTAATCTGGTTATCGTAAGTACCTTTGTAATTATACCTAACTATATGATCGTCTTCTATTCTGTTCATTTCGCAAAGATTCCACGTCGGAGTATATCTCGTCTTGTTCAGGGATCGGCTTATGCACATATCCTTGAAATCTTAAACTATAAGTGTTGTTTAAATTTTTGTAGAAACGACTATTATCTAGGATACTAACTATACTATTTGTTAAATTATCGCTGATATTCCAAGCTAGTCCTTCCAGTATGGATGGATCAATGTCCATGGGCTGGATCATTTTGACAATGTACTACTTATAGCATCTATTATATGCTCAATATTAAGCTTGTATTTTGTGGTACTATTGCTGGTTAATTTTCCAAATAATCTGATATTTATCCGCAGGTTGCTGTGTCCGGTGAAATCTTCGTATTCTTTTGATTGTATTCCTAATTCAATTTTATCTATGTCTTTTATACTAACCATAAATTCCGGACTACAATAGAATATTCCCTTATTTCATGTCATGTCTACTTTCATTGCAGCGATCATTGCTTTGCGGAGTCTAACTGCCATCTTTTATCTAAGAGGATAATAAGGACTTTTGTTCCTAATCTTTTCCTGGCTAGTCCTTTTAATCCGATGACTATTAAGCTAAGATGAAATAATTTTTTTTCTGTCTGTTTTATCTAGCTTATTGTATTCTGGCTGATTAGTTTTATATTATTAGGGAAGTTTGTAACTAGTAGTTCTTCTTCTTTATTAATCCTTAATAATGAAGTGTTGAAATTAAATCGTCCTACGTGGTATAAAGTTTTTGGGTTTAGGAGACTGATTTGATGGTTATTGTATAATATTAAATCTTGTTCGACGTCAAATACTTCTTCTAAAACCATTTTTTTTTGTCGTAATAATTGTCCTAGAAAGGAGGGTGTGTCGACTTGACTATTTTCTGATGTTACGGTTTTACTAGTTGTTGCTATCGCTTGAGAACTCATCTTGTTATGATACCAAATTTATATGGCTCTTATGATTTTTCATGTCTTTCTTTCCCTATTTTTAAGTTATTTAATTGTCCTATTAAACCTTCGATTTGGGGGTTTTCTTTATATTTGTTTGCTTTCTGTATTGCACTCTCTATTTTATTATGTAACAGAATTAATAAGTGGATTATGGTATTATTTTGTCTAATTAAAATTTTATCATACTCACCTTGTGCGTCATGGTTACTAAATCCCATAGAATTTTTTAAATATATATTTGTATATCTAATGGCTTCTTTATATGCTGTAGACTCCATTATGCTCTTTTTATTTCTTATAGCATGTTTTCAATGTTATTATATTTTATTTGTAAATCTTTATGATGCATTTCTAATTTTTGCAGAATTGTGTTCGTGACTACGAGAGTTTCTTTTTCATGTATTATTATTTTTAGGTTTTCGTACACATCAGTGATTTGGTTCATCATATACTGTTGATTGGTGGTTATTTCTTTTAAAAGTTTTTTTTTATGATTTAAGAATTCTATATTAATTTGATATAAGTTCATATGTTTTTTCGTCGTAAAATCTAATGTTTTACTCAGGCTAATGAATAAATCTATTACTGTATTTAATTGGCTATTCGTTCGGTGCAGTAAATGTGTGTGTGAGTGGTGACAGTAACATTTGTGCTTAAAATTGTTATCTATCTGGACCGTGTGAGTATTTTTCTGAAATATTTCTAGATCTAAATAGTCAAATTTTTTAAAATTGTTCACTATCTTTACTTCATACCTCAGTAGATTGTTTGATTTAATCCTACGATAAAGTCTCTTATTCTACTACGTCTAATAACCTGACTGGTTACTAGGTAGGAATATCGGATGATAACTTCTTTTTTTAAAAAAAAACTATTTTGCTTATTTGATAATACAACTAACATTATTAAGACCACTATTTCATAAAATAAGTTTTGATTTTGTAAAAACTATTTTGCTTATTTGATAATACAATTTTCACAAATCCTCTCCTCTCCGGGTTTACTTCGAACATGTTTCTTTTTCATTTCCTTAGAGATGATATGTAGGAGGGCCATCCCGAGTGCAAGATATCCCATGAGTCCTTACTACGTCCCCTTCGATCTCAATTAGTTTAAATTCAGATTTTATAACAAAGTTGTTTATATCAGTATTTGTCTGCGGCCGCGATACTTTGAACCTACAACCTCTCGCATAACGGTACTTCTTCTCCTCGGCCCCCGGGCTTATACTGATATAATTTTTGTTACAATTTCCTTATTCAAACCATTTTACATTGTTGGGGTTGGCCTCAGCCGCCCATGGCCTGAGCGTTCTATAACTCAGTAATTCACTGGTATGTAGTCGAGTACATACACCTGTGGACCATCTTCAGATCACGTGAAATATCTTCATGTTCTTTTCCTCCAGAGAGGAGGGGAGAGGACTACTCACTAAACATTCACAAGATAAGATCAAGAAAAATTACTAATTTTTATTCGAAATATGAAATATACTTACAGTACAACTGCACAAAAACTTTGAAAACACAAGAACAAACTCTTACAAGCACTCACTATGAACTATGTATAGAACTGTTTGTCCTAGAACTATCTCTCGCCTCTTTATATAGAGGGGTGAGACTTCAGCCTGGATGCAAGAGGGTACAAATATTATTATTAAAGACGTGCTACGGTCTTTTTTATTTATAAAGATAATAAAAGACGCACTATGGTCTTTTATTATTATTATTGTTAACGCATCTTAATTGTAGAAGGATGCCTCCACCAGCTCCACTTTTTATTATAATATAAAAGATGCTCCAATATTTTATAGTTTATTCACACCTCATCCACAATTTTTCCGTGGTGGAAGCCACGGTAGTGACTAAAGGGATAAGATCGAATAACGAAGAAAACCACCCACAAAAATCAGGGGCAGAGTCTGGCATTCTACTTCTTATCTACATGACTTCTACCACTTGTTTATGCTGTCACTTTGGCTGATTCTTTTGCTAGAGATCCTTCATCATCAGAAAGACAGTTATATCTATGGACAAAGTATCTAATTCTATTTCTCTCACAATGCTTCGTCAACTTGTAATCTGGGTCTTTGAAGCTGAGACCCCTTGGATAAAATAATTTTATGTCTTCTTGGTCTAGCCATACGCAAAAATCACACGTTTATACTGCTAGAACTCTATTGTACGGGAGGTCGACATCGTACACTTTTTTATAACTTCTAAAGGCTCTGATTTGTTTAGGTAGGATGTAGAGTTCTGGGCTGACGATATTTGATTTATCAATATAGTTAGCCTGGAAAACTGACTTTTTGTGAACCTGAAGATGTATATTTCCCTTTTATTATTTTCTAAATAGGTATGCACATAGCATGAGGGGATTGTCGTATATGGGTTTCTACTCCTCCACGAGGTGTTGTATCTAGTAACTGGAATATAACCTATGCTATCCTTGTTTCTGGTATATGCCTAACATGCCCATTTCTAGTGAAGAGGAGGCGGGTGATTAATCCTAATTCCATTAGATTTGGAATAGTAAATTCTACTCCCGATATCCGTTTTGTTATGTTTATTTGTATTCTTAGATACGAGAAATGTAATTCATTAGCCCTCATTTTCAAGTAGGTTATGCATTCTATCTTGGCCCCCTTGAGAATATCTTATTTCGAAGTAGCCAAATTTCTAAGTATTTTTTGATAATTACATTGGTGTTCTACTTGCCTTTATAATACTTTGGCTAAAATATAACTTTTTACAAGTACGACTGTTGAAGGGTATTGTTGCCAATTATCCTCAGCATCGACCAGTTCCTTAATATACTGGTTGGCTACATCCTGTAACTCTTTAATTTGATCTTTAAGATATGTTATTATATTTTCTGCTATAGTCAGAGATGTTCTTAGCATATGATAGTCTGGGCTCTGATTGGGCCTCAGTTGAATGCTGCTTGATGTATTCTTTTCTAAGATACTATGACTGCTCTGACTATTTAAGAAGGCAAAATGTCCGTAGACACACTCCACAATATCTTTATAATTTTTAGATTTTTTATCATTCCACAAGTTGTCTACTAGGCACTGTTGGAGCAACGTGATTTGATGACTAGTCCTGAAATGAAGGTTGTTGTTTGCTGGGAAGGTCTGAAGTTGAAATGGGCCAAACGTGATTTGATTTTTTGCGCCATCTGTAAAGAGTAGAGAATAATTTAGTAGGGAATAATTTAGCAATGCAAGTTGTTAAGAGCTACTTAGAGTACTACTACTGAAGTTATCTCCCGGGGTGATATTTGTTATTTCTCTTGCTATCATATGGCAAAGAGTATTAATAAATCTCTTAATGTCAGCTACTTTTCTGGATATATTTCTATAAACTGGGTGCAATATTTGTCGGCTTTGCACTAAATATTCTAAAATTATCAAGTAATGTTTATTTTCTGCATATAATATGCGAAGTATTTCTTTATCATCTATTAATTATTTTTGGAGGATGCGAGACAGCGGGTCTGCGAGTTTATTATCGATACCTTTGACGTGCTCAAATAATACTTTATAATTTTGATTTAATATGTGGTCCATAAAATTAGTCCATAGTTTGTAGCTATTTTTCTTTTTATTTTTATTAAGGTAAAATTTTACTATTGCTTTGCAATCCATTCTTACTAGTATCTCTTGTTTGTTTATGATAAATAGACGGAATGCGTCTAATCCGTAGCAAACTGCTAGGATTTCCTAGTCAATGCTACGGGCGGAGCCTTTTTCTTTAAAATTTCCACAACTGTATCGACATATCTTCTCTTCATTTTTTCCTTTATATTTATGGGGTTTGCATTTTAGAATGGCTCCCCATCCGGTTTCACATCCATCTGTTTCTATTATTAGGTATTTATTGTCTAATGGTAATCTTAATACTGGTAGAGACTTGATTGTTTGTTTTATTTTTTCTATTTGTTTCAAATCTTCGCTATTAAATGCCTTCTGCGTGATCTTCATTTATAATGGTCCTGCTAATTTTCCTAGATTTGTGATGAATGGTCTTGCGTAATTTAACAACCCAGGGAATTGTTGTAAATGCTTAATAGTTGTGATAGGTGGAAAGACCAGAACCTTTTTACTTATATGTTCTTGGAGTTTTATTTTTCCCTGCCCCAGAATTACTCTAAGGAATTCTATATTTTTTCAAAAGAATTGGGTCTTTTGTGTGCTAATAACTAATCCGTGTTTCATAAATTCTGATAATACTAGTTTTAAATTGCTTATATGTTCTTCATGTGTATTTGAGTGTACTAAAATATCATCTATATAAACACTTGTAAAATTTCAATATTTATTGAATATGTCATCCATCTTTCTTTGAAAAATGCTAGGTGCATTTTTTAGTCTGAAAGGCATCACTAACAATTCAAAGTGTCCTAGTGGGCATGTGAATGTTGCCCATGGAATACTATTTGGATGCATCTTAACTTGTCAAAATCCTTATTTTAAATAAAATTTTCTAAAGACGTAATGGTTCTGAATGTTATTGAGTAACTCATTTTTAACTATGAATGTTGGGCTACGATGTGGACTATTACTGCACTGAATGACCTTAAGGCGTAGTAAGTCATCGATATGCATTTTAAAATCTGCTATATTTTCATTGGTGTCATCTATGTTTTGGGATACTATGCAGAAATTTGGATCTTTAAGTTCTAATTTGCAAACTGGTTTGTTTCTATCCCAATGGCATTGTGGATGATTTCCTAATGTTTCATCTTTTCTAGTGTACTAATAATATGGTCTATATCTATATTTTCAGTCTCTAATAGAGTGTATATCGAATTTAGAGGAATTATAGGAAGAATTGGTGAAGGGTAGGCTTCGAAATTGTCTATATAAAGTTCGAGATTATCGACGTAGGTTTCCAATTTATCTTTGCCTTGGAGTAGAGGAAGAGGACATTCTCCTTGGCATTTGCCTTTGGTCTTACAATGACATGGAGGTTAGGTGGCCATGGCAATGTTGGTTTCGACTCCACCACGCTTCCTAGGCAACTCTGAAGTAAAACAGAGGGCTGGTTGCTGGAGGAGGTGTAGTCTGATGATGCAATCAACTTTGCTAAGTTGTAAATCGCGTAGGGTGATGCAGACCATAAGAGCTTGGTCATGGGTCCATGTATTGTTGTCAAGTTTATAGCTAATTTTATAAGTGGTGTTTAATTGTTGGTCGTAATGAAATAATTTACCATCCATTTGTTGTGCGTTAAATCTTTCTATGGTAGGGATTTTTTGGATATGAGCCTGCGGTACTAATTTTATATCAAACAAAGTATTGCTACATCCCGTATCGACGAGTCCTAAGACATCCAAAATCCAATCTCGAATTTTGAACCGTAGTTGGATTTTTAAACTATAGATACGAGGACCATGTCTTAACTCGGATGGAAGTGGTTTAGCAGGTGTATGTTTACTGCTAAGGAGTTGGTATGGCTGGTCATATTATTGGTGAATCAAATCTTTGGAATTGGAGCAAAGTAAGCGAAATTTATTCAGGAATTTGTGGGCTAAATACCACTCTCTAGTGGTCTGGATTCTTTTATGAGAGACCTGAGAACGTAATTTTTTAATAAATTTTGTGGCTGCTAGATACTGCTTAATGCTGCGCTTAATGGTTTGAGTGAGATAGATTTTATTACGTGGATGGTCGTGAGCCAAAAAGGCTTCGATCATATGAAGATCAAATTTTAGGTTACCGAGCATGGACATGGATATATATCTATTCAAAAGGGCAAATAAGTTTGCAACTTCTTTTTTTTATGGTTGATACCTATATGTGGAGATTACTTAATTGGTTTTTTATGTCCAATATTCTTAATTCAATAATTTTTGTCATAATGGGTTTTTGTGAGGAATGTTGTGTGATAGGTATTGTAGGGTATTTTTCTTCAAGACAAAATTTACAAGTTTCTATTAAACATAGAGTGCATTGGTATCTTAATGCTAGAGTTGGGTATCTAAAACAATAAACACATGGTTTATCATTACTACCACTATTATGCTTCCAACTATGCTCACATGTTATCATATCTATTTTAAGTATTGATTGAGGAGATCTAGTTTGGATAAATTATCTATAAACTTTGAAGTCGTCTTTTTAGACATGTGGCATAATGACTATTTTAACATGTGTTGGCGGCTTAAGCGCATATTGCGTCGATGAGCTAGTTGGGCCGGGTGGCTTGGTGTGCGTTTAGACTAATTGCAACTCTCTCGAGTTTACGCAAGTTTAGTTTGATCGGCGTGACGAGTGTGTGTCACAGTAGATCAATTTGACTTGTTTAGAGTATTGGTGTACTATTCATGTGTTTATTGGGCTTACAAAGACCTAGTGAGTTAATTTACACAACTATATGGGTCTGATGTTTGCCTAGGTTGGAAAAAGCTCGTGACCCTGAAGGTGGAGAAAGTGACGTATTGGGCCAATAATACAAAATAGGTCATTAGCCTACTATTTAGGTGGCCCGACCCACAAAAACTCCTAGCAGGTCGAATAACATGAAGGGGGTCTAGAAGATCGAAATTGGGATGTTACAAATCCAAAAAGTTAAGAAAATTTTTGTTCTCGAAAATTTGGTTGGGTCGTAGCATTTCTGAAAAGTAAAGAATTACACTCTAGATAAGAGATATAAATTTGTTATGTGTTACTTGGCGTAAAGAGGCCGGGGTAAAGTTCTCGCATCTGGTCCTCGGGTTCCCAAGTAGACTCCTCAGTCCCGTAGTTGTCATATTGCACTCGGACAAGGGGAACTCTCTTTCATCGCAAGACCTTTATCTCGGTATCCATGATCTGTACCGGCTTGAGGGATACCGATCAATCAGGTTCTATCAGTCTTGGGACTTCCCGAATAGCATGCTCCGGGCATAATAATGCACGACTCAATAAAGAGACATGAATAACATCGAGCAACCCCTGAAGCTCTGAGGGTAGCTCCAACCTGTACACCACTTCACTGATACGTTCTATGATGGTATATGGGCACATGTATCTTGTGCTCAACTTTCATTGTCGATGGTGCCGAGATACACTGTGTCGAGGGTGGATCTTCAAGTAAACTTTATCACTCATGGTGAACTCAACATGTCGATGATGGGCGTCGTACTATTTGGCTTACCTACTCTGTGCTTCACGCATCTGCTCCTTTATTATCTGGACAATTTTTGTCACATTCTCCATGAAAATGGGCCCCAGAGCCCTCAGATCCGCATCTTGGGCCCAAGAAAGTGTAGTTCGACATTTTTGGCCATATAATGCTTCGTATGGGTCCATGCCAATACTTGCTTGATATGTGTTGTTATAGGAGAATTTGACTAAAGGCAGGAGCCGCTCCCATGGTCCCTTCTTATCCACCAGGCATAACCGGAGGAGGTCCTCCAAGGTTTGATTTGTGTGCTCTATTTGCCCATCTGTCTGAGGATGGAAAACTGTGCTGAATTCCAACTTGGTCCCTAAATACGCCTGAACGTTGCGCCACTCATTCAAGGTGAATCAGTCGTCCCGATCAGAAACTATATTCTTTGACAGACCATGGTATCAAACCACATTCTCAATAAAAAGACGCACTAATTTCCCGACACCGTCGTCTTGGCTATTGGTAATCAATCTTGCAACCTTCGTCAATCGGTCAACCACCACCCAAATAGAGTCATTCTCCGTCCGAGAGCGGGGAAGTCCATGGATGAAGTTCATGGATATATCCTCAAATTTCCACTTTGTGACGGGAAGTTGCTGTAGCAACCCGGCGGGGCTCTTGCACTCTGCTTTGACGAGCTAACATGTTGGGCAATGTGTCACAAAAGAGACAACGTATCACTTCATCCCTGGCACCAGAATGACTTCTTTAGATCTACATGCATCTTTGTGATACCAGGATGGATGGAGTAGCGAGTGTGATGGCTTTCATACAGAATCTCATGTTGAAGTTGTCCTCTAGAAGGAGCAAATATTATATTTTAAAAGTAGAGAATCTCATCTCTTATATGAAAATCTGGGTGCTCTTTCTCGTCCTTCAAACAGGCAATCCTGTCCTCAAATAATGGGTCATGTGGCTGGGCTTCCCTGATCATGTACCGTATATCACATTTTATCTCTATCCAATATAAATGATGTGTTGTTGCAACTGAATATCTCAGGGTAATCACCATGATTCCCATCTCTTCGAGGGCCTGCACTATGTCACCTGGTGTACACACCATACAACTGGCAAAGGCTGTAGGGTTTCTACTCAGAACATCTGCAACCGTGTTTGCCTTGGTAGGATGGTACTGGAGATCAAAATCATAGTCGCATAAGAATTCCAACCACCGCCTTTGTCGTAAATTCAGTTCCTTCTATGTGAAGACATACTTGAGGCTCTTGTGGTCCAAGAACACCTCACATCGAACGTCATATAAGAAGTGTCTTCATATCTTCAATGTGAAGACCACTGCCCCCAACTCCAAGTCATGTGTGGCATAGTTTTTCTCGCGCACTTTTAGCTGCTTAGAGGCATAGGCAACCACCTTCCCATTTTGCAACAAGACTTCTCCTAAACCTTATTGGCATGCATCTATATATACCTGGAAGCCCTCCTGTCCTGAGGGAATGGCCCATATGAACGGTGTATCTTTCTTGGCTAGTGATGTCAGTGATAACGCTATTTTAGAGAACCCCTCCATGAACTTACGGTAATATCCGACAAGCCCGAGAAAACTCCTCACATCTGCCACGGAACGAAGTTGTGGCCAATCCCTGACAGCCTGTATCTTTGTTGGGTCTACTATTATTCCGTCGGCACTGATAATATGGCCCAAGAAGCCAACCTCCTTTAGCCAAAATTTGCACTTCGAGAACATTGCATACAGTTGGTGCTCTCGAAGTTTTTGGAGTACCTTCTCCAGGTGGGTGGCATGCAATTCCTCTGAAGCCTAGTACACCAGGATGTCGTCAATAAATATCATCACAAAATGATCGAGGTATGGATCAAACACCTGATTCATCAGAGTCATGAATGTTGTTAGGGCATTCGTGACTCCGAATGGCATCACTGTGAATTCATATTGCCCATAATGAGAGCTGAATGCAGTCTTCTCAATGTCGTTGTCGTCTATCCTGAGCTGATAGTATCTTGATCGTAGGTCGAGTTTGGAGAAACACCGAGCCCCATTTAACTGACCGAACAGTTCCTCTATTCTTGGGAGGGGGTAAGTATTCTTCACAGTTAGTCGGTTCAACTATCGATAGTCGATGTAGAGCCGAAGGGATCCATCCTTCTTCTTCACAAAGAGCACATGTGCTCCCCATGGAGAAGAGTTCGGTCGGACGAATCCCGAATCCACCAATTCCTGATGATGTACTCTGAATTCTGCTAGCTCCTTCGGTGACATCCAGTAGGGATCTCTCGAGATGGGGCGAGCTCCAGGTACAAGGTGAATCTGAAAATCCACCTCCCGATATGGGGTTAAGCCTGGGAGCTTCTTCGGGAAGATATCTGGATAGTCCTTCACCACTTTAACCTCGGTCAATTCTATAGTTTGCCCCGTCATCTCGAAGTAGACGGCAAACACCTCTTCACCACTTATAGCAGCCTTTGTTGATTGTATGGAATTTAGTGTTAAACGAGAAATAGAGGGTATACCTTGATAAATGATTGTTTCTCCCGTAGGCACCTGGAGAGACACCTTCCTATTCTGGCAATCGATCTGGGCTGCATACTCTGCGAGCCAATCCACACCCAATAGCAGGTCAAAGACTGAAAGTTATAGTACTGCCACTTCTACCTCCATCTCCTGATCACTGATCTTGACTCCAAATTTGCAAAGGTCTGAAGATATTATTTCAAAGCCATTGGGGAGTCACATGCGTAGCGGGTTTCCTGGCAGGTAAACCACACCTGGCTCTTGATGTATGAAGTCATGAGACACGAAAGGGCGAGTGGCACCTGTGGTGAAGAGCGCTCGAGTCGCTCGGTCATTGATCCATAGGATCCCTGTGGTTACAATTGATTTTTTTAATCACTGATGTATATAAGCATATAGAAGTAGACATAACAGTTAAGGTGCGTATGAATAATTTAAGTACCATTCACCATGTCAGTGGTGGTGTGTGCCCTCTCTAAGTCCAATGCATAGGCCTGTGGGTGAGGTCGCTGCTGTCCTCTCTCGGGGTTACCCCGACCATGACCTCCACCCCGCTGAAATTCTCGGTGTCCTTTTATGGGTGCTAACAGTGGGCACTACGGCCGTAAGTGCCACACTTTATTGCAGTGATAGAAACATCTCTCGAAAGGCTACTGCTCTGCAGCATATGTTGGTGCAGGAATGGCTTGCTGCTGAGCTGGAAGAGGTGGAGGTATCCTCCTCCGGTGTTGGTCCTAGCATAGCTGGTGGCGGTCTCCTCTATCATAGTTTCTATAGTCCCCCCTGTCATTTCCACGTCCTCACTGCTGCCTCCCTGATCCCTCTGATTCTGTCCTGCGGGTGTCTTTGCTAGACTCTTTAGCTTGTTCCTCTCCCGAGTGGTTTTAATATCTACATCCATTATCTTGGCAAGGTGGACAATAACCTCAAAAGGAGTATGTGATGCAATCATCAGTGGTTGTCAGATAGAATCATTAAGGCCCTGAAAGAACCTTTTGGATTGATCTCTATCCTCTGTGGCTATGATCCTCGCATACCGAGCGAGGTGGGAGAATTCCTGCCAATACTCCGTGACTATAAAAGTTCCCTATTAAAGGTAAAGAAAACGCCCTTGAAGCTCTGTCCTGTCGCCATCAGAAATGAAAATCTCCATCACTAGGATAGAGAAGTCCCTCTGGGAAATGTCAGCCAAACGGTGGTGCCTGTAAGTTGTCTGAAGGGTGGACCTCCACCACTTCCTCGTGTATCCCTTCAGAAGGGTGGTAGCTAGGGAAACAACATCATGGGGATGGCAAAGCATTCCTCGTAGTTACTCCTCGATCCTATCTAGCCAGTCCTATATCTGGATGGTTGACTCTGTCCCTCTGAAGGCTAGGGGACGGAAGCTCCTGAACATCACTAGTCTCTCAGCATCCGTAGGCCATATGCCTGCTGTTGTTGGTGTTGTATAAGCAAGGCTCGAAAGGTGTCCAATAATACAGTGAGCGTCTGCCCCAACTCTATCTGGTGGAACAGGGTCGGCTGAGCAGACACTGCTGGGGCAAGACTGAAAGAATTGGTTTCAAGATGTTCTAAACACCTAGAGGGGGGAGGGTGAATAGGTTCAATTCTTTTTATTACATAGGCAGATAATTCTATCTAGTGCAGCAATGTATTCAGCAGAAAGTATAACACAGATTCACATACACAACATTCACAGATTGCACACCAGTTTTATAGTGGTTCCCCAAATTATGGGTACATCCACTTTCCCCTTCGCCTATCTAGCAGTGTACTAGATTCGGCCTAACTCAGAGTGACACCCCACTCCTACAACTCAGGCAACAGCCCTACCTAAGCCTCTTTCACTGGCCTACAACTCAGGGAACAAATTCTCCTACCTCAGGCACTCAGCCCTACCTCAGCCTTTATAATTTAGGCTTACAACTTAGAGATTATAATTGATTGGCTTGATTAACATCTCTCTGTTCTGTAAGTGTTGTTCTTAAACTTGTTGTTCACTTATCTTTTTTTCTTCTCCCTTCGAATGTTGAGAGAGCATATCTATTTATAGGCTTCATCCATGGTAACCGGCTATTCTGGTTCCAAACTGTCTTCTGACACCTCTGACAGATGTGATAGCAATGTCAGTAATGACAACTGTCAAGTCTTCACTTATATTACTTCAGCCTTCATTGAACTTTGACTCAGCAGCAGAGAATGTCGACTGAATTCTTCATATGTGTCGACACATATAGTCCATTTGTCGACACAAGTCTTGTTGTTGTCGACACAGCTTCTGTGGAATGTATCGACACAAGTTTTGTGTGTCGACACAAACACTCCATGTCTTGACAAAGTTGGTGTCGAAAGAATTCTGGGGTATGTCGACACAAGTTTTGTGTGTCGACACATTCGTTGTCGACAGAATTCTGGAATGTGTCGACAGCTTCTCTGTGTGTCGACACAGCTTCTGATAATGTCGACACAAGTCTGGCCCTTAATGTCGACACAGCGTTGCCGATAGATTTTCTGTGTGTCGACACAAATTCTGGATGTCGACACAATCTGGCCCTTGGTGTCGACGCAGCGTTGTCGACAGAATTTTTGTGTGTCGATACAAATTCTGGAGGTCGACACAATCTGGCCCTTGGTGTCGACACAACCATTCCCAAGTGTCGACACTTGTACTTAGAAAATTTTCCTTTCCATTTTCTTAACCTGCACATAATAACTCAACACAAAATCAAATACAACTTGATGCATATCATTGAGTTAGGTGAGGCTTCTCCAAATATGGTACACATTTTTCAATGTACCCAACAATCTCTCCCTATTTGGAGAAGTCATAACCCTTAGTAATTGATATACATCACTTATAATAAAATTAACAATATGGTGTATAAAAACATTCACTGACAGGGAAACAAATAAACAAAACAAGTAAATAATATTATCACAGAACATGATATAACAATAACAAGCATGAATCATTGTTTTGTTTAAAATTTCACAATAGTTTGTTGACAATAGATTACATGGAGATTAAAACTGAAAATTACAATGTTTTATAATCTAGTCAATTTATCCTAAGGCTGATCAGGCTCCTTGATCACTATGCCTTTTCCAGACTGGATCTTTGCTTATACTAGAGCTTCAGTATCTTCAGCTAGCTTCTTGCCTTTGAGATCCTTCTTTTTAAGTTCTTCAGCCATGACTCTTTGCCTCTCAAAATAGTGAAAAGGCTTAGGAAAGTATTTACTAGGTTCTACTGCTGTAGCAGGTATTCTCCCAGTCTTGTGATCCCTTCTGAACTGCTGAATAACATCTTGTCTTTGCAGGTATTTATTTCACTCAATTTCAGAATACCACTTGCCTCTATCATGCATTTTGTCTTTGACAGCTTGCCAGACAGTAAGTATTATATTCCCGGAGGTTGGACTCCATCTTTCAAAATCAGGCTTCAGTTCAGCCTGCTCTCTAAATCTTTTAAATGAAAGTTGAGCTTCTTGCTCTTTATTCAGTACTGCTTCTGACATTTCCACTTTCTCTAAGATAACATTCTGATGGCACCATGGATCCCCGTCTGAAAGCATTCGTGGATGGGGACGGTCGTTGTGTCAAGCTCACGGATGGGATTTCTACCGCGACGCCAACGCCACCGCCAAAGTGTTCGTGGATTGGGACGGCTGTTGCCGCAAGCTCACTGATGGGATTTCTACCTCGACGCCAACGCCGCCGCCACTATTAATTCTACCTCGACGCCAACGCCGCCGCCACTATTAAATAAAATATATAATTATGAATAAAATAATTATAATTATATATTTTATTAAATTATTATTTTATCGATTGTTATTTTAAGCAATCTTATTTCAAACATTTTAATTTTGTATTGCATGATGGGTGCTTATAACCATCTTGCATTTTTTTATTCTTCATGCAAACTCTATGCTTTATTTAACTCATGATGGGTGCATATAAACATCATGAGGGTGTTAATTTTTTAAGGTGGAGATTGAGTGGTGTAGCCTATATATAGGCATGGATTGTTTTCATATGGTTAATTTGAATGAGAATTTGAAATTCTACCTCCAAAAGGAATCTCCCCCCTCTCCCTCCTATTCTAATTTCGGCTCCCTCTCAATCCTAGCCTTCTCTCCCTCTCCTAGCCGCCAACCTCCCCTCCCTCCTCCTCTCGGCCACCCAAAGCCCCTCCTTCACAAGCCACCACCCCCTAGCCCCCTCTCCCTTTCATCCATAGCCGACCGACCTCTCTCAAGTACAACCCGACCAACCCCTTCCCCCTTCAAGGAAGACTCCGGCCACCCCTCTCTCTTGGTGGTTAGAGCAAGGTGCTTGTGGTAATCTCTCGTGGATCTCGGCCAAGGCGTGACGCTATGAAGGAGGACGAGTTTCCTCTCCATCCGGCGTAACTCTGGCGGAGCCGTGGAAGAGCGATTCAAGCGAGATAACCAGAATCATCTATTCCGGTTTGGGTAACGAAAATCTCTACCGTTGTGTGTTTTCTCCTCTTGATAGATCTTGTGGCATATGCGTGTTGCGTGGTTTGTGAATCGTTTGAAATTTCGTGGTTAAATTTTCATTGATATTGTTGGTGTTTTCCTTTTTCCGTTTAAGTTTGTGAGGCGTGGAGGCCCTCGTTTTATTTTGTTGGGAGAGAACCACCCTTGTCTGAATCTTTTGTTTTCGGTGGATTCTCTTTTGGTACAACAACGCTCGACCGAACCGTGTGGGTTCCTTTCGCTTGAGAGGACCTTGGCCTATCGCCTTGGTACTATCTTTAAGGGCTTTGCGAACCCTCCATCGTCTATATTTAATGAATATCCGAGTTGGGAGGTTGCTGCGTTTGGTTGCTTGAGCGTGACGTGAGAGTTAGCGGAGAGAGTTGTGTTAGTTACGTCGATCACCATAACGCCAAAAAAAGGGCAAGCCTACATCAATTTGGTATCAGAGGGAGGTTCACGTCAATATTTTAATTGGCACCCTCCCCCTTTTATTTGCACGTCGGCACATACGTTTCTAGTTCGTTTATTTGAAAATTTAACAAAAAAAATTTGGTGGTTTGCCAATAGCGGTGTAAATTTCTTATTTTCCAGTCAATTTTTTAATCAACCTCATATTTTTTCGAGCGAGAAAAGCTATTGTATATAATTATAATCTTAGTGGCTAAGAGGGAATAATTCTATCCTTCCTAGAATTAGTTGCTCAGGTACCCTTTCTTTGCATTTGCACTGAAATGACTTTCGACGTTAACGCTTTCGATCGTCCCCCGACTTATCTACACACTAATATATTTACCTATGATGGTTATGGGGATCCCAAGTATTTTAGATACTGGCTTGAGGGGGTAGAAACCTATTTTGATTATAACAAATTGGGCGACTACCAAAAGGTTAATGTAGTCCGAGAGCGGTTAAGATGTCGAGCCCGCGAGTTTTGGCTGAACGAAGAGAAAGAGCGCGGTGCTGGTAGCTATCCATATGCTTGGCCGCACATGCGAAGAATTCTCTCAGCGAAATTTGATTCCCCCTACCGCCTTAGTACTAACCCGACATCCGAAGGCCAGTATTGTTATGACGCTAGTTCCATACCGATCTTTAGGAATGAAGATAAACCAAACGCCCAGGCCAAACGACAAATAACTAATGATTTGGCTACCCTCAAACAAGGGAATAAGTCTGTCTCAGATTATATGCAAATCTTTAAGGATTTGATGGTTAGGAGCAGTGTGAAGGAATCGTCTGAGGTCACCCTTTCCAGGTTTCGTAGGGGGTTGAGCCCCTACATCCAGAGAAAGTTATTGCGATATGGTCACATCGATCTAGACACCACCTTTTGCACGTCATTGGAAATTGAGAAGCACTAGATTCCTCAGAGTAAAGTTCCCTCATGTCAAACGATTACGACATATCTGTCAAGTGGCGCTCCTGATGTTGGCTCTATGGAGCATCCTACCCCGATTACGCCCTTAGTCCCTATTAAGTCTCTCCCTGAGTTGCCTGAATTAGTCGTTGACTCTCCTATTGAGTCTGAGGTGGTGTCTTGGACTGTGCCCGTCACTAAGGATGAGGCTGAATACGCTGGCAATTTGAGTGACGATGAGGAGATTGGTTACCCTAGTGACCTGGATGAGGATTTCTCCTCTGAGGAATCGTCTCCTCTTCCTTTCGGCAATGTTTCTGAGGCGTCTCCCTTGATAGTTATGGAGTCTTCTGATGACCCTGAGTCAGAAGACATTTCGGCTGAGTCACCCTATGTTAAGAGCTTACATGTTACTGATTTAGGTGATGACCTGCTAGAATACGAGCTAGTTCATTCTAGCCCGACACATATTGAGGTGCCCATTGATTTAGTTTCCCCGTTAGATCAATTCAGTCGGATACGTGCGAGTGAGGATACAAATATTATAATGATTGATCCAGGATTGGTAGATGTTTCAACGGCGTTGGAAGAGTCACCTTGAGATGGATGTTTATCTTGGGATAATCTTAGTGGTGTACATCCGAGAGATAGTTCATTGATATTATCATTGCTGCTTGAGGGTCATACTAATTTTGATTCTCCCCGGGATTCGATTTGCCCAACCCTCCATCATGATTTAGACAATGTACTTACTTCATGGGAATATTTGGTTAGCGAAGGACGTGACGTTTTTGAAGATTTACCCTGCATGGGAAGGTTATTTGTGGATGACGGTAGCACTGAGGACCCGATAGACATTTCTTTGATGTTAGCTCCTTCGCCAGAAGCCCAAAATGGATTAGAAATTTTGTCGAGTACGATTTTGCCTACTTTTGAGACCAACACTGACTCTGATTTGGACGAATTATCTAGTGTGTTGGAAGACATGTCGGCTGAGTTGGTATAGTCACCCCGTGATGAATGTTTATCTGATAGTGAGTTTTCGGTAAGGACGAATCTACTGTTTGATTTTTCCTTTGGTTTTGATGGCTTGCACCCGGAGGATTTTTCTTGGACGTTAAATCCATGTTTTGACGACGAGTATGATTTAGTTCCTCCTCCAGAATCGCCCATGTCGACTCCTCCTCCGATTCACTTGACCCGATTAGATGACTTGTTAGGGAACGAGCTTGTCATTTCTAGCCCGAGATATCTGGAGATGTTTGTTTATCTGGCTTCCCCATTAGACTTACCCAGACGGATATGTGTGAGCAATTTGTTAGTTGCCACGTTCAATCTTTCCACTACTTTTCATAGATCTGACTATACTGTTCCTAGGATGGACCGTTCATCTGACCGCTTGGCGTTGGGTAAGGCTTCGTTTTGGACCGCTAGTGATTCCATGGCGATGGTACGTTTTGATGTGGTGTCCCCCCGACACAATTATTTGCCAAGCCCGGTCGCTTGCATTTATCCTCCGCCTTTTGATGATCCGTGCATGCACACGTTAGTGAACGCAGTTGGGTATATGGAGTTATGTCTCCCACACTACCTTTCAACTCCGGGAGCATCCAACTCTATAGTTGGTGATGAGCGTTTTCCGCAGGCGTTTCTTTGTGAAATTTTAAAATCAAAATTTAAATCTAAATTAAAAACTACGACGTTGGACTCCACGGAAATCGTTAATGAATGTAGAGCACCCGTGCCACCAGACTTAGTCCAGTTATTTTCTACTATTAACTCAAGTCATGTTGCACATGGGTTCACCCCTCACAGTTTTAATTTAATTAGGCGCATTCTTAACATCTTAATCAATCAACAAGCATTTGTTAAATCACTTGCTAGTTCATGTCGGACGGTCTCCCACCGTTATATGGATGATTTGGGTTTGGTTTGTCTCACCCCTGAACGGATGCCCCCGGGCACCTTAAAAATATTAACGAATCTGCAAGTCCATCCTTTGCGAACCTTAAGGGAATTTGGTAACATCACTTTTCTTTTAGAATTTTCCACTGATTGGGGCATAGCTTTTATTTTCATCGTTTCATATTTTACGCTTCATGCTTCTATGCCACTTGAAATGTCTACCTCTTCGTATATATATTCCACTTTGAATTCTATCGGGTTGGGTGGTGCAAGTTTCCCAGGATCGTTCTCTTTCTCGGTCTCCATCGGAGGTATGTTGGTTGATGTAGTGGAAACTGTTTTTCCTTCGTTGGCTAATGCATTTTTCAGGTCCCCCCAAGACCACTTTTTGCCTTGCAGGTTCTTCTTCCCCGTCGACGATCTTCCATGCGAGTACTCACAGGCATACTCATTAGTGACGAGTATTTTTGAGAGGGGGAGGATTTATGGAGCCATGGATCCCCGTCTGAAAGCATTTCTGGATTGGGGCGGTCGTTGCCTCAAGCTCACAGATGGGTTTTCTACCTCGACGCCAACGCCACCGCCAAAGTGTTCGTGGATTGGGACGGTCGTTGCCGCAAGCTCACGGATGGGATTTCTACCTCGACGCCAACACCGCCGCCATAATTACTAAGTTATTCTAGGTTTAACATGCCTAATTCAATTTTGAAATCATTAAACTTAGTTTCATCTAGTGGTTTAGTAAACATGTCAACAATTTGATTATTTGTGGTGACAAATTCCAAACAAATATCTTCTTTTTCAACATGCTCTCTAATGAAGTGAAATTTAATTTCTATATGCTTTGTTCTGCTATGTGATACAAGAATTTTAACAATAGAAATAACACTTGTAGAATCACAAAATAGTGGAGTTCTACTTACCTTAGGACCATAGTCTTCAAGTTGATGTTGAATCCATAGAAGCTGAGCACAGCAGCTGCCTGCAGCAATATACTCAGACTCTGTAGTGGAAATTGCCACACTAGTCTGCTTCTTACTGCTCCATGATACTAGTCTACCACATAGAAACTGACATATGCCAGTAGTACTCTTTCTATATTATTTGCAACCTGCAAAGTCTGCATCTGAAAAACCAGTCAGTAGAAAGTCTCTATTCTTAGGGTACCAAAGTCCAAGATTAGGTGTGCCCTTAAGATATCTCAATATTCTTTTAACAGCAGTATAATGAGATTCTTTAGGGCTTGCTCGGTACCTAGCACAGACACATGTAGCATACATAATGTCTGCTCTACTAGCAGTTAAGTATAGGAGGGAGCCAATTATCCCTCTATACAAAGACTCATCTATAGGTTTTCCTGCATCATCTTTTCCTAAAGGCATACTTGTCCCATTGGAGTTCTCATGGTAGTGGATGACTCCATACCATATTTCTTAATTAATTCCTTGGTGAACTTAGACTGTGAGATGGACAAGCCCCCATCAGTCTGTCTTACTTGGAGTCCCAAGAAGAATTTGAGCTCACTCATACTGCTCATCTCAAACTTCCCTTGCATAAGTTTTGCAAACTTCCTACAAAGGTTGTTTTCTATAGATCCAAAGATTATGTTATCAACATAAATCTGTACTAGGATCATCTTACCCTTTGACTCACTAAGGAATAGAGTCTTGTCTATTTTCCCCCTTGAAAATTTATTTTCAATGAGGAAAGTAGACAATGTTTCATACCAAGCCCTAGGGGCTTATTTCAAACCATATAAGGCTTTCTTAAGTCTATAAACAAAATCAGGATAAAGTGGATCAACAAAACCTGAGGGTTGATGAACATAGACTTCTTCTTTCAAATTACCATTTAGGAAAGCTGACTTGACATCCATTTGGTATACTTTGAAACCTTGGAAAGCAGCAAAGGCAAGGAATAGTCTTATTGCTTCCAACCTTGCCACTGGGGCAAAAGTCTGATCAAAGTTAATGCACTCTTCCTGTCTATGCCCTTTGGCAACCAGTCTTGCTTTGTTCTTCACTATTATACCATTTTCATCCAGTTTGTTCCTATAGATCCACTTTGTCTCAATAATGTTATGATCCTTTGATTTTGGAACCAGCTCCCATACTTTATACATTGTGAATTGATTCAGCTCCTCCTATGTTGCATCAATCCAGTTGGAGTCTTGTATGGCTTCTTCAAATCTTTTTGGTTCCAACTGTGACAGGAAACTTGAGCAAAACACTATGTTCATGTGTTTGCTTCTGGTTTGCACACCATGTCTGGGATCACCAATGATTTGGTGTGCATGATGATCCTTTAGATTCCTTATTGCTGGAGGCATTCTATCAGCAACTTGAACTTCTTCAATTTCTTCACCAGGCTGAACTTCATTATCTTCAATGTCAGCTTGTGAACCTTGTACTCCCCCTGGACAGCAGTCATTATTTTCCACATCCTACCTTACAGTTTGATCTTCATTAATGGTCAGCATGTCCAACCTTTCTTTTAAACTCGTTGAGCTACAAGGATTGCTAGACAACTCACTGTTAATTAGCTCAGATTCATCAAACACTACATGAACTGATTCTTCTACAACTTGTGTAGTCAAGTTGTAGACCCTATATGCCTTACTATTGTTGTTGTACCCAACAAATATCCCATCTTGGGATCTGGCAGCAAACTTTGTTAGGTGAGACTTGCCAGTGTTAAACACATAACACCTACTACCAAAGATCCTAAAGTAGGATATGTTTGGTTTTCTGCCCTTCGTAATATCATAGGGAGTCTTTTTGTGGTTCTTAGTTATAGATGCTCTATTGAGAACATGACAAGCAGTATTTACTGCCTCAGCCCAGAAATATTCTGGGAGTGAAGTGTCACTGTGTAGAGTTCTACCAGCCTCAATGAGAGTTCTATTCTTTCTTTCAGCAATTCCATTTTGCTGAGGTGTTCTAGGTGAGGAGAATTCCTGATGAATCCCTAGTTCTTCACAAAACCTTGTCATACACTCAGCTTGAAATTCAGTTCCATGGTCACTTCTGATTTTGACCACAGAATTGTTAAATTCATTCTGAATTTATTTAACAAAGTTATGAAAGACAGTAGGGGTTTCATATTTCTGCCTCAAAAAGAAAACTCATGTATATCTAGAATAGTCATCTACTACCACAAAAGTATAGACTTTCCTACCTAGACTATGAACTGGCATAGGACCAAATAGATCCATATGCAAGAGGTACATACACATCATTGAGTCTTTGGTATCAAGACTATGAAAAGAGGATTTGGTTTGCTTGCCTTTTTGACAAGCTGAGCATATACCCTCTTTTATGCACTTAAATTGAGAACCATTCCTCACTAACTTTAGACTATAGAGCTGGACTATAATCTTATAGTTTAGATGAGCTAGCCACGTGTGCCATTGGACACACTGAGATGCTTTCTCATCTGCAACTAAACATATAGGAGAGTTCATGTTTTCATAATCAAAATTTAAACAATAAACATTCCCTTTTCTATAACCAGATAAGATCACCTTCTGATCACTTGTCCTTTTGATCTGACACCAATTCTTAATAAATGAAATGTCATACCCAAGATCACTCAGCTGACTTATGCTTATCAAGTTATGTTTCAAACCTTTTACATAAGCCACTTGAGTGATTGTTATAGAACTGGAAGAAATATTACCAAACCCTTTGATGACCCCTTTTTCTGATCCACCAAAGATCACTTTGGGTCCATTCTCTATGGGAGTATAGTACTTTAACATTCTCCTTATTCCAGTCATGTGTCTGGAACATCCACTGTCCAAGTACCATATAGGGGTATGACAACTTGGACCCACCTGCAGCAAATAAAATTAATTTACCTTAGAACCCCAATGTTTATTGGGTTCTAGGTTCAAGTTAGATTGAAACTTAATATTCTTATCACCAGCCTTCCTCACAGGTAAGCTGACATTCTTCTTGACACTGGTGTTGTTCCAGCAATCCATGGCATAATGCCCTATCTTACCACAGCACCAACAATTATATCTATTATACCTCTTTTTAGGTACAGTTTTAACAGCATTGCTGTCAGCTGTTCTTAAAACTGTTGGTACAGTAGTTCTTTGCTTGAGTGTTGAAGCTACACCCTTATCATTCAGAATCTTAGGCTTACCATAACCATGTATGATATCATGATCATATCTATTAGTTGGCTGCCATACTTTTCTGAAGGAAATAGGGGGTTTGAAGGCTAGAGGTTGTACTGGGGCTTTGCCTTTTCTTTTGGAATTGGCAGCCCTTGCATTTCCCTCAAAGCTCAATCCAGTCTTACCCTTTTTAGGAATAAAGTCATCAATTAAAGGTAAAACTGATTTTGGCTTAGAGAACTTAGCCACCAGATCCTTTTTCTTCTGAAGTTTGACTTCTAAACTTTTGATTTGATCATTCTTGAATGTAATAGTACCCATCTGAATAATAGTTATGTTTTTCAGTTTGGTTACTTCATTCGTCTTTAGATCCAGCAATTTTTTTGAATCTAATGTCACCAGCTTAAGATCAGTAATTTCCTTGGCCTGTGCTTTATTAAGGATTCTGCTTTTCTTAAGTGCTTGCAGCAGGTCACCATATTCATCAATAAGTTGATGAACATCTCCTTCAGATTCAGATTCATCTACATCTCTTGATGCAGATGCATCTGATTCTGAACCAGTATAGTAATCAGAATCTATTGAAGAATTGTTTACCTTACTAGGTTCAGGCTGATCTTGGCACTGATCTTCTTCTGTCAAGGCCATCAGCCCTTTACAACAAGGTTCTTCAATTTCATTTACTGAATCCAGCCACTTCAAGAATTCAGCCTCTTCTATATCCTCTTCAGTTGCCAACAGTCCTATATATGCTTCAACTTCAGCTTCAGCCTCAGAATCTGATGATGAAGAATCTGACCAACTTTTTTGCTTCTTTGCAACAAGGTATTTCTCCTTCTTGCCCTTATTTTTTCGTTTCTTCTTATCATTAGATTCTTTCCTTTTGTCAGGACAATCAACTACCACATGTCCTAGCCTGTTACAGTAATATCAAACAATCTTAGTTGAAGATAATTTACTAGGTTTAGAGCTATACTTGTCCTTCCTAGAGAATTTCTTTTTCTGATAGTAATCATCCTTAGATTGTGAAGATGATGGTTTGGATTTCCACTGTTTCTTCTTCAAAAACCTTTGAAATTGTCTTGAGAAAGCTGCTAAGTCTTCTGTCAAGGCCATCAGCCCTTTACAACAAGGTTCTTCAATTTCATTTACTGAATCCAGCCACTTCAAGAATTAAGCCTCTTCTATATCCTCTTCAGTTGCTAACAGTCCTATATATGCTTCAGCTTCAGCTTCAGCCTCAGAATCTGATGATGAAGAATCTGACCAACTTTTTTGTTTCTTTGTAACAAGGGATTTCTCCTTCTTGCCCTTGTTTTTCAGTTTCTTCTTATCAATAGATTATTTTTTTTTGTCAGCACAATCAGCTACCATATATCATGGCCTGTTACAGCAATAGCAAACAATCTTAGTTGAAGATAATTTACTAGGTTTAGAGCTATACCTGTCCTTCCTAGAGGATTTCTTTTTCTGATTGTAATCATCCTTGGATTGTGAAGATGATGGTTTGGATTTCCACTATTTCTTCTTCAAAAACCTTTGAAATTATCTTGAGAAAGTTGTTAAGTCTTCATCAGAATTTGGACTATCTGATGTGTAACTGTCAGAACTTTCTGAAACAACTTCTGCAGTTTTTCTAGGAGGTGATGGAGACATCCTCCTATCCTTTCTTATGGCTTCAGTCTTGAAAGCCACTGACTTATCTCTGTAATCATTTTTATTACTTTTCTCCTCCTCTTTTCTGACCATCAGCTGCATTTCATATGAAAGCAGTTTGCCAAATAATGTTGGAGGAGAAATTTCTGCTAGTCTGGCCACTTCCCTAATGGCACATATCTTTGTGTCCCGGTCTTTAGGCAATGATCTCAGAAACTTGTCATTTAACTCATATGTGCTGAATACTCTTCCATATGACATCAGTTCATTAACTAATATGAAGAATTTCTTGTAACATTTAGTTATACTGTCTGTTTTAGATTGTCTAAAACTTTCATACTCCTGATTCAGCATTGACTTTCTATCTTCTCTCACCTCTTATGAACCCTCCATGTAGACAATAAGGGTGTCCCAGATTTCTTTGGAGGTCTTGCAGTGAATCAAATTTTGGAATGTGGAATCATCTATGACACTGACTATTATATTTTGTGCTCTCTTATCCATTATAGCCAAGATGATCTCCTCCTTTGTCATTTCAGAATATTCCTTTGGTGTCCTGAGATTTGCATCAAGAACTGAGACTTTCATTGGAATGAATGGCCCTTCTTTGACTGTCATGTAGATTCTAGGATCTGAAGCTTCCATAAACAATCTAACTCTTTCTTTCCATATGCCAAAAATCTCTTTCCTACACATAGGTAACTTCATGGAACCAAACTCTTTATGATTCTCTATGGAACCCATTTTGCCTAATAGATTTCTGCCTTGGAGATCAACTCAGACTGTTAGGTCTATTCATTGAGAAACCTCCCTCCGATACCACTTAAAAGAATTGGTTTCAAGATGTTCTAAACACCTAGAGGGGGTGAATAAGTTCAATTCTTTTTCTTACTTAGGTAGATAATTCTATCTAGTGCAGCAATGTATTCAGTAGAAAGTATAACACAACATTCACATACACAACATTCACAGATTGCACACCAGTTTTATAGTGGTTCCCCAAATGATGGGTACATCCACTTTCCCCCTTCGTCTATCTAGCAGTGTACTAGACTCGGCCTAACTCAGAGTGGCACCCCACTCCTATAACTCAGACAACAGCCCTACCTCAGCCTCTCTCATAGGCCTACAACTCAAGGAACAGATTCCCCTACCTCAGGCACTCAACCCTACCTCAGCCTTTATAATTTAGGTTTACAACTCAGAGTGACACCCCACTCCTACACTCAAATCTATTACAGATCCTACAAGAATTAATGATGAAAAGTTGTTGATATCTTCAACCAGATTGAGAGAGAATTGGTTGAAGGCTTCTTGATCAGTTCTTGATAGAACTAATTTCTTACGGATCAACCTGACTTAGCTTTCTTCAAATCTTCTTGAATCTGAACACAATAAGGTTGATCTTCTTTGATGTTGGAGTTGATCTTCAATCAGCTTCCTTCAGAAATCAATCTGAATTCTTCAAGCAGACATGTTCAGAATCTGCCTTCACTGGATGAGAACTTCTCTCCTTCTGATTTTCTCTCTCTACAATCTGTTGACTGTTTCTTTCTCTTCTTCTGGATTCTCAATCCGTCAGAAATTATAATAGATTGGCTTGATTAACTTCTCTCTGTCTTGTAAGTGTTGTTCTTGAAGTTGTTGTTCACTTCCCTTTTTTTCTTCTCCCTTCGATTGTTGAGAGAGCATATCTATTTATATGCTTCATCCATGGTAATCGGCTGTTCCGATTCCAAACTGTCTTCTAACACCTCTGACAGATGTGACAGCAATATCAGTAATGACAGTTGTCAAGTCTTCACTTGTATTACTTCAGCCTTCATTGAACTTTGACTCAGCACCAGAGAATGTCGACTGAATTCTTCATATGTGTCGACACATATAGTCCATGTGTCGACACAAGTCTTGTTGTTGTCGACACAGCTTCTGTGGAATGTGTCGACACAAGTTCTGTGTTTCGACACAAACACTCCTTGTCTTGACAAAGTTGGTGTCGACAGAATTCTGGGGTATGTCGACACAAGTTCTGTGTGTCGACACAGTCATTGTCGACAGAATTCTGGAATGTGTCGACAGCTTCTCTGTGTGTCGACACAGCTTCTGATAATGTCGACACAAGTTTGTCCCTTAGTGTAGACACAGCGTTGTCGACAGATTTTCTGTGTGTAGACACAAATTCTGGATATCGACACAATCTGGCCCTTGGTGTCGACACAGCGTTGTCGACAGATTTTCTGTGTGTCGACACAAATTCTGTATGAAAGAATTGGTTTCAAGATAACCTAATACACCTAGAGGGGGGTGAATAGGTTCAAGTACTTTTTATTTTAAGGCAGATAATAAACTCTAGTTTTCTGTTGATTATACTATTAACACATCAAACACATCACAAAAATATATCCAATCACAGAGTGCACATGATTTATATTTGTTCCCCAAGTATTGGGTACATCCACTTTCCCTCTTCGCCTATCTAGCAGTATGCTAGATTCGGCCTAACTTCTTCTCTTTACCTCAGATCCGTAGATCTTATAGCTCAGAACCCAATCAAGGTTCCTACAACTCAGAGTGAGTCCACACTCCTATAGCTCAGGCACACAGCCCTACCTCAGCCTTCAAAAAGGCTTACACCTCAGAGATAACAATCTCCTACAACTCAGGCTCACAACCCTACCTCAGCCTTCAACAAGGCCTACCACTCAGAGACCTAAATCTCCTACAACTTAGCCTTTATAAATTAGGCTTACAGCTCAGATCTTTAAAAAGATCCTACAGAAAATAGATTTAAATTTGTAATTAACCCCCGCCTAGATAAAGAGAGATGGGATGGATGGTTTCTTGATCAGTTCTTGGAAGAAACTGATGGCAGAGAATAACCACTTTTAGCTTTCTTCAAAGCTTCTTGAATCTGAACTCAGTAGGGTTGAACTCCTGTGAAGTTGATCTTCAATCAGCTTCTTTCTTGAAATTCAGATCTCAATCTGAATCCTTCTTAGCAGATTGGTTCAGGATCTGCACTTGAGGGACTTGATGATGAAAGGCCCTTTCTTCTTTGGAGCTCTCTCTCTCCAAATTCTTTTATTTCTCTTTCTTTAGTATTTTGTATTGATTGGTCGTCAATAACTCTTCTGTATTGGTTCCTCGATCAGTCTCTATTTGTTGAAGGAGAATGCCTTTATATAGACTTTCTCCATGGTAACCGGCTGATCCAGTTTCTAACAAACTTCTGACAGCTTTGACAGTTGTAGTAGACCGGTTAGAAATGGCAGTTGTCAAGTCATCCAGTCACTTCTTGAACTCTGTCTCTGTCAGCAAAATGTCGAGACTGAACTTCATCATGTGTTGACACAAATAGACTAAGTGTCGACACAAGTGGACAAAGTGTCGACACATGCCTTGGTGGTGTCGACACATCTCCTTTGTTGTTGATACTGCTTCTCGACACAGCTTTCTGTAGAATGTGTCGACACAGATTCTGTGTGTTGACACAATCACTTCTTTTCTTTAACATAGTTGAAACTTTGTTGTGTGTCGACACAAGTCCTGTGTGTCGACACAGTTGATGTCGACAAGGTTTTATGTGTGTCGACACTGCATCTTGGTGTCGACACAATTGATGTCGACTAAGTATTCTTGTGTGTCGACACTGCCTCTAGGTGTCGACACAGTTGATGTCGACAATGCTTCACTGTGTGTCGACACTGCCTCTGCGTGAGTTTCTTCAGGTGTCGACACAGTCATTCCAAGTGTCGACACAATTAACTGCAAGTGTCGACACAGCTTTTCTCCAGTGTCGACACAAGCCTTCATAAGTGTCGACACAGCTTCTTCTGGTGTCGACATATGGACTTAGAAAGTTTTTCCTGCATTCTTGCATTTTCTTAACCTGCACATGTAAACTTAAAACAACATCAAATACACCTTGATGTATATCATTGAGTAGGGTGAGGCTTCTTCAAATCTGGTACACATTTTCCAATGTACCCAACAATCTCCCCCTATTTGGAGAAGTCATAACCCTTAGTCAATGATATACGTCATACATAACAAATACACATTTATGATGTATAACAACATTATATGACAGAGTAACTACTAAAACAAAACATATATAAGATATCATCACAGAATAATAATGCTAACACAATGAGCATCAAACAAAGTTTTGTTTTAACTTTCAAAAGTTTCTTTAGCAATAGTTTACATAGATTTTTGACACCAAAAGTTACAAAGTTGTAAAATCTAGTAAATCTATCCTAAGGCTGCTCAGGATCCTTGATGACTATGCCTTTACCTGATTTGATCTTGGCTTGTACAGGAGCATCAGTATCATCAGCTGACTTCTTGCCCTTTTGACCTTTCTTCTTTTGCTCTTCAGCCCTTATTCTTTGTCTTTCAAAGTAATGAAAAGACTTTGGGAAATATTTGCTTGACTCCTGAGCATTAGGAGGTAGCTTCCCAGCTTTAGCCTTTCTTCTATATTGAACTATGGCTTCTTGCCTGGCTTCATGCTTTTGTCATTCTTGTTCTGAGTACCATTTGCCCCTATCATAGGTCTGGTCCTTTACAGCTTTCCAAGAAGTTAATATAATGTTCCTGAATGTTGGACTCCACTGCTCAAAATCAGGCTTCAACTCTGCCTGTTCTCTGAATCTTTTCTTAGACAATAGAGCTTTTTGCTCTTTGTTTAAAACTGCCTCTGGCACTGACATATCTACTTTCTCAAGGATAATATTTTTATTACCCTCTGGAGGACTGTACATAGACTATACTTCTTGGTGAATCATCTCAAAATTAGCTGGAGGATAAATAACTTGGGCAACTTCAGCTTGATCACCTCCAAAATAAGCAGGATGTATACCTGACTCAGCAACATTATCATCATCACAGAGGGGTGGATATCCAAGGGTGGCTCTGATGCTATTAGATATCCATTTAGCATGATCAGAGTCTGCTTTGACTAATACTCTCTCCCCCTTTATGACTTCTCTTGCAACATGATCCCTAAGATCATCTTTTTGAAATCTTATTTGCTCATCAAGAAAATTTACACCATCTTTATAAAAGGACTTCAACTTCAGGAGCTGTGCAGAAATAGTCTTTTGAGAATCTTTAATAGTTGTTTGGACTGCAGCTAGTCCCTCCTGTAATTGCTTGTCAAATTCTGCCTTGGATTTAATCCTTTCTTCAGTCTGGGCAGAAACAAGATTCTTCATTTTTGTAACAATCACATTGTGTGATTCTGTCAGATTATCATTCATTTTTATTTGATTCTCTAGAACATATCCTTGCTTGACAGCTATATTATCAACTTGAGTCTTGATCTTTTCTTGATGTGTTGCTAGGAAAACCACAGCATTGCCCCCTTTGTGAAAGCAATCTGTCATCTCCTTCTTATTCTGATTCACTTCAAATCTTATGGATTTTATATCCTGAGCCAAAGAGAATTGTAGGTCTTTATGGGTCTCATCCATGTATTTCTCCATGGCAATCCTTTGTTCATCCAATTTTACTTGCAGTGAGATTAATAAGAAGCTATAATCAGCTGTTGGGGCAGATTGTGGAGCAGCAGTTTGTAATACTTTCTTGTAGCTTTGGCTTCTCCTTTTGAAGACCATTAGCTTCCTCTTCTTAGCTCTTGTAGCTTCTTCATCCTCAGATGCTGAGGAACTAGCTATATCAACTCTATTTTTAGGACTATGAGGCAATGCCTGTTCAGTCCTAGGTAGCTCCCCCTGAGTTACTTGCTCCTCCCCCACAATACTTACTTGCTCCTTTTCAAGGTTAACTTGTTCCTTCTTAAGGATAACTTGCTCCCCCTCTAAGTCTGCTTTCTCCCCCTCAAATTTAGTTTGCCCTAAATCAGGGAATAATTCTTCAAGAGTGAACTCTTGTTGAGTAGGGAATGGAGATACTCTTATCTCTGGAGCATGATCAGTAGCAGATGTATCCTCCATGATAACATCTTGAGCTTGACTGTGTAGTTGAGTTGACTGGTCAACATCAATCAAAGATTCAGTTAGAAATTCATCCTTATCATTAAGAATTGATTGATTAACCTCATGTATTACCTTAAGTATAGTTTGTATAGCCATATCACTTTCCAAGTGTATTGGCTCTTCCTCAACATGAGGCTCCCCCTAGAGTGGATCCAGGTGGATGGGGCTAGCAGATGGTTGCTCCTCATGCCTTTGTGCATCTTCATTTCTTACTTCTATTACTGGTGACTTTCCAGCATTTTCAGCCTCCTCCTCATTAGAACTGTAAGCTGCTTGCTCCTCTGAACTACTGGAAGGTTCAGGAGCCATTGTGGTTTTCTTCTGCTTCCTTTGTGGAGGAGCTTCCTTCTTTGGAGTAGGCATGTCCTTAGTTAATACCCTCTCCCACCTGGAGATGATCCTGATGTTCATCCTTCTCATGTGATTTATCTTAGTCCCAGCTGACTGTTCCATCACTTCAGGTATTATTCCAGCTAAATACAAGCTCACAATTCTTCCCAGATTTGGCTTCTTCATACTTTCCTTAATATTTTCAAAAATAACTTCTGACCAATCTGTGTTTAGTCTATAGATGATTCTGGTCATAAGGCTGAACATATAGGCAGAAATCCTATCATGCCCCTGACTTACAGAGAATCGCTTTTCCTACAACTTCAGACAAGAACTTCCCTTGCATATTCATGCCTTTCCTGTTCAAAGCTGAGCCAATCTTCATGGTGGAATCCAGTCCACACCATTGAAGTGCTTCCCTTAGCTTAGATGCGGGTACATCTTCTTCTTCTTGTGTTCTTGGCAGGTGAAGAACTTTCCTTAAACTCTTTTGGGTGATTTTCACCTTTACTCCATGGACTGTGGATCTAATTTTGTGTCCAGTTTGATCTATGGTAGCACCAAAGAATTCTAGTGTTTCTTTCTTCCAAATTTTAGTTGGTTCAGAAACTAAGAATTCCAGACCATTTTCAGTTATTAGGGTTATTACTCCTGTAATTTCTGATTTTGCTCCATCAAATGCGTTCCGAACCAGTTCGTATCCTTCATTGACATTGTCCTTAATCTTTGGCGCCATGGTTGTTGAGAGAAATCTGATGTGAGGGAAGAGAGTTTGTCGACACTAGATTCTGGTCTCAAGAATCTAGAAAGCGTGTCGACACAAAGAAGGTCAAAAGGCGTGTCAACAATCACTGAATGTGTCGACACTGTTGAAAAGTGTCGGCACAGACTGCTTAAGTCTAGACAATGGTGTTGACTTCTATGTGTCGACACCAATTATGATGTGTCGACACAAATATCCTTAACTGACGACTCAGTGTTTGAGTGTCGACACAGACATCAGCATGTGTCGACACCACTTTCCTTACGTGTCGACAACACTTCTCTGTATCGACACCGTTTTGTTGGATATGTCGACACAGTTTTACTTAGCCAAGTTTGTTAAACTAATCTATGTTCAACATTCCTAATTCAATTTTAAACTTATTGAATTTAGTTTCATCTAGAGGCTTAGTAAACATATCTGCAATTTGATAATCCGTTTTGACAAATTCTAGTGAGATGTCCTCTTTCTCTACATATTCTCTAAGAAAATGGTATCTAATTTCTATATGCTTAGTCCTACTATGTGAAACATGATTATTAGCAATAGAAATAGCGCTTGTAGAATCACAAAGCAAAGGTGTTCTACTTACCTGAATACCATAGTCTTCTAGCTGGTGCTGAATCCACAACAGCTGTGCACAGCAACTTCCTACTGCCACATATTCAGACTCTGTTGTGGAAATTGCCACACTAGTCTGTTTTTTACTGCTCCAAGACACCAATCTTCCTCCTAGAAATTGACAGGTGCTTGTAGTGCTTTTTCTATCTTCTTTGCACCTGCAAAGTCTGCATCTGAATAGCCCATTAGTAGAAAATCTCTATTCCTAGGATACCAAAGGCCTAGATTAAGTATGCCCTTAAGATATCTCAAAATCCTTTTTACTGCAGTAAGATGAGATTCTTTAGGGCAGGATTGGTACCTAGCACAGACACATGTAGCATACATGATATCTGGTCTACTAGCAGTCAGATATATGAGGGAGCCAACTATCCCTCTATACAAAGTTTCATCTACAGGTTTCCCTGCATCATCTTTGCTTAGAGACATACTTGACCCCATAGAAGTTCTCATGGTAGTGGATGATTCCATACCATACTTCTTAATTAACTTCAAGGAGAACTTAGACTGAGATATGGACAAGCCCTCTTCAGGCTGTCTTACTTGGAGACCCAAGAAGAACTTAAGTTCTCCCATACGGCTCATTTCAAATTTTCCTTGCATAAGTTTTGCAAACTTTCTACAAAGATTACTTTTAGTAGACCCAAATATTATGTCATCAACATATATTTGGACTAGGATTATCTTTCCTTTAGACTCCCTAAGGAATAGAGTCTTATCTATTTTCCCCCTTGAGAATTTGTTCTCAATGAGGAAAGTAGATAGGGTTTCATACCAAGCCCTTGGAGCTTGTTTTAACCTATACAAAGCTTTCCTAAGTCTATAGACATAAGTAGGATAGAGTAGATCAACAAAACCTGGGGGCTGCTTTATATAGACCTCCTCTTTTAAGTCTCCATTTAAGAATGTAGACTTAACATCCATCTGGAATACTTTGAAGTCTT
Source organism: Platanthera guangdongensis (assembly GCA_039583875.1). Taxonomy (NCBI): domain Eukaryota; kingdom Viridiplantae; phylum Streptophyta; class Magnoliopsida; order Asparagales; family Orchidaceae; genus Platanthera; species Platanthera guangdongensis. The sequence continues at coordinate 12,773,526 of CM077161.1, read as the reverse complement.
GATATGCTGCATAGGCTAGGAATAACCTGATAACTTCCAGTCTTGCCACAGGGGAAAAAGTCTGATCAAAGACTATGCCCTCCTCCTATATGTATCCTTTTGCAACAAGTCTTGCTTTGTTCTTCACAATGATCCCACTCTCATCCAGTTTGTTCCTAAAGATCCACTTTGTTCCAATGATGTTGTGGTCTTTTGGTTTAGGAACTAACTTCCAGACCTTGCACCTTCTGAACTGATTCAGCTCCTCTTGCATGTCATCAATCCAATGTGGGTCTAGAACAGCTTATTCAAATTTCTTGGGTTCCACTTGAGATAAGAAGCTAGAGCAAAGAACTGTGTTCAGATTCCTGCTCCTTGTTTGTACTCTTTATCTTGGATCACTAATTATCTGATTAGTTGGATGATCCTTTAAGTGTCTAGTAGCTGGAGGTAGTCTATCTTCAGGTTGAACACCTCCAGTCTCTTCATTATGCTGCACCTCTTGGTTTTCATCAGCATCTGGAGAGTCTTGTACTCCCCCTGGACAGCAGCCACCATTTTCCACTTCCTGATTTGCAGTTGAATCTTCTGTAATGGTAAGCTTGTCCATTCTCTCATTTATACCTATAGAACTTCAAAAACTACTTGACAACTCATTGTTAATAAGTCTTGTCTCATCAAAGACAACATGTACAGACTCTTCTACAACTTGAGTAATCAAGTTGTAGACCATATAAGCCTTACTATTGTTGTTGTACCCAACAAATATCCCATCTTTGGATTTGGCAGCAAACTTAGTTAGATAAGACTTGCCATTGTTAAGGACATAACACTTGCAACCAAAGATTCTAAAATAGGATAAGTTTGGTTTTCTGCCTTTCATAATCTCATAGGGAGTCTTTTTGTGGCTTTTGGTGATAGAAGCCCTATTGATCACATGACATGCAGTGTTTACTACCTTAGCCCAGAAGTATTCTGCGAGAGAAGTGTCACTCAATAGAGCTCTACCAGCCTCAATCAGTGTTCTATTCTTCCTTTTAGCAATACCATTTTGTTGTGGTGTTTTATGTGAGGAGAATTCTTGAAAAATCCCAAATTCTTCACACAGTCTTGTCATACTCTCAGATTGAAATTCAGTGTCATGGTCACTTCTGATTTTGACCACTGTACTGTCCAGCTCATTCTGAATTTGTTTGACAAAACTATATAAAACATTTGGGGTTTCAGATTTTTGTCTCAGAAAGAACACCCATGAATATCTAGAATAGTCATCTACCACCACAAAAGTGTAGACCTTCCTACCTAGACTATGAACTGGCATAGGACCAAATAGATCCATATGCAAGAGGTATAGATACCTCACTGAATCCTTGTTTTCAAGGCTATGAAAGGAGGATTTGGTCTGCTTGCCTTTTTGACAAGCTGAGCATATCCCATCCTTTATACACTTAACTTGAAGACCATTCCTTACTAACTCTTTGTTAAAGAGTTGGCTAATAGTCTTGTAGTTAAGATGTGCCAGCCTCTTGTGCCATTTAACACAATGAGAGGCTCTCTCATCAGCTACAAGACAAATAGGAGAAACATTATTCTCACACTCAAAGTTAAGACAGTACACATTTCTTTTTCTATATCCTGTCAATATGACCTTTTGATCACTTGACCTTTGATATGACAACCATTCTTGACAAATGAAATGTCATAACTTAAATCACTCAGCTGACTTATGCTAATTAGGTTGTGTTTTAAACCCTTTACATAGGCCACTTGAGTGATTGTAACTGAGTTATTAGAAATGTTACCAAAACCTTTGATGACTCCCTTTTCAGAACCACCAAAGATATCTTTAGGTCCATTCAGCATAGGTGAGTAGTCCTTCAGCAATCCCCTTGTTCCAGTCATATGCCTGGAACATCCACTATCCAAGTACCATATAGGGGCATGGCAACCTGGACTCACCTGCAATAAAGATTACTTAACCTTAGAACCCAAATAACTTTTGGGTCCTTGGTACAAGTTAGTCTGAACTTTAACAAATCTGCCTGCAGCTTTTCTAACAGGCAGACTGCTACTCTCCTTGACACTGATATTGTGCCAACAGTCTAAGGCAAAATGGCCTATCTTGCCACAGTACCAGCACTCAAACTTATTATACCTTTGTTTAGGTACAACTTTAGCTGAATTATTAGTAGCAGATCTATTGTTCTGTGCTGGGGCATTGCCTTTTTTATTGGACTTAGTAGTCCATGCAGTTCTCTTAAACCCTAATCCTGCCTTACCCTTATGAGACACAAACTCATCAATCAAGGGTAATACAGATTTTGGCTTAGAAAAAATAGCCACAATCTTCTTCTCTTTCTGAAGTCTGTTTTCCAGACTTTTAATCTGATCATTTTTAAATGTGATTGTTCCCATTTTGTTGGGTACATTGGTTATAATGTACCTGATCTGAAGAAGCCTCACCCAACTCAATGATATACATCAAAAATGTATTTGATGTGTTTTGAGTTTACTTGTGCAGGCTAAGTATTTACAGGAAAGAAGGAAAAGTTTATAAGTCCATGTGTCGACACCCAGAAGAAAAGTGTCGACACTTAATAAGACTTGTGTCGACACCCAGGCAAGCAGTGTCGACACTTGGAGTATTTGTGTCGACACCAGGGATGCTGAGTCGACACCAGACAGAAAGTGTCGACACAAGGAGCTGTGTCGACACTCAATGAAGAAAAGCCAGTGAAGCAGTGTCGACACTTAACAGTTGTGTCGACACCCAGTGAAGCTGTGTCTACATCAAAAAGTGTCGACACAAGGAGCTGTGTCGACACTCAGCAAAAGTTAGCAGAGACTAAGTACAAGTGTCGACACCCAGAGCAATGTGTCGACACACAACAGAAGAGTCAACACTTGAAGAAAGTGTCGACACAAGGAGCTGTGTCGACACTTAGCAAAGATTAGCAAAGTTCAAGAATATTCTAAGTACAAGTGTCGACACTAAGGGGATGTGTCGACACTCAGCTGAAGTCTCGACAGAAGAAGAATGTGTCAACACAAGGAACTGTGTCGACACTCAACAAGTATCAACACTGAAGACATGTGTCGACACCAAGATGAAGAGTCGACACTTAACAGATTCAACACATGAAGATGTGTCGACACAAAGGTGTTGTGTCGACACTTAGAAGATTTCAGCAAAATACTGAAGTACAAGGACTTATGTCGACACACATTATCTGTGTCGACACATGAAGAAGAAGTAGTGTCGAGATATAAAATCTACAACACAAGGAGTTGTGTCGACACCTTGTAGGCTAGTGTCGACACTTAGACAACTTGTGTCGACACTTGGTATATAAGTGTCGACACTTAAAGACAGAAAGTCTCGACACTTGCAGACAGTTACAGAATTTTCAAGAACTGACTGGATGACTTGACAGCTGTCATTCCAGCCGGTCTACAGCACCTGTCAGAGTTGTCAGAATTCAGTTATAAACCGGACCAGCCGGTTACCATGAAGAAGGCCTATAAATAGGCTTATACTGTCTACAGAAACAGTTGTTCAGATTATTGATCAAGTGTTTAAACAAAGAAGATCTTGCTATTACTTGAAGAATCAAGTGCAGATCTAAGAAGTTGGAGAGAGAGAGCTCCATCCAAGAAATCAGTTGTTGGAACCAGACTGAGAAGAAGGGTTCAGATTTATTCTGAATCTTAAGTAGCAGAGATCAAGGATCAACTGCAGAAGGAGTCAATCTTATTGAGTTCTACATTCAAGAAGCTTTGAAGAAAGCCAAGTCAGATTAATTTCAGCTGAGTTCTTCCAAGAACTCATCAAGAAACTCACAACTCTCCTCTCTTGTCTCTGAGTTGCTGAGTTAACATTATTGTATTCATATTTTCTTGTAGGATCCTTTGGATCTGAGTCTTGTAAGCCTGTAATTATAAAGGCTGAGTGTAGGGCTTGAGTGCCTGAGTGTAGGAGATTGAAATCTCTGAGTGTATGCCTTGGTGGCTGAGTGTAGGCCTTGGTGGCTGAGTGTAGGCTTTGTGAAGAAGCTGAGTTGTAGGGCCTTGGGCCTGAGGTGTAGGAGCCTGTTTTGGGTTCTGAGATAGTGGAGGAGTTTTGGCCGAATCTAGTACACTGCTAGATAGGCGAAGGGGGAAAGTGGATGTACCCAAACCTTGGGGAACCACTATAAAACTGTGTGTCCACTGTGTGTTGTGGTTTGCTGTGATTGCTGTGTGATTGTTGTGCAAAAGTAGATATAAATCTATGTTAGAAACTGATTGCTTCCATAAAAAGTTAAAAAGATTCAAGTCACATATTCACCCCCCCCCCCTCTAGGTGTTTAGGTACAATATCTTTCAATTGGTATCAGAGGGAGGTTACTCAAAAGAGGACATAACTGTCTGAGTAGATCCTGATTGGCAGATTCAGTCTTAGTGAATTACAGAATCAAATTCAAGAACCATGGGTTCCACTGAGAATCACAAGGAATTGGGATACATGAAGTTACCCATATGTAGGAAAGAAATCTTTGGTATCTGGAAGGAAAGGGTGAGACTTTTTATGGAAGCCTCAGACCCTAGGATTTATATCACAGTAAAGGAAGGGCCATATGTGCCCATGAAGGTGTCAGTCTTAGATGCAAATCAAAGGACACCTAAAGATTTCTCTGAAATGACAAAGGATGAAATTGTTCTAGCCACTATGGATAAGAGGGCTCAGAACATAATAGTGAGTGTCATAGATGATGCAACTTTTCAGAATCTGATACACTGTAAGACAGCTAAAGAGATGTGGGATACACTTATTGTGTACATGGAGGGTTCTGAAGAAGTTAGGCAAGACAGAAAATCCTTGCTAAATCAAGAATATGAAAGTTTTAGACAAGGTAAGGCTGATATCATAACTGAGTGCTATAAGAAGTTCTACAGGATTGTGAATGAACTTATGTCCTATGGCAGAGAGTTCAGTAATTATGAACTCAATGACAAGTTTCTAAGGTCCCTAACAAAAGATTGGGACACCAAGATCTGTGCCATTAGGGAAATGGCAAAGTTGGCTGAAATTCCTCCACCAACACTATTTGGCAAACTGCTGTCTTATGAAATGCAGTTAATGGTGAGAAAAGAAGAGGAGAAATCAACAAAAAATGAACACAAGGAAAGGACAGTGGCCTTCAAAACAGAAGCCCCCAGAAAGTACAGAAGTAAGTCACCAACTCCACCTCCAAAAGCAGCAGAATCTGAGTCAGATGAGTCAGTCAGCAGGAAATCTGAAAGCAGTGAAAGTGATGAGGACTTTGCTGCCTTCACAAGACATTTCCAGAAGTTCTTAAAGAAGAAACAGTGGAGGACAAGGCCATCTACTTCACAAAGAAAAGAAGACTATTATCAAGATAAAAAGTCTTCAAAGAAAGACATGAAAAAGACTAAGTCTGGCAAGGCAACTCTTTCAAAAATAGTTTGCTATTGTTGTAATAGACAAGGTAATGTTGTTGCAGATTGTCCAGAAAAAAGGAAGGAATCTAGTGACAAGAAAAAGACTCAATACAAGGGAAAGAAGGAGAAGTCTTTTGTTGCCAAAAAGGACAAGAGCCTGTCAGATATCTCTTCTTCAGAAACTGAGTCAGATGCTGAGGCATATATATGGCTGTTTGCTGAGGAGGAAGAAGAAGAGTTCATCCAAATTATGAATTCTATATATGAACAAGAAGACTGTCAGTGCCAAGGGCTAATGGCATTGACTGAAAGTGACAAAATCCTGGAGCAGCCAGGACCCAGTAAGGTACAAAGTTCAACTTTAAGTTCAGTTTCTTGTGCCAGTACAGAATCAGATTCATCATCATCAAATGATGAGAGTGCATCTGAGTCTGAAGAGGATATTCATCAGTTAATAGATGAATATAAAGTTCTATTGCAAGCTTATAAGAAGAGCAAGTCCCTAGCCAAAAGTCAGGCAAAGGAAATTGCTACTCTCAAAGCTGCTGCAACTGAGTTTGAGAAGTTATTTGATCAAAAGCTTAATGAGATAGCCAGACTGAAGCACATAACTGTGATTCAGATGGGAACTATATCATTTAAAAATGATCAAATCAAGAGTCTGGAGATTAATCTTCAGAAGGAGAAGGACTTAGTTGCTAGGTTTTCTAAACTAAAGTCTGTTTTACCCATAATTGATGAATTTGTTCATCACAAAGGTAAAGCTGGACTGGGATTTATTAGACCTGGAAGGACTGTTCAGTCCAAGTCCAAGTCCAAGGGCAAAGCCCCAACACTCAACAAGCCAGCTGTGGATAAAACAGCAAAGACAGTACCTAAGCAAAGTTACAATAAGTTTGAGTGTTGGTGTTGTGGCAAGGTAGGCCACTTTGCAATGGACTGTTGGCACAATGCTAGTGCCAAAGTGAGTAGCAAACTGTCTGTAGGAAAGCCTGCAGGTAGCTTTGTCAGGATGCAAACTAACAAGTACCAAGGACCCAAGAATTCTTTGGGTTCTAAGGTTCACTAATCTGTTTTGCAGGTGAGTCCAAGTGGCCATGCACCAATATGGTACTTGGACAGTGGATGTTCCAGACATATGACTGGAACAAAGGAATTACTATGGGACTACATTCCAATCAAAGATGGTCCAAAAGTCACCTTTGGTGGTTCTGAAAAAGGAATCATCAAAGGGTTTGGTAACATTTCTAGTAACTTGGTTACCATTACTCAAGTGGCTTATGTTAAAGGGTTGAAACACAACCTAATAAGTATAAGTCAATTAAGTGATGTAGGGTATGACATCTCATTTGTTAAGAATGGTTGTCATATCAAGAGGTCAACTGATCAAGAGATCATTTTGACAGGTTATAGAAAGAGGAATGTCTACTGCCTAGACATTATGTGTGAGACCAATGGTTCTCAAGTGTGTCTTGTAGCTGATGAGAAAGTCTCTCATTGTGTCAAATGGAACAAGAGGCTAGCCCATCTAAACTACAAGACAATTGGCAAACTCTTTAGTAAAGAGTTAGTGAGGAATGGTCCTCAAGTTAAGTGTGTTAAAGATGGTATTTGCTCAGCTTGTCAAAAGGGCAAGCAGACTAGATCCACCTTTAGAAGCATTGAAAACAAAGATGATGTGAGGTGCTTATACCTCTTGCATATGGATCTCTTTGGTCCAATGCCAGTTCACAGCCTAGGTAGGAAAGTCTATACCTTTGTAGTTGTAGATGACTACTCAAGGTTTTCCTGGGTGTTCTTCCTTAGACAGAAATCTGAAACACCCAATGTCTTCTATAGCTTTGTTAGACAAATTCAGAATGAACTCAATAGTACAGTGGTCAAAATAAGAAGTGACCATGGTACTGAGTTTCAGTCTGATAGCATGACAAAACTATGTGAAGAATTTGGGATATTTCAATAGTTTTCTTCACCTAGAACACCTCAGCAAAATGACATTGCTGAAAGGAAGAATAGAACCTTGATTGAGGCTGGTAGGACCCTATTAAGTGATACATCACTACCAGAATACTTCTGGGCTGAGGCAGTGAATACTGCATGTCATGTTATTAATAGGGCTATCATTACTAAAAGCCTCAACAAGACCCCCTATGAGGTTGTGAAAGGCAGGAAACCAAACTATCCTACTTCAGGATCTTTGATTGTAAGTGCTTCATACTTAACAATGGAAAGTCTTACTTGACTAAGTTTGCTGCCAAGTCCCAAGAGGGAATTTTTGTTGGGTACAGCAACAATAGTAAGGCTTATAGAGTCTACAACTTGACAACATAAGTTGTAGAAGAGACTGTACATGTAGTATTTGATGAAACTAGACTTATTAACAATCAGTTGTCTAGTAGTGTATGCAGCCCTACAGGTATAACTAAGAAGATGGACAAGCTCATAATTGAAGAAGAACCTACTGCAAGACAGCATGTAGAAGACAGTGGTTGTTGTCTAGGGGGAGAACTACATGTACCAAATGCAGATGAAGTTCAAGGAGTACAGCATGATGAAGAAGTTGAAGAAGTTCAACCTGAAGCCAGGATACCTCCAGCCAATAGGCATCTTAGAGATCATCCAGCTGAGCAAATCATTGGTGATCCAAGACAAGGGGTACAAATAAGGAGCAGAAACCTAAATGCAGCAATCTACTCCAGCTTTCTATCCCAAGTTGAACTAAAGAAGTTTGAAGAAGCCATCCTAGACCCTCATTGGATTGAGGCAATGCAAGAAGAACTCAATCAGTTCAAAAGGTGCAAGGTCTGGGAGCTTGTTCCTAAACCTAAAGACCACAATATAATTGGAACCAAGTGGATCTATAGGAACAAGATGGATGAACAAGGAGTCATCATTAAGAACAAAGTAAGATTGGTTGCTAAAGGATATAGACAGGAAGAAGGTATTGACTTTGATCAAACCTTTGCTCCAGTAGCCAGACTGGAAGCCATAAGGATGTTCCTGGCCTATGCAACCTTTCAAGGATTCAAAGTTTTTCAAATGGATGTCAAGTCAGCATTTCTGAATGGTAATCTTAAAGAGGAAGTCTATGTGGAACAACCATCAGGTTTTGTTGATTCAACTCTACCTAATCATGTCTATAGACTTAGGAAAGCTTTATATGGGTTAAAGCAAGCCCCTAGGGCTTGGTATGAAACCTTGTCTAGTTTCCTCATTGAGAATAAGTTCACAAGGGGGAAAATAGACAAGACTCTATTTCTTAGGGAATCTAGAGGCAAAGTTATACTAGTACAAATATATGTAGATGACATTATATTTGGGTCTACTTAAAGTAGCCTTTGCAAAACGTTTGCAAAACTAATGCAAGGTCAATTTGAGATGAGTAGTATGGGAGAGCTAAAGTTCTTCTTGGGTCTCCAAGTAAGACAGACTGAGAATGGTTTATCCATATGCCAGTCCAAGTTCACCCTAGAACTCATAAAGAAGTATGGTATGGATTCATCCAGCACCATGAAGACTCCTATGGGGTCAAGTATGTCTCTTAGCAAGGATGATGCAGGGAAACCTGTGGATGAAACATTGTATAGAGGGATAGTTGGCTCCCTATTATATTTGACTGCAAGTAGATCAGATATCATGTATGATACATGTGTCTGTGCAAGGTATCAAGCCTGCCCTAAAGAGTCTCATTTGACAGCAGTCAAAAGAATATTGAGATATCTAAAGGGCACTCCTTATCTAGGCCTCTGGTACCCTAGGAATGGGGATTTTGAACTAACAGGTTATTCTGATGCAGACTTTGAAGGATGCAAAGAAGACAGAAAAAACACTACTGGAACCTGTCAATTCCTAGGTGGAAGACTGATTTCATGGAGTAGCAAAAAGCAAACAAGTGTGGCTATCTCCACTGCAGAATCAGAGTATGTGGCTGCAGGAAGTTGTTGTGCTCAACTTCTGTGGATACAACATCAGCTTGAGGACTATGGATTTCAGGTAAGTAGAACTCCACTCTTCTGTGATTCTACTAGTGTTATTTCAATTGCACATAATCCTATTTCCCATAGTAGAACTAAACATATAGAGATAAAATATCATTTTCTTAGGGAGCATGTAGAGAAAGAAGATATTTTACTGGAATATGTTAAAACTGATAATCAATTAGCTGATATGTATACTAAGCCCCTAGAAGAAACTAAGTTCAATAGGTTTAAAATTGAACTAGGTATGATAAACTTAGAGTAAGTTTATAGTATTGGAAATGGCTAAGTAAAAAGGTGTCGACACACAGAGATATCTGTGTCAACACAGAAAAGTGGTGTCGACACTTCAAGAACAAGGTGTCGACACATCTAGGAAGTTGGTGTCGACACTTCAGAATATTAGTGTCGACACATGACAAGTAGGTGTCGACACATCCAAGGTGGTGTCGACACTTAAGTTTTACTCAGAATTCTCTAAGTAAAGTCTCGACTAAATGTCGAGTTGAGTGGTGTCGACACATAAACAAGTGTCGACACATATTATCTGTTGACTAAACTTGTGTCGACACTTATGTGTCGAGACATTATAAGTCAGTGTCGACACTTATCGACAGTGTCGACACAATTCAAGTTAGCTGCCCGCCTTTTCATCTTCAAACCTAGAAAGGTATAAATAGGATTTTACCTTAGTCTGTCGACACGCTTTCAAAAGTTTCGAGACCAAAACTTGTGTGTCGATACCTCTCTTCTCTCCAGTCAAATTCTTCAAACCCTAATGGCGCCAAAGCTTGAGGAGAACATCAACGAAGGCTATGAGCTGGTGCGCAATGCTTTTGATGATGCCGACCAAGAAATCAAGACTGTAGTAACCCTAGTAGCAGACTCAGGGTTAGAATATCTTGTTTCAGAGCCCACAAAGATCTGGAAGAAGGAAGTTTTGGAATTCCTCAATGGAGCTAAGGTAGACGACACTGGATTCAAGATCAAGTCCAGGGTCCACGGTGAGAAGGTTAAGGTCTCTTCCAAAAGTCTGAGAAATATTCTTCAGTTGCCTAGAACTAAAGAAGAAGATGAAGTTACAGCTTCAAAGACCAGAGAAGCTCTAACTTGGTGTGGACTAGATTCTCAAATGAAAATTGGATCCGTTTTCAATAGGAAAGGCATGAACAGCCAAGGGAAATTCATGTCTGAAATTGTTGGCAAAGTGTTATTGAGCAAACCTGGAGGGCATGATAGGATATCTGCCTATATGTTCAGCATAATGACCAGGATAATCTTCAATCTGAAAACTGACTGGTTTGTAGTGATCTTTGAGAAGATCAAGGAAAGCCTGAAGAAGCCCAACCTGGGCAGAATCTTAAGTCTATACCTTGCTGGAAGTATACCAGAGGTTATGCAACAAGCTGCAGGCAGTAAAATCAACCATATGAGAAAGATGTATATGAGGATCTTCTCCAGATGGGACAGGGTGTTGTCTAAGGAGATGCCAACCCCTGAGAAAGTAATTCCTGAGAAAGTATCTCCTCAAAAGAAGAAAAGGAAAACTGCCCCGGTGGCTCAAGTGTCCACTAGCAGCTCTGACAGTAAAGAGCAAGTGGTCTTCACACCTGATGTTGAAGACACTGGAACTGAAGTAATTGTTGATAGGCTGGGGGAGCTACCACCAGCTAGCCCCTTACACCAGGATCAAATCCAGGGGGAGCCACTAGTTGTGGAAGAGCCAACTCCACTGGCAAGTGAGCAAGCTACAACCACAATACTAGAGGTAATCACTGAGCTTAATGCTTTAGTTTTTCCTTTAGAGGATACTGATTTGTCTGATATTTATCAGCAACCACAGACTGATAATCAAGTCCCAGATGTTGTAATACAAGACACATCTGTTGCAGCTCCAATAGTATCTGATTCAGTGGTAGATGAGCAAAGAATTTCTCCTGCCCATTCTCCACAAGAAATTACAATGGAAGATTTATTTCTTAATCTGGATCAAGAAGATTTTGACAAAGATGCAGCTGCTGAGGGGGAGAATGCTCCACTTGAGGGGGAGCAAGTAGTATTTGTTGAAGAGCCTGCTAGGCAAGAGACTGAAAAGCCCCAAGCTGTTGAGGAACTACCAAAGGAAAGGGTAGATATAGCCAGCACCTCAGCATCTGAAGATGAGGAGACTACAAGGGCTAAGAAAAAGAAATTTCAAGTTTTCAAAAGAAGAAGTCAGAGTTATAAGAAGGCTTTACAAATCATAGCCCCACAGCCTATATCACAGCCAGCTCCAACTGTTGATTATAGTGCTTTAATGGTTGCAATGCAAATTAAGCTTGATGAGCACAGGCAGACCATTGAGAAGTATGTGGATGAAGGGTAGAAATCATTGCAATTTGATCTTGCCCAGGATATCAAGTCAATAAGATTTGAGATGAATCTTAATAAGAAGGAGATGACCGACTGCTTCCACAAAGGGGGAATGCAGTGGTGTACTTATCTACACATCAAGAAAAGATTAAAGCACAAGTTGATGACTTTGCAGTCAAGCAAGGCTATGTACTTGAAAATCAAATTAGGATGAATGATAATTTGACTGCATCTCACAATGCTATAGTCACAGAGCTGAAGAATCTAGCTGCAGGGCAGACTCCAGCTACAGCAAAAGCAGATTTTGACAAAGTATTCCAAGAAGAAATAACTGATGTTAAGACTGCCATCCAAGATTCTCAAAAGTTGATAACTGACAAACTCCAAAGGTTAAAACCTTTCTTTAAAGATGGAGTTAATTATTTGGATAATCAAGTGAGATTTCAGAAAGATGATGTCAGAGATCATATAGAAAGAGAAGTCATAAAGGGGGAGAGGGTTTTAGTCAAAGCCAGCTCTGATCATGCCAAGTGAATATCAAATTCTATCAGAGCAACTCTTGGATATCCTCCTCTTTGTGATGATGATAATGTGGCAGAATCTGGCATTAATCATGCATATCTAGGAGGGGAGCAACCTGAAGTGGCTCAAGTCATCTACCCTCCTCCAGATTTTGACATGATACATGCTGATATACAGTCTATGTATAGCCCACCTGGGGGTAAGGACAATGTCATTATTGAGAACGTTGTTCAGCCAATATCTGAAGTTATGCAAGAAGCACTGCAGAAAGAAGAAGAGACTAGATTGTCTAAGAAGAGGTTTAGGGAACAAGCTGAACAAAGACCAGACTTTGAGCAGTGGAGCCCTACCTCAAGAAACATTATTTTGACTGCCTGGAAAGCTGCAAAAGATAATGTGCATGACAGGAACAAATGGTTTTCTGAGGATGAATGGAGAAAACATGAGACAAGGCAGGAGGCTATAGTCCAATATAGAAGAAAGGCCAAGATGGGAAAGCTACCTCCTACTGCCCAGGAGCCTAGCAAGTACTTTCCCAAGCCTTATCACTACTTTGAGAGGAAAAAGATCAAAGCAGAAGAGCAAAAGAAAAAGGAGCTGAAAGGTAAGAAGCCTGCTGAAACAGAAGATGCTGAAGCCCCTGTGCAAGCAAGGATAAAATCTGGAAAAGGGATAGTGATCAAAGATGCTGATCAAGAATAGCATAGAAATTTTCTTAAGTTTACTATGTAATCTTTTGATGATAAATAATCTATAAACTTTTGAAATATGAATATGACAAAGTATTGGAACAATGTATTGTGTGATAAATTTTGCTGTGTGTTAAATTTATTTCAAAATTGTTCTGAGATGTTATCTGTATATGCATGTTTGTTTAACACATGTGATGTACTTTCCTGTTTACATAATCCTGTTTTACATCATTTTGTATTTTTATTATGAATGGTGTATATCATTGACTAAGGGTTATGACTTCTCCAAATAGGGGGAGATTGTTGGGTACATTGGTTCTAATGTACCTGATTTGAAGAAGCCTCACCCAACTCAATGATAAACATCAAAAATGTATTTGATGTGTTTTGAGTTTACTTGTACAGGCTAAGTATTTACAGGAAAGAAGGAAAAGTTTTTAAGTCCATGTGTCGACACCCAGAAGAAAAGTGTCGACACTTAAGAAGACTTGTGTCGACACCCAGGCAAGCAGTGTCGACACTTGGAGTATTTGTGTCGACACCAGGGATGCTGAGTCGACACCAGACAGAAAGTGTCGACACAAGGAGCTGTGTCGACACTCAATGAAGAAAAGCCAGTGAAGTAGTGTCGACACTTAACAGATGTGTCGACACCCAGTGAAGCTGTGTCTACATCAAAAAGTGTCGACACAAGGAGCTGTGTCGACACTCAGCAAAAATCAGCAGAGACTAAGTACAAGTGTCGACACCCAGAGCAATGTGTCGACACACAACAGAAGAGTCAACACTTGAAGAAAGTGTCGACACAAGGAGCTGTGTCGACACTTAACAAAGATTAGAAAAGTTCAAGAATATTCTAAGTACAAGTGTCGACACTAAGGGGGGATGTGTCGACACTCAGCTGAAGTCTCGACAGAAGAAGAATGTGTCAACACAAGGAGCTGTGTCGACACTCAACAAGTATCAACACAACACGAAGACATGTGTCGACACCAAGATGGAAAGAGTCGACACTTTAATAGATTCAACACATGAAGATGTGTCGACACAAAGGTGTTGTGTCGACACTTAGAAGATTTCAGCAAAATACTGAAGTACAAGGACTTGTGTCGACACACATTATCTGTGTCGACACATGAAGAAGAAGTAGTGTCGAGATATAAAATCTACAACACAAGGAGTTGTGTCGACACCTTGTAGGCTAGTGTCGACACTTAGACAACTTGTGTCGACACTTGGTATATAAGTGTCGACACTTAAAGACAGAAAGTCTCGACACTTGCAGACAGTTACAGAATTTCAAGAACTGACTGGATGACTTGACAGCTGCCATTCCAGCCGGCTACAGCACCTGTCAGAGTGTCCAATTCAGTTATAACCGGACCAGCCGGTTACCATAAAGAAGGCCTATAAATAGGCTTATACTGTCTATAGAAAGAGTTGTTCAGATTATTGATCAAGTGTTTAAACAAAGAATATCTTGATTCCTTGAAGAATCAAGTGCAGATCTAAGAAGTTGGAGAGAGAGAGCTCCATCCAAGAAATCAGTTGTTGGAACCAGACTGAGAAGAAGGGTTCAGATTTATTCTGAATCTTAAGTAGCAGAGATCAAGGATCAACTGCAGAAGGAGTCAATCTTATTGAGTTTACATTCAAGAAGCTTTGAAGAAAGCCAAGTCAGATTGATTTCAGCTGAGTTCTTCCAAGAAACTCATCAAGAAACTCAACTCTCTCTCTCTTGTCTCTGAGTTGCTGAGTAAACATTATTGTATTCATATTTTCTTGTAGGATCCTTGGATCTGAGTCTTGTAAGCCTGTAATTATAAAGGCTGAGTATAGGGCTTGAGTGCCTGAGTGTAGGAGATTGAAATCTCTGAGTGTAGGCCTTGATGGCTGAGTGTAGGCCTTGGTGGCTGAGTGTAGGCTTTGTGAAGAAGCTGAGTTGTAGGGCCTTAGGCCTGAGGTGTAGGAGCCTGTTTGGGGTTCTGAGATAGTGGAGGAGTTTTGGCCGAACTCTCTTAGTACACTGCTAGACAGGCAAGGGGGAAAGTGGATGTATGCCCAAAACTTGCGGGTCACCACTATTATTTTGTGTGTACACTGTGTGTTGTGGATCTTTGTTCTTGCTGTGCATTGCTTTTTTATTGCTAGTAGTCCAAAAGTAGATATATATCTGTGTTTACCCTTTTGATTGCTGCCATACAAGGGTTAATAAGATTAAATAGCCACCTATCTTCTCCACTTTCCAGACCTCTAGGGTTTAGGTAAATATCTTTCCCATTTGAATAACAGTTATGTTCTTCAATCTGGCAAATCTCATTCAACTTTTGATCAAGCAACTTTTCTGAATCAGATGCAGCCAACTTAAGATCTGCAATTTCCTTAGCCTGAGTTTGGCTAGGTTTTTGCTTTCTTTAGTGCTGCAACAAGTACCCATAATCATCTATCAGCTGATGAATATCACCTTCAGACTCAGACCCATCCACATCACTTGATGCAATGTTGTTGACTTGACCCAGTACTATAATCTGATTTCTAGAAAAACATTGTACCTTACTAGGACCAGGCCTGGTCCTAGCACTTGTCTTCTTCTAACACAGCCATCAGTCCTTGCACTGATGGTCTTCTTGTTCATAGATTAGAGTTCAGCACTTGCAGAAACACATCTTCTTCATCTGCTACATATAGACCAATGTATGCCTCAGCTTCATTTCTAACTTGAAGATGATTTGTCTGTCAAGCTCTTCTCCTTCTTAGCAACAAAGGATTTCTCCTTCTTGCTCTGTGTTGAATCTTCTTTTTATCAGCAGACTCTTTTCTTTTGTCTGGACACTCAGCCACAACATGTCAGGTCTATTACAGCAGTAGCAAAACTATCTTTGATGTTGTACATTTGCTTGGCTTAGACCTGCTCCTGTCCTTCCTGGATGACTCCTCTTTTTGATAATAGTCATCCTTAGCTGAGATGTGGAGGGCTTAGACTTCACAGCTTCTTCTTCAGGAATCTCTGAAACTGCCTTATGAAGGCTGCAATGTCTTGATCTGCGTCACTGCTGTCTGAACTTTGGTTGTCTGAATTATCTGAAGCAATTTCAGCAACTATCTTAGGAGGTGATGAAGACATCCTCCTATTCTTTCCTATTGGCTTTAACTTGAAGGCCACAAACTTTTCTCTATGCTCCCCTTTTGCACTTTTCTCTTCCTCTTTCCTAGTCATCAGCTGCATCTCATATGACAGCAATTTTCCAAACAAAGTTGAGGAGAGATATCTGCAAGTTTGGCCACTTCCCTAATGCACAAATCTTAGTGTCCCAATCTTTATCAAGGATCTTAGGAAATTATCATTCAGTTCATATTTACTGAAGTTTATTCCATAGGACATCAGCTCATTTACGATTATATAGAACTTTTTATACACTCTAGTTATACTGTCAGACTTTCCTTGTCTAAAACTCGCATATTCCTGGTTCAGCATAGAATTTCTATCTTGTCTGACTTCTTCAGAACCCTCCATGTAGACTATCAAAGTATCCCACATTTCCTTGGAGGTCTTGTAGTGAATTAAATTTTGAAAGGTTGAATATCATCTAGGCACTTACTATGATATTTTGGGCTCTTTTATCCATAGTTGCCAGGATATCTCATCCTTAGTCATCTCTGAAAAATCCTGGGAATTCATTGGTTTGCATCTAGAACTGATAACTTCATTGGAATATAAGGACCTTCCTTTACTGTAATGTAGATCCTTGGATCAGAATCCTCCATAAACAGTCTGACCTTTCTCTCCATATTCCAAATATCTCCTTCCTGCATTTGGGTAATTTCATAGAAACCTAGTTCCTTATGATTTTCTCCTGAACCCATTTTCTTGATCTTGAATCTGCTTATGGATCTAACTCAGACTGTTAAGTCCTTCCTTTGAGCAACTGGCTCTGATACCACTTGAAAGAATTGGTTTCAGATAACCTAATACACCTAGAGGGGGGTGAATAGGTTCAAATCCTTTTTATTTTAAGGCAGATAATAAACTCTAGTTTTCTGTTGATTATACTGTTAACATAGAAAACACATCACAGAAATTATATCCAATCACAGAGTGCACAGGATTTATAGTGGTTCCCTAATATTGGGTACATCCACTTTCCCCATTCGCCTATCTAGCAGTGTGCTAGATTCGGCCTAACTTTTCTCTTCACCTCAGATCCGTAGATCTTATAGCTCAGAACCCAATCAAGGTTCCTACAACTCAGAGTGAGTCCACACTCCTACAGCTTAGGCACAAGCCCTACTCAGCCTTCAACAAAGGCCTACACTCAGAGATAAAACAATCAGGCTCACACTACCTCAGGCTCACAGCCTTCATAACAGCCTCATCAAGGCCTACCACTACAAGGACCTAAATCTCCTACAACGCAGCCTTTATAAATTAGGCTTACAATCTCAGATCTTTAAAAGATCCTACAGAAAATAGATTTAAATTTATAATTAACCACCACCAGATAGAGAGAGAAGGGATGGATGGTTTCTTGATCAGTTCTTTGAAGAAACAGATGGCAGAGAACAACCACTCTTAGCTTTCTGCAAAGCTTCTTGAATCTGAACTCAGTAGGGTTGATCTCTGTGAAGTTGATCTTCAATCAGCTCCTTTCTTGAAATTCAGATTCAATCTGAATCTTTCTTAGCAGATTGGTTCAGGATCTGCACTTGAGGGTCTTGTTGATGAAAGCCCCTTTCTTCTTTGGAGCTCTCTCTCTCCAAATTCTTCTGTTTCTCTTTCTTTATTATTCTGTATTGATTGGTCGTCAACAACTCTTCTGTATTGGTTCCTCAATCAGTCTTATTTGTTGAGGAGGATGCCTTTATTTAGTATTTCTCTATAGTACCGGCTGATCCGGTTTCTTACAAACTTCTGAAAACTTTGACAGTTGCAGTAGACCGGTTAGAAATGACAGCTGTCAAGTCATCCAGTCACTTCTTGAACTCTGTCTTGTCAGCAAAATGTCGAGACTGAACTTCATCATGTGTTGTCACAAATAGACTAAGTGTCGACACAAGTGGACTAAGTGTCGACACATGCCGTGGTGGTGTCGACACATCTCCTTTGTTGTTGATACTACTTCTCGGCACAGCTTTCTGTAGAATGTGTCGATACTGATTATGTGTGTCGACACAATCACTTCTTTTCTTTAACATAGTTGAAACTTTGTTGTGTGTCGACACAGTTGATGTCGACAAGGTCTTCTGTGTGTCGACACTGCCTCTTGGTGTCGACACAATTGATGTCGACTAAGTATTCCTGTGTGTCGAACTGTCTCTAGGTGTCGACACAGTTGATGTCGACAATGTTTCACTATGTGTCGACACTGCCTCTGCATGTCGACACAGTTTTTTCAGGTGTCGACAAAGCCATTCCAAGTGTCGACACAATTAACTCCAAGTATCGACACAGCTTTTCTCTCAGTGTCGACACAAGCCTTCATAAGTGTCGACATAGCTTCTTTTGGTGTCGACATATGGACTTAGAAACTTTTTCCTGCATTCTTGCATTTTCTTAACCTGCACATATAAACTCAAAACAACATCAAATACACCTTGATGTATATCATTGATTAGGGTGAGGCTTATTCAAATCTAGTACACATTTTCTAATGTACCCAACACTGGATGTCGACACAATCTAGCCCTTGGTGTCGACACAGCAATTCCCAAGTGTCGACACTTGTACTTAGAAAATTTTCCTTTCCATTTTCTTAACCTGCACATATTAAACTCAACACACATCAAATACAACTTGATGCATATCATTGAGTTAGGTGAGGCTTCTCCAAATCTGTTACACATTTTCCAATGTACCCAACAAAGACGTACAGCTTGTGGTGGAGGGGCCCAATGCTCAACTAGGGTATCTAGATTGTACATGTCCTCGTTGGTAACCTCAGAGTAGTCCCCATCCCTCACCTAACCCTGGGTTCACGAAACGCTTGCCATAAATTATCAAAACAGACATATTAGAATTTAAAACCACTCTCAAGACTAGGTATTAAGTTAGGGTTTGGCTCATTTGGGTTTTTATTTGTGTGGATTTGTGTGAAATTTCATCATGATTATGCTGCGATCCACCACGCTTCTGTTGCATAGTTCATCCGCGAACTACATTTCATGGCACGGTAGACCGTCTGTGATGATTTTTATAATCTAGATCTATTTTATAGCTGATACGACTTGTAAGGACCCCCTTTCAAAAACACAGGAGGTCCTTATTCCCAATTGGCGAGCTTCCCCCTAAAAGGTTTGTGTGTCTAAAGAGGTGTCACCCTCTTACCTGACCATGACCCAATTAGAGAAACGTTCACCCTGTAAGACTAGCATCATAATAAAACATTCACAGATAATAAAAAGATTTATTTATGGGAAACAATTCATCACAGGAGGTCTCAGCATGAAAGGAAATATAAATCATGAATGAAAAACCCACGAAGGGGGTATACAGAGTCCAATAGAAATAACGTCCTAATCATAAAATAACCAAAACAACTAGTCCAAAATAGAAAGATAAAAGCTCTCATCCTCTCCTCTCCTCTCCTCAGAGTAGTACCCTCACATCCTTATAATTCTCCCAAGCGGGTTTAGGGTACTCCTCACCAACATGTGCACATTTATGCTCCTCCATCCGCTCGTGCTCCATCGATGGGCGCATTGGATCATAAAATGATACGTACAAAAGTACGTTAGCCATATCATGACCAAGTAAATCTCATGCTCCTCCCCATCTGCTAATGGGTACCAGGAAAGAAACCTGCAAGAAGAGTTAGCATAATAGCCAAAGAAATGTATACATACTAGTAACCAGCAAGGGTAGCAGTAATACCAACCAATAATTAAACTAGTTTCTAGCAATATAAGTGTATGAGCATCTACTAGAGGAGCGGTAGAATCAACAATTGAATAAGCATGACTTTTCTAAATTTATATCATTTTTATTCATCGTATAATTCATTCTAACAACAGTTATACGATGCCAGACCAAGGTGTGAGTACGGGTAACACACATGAGTATATATATATATTTATATATATATATTTATATATATATATATATATATTATTATATATATGTTATATATATATATATATATATATATATATATATATTATATATATATATATATAGTATGTTGTGTATGCATGCTTAAACTCTCTGTCACTCATATGATGTGTCACAATTATTTCCCATATGTTGACATAGTGACCTGTTAAGAGAAGGAGGTCACTTCTCAGACCTCACTTGTTGTCGCCAGACGGTGACAGTGGGTTGGTCGCTCCCACTTCTATGTTATGGATACACCCCAACTCCCTAAGCCTTTGTACCTCTATGCAAACAAGGTACTCTCAGTGAGAATACATCCTTACATGTACGAAGATCAACCCTCTCGGCACATAACCAAACAAGTGTGAGACGGACCTATATGGAAGGGGTGGCTAGCCCCTGGTCCTCTTCAGCACCTAACAATCGTAGAGTTCGTTGTCACAACTTCTCATGTAGTGTATAATATGGGAAGCCGACGAACCCGCCACATCGGTATCCATGCACCCTCCCATATTCCCATGCATTAGTAATAAATGACATGACGACATGCTAGTAATCATATAGTTAACAAGTGCTCACGGATCGACTAGAAACTTGAGGTTTACCATGTGGTCGAGCTAGGAATGACGTCACATAAATTTCATGGGCTATGCTCTCATGAACAATTTTAACTATGTAGATATGTTCAAGCCAAATTTAAATTTACTTATAAGCTTCAAATTAGGAATATTAAAACATGAATGATGTAGATAAAGTATTAATCTACAAAATTGTCTCTAACATGTATTTTTTGATTTGGCTTTGAAGGGCTCCAAAACAGGGGCCAAAATTCACCAAAGATAGTCTCACGAGTAAACAACATTTACAATTTATTTTGCTAAACCTGGTGTTAATTTAAATTAATTTAAATTCACTGTTTCAGAAAACTTAAAACATGAAAAGTATTTAGAAAACATTATTCTACAAAAGTATCTCTCAAAAGCATCATCTGATTTGGCCTCTAAGACCTCCATAATAGGGGCCAAACTTTACCAAAAATAATTGTTTTACAAATGACAGCAATTACAAATTATTTTGCTATGTTTTAGACTAATTTAAATTAATTCAAAGCCACTATTTCCGAAAACTAAAAACATGAAAAGTGTTTAGAAAATATTATTCTACAAAATTGTCTCTCACAAGCAAAATTTTATTTGGCCTCTACGGCCTTCAAAACAATGGTTAAGTTTTGCCAAAATAATTGTTTTACAAGTAACAACAGTTACAAATTTATTTTGCAATGTTTGAGACTAATTTAAATTAATTTAGATTCACTGTTTCCAAAAATCTAAAATATGAAAAGTGTTTAGAAAACATTATTTTACAGAAGTGTCTCTCACAAGCATCAATTGATTTGGCCTCTACAGCCTTCAAAACAGTGGTTAAACTTTACCAAAAATAATTATTTTACAAATAACAGTTACAAATTTGTTTAGCTACGTGTGGCTAATTTAAATTAATTTAGATCCAATGTTTCAGAAAACTTAAAACATGAAGAGTGTTTAGAAAACATTATTCTACAAAAGTATCTCTCACAAGAATCATCTGATTTGTCATTTAAGGCCTTCAAAATAGTGGTTAAAGTTTGCCAAAAAAATATTTATTTCAGGCCAGATAATATTCTGGGTTTCTAAAATGGTTAAATATACTTTTCGGGGTGAAAATTAAATTAGTCGGAGATCCCAAATCGGAAACCTTTTAACATTAAAGTCGTAGAACATAACATTATCTATAATATTGTGTCTTACAAAATTTTCCAATTCCGGCTCTAAGTTAATTTAAAATTCGTTTTAAAAGTGATAAAATTTTCCAAAAACGGCCAGGTTTCAGCTCAAGGAAAGATGAACTCTGAGCACGAATCTTGGCGCAGATCCAGCGACTGCAACCTGGAAGGATGGATGAGCTATATCCGACCACCACTGTACAACCCCGTATTCGCGAAGAGTGGGCCCCAAACGTGGCAGGCGCATTTTTAAACTTTTTGGAGATTTTGCACTCTCGGTGGCCAATTTTGGCTTTGGCTTGTAAACATACTAGTAGGGGGAGGAAGAATCAACATATTCCCTCGGGACCTTTAGAGGGGCGGGCGAGGCAAGATGGTCGGCACCCCCCCCCCCCCCCCGGCGCGTGCTAGGTGCGAGGTGGGATGGCGGGACTGGCTGGAGGCCAGGATCCCGCCCCAGCACCCTGGCCTTGGGCAGGGGCGAGACCGGGCGGCCAGCCCTCTCGCCCCAGCTCGCGGGACGAGACTGGGCGGCCAGCCCTCTCGCCCCAGGTGGCGAACTCGCGGGGCAAGACTGGGCGGCCAGCCCTCTCGCCCCAGGTGGCGAGCTCGCGGGGCGATACTGGGCGTCCAGCCCTCTTGCACCAGGTGGCGAGCTCGCGGGGCGAGACGGGGCGGCCAGCCCTCTCGCCCCAGGAGGCAAGCCCGCGGGGCGAGACCGGGCGGCTAGCCTTCTCGCCCTAGGATGCTAGTCCGGGGAGGGTTCGCCCTCCGCCCCCTAGAACCTTGTGGACCCTGCGATTTTACCATTTGGCCCTCGGGGGGATTACCTCTTTACCCTCGATGTGGCTGTTTTCTATTGGCCCGAGGTGTATTGGGCGTAAGGGTATTTCGGTCATTTCGGTGCATGGGATTTGGAAAACTATAAATAGACCCCCTTGGGTGCCTTTGGGGAGGATCTTTTTGGCTTCTTCCTCCCTTAACTTCTTCTTGGTAGAGTAGAGAGAGCTCCTCCAAGGCACCCTAGCTCGAACATTGGCTAGGGAGGGGAAGTGCTCAGGTAGCCTTCCGGGTGTGAGGTGGGACCTCCGCGCTAGAGCCGAGGGTCTGTTCCTAGCTTCTTGATCCTTTTGTCTGTGACGTTCTCTTGAGTGTAGTAGGTGTGAGGTCACCCCTTTCCAGGGACCCCGAACTCCATAGAGACCAAGTTTTTGGTTTCAACATTTTGGTGCGGTGAGCGTGGAGAGTGACCAGCACAGAAGATCTCAAGAGAGTTTCATGACGGGAGGTCAAGGAGGTAGTGATGATCTCGGCGAGCTCCCCAGCCCAGGACCCTTTGTGGGGAGGCAAGAGTTCATGACCTATATCCAGGGCATCATAGAGATGCTGCGAAGTATTGCTCCTCGGGGTGGCAGCTCCACCCCGACCACCCAGGAGCTAGCCCCCCCCTCGACGAGTCGACTCCCAGGGGTCTAGGCGAGATGACCCCAGCGGGGGGAGAAGGAAGTGCACCAGGAAGAAGGCCAGGGAAGGAGAGGATGGGAGATGGGGTCGAGCGAGACCTCACCGGCCGGGAGCTATTCTCCAGCCTTGCGAGTGCCAACCTCCCAGGCGAGCAGGTCGCACGAGTAGACCAGGCGAGACCCCCCCCCCCCCCCCCCCCCCCCCCCCTCAGGGGGTCACCCTTCAGCAAGCTGATCATCTCAGCTCCGTTATCGAGGGGTTCCGAGATCCTGACATGGCTTACTATACCGGGAAGGATGATCCCGTCCAGCACCTGCAATGGTTCGAGGATGCGGTCTCCATCAGGCCGATGACAGATGCCTTCAAGTGTCGCCTCTTTGCAATCACGTTGAAGGAGAAGGCAAGGGACTGGTTTCATCAACTCTCTCCGAAGTCGATTTATGGGTTCGAGGACTTGAGCCGGAGCTTCCAGCTTCGCTTCTCCACCTCCAAGAAGCGGAAGAGGAGTCCTGAGTCCATCTTCCTGACAAGGTAAGGGGCCAAGGAGTCGCTGGCCCGTTACGTTGACAGGTTCCAGGAGGAGATCCTGGAGGTCCAGGAGATGCCAGGGTACGCTCTCCAGATGGCCTTCACCGTTGTGCTGAAGGAGGGCTTCTTCAAGATGAGCCTGACTCGAAAGGCCCCCTTTCCTTTGAGGAGCTGATGGAGAGGGCGGCCGAGGAGATAGCCATGGAGGTGGTCAACCTGACATTTGTCAAGAAGTTGGCAAAGCTAACAGATATGGAGTCAAAGGAGCAAGGTGGCTCGAGACCTCAGTAAGGAAGAAGGAGAGAGGAGCGGAGAGCTCAGGAGGGCCCAGAATAAGGTTGGAGGGAGCAGGGAGGACCTGTTCAGGGTCCGGGAAGAGGTTACGTCCAAGATGGGGGGAACTTCCATGGGGGCCAAGGGAGGTTCAACTACCACAGGCAAGCCCCAAGATAGCTCTTACCCCCGCCGCAGCAAGCCTTGGCGATAGGAGGAGGAAGAAGAGAAAACAGGAGAGAACACCCAGCCCGCCGAAGGAGGGGAGGAGCGCTACCGTACTGTGACTTCCACCAGGTGGAGGGGCATGCCACAGCAACCTGCCCCGAGTTCTTGGAAGTAAGGGGGGCGAGAGGCCCTGCCCAGCCACAGCCGCCAGTGCGGGTTGAAGAGGTTCTACCCAGAGAAGGGTGTGATGATGTGTGTGAGGACCGGGTCGATGTCGGACCCCGAGGCGGTATAGCGGTGATCCACGGTGGAGTGGGGGTTGAGTCCACTCGGAAGGCAAGCCTCCATGTCATGTATCGAAGGAGCGTCGCCTCAACCTCCCAGACACCGCCCCAGGAGGAGAAGATCACCTTCTCGGTGAAGGACCTGCCGGATCATGAGGATCCGTTTTGCGATGAGCTGGTCATCCAGACGGCCATCGAGGGCTACACCGTCTCCCGGATCTTGGTTGACAACGGGAGCTCCGTCAACGTCGTTTTCAGGAAGGCGTTTGACGAGATGAAGGTAGAGTCAAGGAGGGTGTTGGCCTCGGACGGACCCCTGTTCGGATTTTTAGGGGAAAGGAAGGAGGTTGAAGGTGGAGTGGGACTCCAAGTTAAATTGGGGGGAGTCTCAAGGAACTGCCGGTTCGTCATTGTTGACGCTCCAAGCAGCTACAACGCCATCTTCGGAAGGCCCCTCATCAACGCCTTCCGTTGCGTGTCGTCTTCCTTCCACCAATGCCTCAAGTTCAGCTCAGGAGGGATCCAGGTTAGAGTCAAGGGAGACTCCAGGATGGCAAGGCAGTGTTATGTCATGGCCGTCAACACCATCTCTTAGTTGGCCAAGGCGGAGGAGATGGAGAAGATCATGGAGAGCCTAAGCAGGATGGAAGTATCCGGCGAGCAGGAAGCGGATGGCGACCACCAGGCCCAGACCCCCTGAGGAAGCCTCGCCCCGGCGGAGTCCAGTATTTTTCTTATATTGTATTGAGTCCAGCCCCCGACCGGTTGAGTCGGGGGGGTCATGTAACCCATCTTTTTCCCCGTTTGAGGATGTTGGATTTGGTAGAGTTCAAGTGACACGCCTAGTTTCCCACCCCCGTGAGGATCTCCTCATCCAGGATCCCACTAGCTGGTTGGGTCGAATATGCCTCGGGGAGAGCAAGTCTCACCCCCGAGAGGATCTCCTCATCCAGACTCCCACTAGCTGGTTGGGTCAAATGTGCCTCGGGGAGAGCAAGTACCACCCCCGAGAGGATCTCCTCATCCAGGCTCCCACTAGCTGGTTGGGTCGAATGTGCCTCGGGGAGAGCAAGTCCCACCCCCGAGAGGATCTCCTCATCCAGGCTCCCACTAGCTGGTTGGGTCGAATGTGCCTCGGGGAGAGCAAGTCCCACCCTCGAGAGGATCTCCTCATCCAGGCTCCCACTAGCTGGTTGGATCGAATGTGCCTCGGGGAGAGTAAGCCCCACCCCGAGAGGATCTCCTCATCCAGGCTCCCACTAGCTGGTTGGGTCGAATGTGCCTCGGGGAGAGCAAGTCCCACCCCCGAGAGGATCTCCTCATCCAGGCTACCACTAGCTGGTTGAGTCGAATGTGCCTCGGGGAGAGCAAGTCTCACCCCTTAGAGGATCTCCTCATCCAGGCTCTCACTAGCTGGTTGGGTCGAATTTGCCTCGGGGAGAGTAAGCCCCACCCCCGAGAGGATCTCCTCAGCCAGGCTCCCACTAGCTGGTTAGGTCGAATGTGCCTCGGGGAGATCAAGCCCCACCCCCAAGACGATCTCCTCAGCCAGGCTCCTACTAGCTGGTTGGGTCGAATGTGCCTCGGGGAGATCAAGTCCCCACCCCCGAGAGGATCTTCTCAGCCAGGCTCCCACTAGCTGGTTGGTCGAATGTGCCTCGGGGAGAGTAAGTCCCACCCCCGAGAGGATCTCCTCAGCCAGGCTCCCACTAGTCGGTTGGGTCGAATGTGCCTCGGGGAGATCAAGTCCCACCCCCGAAAGGATCTCCTCATCCAGGCTCCCATTGGCTGGTTGGGTCGAATGTGCCTCGGGAAGATCAAGTACCCACCCCCTAGAGGATCTCCTCAGCCAGGCTCCCACTAGCTGGTTGGGTCAAATGTTTCTCGGGGAGAGTAAGTCCCACCCCCGAGAGGATCTCCTCAGCCAGGCTCCCACTTGCTGGTTGGGTCGAATGTGCCTCATGGAGATCAAGTCCCACCCCCGAGAGGATCTCCTCATCCAGGCTCCCACTGGCTGGTTGGGTCGAATGTGCCTCGGGGAGATCAAGTACCCACCCCGAGAGGATCTCCACAGCCAGGCTCCCACTAGCTGGTTGGGTCGAATGTGCCTCGGGGAGAGTAAGTCCCACCCCCGAGAGGATCTCCTCAGCCAGGCTCCCACTAGCTGGTTGGGTCGAATGTGCCTCGGGGAGAGTAAGTCCCACCCCCGAGAGGATCTCCTCTGCCAGGCTCCCACTAGCTGGTTGGGTCGAATGTGCCTCGGGATCAAGAGAGTAAGCCCCACCCCCGAGAGGATCTCCTCGGCCAGGCTCCCACTAGTTGGTTGTGTCGAATGTGCCTCGAGGAGATCAAGCCCCACCCCCGAGAGGATCTCCTCAGCCAGGCTCCCACTAGCTAGTTGGGTCGAATGTGCCTCGGGGGGAGTAAGTTCCTTTTGCCCCGAGATGGTCCCGCTGCCCAGGCTCTCACTAGCTGGGCAGGGCAGGTGGTACTTCTCATGGAAGCCAAGTATTTTTTACCCGGAGGTGGTACTTCTCGCCACCCAGACTCCCATAGCTGGCATGGCAGGTTGACCCCGCAGGAAAGTTACACTCCGTGAATACGTTGGGTTGGATGTTTCTTTCCGAGCTTGTGTCAACCTCGAAAAGAGCGGGGATTATGTACAACCCCGTATTCGAGAAGAGTGGGCCCCAAATATGGCAAGCACGTTTTTAAGCTTTTTGGAGATTTTGCACTCTCGGTGTCCAATTTTGGCTCTGGCTTGGAAACATACTAGTAGGGGGAGGAAGAATCAATATATTTCCCCGGGCCCTTTAGAGGGGCGGGTGCGGCAAGATGGTCGGCATCCCCCCGGCGTTCTAGGTGCGAGGTGGGATGGAGGGACTGGCTGGAGGCCAGGATCCCGCCCCCGGCACCCTGGCCTTGGGCAGGGGCGAGACCGGGCGGCCAACCCTCTCGCCCCAGGTGGCAAGCTCGCGGGGCGAGACGGGGCGGCCAGCCCTCTCGCCCAGGTGGCGAGCTCGCGGGGCGAGACTGGGCGGCCAGCCCTCTCGCCCAAGGTGGCGAGCTCGCGGGACGAGACTGGGCGGCCAGCCCTCTCGCCCCAGGTGGCGAGCTCGTGGGGGCAAGACTGGGCGGCCAGCCCTCTCGCCCCAGGTGGCGAGCTCGCGGGGCGAGACTGGGCGGCCAGCCCTCTCGCCCCAGGTGGCGAGCTTGCGGGGCGAGATGGGGCAGCCAGCCCTCTCGCCCCAGGCGGCAAGCCCGCGGAGCGAGACCGGGCGGCCAGCCTTCTCGCCCAGGAGGCTAGTCCGGGGAGGGTTCACCCTCCGCCCCTAGACCCTTGTGGACCCTGCGGTTTTACCATTTGGCCCTCGGGGGGGGGGGGGGGAGGGATTACCCCTTTACCCCCCGGCGTGGCTGTTTTCTATTGGTCCGAGGTGTATTGGGCGTAAGGGTATTTTGGTCATTTTGGTACATGGGATTTGGAAAACTATAAATAGACCCGCTTGGGTGCCTTTGGGGAGGATCTTTTTGGCTTCTTCCTCCCTTAACTTCTTCTTGGTAGAGTAGAGAGCTCCTCCAAGGCACCCTAGCTCGAACATTGGCTAGGGAGGGGAAGTGCTCAGGTAGCCTTCCGGGTGTGAGGTGGGACCTCCGCGCTAGAGCCGAGGGTCTGTTCCTAGCTTCTTGATCCTTTGGTCCGTGACGTTCTCTTGAGTGTAGTAGGTGTGAGGTCACCCCTTTCCAGGGACCCCGAACTCCACAGAGACCAAGTTTTTGGTTTCAACAACCACCTCGAGTGGGAGCACCCAGGGAGGGCGCTCTGGTGGGGTAGCTGTCGGCGGCTCGCCGCTGTAGATGGCCGGAAAACGATATTGCATTCATTTTTTATGTTTTTATTTTTATTTTGTTTTTGGATGAAGGAGGCCGCCGGAGTGGATTCTGACGGCTTTGTCTGCCTCAATGGTCATGAGAGAGAGAGTCTTGGAGACTCTATCTCCCCTTCACATGTCCCATGCAAGGTCGGAGCCCGCGATGGTGGCGGAGATCAACATGGGTGGTATGAAGCTATCCAAGGTTGGGATCACCACCTACGATGATCAGAGACGGCAGAGATTGACGAGAAAAAGATCTAGGGCAGAGAGGAGTCATGAGAACTTACATGCTTGCCGTTTAGGCGAGGGGATCGACGGGTGGCCATGGGTAGTGGAGATCGCTGGAGTTGAGGAAAAAGGCTCGTCGGGATGTCATCGGGGCTCCGGTTCTTGCTGGTTAGGTGTCTAAGGTGGTAGGGAAAATGAAATACAACATTGTTTGGGTTCATATAGGGGTAGGAGTGGATTTAGGCTTTATAGGAAGGAGTTAATTCCCTTTCCTTGGGGAGAAATGCCTCTCCCCCCTAATTGCTTCCACATATGCCTACTTACTAGGGGATGGCTTACGAAAAGAAAATGCATATTTGAAAGTGTGAGTCTTACTCAAACGAGTAGGCGAGAAATGAAAGCAGTAAAAGAAAACAGTAAAAAAGCAGTAAAGTGCAAGTCCCACTCAAACGAGTAGGCGGTAAATGAAAGCAATAAAATGACAAGTCCTACTCAAACGAGTAGGCGGGAAATGAAAGCAATAAAATGATAAGTCCTACTCAAACGAGTAGACGGGAAATTACAAGTCTGACTCAAGCGAGTAGACGAGAAATTATAAGTCCTACTCAAACGAGTAGGAGGAAAAAACAAATCCAACTCAAACGAGTAGGCGGGAAATTAAAGCTACAAATTGCAGGTCCTACTCAAACGAGTAGGCGGGAAATGAAATCATTAAAATGACAAGTCCTACTCAAATGAGTAGGCGGGAAATTAAAGCAGTAAATTGCGAGTCTCACTCAAACGAATAGGCGGGAAATGACAAGTCCCACTCAAACGAGTATGCGGGAAATGAAACAGTAAAAGCTATCTCGTACACGCACGCACTCTACTTGAAAAGAATTAAAGCAATAAAAAATAACTCATACACTCACACGAACAAGCAAATAAACAGGAAAAATGAAGTGACTGAAAAAGTAAAATGATTACATTTTTACCGTTAGAATTTATTTAAAATGCATAAAAAAAAGAAATAAAAATTAAAGGAGCAAAAGTTTTTGGAAATAAAAGCAAAATCAAAGTGTTACAAAAATTAAAACGATGACTTATTCATTCTTATATATTTATAAAAGTGCATAAAAAGTGAAAATTAAGGTTAACAGAACAAAAAGTTTACGAAATAAAGAGTAAACACTAAGTTAGACAAAAATATAAACACTTTTAAAAACTCTTTTATAAATCTATAAGAATGAATACAAAGTGATTTAAAAAGCAAATAAACTAAAAAAGGCTAAGTAAAATGGAAATAAAAGCTAGCATAACGACTACCTATAAGAGAACCTAAAACTAAACTAAACAAAATAATAACTTGAAAACTTAAAAAGAAGATACAAAAGATCACTTAGAGAAGGACGCTCAGATGCATTCCAAAATGATATAAGGAGAGAAAATCCACAAATTCTATTAAATTAAAAAGGAGTTACAAAGAAAGTAAAACAAATATTAAAGAGAGGGGGAGAAACTTCCCTTACATAGCTTGGAATAACACCTAAGTAGCCCAACCCTAAGCAAAATGGTTCAAAAAATTGAACACATGAACCTTAGAGCAAGCTCCTATTTATAGACAAAATTTTTCAGATTACACGCCCCGGTCACGGGCGTGTAGGGGGCGTGTAGCAACTGACGGCGAGGTGAAGCTGAAATTTTATTGGCAGTTGTCTTCGGGGATGTCCACATGGAAGTCACGGGCATGACCGTGCGATCATGGGCATATATCATGGGCGTGACTGGCCAAGTGTCAAATCCTTGCTTTGCTGGCGACGTCTTGTCTGGAAATTTGAGGCAGTCACGGGCGTGTACCTGCTCGACACGGGCGTGTCCGAAAGGTTTATCTGGCGAAGGCGTCGAGTCTTTGCATTGCTGGCGATGTCTTGTCTAGGATAGCTGGGGTGGTCACGAGTGTGCGCCGAATCGACACGAGCATGATTGGCAGTTCGACGAATGTCGTTCGTCGAACGTCGAGCTGGAAGTGTTGAGAGTCGAGTCAGGATTGACATGGGCGTGTTGAATCTGGATAGGGGCGTATTCTGGGCATTGTGTGTCGACTTCTCGGAGGCGTTGAGTGTCGAGACAGCGTTGAGTGTTGACTGGGGTTGAGTGTCGAGTCAAGATTGATATGGGAGTGTCGAATCGGGTCACGGGCGTGTTCAGCAAAGCGTCGAATGTAGATCATCGAACTGGAGGAGTCGAGCGTCGAGTGGCGTGACACGGGGCGTGTCGGACTAAACACCGGCTTGTAATGATAGGACACATGCGTGACTTGACTTTGGCATTGCAGGCGGCTGATTTCTGTTGGAATCAAAGTGACACGCCCAGGTCACGGGCGTGACCAAATTTACACGGGCGTGTACTTTGATTTTTTTTTGCTTTTTCTAAAAAATTTTTGAAAAACAAAATAAAGCTAAGTTAGAAAATTATATACAAAAAAGAACATTTTATTGAACAAAACTGACTAAAAATAATTGAAAAAAACTAAAACTACATAAATAAACTACTTAAAAATATGGATATTTATAACTTATCAAATACCCTCATACTTAAGCTTTTGCTATATATTCCAGAGCAAAAATTGGAGATATACTTATAAGGAATTAAAGAAATCCTAAGTTTAGCTATCGTTTGAATTAATTAAAAGAGAGATCAAAATAATTATCAGGTGTATGAGAGTTAAGTCCTAAATTATGACAAAAACTTAAATAGAGGAAGAGTTTCAGCTAAAAACTTCTCGATATAATCAAATAGAAAGCAAAAAAATTGTATTTGTTAGGTTAACAAAAATTGACTGAAATTACAGAAACTTTAGCTTATAAGAATTAAAGAAAATAATGCAATTTAAAAATTATACTCTCAAAAAGATTTTAAAATTAAATCTAGAATCATTTGAATATGGCTGAAGGGGTGTTGTGGTTCATGAAGAGGGTTTTGGTTTTATAGGTGAGGTATATTTTTTCGCTCAAAGCTCTAATAAAATTTTTGATTTTGAATGTGGATGTTTAGGAAAACGAAATCTTACTTTTCATAACTTGTAAAATTTTTTTAAACAACTTCATATTAACCCAATGTATATGTATATGAGTAATGAATTTTATTTTCTTCCTCTGTAATATATACTCTTTTAAAATTTTAGATGTCTATGTTTACGGAACGAAATCTTAATCTCATTATCATAGGTTCTTTTAAGGATCAAAATAATCATGTCAAGTAAAACATGAAAAAAATGGGGAGGTAAGTTTTTTTTTCAAAAAGAAAAGTAGATGTAATAAAAAAAATTTGATAGCAACCTTTATAAATTGAACATTTTGTATTTCAAAAAAAAAGCTTTGAGTAAACATAATTGAAATCTAAGATTGATGTTTTCTAATAAAATAAATGTGCAACTATTTAGATAAATTAGAAGTAGTGCTGAAAATAAGTCTCTTATCTAAATAAAAGTAAAAGCATAAGAAATTTTTTAAAACTTAACCCTAGATATTTAAATCTATCAATCTCTAATTAATAAACAATTACAAAACAAAGAATTAATAAAATTCTCTTATAAATAAACTCGCAACTACATTTTTGGAGAGCGAAAATGGTTAAGAATTGTATATTTGATTTATTTGTCTTATAATAAATTTTCTGGGGGATTTTAGAGTTATTATCATTTTTTGTATTTTAAGTTATTATCTTTTTTTGAATTTTTAAAGTTATTGCTTTTTAGGATTTTTGGATTTTCTATTTTTTTTTGGATTTTTTAACATTTTTATCAATTTATTTGCAAGAAAGAGGAGAGAAAGAGATGTTATTTATAAAGAAGAGAGAGAGGAAAGAGAAAGATTATTTACAAAAAAGATTTATAAAATATTTTTTGAAATTTTGTTTTATGATATTTTTTGAGTTTTTGGTTATAAAAACAAACAGAATTTTTGAAGTTTTAAAATTTTTCGTATTTTTTGTATTTTTGATTGAGTGCAGAATATAAAAATACAATAAAGAAAACAAAAAAAATATCTCATTCTTAAATTCAACATTATCCTCAATGTTGTAATGTAAGTATGCGGAACAAAAAGAAAATAAAATGCAATATTTACAAAAATAAAGAGGAAGGGTAGAAACTTCCCTGAGACGAGGTCGGGGAGCCCCATTTGGAACCATGCACTATTAATAACAAATAGCAAAATGATAAAGAAAAATTTTAAAAAAAAAAGAAACTCGGCCACCAGTTTGCGGGTGGTAGGGGGCAAGTGTGTGTGTAACTTCGAATGGAACCAACGTCTTAGCCAATGGGGCTTACATAAATGCGTTCTTCTATCTCTCACAATAGTGTAAAGCGCCGAAGCGAGAGAATAGATATATAATTTTTAATAATAGAAAATTTTTATTTTTTTCAAGCTTGTTTTTTTTGTTACATTTTTTTTGGGGATTTTGAAAAGAAATAATGTTTTTATAAAACATTATTTTTTATGGTGTTTTTAAGTAGTTATTTTTATTTTTAGTTGGTCTTTAGGTAGGTTTTTTTGTTTTATCAGTTTTTGATTTTTTTAGTTTTTTAGTTTTTAGTTTTTTTTTTGTTTAGTTTGTTTAGATTTTTTAGGAAAAACAAAAAAATGAGGTAAAGTAATTTTACGGATTTTTTAAGATTTAGTTTTTTAAGTAGTTATTATTATTATTAGTAGTATATTCTTGGTTGGTAATTTTTTGTTATATATATAAATAAAATAGGTAGAAGTAATAGTTTTCCAGAGTTCAAAATAACAACACGGATTCCTGCGGCAACGACGCCAAAAACTTGAATGTTAAATCAAGTCCCCGACAATGGCGCCAAAAACTTGATTATTCAATCAAGTCCCTGGCAACAACGCCAAAAATTTGATGGTTTAACTAAGTCCCCGACAACGACACCAAAAACTTGATGGTTAAAACTCGCGGTGCTCCGAGGCTTATTTATTTATGTGGGTGGTTTATTTAGTTTGATTAGCGGGGCGCGCAGATTTATTATCTATAAAAAGTTGAAACCGGGTTTTAACTAAGGCTCTATTTGTTTGAGCGTTTCGCAACTCCGTTTTGAGCAAACGCCGTCGGAAGGAGGGTAAACAAATGAACTTCCGCCGGCGTTTGCTCCGTTTCCACCCGCCCTCTTTGAGAAACGCCCCAAAAAGCTCCGTTTGGAGCAGCCACCTCCCCCCTCCGGTTCGAACTCTCCGTTTCCACCCGCCCTATCGACCCGCCACCGCTAAAACAAATGAAGCCTAAAGGCGGCAAGTGCACCTATCGCGTGTAGTACATGATATTCCAGTGGGAAATATCATAGTCGTATTGTTCTCTGGGACGGGTTGATTATTTTACTCTTCCCTAGAGGGACTATTATTTTACCGAAGATAACTTGTTTAATTAAATAGAGCGATTATGTATATAAAAACAGAAAATAAAAGCAGAAAGAGCAAATGAAGAAATAGCACATCGGTACCGAAACGAATTTGAACTAAAATAACATTTAATAAATAGAGATCCTAAATTTCAAATTAATTAAGGCGGTGATTTGGCCGTGGAGGTTCCATAAAAATGAGCTCACCTATCTGTTGGACTATCGCTCACCTGAATATTAAGACTATTCGACTGGGCTATCGTCTGGCGAAGGATTCCTCCTAATGCCCTCATTACGCTAAGAACCCCACTATTGGGTGGGGAACCCAATCCGGAAGAATTCTGCGCCTCCTCTCTCGAGGGTTAGTGCGGAACTCTCTTTGCCCAAGGGTGATCGGTCCATACGCACGTTCTCTCGGCTAGCTAGCATATGGATAATGAAATTAGAGACCACACATTGATTTGTGGTTCTACGCATCATATACCCGGGGCAAACCTTAATTAATTTTAATTAAAAATGAGGACCTTTAATTATTTAAAACGATTTTATTTGTCCCAATACTCTTCAATATTGAGGGCTAAGAGCGATTATCCACTCATCGGAATGGGGACGGCTTACGAAAATAAAATGCATAATTGAAAGTGTGAGTCCTACTCAAACGAGTGGACAAGAAATGAAAGCAGTAAAAGAAAGCAGTAAAGAAAGTAGTAAAGTGCAAGTCGTACTCAAACGAGTAGTCGGGAAATGACAAGTCCAACTCAAACGAGAAGGCGGGAAATGAAAGCAGTAAAAGAGAGCAGTAAAGAAAACAGTAAAGTGCAAGTCGTACTCAAATGAGTAGTCGGGAAATGACAAGTCCAACTCAAACGTGTAGACGAGAAATGAAAGCAGTAAAAGCTATCTCATGCACGCACGCACTCTACTCGAAAGAATGAAATCAATAAAATCTAAATCATACACTCACACACAAAAACAAATAAACAGAAAAATGAAGTGACTAAAAAAATAAAATGATTACATTTTTACCGTTAGAATTTGTTAAAAATGCATAAAAGGAAGAAATAAAAATTAAAGGGGCAAACATTTTTGGAAATAAAAGCAAAATCAAAGTGTTACAAAAATTAAAACGATGTCTTAATCATTCCTATAGCTTTATAAAAGTGCATAAAAAGTGAAAATTAATGTTAATAGAACAAAAAAGTTTACGAAATAAAGAGTAAACACTAAGTTAGAGAAAAATAAAAACACTTTTAAGAACTCTTTTATATACCTTTAAGAATGAATACAAGGTGATTTAAAAAGCAAATAAACTTAAAAGGCTTAGTAAAATGAAAATAAAAGCTAGCATAACGACTACTTATACGAGAACCTAAAACTAAACTAAACAAAATAATAACTTGAAAACTTAAAAAGAATATACAAAGATCACTTAGAGTAAGGCGCTCAGATGCATTCCAAAATGATATAAGCAGAGAAAATCCACAAATTCTATTAAATTAAAAAGGAGTTACAAACAAAGCTAAAATAAATACTAAAGAGAGGGGAGAAAATTCTCTTACATAGCTCGGAATAACACATAAGCAGCCCAACCCTAAGCAAAATGGTTCAAAAAAGGGAACCCTCGGACATTAGAGCAAGCTCCTATTTATAGACAAAATACTTCAGATTAAACCCCCCGGTCACAGGCGTGTAGGGGGTGGGGGCATGTGTAGCTACTGGCGCTGAGGTGAAGCTGAAACTTTATTGGTGGTTGACTTCGGGGCTGTCCACGTGGAAGTCATGGGAGTGACCCTGCGATAACGGGCATGTAGCATGGGCATGACTGGCCAAGCGTCGAATCCTTGCTTTGCTGGCGACGTCTTATCTGGAAATTTTAGGAAGTCACGGGTGTGTTCATGCTCGACACGAGCGTGTCCGGAAGGTTTATCTGGCGAAGGCATCGAGTCTTTGCATCGCTGGCGACGTCTTGTCTGGGATAGCTGGGTGGTCACGGGCATGTGCCGAATCGACACGGGCGTGACTAGCGGTTCGACGAACGTCGTTCGTCGAATGTCGAGCTGGAGTCGTTTAGCGTTGAGTCAGGATTGACATGGGCGTGTCAAATCTGGACACGGGCGTGTTCTGGGCGTTGAGTGTCGACTTGTCAGAGGTGTTGAGTGTCGAGACGACGTTGAGTATTGACTGATGTTGAGTGTTGAGTAATGATTGACATGGGCGTGTCAAATCGAGACACGACCGTATTCAGCAAAGCGTCAAACGCTAATCGTAAAACTGGAGGAGTCGAGCGTCGAGTGGCGTGATACGGGGCGTGTCGGACTAAACACGGGCATGTAATGATGGGACACAGGCATGACTTAACTTTGGCATTGCAGGCGACTGATTTCTGCTGGAATCAAAGTGACATGCCCGGGTCATGGGCATGACCAAATTTACACGGGTGTGTACTTTGATTTTTTTGGCTTTTTCTGAAAAATTTCTGAAAAACAAAATAAAGCTAAGTTAGAAAATTATATACAAAAAATCAACATTTTATTGAACAAAACTAACTAAAAATAATGAAAATAAACTAAAACTACATAAATAAACTACTTAAAAATACGGATATTTACAACTTATCAACGCACTTGACGAGCATGATTTTGAACCTTTTCAAATAGACCACACCCTTCCGAGTGAATTGACCGAGCAATACCTTCCACATCAGGTCACCACTCGCACATCTTGTACCAGTGTATCCCCCTTATGTATAGGTATTTCTTTCATTGTACTATCTTTCCTCTCTCCTCATCACCTTGAATCACTTACCTTCTTTTCTCCGAGCGCCTTCCTACCCTGCCGGCTAGTGAAGGCCTGGTTGTGGGTTCAACTCGGGATCTAATGTAAACTTGTTTCATAATATCCACTAAGGTCCTTCCTGATCTGCCAGCTAATGGGAGCCTGACATCAGGATTAGCTCGGGATCTATTTTCAACTTGTTTCACAACATCCACTGAGGGCCTTCCTATCCTGCCAGCTAATGGGAGCCTGAAAGCGAGATCAGTTCGGGATCTATTTTCAACTTGTTTCATAATATCCACCGAGAGCCTTCCAGACCTGACAGCTAATGAGAGCCTGATAGCGGGATCAGGTCGGAATCTATTTTCAACTTGTTTCACAATATCCACCAAGGGCCTTCCAGACCTGTCAGCTAAAGAGAGCCCGACAGCAGGATCAGCTCGAGATCTTTTTTCAACTTGTTTCACAATATCCATCGATGGTCGTACTAACCTGCCAGCTAATAGGAGCCTAATAATTGGATCGGCATAGGATCTATTTTCAACTTGTTTCACAATATCCACTGAGGGACTTCCTGACCTACCAGCTAATGGGAGCCCGACAGCGGGATAAACTCATGATCTATTTTCAATTTGTTTCACAATATCTACCGAGGGCCTTCCTGACCTTCCAGCTAATGGGAGCCAAACAACGGGATCAGCTCGGGATCTATTTTCAACTTATTTCATAATATCTACCGAGGGCCTTCCTGATCTGCCAACTAATGGAGTCTGACAGCGGGATCAGCTCGGGATCTATTTTCAACTTGTTTCACAATATCCACTGAGGGCCTTCCTGACCTGCCAGCTAATGGGAGCCTGACAGTGGGATCAGCTCGGGATCTATTTTCAACTTGTTTCACAATATCCACTAAGGGCCTTCTTAACTTGCCAACTAATGGGAGCCTGACAACGAGATAAGCTCGGGATATATTTTTAACTTGTTTCACAATATCCAGTGAGGGCCTTCCTTACCTACCACCTAATGGGAGCCTGACAGCGGGATCAACTCGGGATCTATTTTTACCAGTCTTTCAGTCCATAAGAGGGGACACGCTAAGAAGGAAAAAAGAGTTAGAAAAATAAACATGTTTCTTATTCATACTCTGGGAGAGAAGCATTTCAATTCATCACCACTCCAGGTGTGAATGATGGTTATCCCTCTACATTTTGGAGGCAATAACCCCCTGATTTGAGGGTTTCCTTGACAATATAAGGACCCTCCTAATTGGGATTGAGCTTTCCAACTGATGTCGACCTCCCGGCCACATCTACGTTTTTCAAGGCAAGATCCCCCTTTACAAATTGCTTGACGCGTACATGTTTGTCAAAATACTTGGACATCCGATGTTTAACCTTCTCTTGCCTGATGACAGCTAGGTCGTGAAGCTCTTCCACCATGTCCAGTGATAGTCGCATCTCACCTTCGTTCTCGATTCTCCAGTATTAATTTCCTTCTCCTGCGATGACCACCCGCGGTGACCTGACCTCGAACTCCACGGGAAGCACGGCTTTGCGGCCGTGTGAAAGCTTGAAAGGAGTTTTCCGTGTGTCGGTGTTGGGCGTGGTTCTTAGGGCCCAAAGGACCGACGGAAGCTGATCCACCCAATTTCCCTTTAGGTTCTCAACCTTCTTTTTCAACACGTTCACAATGATCTTATTTGTCGTCTCCACCTGCCCATTACTCCTAGGGTGATTTGTAACTCCCCTGATTTTTTTATGTTTATTTTAATCCCTTTAGTGACGTATTTTTGAAGTCAGGGCGTTACATTGATGCCTAGTTGATGGCTACCATTGCTAGAGCGTGACTTTTGCTCATTTGGTATCTAAGGTTTTGACTTAGAATATTAACATGGTTAAATTCTAGTGTGTGTTTTTTTGAGATTTTCCTCGCAAGCCGGGTTTGTTTTGGAACTCGTTGGAGCCTTTTTGAGATATTTGGTGTTTTAACTTCGTGGAGTTTTTACCCGAGTTTGGTTTATCGGATTTTCATTTTGACTTTGTCGTTGGATTCGTAGCATTGATATTTTATTTTGGTGCGAATTTCGTGGAAATCTGAGATGATTTGGAATTTCTAGTCGTTTGGACGTTTAGTGTAATAATAATATATTATATTATTTTATTAAAATATTATAAGTATAAATACCCTTACGATTTAAACAGAACCCTATTCATCATCTTCCCCAAGCCGTCTGACTGTTTCGTGAAAGATGGAGAGCGGCGGACTTCACAAGCTTTCGACTGTCGATTGTAGGAGCTCTGGTGCACGAAATCGTCGTCGAAGGGTAGATTTGGATAGTTCTCGCCGAGATCTATGTTCGTACGGTGAGTTTTTCCCATTTCTTGAATTTATGGATGTTAGGTTATTCGGTTTTGAACCTCATTTTGCCCCGAAAAGTTTCAGGAATTGTTGCCTAGGTGTTCTTTCCACTAGATCCTTGAGGAGGTGCGCTTGCGTGGACGAATTTCGGACGGTTAGAGGCAAGTGGTGATTTCTTCCCCTTGCCAAGTCTTTTTCCTTGTGTGTATACTATAGTTTTTCTTCCCTCCTTTCTTTTAGGAGTAGTGTAGGGTTTCTGCCAAGCTTGATCTCCTACGTAGAGTAGGATTTTTGGTTAAGTTTAATCTGTCATATATAACAGTTAACCTAAGTTTAATCGGTCGATTATATGACAGTTAGTCTAAGATAAATTCATCGTATATGCCCGTGAGTAGAATTCGTCAAATATGAGTTTTGGGCTAAGGAAAATTCGCAAAATATTCTCAAAGAATTCGTTTAGTATCAGCCTTGGCGTTGAGTGAATGTGACTTGGCGTCGAGAGCGTTGATTGATCTGTGAGTCTAAGTCAGATTCGTCGAGTAATCTCGACGAATTCGTCAAGTAACAGTCTCGGCGTTGAGTGATTCTGCATTAGTTGAGATTTAGGCATTGAGTTTGCCATGTTATAGGCTTGGTGTTGAGTGATTTGGTTTTGGCGTCGAGAGCATCGAGTGTTGGGGAGGCTAAGTCTAATTTGTCTTATAAACTTGAAGAATTCATCGAATGTTGTCAGTTTGGCATCGAGAGCGTCAAGTGATCCAAACGGCGTTTAGTGCTTTGAGTATTTCTGCTTTGTCGTTGAGTGCACGGAGTGAACTCAGTTAAACGTTGAGTGAAGGCGTCGGGTGAAGTGAATTTCACTGAGTTAAGTACAGGCGTTGAGTGAGACTGCTTTGGCATTGAGAGCGTTGAATAAACTTCAGATTCGTTGAGTATACTCGACGAATTTCCTGTCCACTTGGGTAAATTTCGCTGATTCGTCGAGTATCAAGGTTATGTTATCTTAATTGATGAGTATCGTTTAGTTAGTTAATTTTGCTAAGTATATTCATCGAGTGTCTACTGTATTCGTCGAGTATACACGAAAAATCAGTATGGACTTAGAATATTCTCGCCACATTGAGCCAATTTGTCGAGTATGGGCCTTAGGGTGAATTTTGGGATTTTTCTTCCTACTTGTCATTGGAGATATCTTGCGTTTAGGTCAGGGTTTTGTCAATGTTTATGGATGTTTAGGTGTGGCTCATGGTTGGCAGTCGATAAAGGACCACCAACCAAGTACTGGCTCGTGAATCATTACACTCGGTGGTTTTTGGTGTTTTCTTATGGACAATGGGTTGTGTTGGACGTTGTGGCCACCACTATAGTGACTTTTGAGATGTTTGGACTGTTGGGTTGTGTTGGACATTGTGGCCACCACCACAGTTCCTTATCAAGATGTTTGGGTCTATTAGCTCGTGTTGGACATTGTGGCCACCGAATCAGAACCATTTTTACCAGTGTTAATGATTCACGTGTTTAGAGCAATCCAGTCTCTTCCTTCTTATTGTTTAGACATATGTCTTTATGCTTACTCTTGCAGATATTCTTGAATCATGACTTCATTTCGCAATTGGTGAAATTTCCTTACTCTTGGACCTTATAAGTTAATAATTTATTACTATTATATTTCTCATCTGTCGGGGTTTGGCAGTCTTTCCTGTTTGGGTTGGTAACCCTTAAACTCCTTTACTTCCATCTACTGATGATCTTTTTGTCACTTGTATTTTCTCGTTGAGGTGTTCTTTTCTTTGGAATGCCTCAGTTTTGAAGCAAGCCGGTTGAGCGGCTAAGGTTGGTGGTTGCTGGTGTTCTGCAGTTGTTGCAGTCGTCTTTTCCTCACCATTGTGAGGTAGTGCTGTTGTTTTGTTGTTTAGCTCAAACATACATGTTTCTTTTTGGTGGGTTCATGTCAGGTTGTTGGCGCCCGCTGAATATTTTTTGGTTGAATGTTAAGTACTTGCTAGCTGCTAAGTCAATTTCTGATTGAATTGTTGGTTTTACGTGCTCTTTGGGAATGTTTTATGTTAGGATTGCATGTTAGTTATTTTAAAGTATTAAGCTATCATTTTGGTTATTTCATGCATAACATCTTTTAACCCAAGCCATTATATTTTAACGAATGTAAAAACTATTTCTATACTTATATTAAACCTAGAGGTATGCATATCATGAGTCGTCCTATTTGGATGTTTATGCTCATATAAGATTTTAATCAATAAAAACAAAGTATTTTCCGCAGCGTATATTCATGTTTTCACTTGTGTACTAGTTGATCCACTGAGGCGAGGGATACGACCATCAAAACTTAACTTAAATTACAGCTTTCTTCATAATAACTTGAGGATTTCATATAAAGTGTTAGGTTTGGGTTCTTACCTTAGCATCTGCAGTTATCCCCTGTACAGCATGTCATCATGACGCATGTTTTCTTTTACTATGATATATCGTATATATGCGAAGAAAATGCGGGTTGTGACATGATGGACCGACGCGAACCTAAGTTCAATCCTGAGTTGGCCACAGAAGCTGATAAACTCATCATTGGCGAATTGCGGCCCATTGTCGGTGACTATGGCTTGAGGAAACACATGATGACAGATGATCTCTCCCAATACAAATTTACGGATTACCTAAGAGGTCAACTTGGATAGAGCCTTGACTTCCAACTTCTTTGGGAAATGATCGGTCATGACTCGAAGGAATCTCCTCTGTCCGCTGGCAAGAGGAAAAGTACCCCTAAGTCCATTCCCCAAATTGCAAATAGCCATGGGTCCATGATACTTCTGAGTCTCTGGGAGGGCAGGAGCTGGAGTGGCCCAAACAGCTGGCATTTATTATATTTCTTCACAAATTTTTCCGCATATTTGCTCAAGGTTGGCCAAAAGTAACCTTGTCGAACTATCCTGCTCCCAGAGTGGCTTCCAAACTCTCATGAGTGGACCTCCTCTAAGATCTTTAAAACCTCTTCCTCAGCCACACACTTGGCCCAAAATCCCGAGAGAGTCTTCCGTAACAGCTCTCCTTCGTGCAATATATAGTATGACAACTTGTGTCTAAAGCACTTCTTGTCTGTGACCTCCTACTGGGAATTCGTCGGTGGTTAAAAATGTGATAAATGGGTCCTTCCATGAGGGGCGTTGATCTATATCCATTAGCTCTTCCTCCTCTACGAATGGTCAGAACAAGTCAGTCACTGTCCCTCTTGCACTCAGACAAATCTTGGCCAGCCAATCTACTATAGCACTCTCTTCCCGCGGTACATGCCGGATGGAGAATGTCCAAAACCCCCAATGAGGGTCCTTAGCTGCAAGGTTGGTTCCCTTGGCTCGAACTCTACCTTGACCTGCGAGGCCACTACCATTGAATTTGTTAACACATACACATCATGTACCTCCAACTCCTTAGAAAGTCGCATCCTCGTAATGACCGCCTCATACTCCGCCTGGTTGTTGGTGACAGGGAAGTGTATCACTATGGCCTGCTCAATCTTCATCCATTAGGGGCTTTCCAAGACCACCATGCTCCTAAGGAATGTCTTCCTGAAGCCCCATACACTAGCAACTTCCAAGCAACTAGGTGGCTTGGTCCTGTCTCTTTCGACTCCACTACATAGTCCGCCAAGAAGTCTGCCACCACTTGAGCTTTAACTGACAGGCGTGGGACGAAGGAGATGTCAAACTTGCTCAACTCCAACGACCATTTCGTCAACCTTCCCAAATGTTCCACCACTTCAAAGATGTTACATAGTGGATGGTCGGTCACCACCCGGATCGAGTGAGCTTGAATGTAAAGTCAGAGTTTCGAGCTGAGAGGACCAAAGCAAAATCTAGCTTCTCTAGGATCAGATACCTGAGCTCTGCTTTCTTCAAGACCATGCTCACATAGTAAATTTGAAATTGCTTCTTACCCTCCTCTCTGACCAACACAAAGCTTATAGCTTCCGTCCCCACTCCGAGGTACAAGGTCAGATATTCCCCTTCTTTAGTTCCTTGGAGCAGAGGAGCTTTGCTGAGATGATCCTTTAGATACTGGAAGGCCTCCTCACATTCCTTAGACCGTTCAAACTTTTGATTCCACCGCAGTACCCTGAAGAAGGGTGAGCACTTCTCTGTTGGCCGGGAAAGAAATTTGCTCATTCTTGCAAGCTTCCCAGTCAGGCTCTGAACCTCCTTGGCACTCCTCGATGATTCCAGCTCCATTATTGCTTTCACTTTGTCCAGTTTGGTCTCCACCCCAGCGAGCATCAAGAGGTGTCCAAGGAACTTCCCTCGGCTTGCTCTGAAAATACACATATGGCGATTCAACCTCATTTTAAAAATTTGCAAGGTGGAAAAAGTTTCCTCCAGATCTTGAAGGTAAAAGATCATATCCATGCTCTTCACCAGTAGATCATCTATATATACCTCCAAGTTTCTCCCCTTCTTCCCCCGAAAGACTCTATCCATCATCCTTTGATAGGTTGTCTCTGCATTCTTCAGTCCAAAGGGCATAATGTTGTAGCTATAGAAGTCAATACTCTTAATGAAGGACACATCCTTTACATTTGGAGGTGCATCTGAAAAAGCATCCAAAAACTCATTATAGGGAAACCGACGGCTGAATCAATCAGTGCGTCGATTCGAGGCAAGCGATAACAATCCTTGGGGCATGCTTTATTCAACAAAGAGAAGTCTTCACACATTCTCCATTTCCCATCCCCCTTTTTGCCAATATAACATTAGGGACCCAGCCCGAAAACTGGTTCTCTGACACGAAACCTACCTTGATAAGTTTTCCACTTCCTCTTTGATAGGCCCTTCGAGCTTGTTGGCCACACTCCTCTTCTTCTAGCGAATAAGGTGGACCTTTGGGTCGAGATTCATCCGGTGGCAAGCCACGTCCGCATCGATGCTGGGCATATCTGTCGCTCTCCAAGAGAAGATATCCATGTACTTTTGGATGCATGCTAGCAACCTATCTTGAACCTTCTGGACCAAGCCTTCTTTGACCCGCACCTTCTAAGCCTTACCTGCTTGGGTGATAACCTCTATCTCCACCACTGCTTCCACCGGCTCTAGCCAGGACTATTCGTCCCAATCTTCACTTGCCCTCCCTCCTTGGGCGAGGGTCTCCTCTTCTACTGCTTCCTCCACCACCATCATCTCTTTCCTCCTTCTGGCTCTCCTTACATGCTTTCCTCTTGAGGGAGGAACTGCTTCCCCCTTAACTCCGCCATCACCTCCTCCATCACCTTCTCCATATCTTCGGTCTCTCCCATCCATGAGATGGTATTGAATGCTGTGACGTATCACTGCCTTGCCACCTTAGATTCTCCTCGGATCCAGACCTGCAACCCCCATCATTGAATATGAGGCACTGATGGAAGGATGAGGGGACACAACAGAAAGCGTTGATGAGAGGGCGGCTGAAGATGACATTATAGCTACTAGGGGAATCTACGATCACAAACCGATAATTATCGGACTGACCCCCCAAAGTCACGTTGAACCCCACGCCACCTTCCACTTCCTTTCTCTCTCCCGAAAATCCAAAGAGTGTTCTAT
The DNA here is from genome assembly GCA_039583875.1 of Platanthera guangdongensis. Taxonomy (NCBI): domain Eukaryota; kingdom Viridiplantae; phylum Streptophyta; class Magnoliopsida; order Asparagales; family Orchidaceae; genus Platanthera; species Platanthera guangdongensis. The sequence goes on along the minus strand of CM077161.1, from coordinate 12,728,795 downwards.
CCGAGGCCAACACCCTCTTTGCATCCATCTTCATTTCGTCAAATGTCTTCTTAAAGATGACATTGACCGAGCTCTCGTTGTCTGCCAAGATCCTGGAGATGGTAAAGTTCTCGACCGTTATCTGTATTACCAGCGCGTGGTAGATCGAATCCTCATGATCCGGCATGTCGTTCAATATGAAGGTAATCCTCTCCACGAGAGGCGAGGTATGGGACGTCGAAGCGATGCTTCAACGGAACACTGTTTGGAGGCTCCCCTTACGGGTAGCCTCGTTCCCCTCCCCCCCCCCCCCGGATTACTCTAATTCTCCCAGAGCCTCCTATATCAGACTGCTCTTTAATCTGTCATCATCCGCCCCTACGACCACTTCCTCGATCTACACTGTCGGCGACTGCTGCCCCTATCCTCTTGTCCTTCTAAGCTCCAGAAACTCTGATCAGGTGGCCATTGCATGACCTTCCACATAATGGAAGTCACAGTGTGGCAACTCCAACTCTCCTCCTCTCCTTCCCCCTAGACTATTCCTGCTATCTATCCTTTCCCAGGCTATTGCATTGGGTTGATGTTGTGGGGTGAGAGGTGGCCTTGGACCCTACCTCCAACCTGGATGGTTAAACCAACCCCGCCCCTTGTGTAATGCCCCGAAACTCAAAAGAGGGACAGGTAGCGTTTTGAGCCAAGTTTGGAACTTGGTAGGGGTTATATGGCCTGGGATATGGGCGTGTCCCAGGGGCGTGTCGTGCTTGGGTCGACGGTCTGGCCGAGTGGTTGACGAATTTGGAGTCGACGATCGTCGAGCAGCAAACATGGCCTGAGACATGGGCGTGTCCCAGGTCGTGTCCTTCTCGGGGTGATTGTCGGGTCGTGTCGGGGTTAGCGCACGGGCATGTACGGGTAGACAAGGGCGTGTAAAAATCCGACACGGGCGTGTCAAGTACCTGTGTCCTTTGCGGGATGTTTTTGGTCCTGTGTCGAAGGAGGAAGACGCCCGGCAACACGGACGTGTACTGGTTGATACGGGCGTGTCAGGTGCGACACAAGCATATCGGGTGCCCGTGTCCTATTCTGGGTGCAACAGTTTCGGCGTCGATTGAGGCACACGGCCTTGGACACGGGCATGTCACAAGCCATGTTCGGCCCAGGTTTTGGATTTTATGTGCGAATCGTGATCGTCCGTTTCCTTACTTTAGGATCCAACGGTTCAGGGTTGTTCTTGCTTTGTTATACCCGGGAATAGGGTTTGGATGCCTTCATTTCATTCAAACCTTCTCTTTCTAAAGTTCTAGAGAGAGAGGAGAGCAAGGAAGAAGAAGGAAGATAGATCCGGCCGCCGGTGGAGCTTCGGAGCCCCAAATCGCGAGCCGAGTTCGGATCTACTGAGGTGAGGATGTTACTGTGCTTTTCATCTGCATAGATTTCCATGGCGCTAAAGAGGAATGCTAGGGTAACGATTCTCATCTTAGGACATGTGAAGTCCTATTTTCCTTTACATAGGAAGCCCGCTCTCGCGAGTGCTCAGTGAGTGTGAGGCGTTCCTTCGGGTAGACATGAATAGTCCCCGTTGTTTTGCATGTAGAGTCCGTAATCGAGAAACGGACATAGGCATGATGTGTGAAGCCTACCCGGACAAGTTGGTCTAGATCGGTGATGTTGCATTGCATGAATGGCCAAAGAAGACTCCGCGCCGATGGTTGTTTTTTGGGTTTTCTACATGGTAGATTGCAACAGGGAGCGTTGGGGACTAACTCCAAGATGCACCCAGAAAACTGGACAGATGCGTGATTCTGCCATCATGGTAGCCTGGGAGCCAACTTGCACATAACTGGGTTATGTGAAGTGTGTGATCGAATTGGGACTCGGGGAAGCTAACCCGCACATATGGCTTAAATTGACGTTACGGTGTGAGCAACGAGTTAGGCAGAACTGTACCCGCTCTATGTGGTTCAGTTAAAGAGACCTAAAGTACTTGGCACTTACCGTTGGCATAGATGGAGGGTCTTAGGCAAAGGCCAGAAAGACCATAACGCTCACGAGAATTGCCATCCAAGGGGCGGTGGTGAGACCGCGGTATTGACCAGGTTCACCGAGAATGTGCCCTGAGAGCACAGGGTGTGTGGCCGTGAGTGTCTATGCCTGTGGTGAAGTGTTTATTCACTAGTGTATGGCTATGCTAATAAAGTGCAGGGAAGGAGCATCGCTGCCCCAAGTTTGTGGGTGAGATCGTTATAATTTGATCAGCTTTAGCTGACCGTTGCTTTTGTTTGCCACTGCTTCAGTGGATTGTGCTTGCAGGTGTTGTGGAGCCTAGTGGTAAATAGCGGGCAAAAAGCCCTTGTTGCTGAGCCGTCCCTCGAAGGCCTAATTTGAATGCTTACTTTTATTTCTCATGTGTGACCGACCTGCGTGTCGAAGTTTGGTAGACACATTTATTTGAGTAAACTATTGTAAGGCCACAAAGCCAAGTACTTGTGTATTTGTTTGTTCATTCCTATTGGGTTTTTGTAGTGGACATTCATACTATTGCCTGGGTTCTTATTATTGCAACTTTTAAATTGCTTACGCTAGAATGTACTATGTGTGGGACATTGGTTATTGGAAGGATGGTTCCTTTGCGTAACCTTCTGGTATGTCTGTGGTATATGGCATCGGGCCCCGGCCGGACCTACTGTTATATGCTATGTGACGGATAGGGGTGTTATAATTTAGTATCAGACTACTGGTTTCGGTCAACTTAAATGAATTCGTCGACGAATTCTTTTAGAGGGTGGTGAGCACATGTGTGTGCGTCATTGTTATAACATCAAAAGAACTCATGAATGTCCACTTAAAAATGAAAATACACGTGTTTGAGGAACCTGCGTGTTCCTATAATTGTTTTTTGAAATTTTGTTTGGTCGCTTAATGATGTTTTGTACGACTATAGGTGACCATAAGTGGTGCAGGGCCGTCAGAACGTTCAGTTTCTGAGGCAAGTAGCGCACCGAATGATGCTCCTACAACACCTCCCTTGCCAGAAACCATAATATTGGTGGCTGAAGCGGTGTTTGCTATGATCAATGCACAGCCTATAAGGTAAATGCAGCAGCCAGCTCCTGCGGTGGAGCAGGTACCACTTCAAGTAGCGGAACCGAGAAGGGTGGAGCAAGTAGTGGTGGAACCTTTGTGCCTAGGTGTTAGAAACAAACAAAAACAAGCCGGAAGTGGAACAAAAATAAACTGGAAGTGGTTTAACAGAAACTTTATTATCTGAAAAAAAGTATCTATTACAAAGGTATGACCTCCCTTATATAGAATGGAGGAGAGAAGAGAGAATACAAATAAAAGATGTGGGACAAAAAATTTACATGATACAAGCGGACTATACAGACACAAACCGCATAAGCCGCGCGGTTAGACAGAAGGGATAACCACTCGGCTACTACCAGAGAGAGAGATCTCCATGGGAGACCGCTAGACCGCCCGGTCTCCAATTCGTTAGAGTCAAACCGCCAGACCGCTTGGACCTCAGACAGCAACACACAGCAACCAAACCACTGAAGGGTAACTGCAAAACCGCGTGGTCATCAAACAGCCAAGCCAGACCGCTAGATCGCCCGGTCACCAACTTCAACACTCCCCCTCAAGCTGGAGCATATATATCGATCATGTCCAGCGTGTCACAAATATGAAGAAACGAGGCGGAAACTGGCTTGGTGAAGATGTCAGCCAGCTCTTTATCAGAAATGACGAAGGGAGTGCAAATTTGTTCCTTCAAAATCTCTTCACGAATGAAATGACAGTCGACCTCAATGTGCTTGGTTCCTTCATGGAAGACCGGATTTTTGGAGATGTATATGGCAGCCTTGTTATCACGGAACATAGGTAGAGAATGATTGTACACCTCTCCTAAATCCAGCAGGAGAGCCCGTAGCCACTTTAACTCACAAGTGGTCGATGACATACTACGATACTCTGCTTCAGCACTGGACCTGGAAATAACCGACTGCTTCTTGCTCTTCCAGCTCACCAGATTTCCCCCAATAAAGGTGCAGAAACCCGAGGTTGACTTGCGATCCCCTTTGTCATCAGCGTAACTCGCATCTGAGTATGCTTCAACCCTCAGATGGCCATTCTTCTGAAAGAGTAATCCTTTCTCAGGCGTTGCTTTGACATATTCCAAGATCTGCAAGGCAGATTGAAGATGACACTCCCGAGGAGCATGCATAAACTGGCTCACCTTGCCAACAACATAGGAAATGTCGAGTCTGGTTACCGTGAGATAAATGAGTTTTCCCACCAGACGACGGTACCTCAAAATATCGGATAGAAGAGGCGAGTCATCTGTCCAAGTTTTGTCTTCTCCAGTAGTCATAGGACAACGGGCAGGTTTAGCACCTGTCAATCCTGCCTCCTTTAAAAGATCAAGGGCATACTTCCTTTGGGAAAGAACCATGGAGTTGGGCTTCCTAGAGATTTCAATCCCCAGAAAGTACTTCGGAGATCCCATATCCTTTGTGACCAGGTGTTGACGGAGGTATTTCTGTGTCAACGTTACCCCCTCCTGGTCGTTGCCAGTAAGAAGAATGTCATCGACATAAACTGCAAGAAGAACCATACCATAGGTGGTTTTCCGAACAAATAAGGAGTGATCGGCCGAGCTTCTTGTAAAACCAATGGCCGCAACAATGTCGCTAAACTTGTCAAACCAGGCACGCAGACTTTGCTTGAGGCCATAAATAGCCTTCTTCAGTCGGCATACACGTGTCTCCCCCTGAGCAACATACCCCGGAGGTTGCTCCATATAAACATCTTCCTGTCGATCACCATAGAGGAAAGCATTCTTAACATCCAGTTGAGAAATCGGCCAGTCCCGGTTGACAGCCACAGAGAGAAGGACCCGTATGGTGCTGAGACGAGCAACGAGAGATAATGTATCAAAGTAATCAACATCATAGGTCTGAGTGAATCCTTTAGCCACCAGGCGTGCTTTATAGCGATCTACACTGCCATCTGGGAGGAATTTCACCACAAAACCCCAACGACAGCCAACAACATCTGTGCAAACAGGAGGAGGAATAAGAGTCCAGGTACCCCGTTCAGTGAGAGTAGCGATTTCTTCATCCATGGCAGCTTTCCAATGCAGAAGGGTAAGAGCTTCCTGATAGGAATGAGGGGTGGAAGTAGACGAGATAGCCAGAGCAAAGTCCCTGCGAGCAGGCGTCAGACGATCATAGGAAACAACAGCAGCAAGAGGATGCTGGGTACAAGCCCAAACCCCTTTGCGAAGGGCAATGGGGAGGTCCAGGTCAGCAGGTACCCCAGTATCCGGAGCATCCATGGTGGAGAAAGCTGGCTCGAGAGAAGAGAGCAACGACATCGAAGAGGAGGAAGGTGGAGGAGAAGGAGCGGGATAAGATGGAGGAGATAGTGGAGATGGTGGAGATGGTGAAGGCGGAACAGTAGTAGGAGTTGAGGGAATAGGGGGTTGGTGAAAGAAGGAGGAGTAGCAGGAGTAGAGGAAGAAGCGGAAGAGAAGTAAGATGCATTTTCAAAGAAGGTAATATCTGCAGAGACAAATTGTTTGCAGGTGACGGGGTCAAAGCAACAATAACCTTTCTGAGTGGGAGAGTACCCCAGAAAGATACATTTGGTGGACCGAGGGGAGAGTTTGTCGCGGGTGGTAGAGGGAGCATGCACAAATGCGGTGCATCCAAAGATACGGAGAGGAAGAGGAAAGGGTTCTTTGCCCGGATAGAGAATGGAGAAAGGAGTTTGACCATGGAGAACGGTGGAGGGAAGGCGATTGATGAGATAGCAAGCGATGAGAATAGCATATCTCCAGTAGGAGCGAGGGACATGCATTTATGTAAGCAGAGTGCGAGCGACATCAAGGAGGTGACGGTTTTTGCATTCCGCCGCTCCATTTTGTTGGGAGGAGTAAACGCAACTGGTTTGATGAATAATCTCATGTTGCGTACAAAAGGAGGAAAAGGCTTGACTAAGATACTCTTTTGCGTTATCCGAGCGTAAGATTTTAATGGAAACGCCAAACTGAGTCTGAATTGAATGATAAAAGGATGTCCATATATCAAAAAGTTCAGAACGTTCTCGTAAGAGATAGACCCAAGTACAACGAGAAAAGTCATCAATGAACATAACAAAGTAAGAACTACCCCGCCCAACGGTAAAGGTAGGAGCAGGACCCCAGATGTCAGAATGAACAAGATCAAACGTACGGGTGGATCCACGAGCTTGCTTCGGAGGAAAGGAAGAGTGGTGATGCTTGCCAAGTTGACATGCGTCACAATTAAGAGGAGGATGTTGGGAAGGGAGGTGGGGGAGAAGTCGGCGAAGAAGGCGAAGGGGGGCATGACCAAGGCGAAGATGCCATTAGAGAAGATCGGTAGAGGAGGAGGAGAAGGCAGATAGAGCAGAGACGTTGTCGAGGAAGTAGAGGCCGCCACTCTCAGTCCCAGTAGCAATCGTCCGTTGGGAGGCCGGATCCTGAAAATAACAAGAGGTAGGAGTGAATGTGACAGAGCATTGTAGTTGCTTGCATAAAGAGGTAACCGATAATAAATTGCAAGGAAACTGGGGCACATAGAGGGTATCAGCAAGGCAGAGAGACAGAGTGACTTGAACCATGCCCGTCCCATTGACCGGGGAGGGAGAACCATCCGCAACGATGATAGGTGGCAACCGATCATGTGTGTCTAGATGAGAGAAACATTGAGGATTGCTTGTCATATGATTTGTAGCACTAGAATCGATCAACCATCGTCCGCGAGTAACAGTGTGGGCACTACCAGAAGAGATGACCACCGAGGCGGACGGCTCGGAGGAAGTGGAATCCATTGAAGAGAGATGGCGAGAGAACAGCAAGCCACGATGACTAAAACAAGTCACAAGCCGATTGGACAGAAGCAGGCTGCGCGGCTAGGAAAGCCACGGGCAGGCGAAAACAAGTCGGACGGCAAAAGAGAGGCCGCAACGAATAGTTGGCACGAGCAGGTAGATTGAAACAGGTAGAGGCGACTACTAGACAAGTCGCGACGACTAAGAGGAGCAGCGAGAGAAGAGAAGCAAAGAGAAACAAGCCGCACGAACAGGGCAGCTGTCAGAAGAGAAGGCAAGCCGCGAAGACAGGTCGCGGTAAGCAGAAACAAGCCGAGAATTAAGCGGAGGGAAAGAAGTCGAGCAGCTAGAAGGTAGCCCGCGCGAACAGAAGAAGAAGCTGAATCAGGAGGAAAAGATCGGTTCCTCTGATACCATGTTAGAAACGAACAAAAACAAGCCGGAAGTGGAATAAAAACAAACCGGAAGTGGTTTAACAGAAACTTTATTATCTGAAAAAGGTATCTATTACAAAGGTATGACCTCCCTTATATAAAATGGAGGAGAGAATAGAGAATACAAATAAAAGATGTGGGACAAAAAATTTACATGACTCAAGCGGACTATACAGACACAACTCGCACAAGCCGTGCTGTTAGACAGAAGGGCTAACCGCTCGGCTACTACCAGAGAGAGATCGCCATGGGAGACCGCTAGACCGCCCGGTCTCCAATTCGCCAAAGTCAAACCGCCAGACCACTTGGACCTCAGACAACAACACACATCAACCAAACCGCTGAAGGGTAACTGCAAAACTGCGCGGTCATCAAAACCCCAAGCCAGACCGCTAGACCGCCCGGTCACCAACTTCAACACTAGGAAAGTAACTGAATGGCAGCTCAAGCATGTTATGGGCTTTAGCCCTCTGGTGTTCTCGTGGACGGGAACCCCATCCAAAGCTAAAGATGGGATCTCCCGAGTGAAGAGAGTCTTGACAACGATGGAAACGAAGGAGTGGCAGATGACCACTATAACTACATTCTTGTTGGACGGAGATGCAAGGCTGTGGTGGGAAGGCTTGGAGATACATCACTTGAGGGTAAGGCAACTATTGGACGTCTCGATGGAAGAATTTTCGAGATAGTTCTTGGCAAGGTACCTTCCCTCGGCTCAGAGGATTGCAATGGAGAATGAGTTCTAGAAATAGTCGCAAGGAGGTCAAGTTGGGAATAGGTCGTGAGACGACTTTTACAGGCTTGAAAGGGTCGAGAAAGACTTTGATGTCTGCTCTTCAGGTGGTGAAGGCGGTTCGTACTGGAGCAGAGCTGTTCTTCACGCTAGTGGAGGTTGCAAAGCCTAAGCCTACGTTGGACAGTATTTCAGTGGTATCCTAGTACCCTGACGTGTTCCCTAGCAATCTTTGTAGAGCCCCACCTCAGCGGGAGATAGACTTCACGATTGGGCTAGTGTCAGTTGCGAAACCTGTGTCACGCTCTCCGTATCGGTTAGCGCCTAAAGAGATGGCGGAGCTGAAGGTTCAACTCCAGGAGTTGTTGGAACAGGGTTATGTGCGTCCAAGCTCATCACCTTGGAGTGCACCGGTCCTTTTTGTTAAGAAGAAGGACGGAAGCTTGAGACTTTGTATCGATTATCGAGAGCTGAACAAGCTAACGGAGAAGAACAAGTACCTGATTCCAAGGATTGATGATCTGTTTGATCAGTTAGTCGGGTCATCAGTGTACTCGAAATTGGATCTTAAGTCTGGTTATTATCAGCTGAGGATAAGGGAAAGTGATATCCCTAAGACAACTTTTAGCACGAGATACAGCCATTATGAGTTTACGGTCATGTCGTTTGGGCTGACTAATGTGTCATCAGTGTTCATGGATTTGATGAACAGGACTTTCAGAGAGTGCCTAGACCACTTTGTGACCATCTTTATCGACAATATTTTGGTGTACTCGCAGTGTGACGAGGATCACTTTAAGCATCTGTATTTGGTGTTGGAGACGCTGAGGAGGAATCAACCGTACGCCAAGTTCTCCAAATACGAGTTTTGATTGTCCTCAGTAGTGTTCCTTGGACATATAGTCAGTGGAGAGGGAATTGCGGTGGATCTGACAAAGATTGTTGTTACACGAGAGTGGCCTGTGTTGTCTACGGTGGCGGAAGTTCATAGCTTTTTGGGGATTGCCGGCTATTACAGGCGCTTCGTGGAGAAATTCTCGCGGATAGCGTTACCCCTCACGACTCTGACGAGGAAAGAGCGGAAGTTTGTTTAGACGCCTGAGTGCGCACGAGCTTTTGAGGAGTTGAAAAGTCGGTTGACCATAGCGTCGGTTCTAAGTTCATCAATTGGGACTGAAGGCTTTGAGATCTACAGCGATGCTTCAGGCAGTGGCTTGGGTTGTGTGCTACTGCAGCATGGTAATGTAATAGCGTATGGCTCGCGACAGCTGAAAGTGCATGAGAGGAACTATCCGGTCCATGATTGGATTTAGCGGCCGTGATTTTTGCCTTGAAGTTGTGGCGGCATTAATTGCACGGTGTGAAAATCGATATCTATACCGATTACAAAAGACTGAAGTATTTGTTGGATCAAAAGGATCTAAACATGTGGCAGCGTAGATGGATGGAGTTCCAGGGGAAATACACGTTCAAGATTCATTACGTGCCTGGGAAAGGTAATGCTTCATGTTGCGGACGCGTTGAGTCGCAGGGCCCCTGCGAGGGCCAACTGGTTGTCGGTTCATGACGAGCGTTTGATTCTGGAGTTGGAGGCATTGGAGATCTCTTGTGTTGACAAGCAGACTAGTGTCGAAGCGCAGTTAAACTGGACAGAAGTTTGGTGTGACCTAGCTGATCGGATTCGGCAGGCTCTGGATGTGGATAGCAACATGAAGCAACTCATGATAGAGGCTTTGGATGGGTCAAAGGACAGTCGTTTGTGCGTCCCAAAGGTGGGAAATCTACTGGTGGATTTGATGTATGAGGCTCATCATATCAAGTACTCGATTCACCCAGGGAGCACAGAGATGTACCGTGATATGAAGAAATTGTTCTGGTGGCCAAGACTTAAGAAAGATGTGGCACTATACGTGGCGAAGTGTCAAACATGCGCCTTAGTGAAGGCGTGGTGCCAAAAGCCTGGAGGATTCTTGAAGTCATTGCCTATTCCGGAGTGGAAGTTCGACGACATTACAATGGACTTTGTGCATGGTTTGCCAAGGTCGCAGAAGGGAAACGACGCCATCTGGGTGGTCATAGATCGTTTGACGAAAGTGTACGTCGCACTTCATTCCGCATAGAAAGGATGATTCTGTGGAGAAATTGGTAAAATTGTATGTGGATAACATTGTTCGACTTCACGGTGTGCCCCGCAGCTTCGTGAGTGACTGTGATGGACGGTTCACATCCAATGACTGAAGATTGGTGTAGCAGATGTTGGGAACAAAGTTGTGTTTCAGCACGGCCTTTCATCCGCAGACGGATGGTCAGACCGAGAGGGTCAACAGGACAATGGAAGATATGCTTCACATGTGCGTCCTGGACTTCGGGAAACAGTGGGAAGATCACCTGTACTTGGTGGAATTCGCTTATAACAACAACTGCCAGGTGAGCATTCAAATGGCACCCTTCGAGGCCCTTTATGGTAGGAGATGTCGCATGTCGTTGTCATGGTTGGAAATGGGTAAGTCAAAGCTATATAAGCGGCAAGAGGTGGACGATGCAACCTCGTTGGTACGGACCATTTGAGAAAGATTGCTAATCGCTCAGGATCGGCAAGCTAAGTACTATAATGCCAAGCATAGGAACATGGAGTTCGTTGTTGGCGACTGGGTGTACTTGAAGATTAAGCCTTTCAAGGGTGTCTCGCGGGTACGGTGTTTGAAGAAGCTAAGCCCGAGGTACCTTGGACTGTTTGAGGTTCTGGAGCAGATTAACGAAGCGGCTTATCGGTTGAAGCTATCAGTGGAACTAAGTGGTCTACACGATGAATTCCACATATCGGTGCTACGGAAGGCGATGCAAGAGCATTCGCAAGTGATTGCGGTCGATCAAGTACCAATGGATACTGGGTTGACGACGAAGGTCAAACCTATACGCATTGAGGACTCGGAAGTCAAGCGGCTACGCAACAAAGAGATCAGAATGGTCAAGGTCTGTTGGGACAATTGCGGTCGGGAGGAGCTCTCGTGGGAGCGAGAGAAGAACATGATTGAGGAGTACCCAGAGTTATTCCACTCAGGTACCGTTTTATTTTTGGTTATATCTTTTAATTTCTGTAATTTTGGGATGAAATTCTTCTAAGAGGGAGAGAGCTGTAATGCCTCGAAACTCAAAAGAGGGATGGGTAGCATTTTGAGCCAAGTTTGGAACTTGGTAGGGGTTACACGGACTGGGACACAGGCGTGTCCCCGGGGCATCTCGTGCTCGGGTAGACGGTCTGGCCGAGTGGTCGGTGAATTTGGAGTCTACGATCGTCGAGCAGCAAACACGGCCTGAGATACGGGCGTGTCCCAGGCTGTGTCCTTCTAAGGGTAATGGTCGAGCCGTGTCGGGGTTAGCGCACGGGCATGTCGAGTACTCGTGTCCTTTGCGGGACGTTTTTGGTCCTGTGTCGAAGGAGGAACACGCCCGGCAACACGGGCGTGTACTGGTTGACACGGGCATGTCAGGTGCGACACGGGTGTGTCGGTGCCGGTGTCCTATTTTGGGTGCGACGGTTTCATCGTCGATTGAGGCATACGGCCTTGGACACGGGTGTGTGACAAGCCGTGTTCGGCCCAAGTTTTGGATTTTAAGTGCGAATCGTGGCCGTCCGTTTCCTTATTTTGGGATCCAATGGTTGAGGGCTGTTCTTGTTGGGTTATACCCGGGAATATGGTTTGGATGCTTTCATTTCATTCAAACCTTCTCTTTCTAAAGTTCTAGAGAGAGGGGAGAGCAAGGAAGAAGAAGAAAGAAAGATCCGGCCGTTGGTAGAGCTTCGGAGCCCCAAATCGCGTGCCGTGTTCGGATCTACAGAGGCGAGGACGTTGCGGTGCTTTTCATCCGCATAAATTTCCATGGCGCCAAAGAGGAATGCTAGGGTAACGATTCTCATCTTAGGACATGTGAAGTCCTCTTTTACTTTGCATAGGAATCCCACTCTCGCGAGTGCGCGGTGAGTGCGAGGCGTTCCTTCGGGTAGACCTGAATAGTCCCCGTTGTTTTGCATGTAGAGTCCGTAATCGAGAAATGAATATAGGCATGATGTGTGAAGCCTACCTGGACAAGTTGGTCTGCATCAGTGATGTTGCATTGCATGAATGGTCGGAGAAGACTCCGCACCGATGGTTATTTTCAAGTTTTTGACACGGTAGATTGTAATAGGGAGCCTTGGGGACTAACTCCAAGGTGCACCCGAAAAACTGGGCAGATGGGATTCTGCCATCATGGTGGCCTGGGAGCCAACTGCGCATAACTGGGTTATGTGAAGTGTGTGATTGAATTGGGTCGGGGAAGCACCCATATGGCTTAAATTGACTGGGCGTGAGACGGGTTAGGCGGAACCGTATCTGCTCTATATGGTTCGGTTAAAGAGTGTTGAGATTATATTAGCCAGCAGACACGTGTGTGGGACCGCATGTTTGGCTTTCCCCATGGTTCCAGGTCTGGGACCCCGGTGGGCCCCCATTGTGTGGCAGAAATCCCCGCGGTCCTGTGGTTGGGGTACTCCCACATCGCCTGCAGCAGGCGACTTTGTGTTTATGTACCCCCGTCCCCCCTTACCATTATCGGGGTTTTGGGAAGATGTGTGGTGACGGGTGTTTCCACATGATATCAAAGCGAGGTTGTCCTGCTGCGGGGTGTGTTGATTAATTAGACAGGGACGTGTGTGTGGGACCGCGTTTGGGCTTTCCCCATCGCGTTCCAGCTAGGTGTTGACCCGGTGGGCCCCTTTGTGTGGCGGAATATCCCTGTGGCTGTGGTTGGGGTTTCCCACATCGCCTGTATTGACTACCTCGGGGTTTTGGAAGTTGTGGTGACGGGTGTTTCAACAGTATCAGAGCCAGGTTGTCCTGTTGCGGGGGTGTGTTGGACTATATTAGCCAGCGGGACACGTGTGTGTGGGACCGCATGTTTGGGCTTTCCCCATCGCATTCCAGGTCTGGGTGTTGACCCGGTGGGCCCCCTTGTGTGGCAGAATATCCCTGCGGTCCTGTGGTTGGGGTTAGTCCCCCGCTCTGCAGGCGATCCTTTGTGTTTATGTACCCCCGTCCCCCCTTACCATTACCTCGGGGTTTTGGAAGATGTGTGGTGACGGGTGGTTCCACAAAGAGACCTAAAGTACTTGACACTTACCATTGGCATAGATGGAGGGTCTTAGGCAAAGGCCAGAAAGACAGTAATGCTCACGAGAATTACCGTCTAAGGGTCGGTGGTGAGACCACGGTATTGACCGGGTTCGCCGAGAATGTGCCCTGAGAGCACGGGGTGTGTGGTCGTGAGTGCCTATGCCGGTGGTGAAGTGTTTATTCACTAGTGTTTAGCTATGCTAATAAAGTGTAGGGAAGGAGCATCGCCGCCCCGAGTTTGGGGGCGGGATCATCATAATTTGGTCAGCTTTAGCTGACCTTTGCTTGTGTTTGTCACTGCTTCGGTGGATTGTGCTTGCAGGTGCTGCGGAGCCTAGTGGCAAATAGCGGGCAAAAAGCCCTTGTTGTTGAGCCGTCCCTCGAAGGCCTAATTTGAATGCTTACTTTTATTTCTCATGTGTGACCGGCCTGCGTGCTAAGGCTTGGTAGACACATTTATTTGAGTAAACTATTGTAAGGTCATAAGGCAATGTACTTGTGTATTTGTTCGTTCATTCCTGTTGGGTTTTTGTAGTGGACATTCATGCTATTGCCTGGGTTCTGATTATTGCAACTTTTAAATTGCTTCCGCTAGAATGTACTCTGTGTCGGATGTTGGTTATTGGAAGGATGGTTCATTTGCGTAACCTTCCGGTCTGTCTGTGGTATATGTCATCGGGCCCTGGCCGGACCTACTGTTATATGCTAAGTGACGGATATGGGGTGTTACACCTTGGAGCCCTCTTCCTTGTCCCTAGTTAGGTCCCCCTACTACTTCCAGGCCAGCTAGGTTTTGGGTTCTTGATAACCCCTCCCATGTTGTGGCATTTGGAAACCTTGACCTCTGGGATCATCTCTTCTTCTCTCCTCCTCGCACATGTTTACTCCTTGCTCCCTCTCTTCACTTACTCCCAACCTGGCCAGCTTCTTAGCAAAGTTGGGTTTTGTTGCCTCACCCTCGGTCTCCTTTGTCGCTCTCTCCATGTAAGACCCTCTTTTTTTTGTAAAACCACCAGGGTCTTATGCCCAGAATCGTCGTTTTGCGGTGACATCAACATGCCCAGGAAGGTCGTCACTACAAAACGTCGATCCTGCCGGCCATACTGATTTCAAAAGAGAAGAGTAAAAGTATGGGCACATGAGAAAAATGAAACTCAACGCAGGTCCACATAAATCACATGAATATAAATAAATCTCCATGAAGTGAGAGTCCATAGTAGCAATAAATCAAGTACTAATAAAAAGGGCTCCTGCCCAATACATCATGATCCTCACTAAAAGTCACTCATCGCGGAAGCAAATCTATAGTAACTACTAAAAATCGGGAGTCACTGTCCCTGCTGCATGAACTCCCGCGCTAGACTGTCCCGTCTTCAAGCGCACCGACCTCTAGGGTTGCATTTCCTGGTTCGGCTCCACAATCCCCTAAAATGATTTGGTCAATGACTGTTAGTCTAAAATACAGTCCTATCATCCCCCACCCCTCCCCCGTGACTCCTAGGCACCGAGCGGGAGAAGGAAAGGGAAGGTATTTAAGGTGGAGAGTTACGAAAGTAAGCAGGTGACGGCAGAACTAGTCTAACATGAGCATAAAATCACATCAAGTATAAATAAGTAAATAGTAGGTAAGCAATATAAGAATACACATGAAAAAGGTGAGCAAGTAAAGTATAATAAGGTAAACTAAGTAAGTAACCATGACGTATAGGAATGCTCATACAAACCTATAGACCAAGGGGTCATTTTGCAAGGACTATTGTATAAAGAGTCTCATACTAATTTATACAATATGTGTCAAGGGTTATATGCAAAGAATATACGATGACATGCAAGTATGCTATGGTATGAACATGCAAGCGCAACTCACACACCAGACTCTATGCACACAGACCTTTAGTTCCCCCTTTCGGAGCCTAACCTCCCAGATACCTCTGTAGTGGCTAACAGAAGCGGTGGGTTGGGTCTCCCCCACCTCTAAATCGGTATCAGCATTACCAGTCAGACCTATCGTATGCATCAACGTTGGTGCACTAAGCGGAACTACTGCGCACTCTTTTCGGTTGGCGCACCGGACTTTATTTCGCTAAGTGCTAAACCACACTTGCCGATTCAATGTATTGGTGTCAGTGCGATGACCCTCCAATACTGAAGACCCACCACCTTATACTTATGCACATGCAACATTAATGTATTTACTAATCGAGCCAAAGCTCCCCAGACCATCCCGTCCGTCATAATACCATCTGAGTCATCGGCTCGCCAGGCTAACCTGCCCATCACCAAAACCATCGAGCCTACCTCTTGTGAGACCCAACCTAACTCCCAAAACACCGGTGAGTGTAAGTGTAATCCTAGAGTATTTCTATAAGACCACTTTCCCCTTACCAAGGAGGTAACCCAGTCTTATGCGCAGAACCACTGCCTTACGGTGACGCTAACACACGGGATAGTCAACTCCGCAAGACGCTGATCCTGCCGGCTAGTACGATCATTCAACATGTAGGAAAATTTGAGAATATAAGCAATGTGTAAAAGATTACAACATGTCCTCCATCACAAAATTAACATCATATTTATATAATGAAAATAATATAGTCCACAATAACTACAACAGAAAGAGAAAAGGGCGTATGCCCTGTACACGGATGTCAAATCTCTCTCTCTCTCTCTCTCTCTCTCTCTCTCTCACACACACACACACAAATACAAACAAGCGGAAGATAATTATAACTGGTACATGTTTCATCACCTAACGTCGTGCTGCAGTAGTAGTAGTAGGTGGTATCAGCTCCTTAAGTCTCGCCACCTCGTCCTACTGGTCGAACTGGTACTCCAGCTCCTCGAGCTCCTAAAATGATACGGTCACAACCGACCGTTAGTCATAAAGACTAAGCCATTATCGTCCTCACCTCACCCCCACGACTCCTAGGCACCGAGCGGGAGGATGAAAGCGGAGGACAACAAAGCAGTATCAAAATAGAAGCAGGTGACGGTGGATCTATTCTATCATGGATATATTTTTAAAAGTTATGTCATTACATTAGAAGTTCTACATATATAGCATAGGTAAAGTAAGTAAGCAGTACTGAAAGAAGAGTGTAGTAAGTAAAGTAAAGAAAGAGCAGAAAATAAACTATCTACCGCTACACTAATATCACAAGAGTACCTTAACTTATATGAATGTCCATACAAACATATAAGTTAAGCTTCTAAAAATATAACTTATCATACAAAAGAGCTCATACTAATTTATATGATAAGGATCTGTAATGCGTATGCCTAAGTATGTATGCATGTTATGACGAGTTATGCAGGTTATGATTTATACAAGTGCAACTCACACACACGACTATGTGATCACAGACCTTTAGTTCCCGCTTTTTGGAGCTAGCATAACTCTTTGGTACCACCATTGTGGCTACGACAGCAGTGGAGCGGGCGTCTCCACTCATAGGCGGGTATACACACTATCAGGCCTAAACCTCTCATATGCCTATGTATACGTCCTAGGTGCACTATAGAGTCTCTGCGTACTATTTGCTGGCTACCTACCAGTATTTTTGGTCGATTGTGCGCTTTTGGGGATCGTCCTTTAGACCGCAGTGTAAAACAACCCACTGGACCCTCAAACCATCACACCTCGTTAGAGTCACCGTGCTGTCATCGGTGTGACGATTGGCCCAGTACTGTATGACCCCCACAAGTTTATTTCTATGCACATGCAAGATATTCCAACCCGAGCCTCTAGCTCGCAGGACCAAACCTGTCCTGATATCAAACTTCCGAGCCTCCAGCTCGCAGGACCAACCGTCCTGAAACCCTCCAACCCATCACGGGTGAGATTGCACATCAGTGCCTTAGTTCTGAATCCTTCCAACCCTTCACGGGTGAGATTGCACATCAGTGCCTTAGTTCTAAATCCCTCCAACCCTTCATGGGTGAGAATGTTACCATGTTATCTTAGCCTATTAGACTACTCTTGTCTAATGTTTGTTATACCTAGCAATTTATGGTTCATCCCAGGACTGCCCAGGGTATGCCCAATGAAGGGGTCTCTGGGGCACTAGGAACCAATATGGGATTGAAAGCCCAAAGTTTCCTTTCGCAAGGATACTTACTTTTATTAATTTCTACCCATGATCCATACCCAGCTCTCGTTATTACTCTGGAACGAACCTAATGACTTGGGATATTATTGGGGAATGGGCGGTCTTCCGCCGGTCTCCGTTCTAGCTATTGTCCTTGGAGTTTTGCACTCTATCACTCGATACTATGAAGTGACCTACTAGACACCAACCAGGGTTTATCTTCTCAATATAGTTATTAACTCAACCTTCTATCGTATCACATGTGGGTTCCAGTAATACTTACTACTTTTGCTAAGCGCAACTCATGGCCTAATACTAACCTGTATAATAGGACTTCCAATTCCTTGGGCCAAATGCCCCTAATTAATTATCATGGGTTGGTATGTTGTATGGTGTTGACTATTTAGGATTTCACCATTTTTCTAAGTAATTAAGTCCCTAAATAAAGCTTTTAATTAAGTGACATAAGTCACTTTGTGCATGATGTACTATATCCAATGAGTCCACATACCTATGAAATTTTGCTGGTGTTCAAATAGGTTAAATACGAGTGCCTACCAGGGATCATAATTTTTTCCATTTAAATTTCTATATAATTTCCATTTAAGATTAAAATCATAATTAAACCATTTTCCAAATGAAGTACATCCATTATATAACAAAAAACTTATAGGAAAATTACTGGAGGTCAATATTAATATAATAAAACAATATACAGAATTTGGTGATCATAACCAGTAATTTGACCTAGCAAAATTCCATAATAATAATATTACCAAAATGCCACTACTTTTGTTTTCAACCTACATAATCACCCATAAATTATAAAATAATTACACAGGGTTCTAATCATATAATTAAAATACTATGAATTTTCCCATAATTTGTTAGGAAAAATTTCCTTTTCTTTTAATTAATTTCCAAAAAGGGCAATAATGTAATTCTACTAAAGACTCAAGGTAAAATTTCCAAACAAACTTATAAAAATTTCCAGAGGTGTATGATGTCCTACTAGGGCTTCCAACAAAAGTTTAGAATTTAATCAAATTAGTAGCCATATATTCCAAATTTATTTCCAAATACGCCTATTTTCCAATAATTCAAAATAATGGGATTTGTGATTCCAAAAATCCCAACTTTTCTTTGGGAGGTGTATTTCATCCCTATGATCCTCTGTCCAGACTTTCATGGGCATTCATTGGGCCAAGTGGACTAATTCTCCATTTTTGCATTTGGCACAATTATTTACAAATCTACCCTCAACTTGCATGTTGGTTTTCCCCAACATGAAGAGGTCCAAATAATTTGAAATTTCTACCATGTCCTTATAGTGAACCTAAGACTATGCCACCCAAATTTGGGGGCATGTGGATGAGGGAATCTCCTTATTTTCATTTTTATTTAATACATGAATTATCTATAAAAACTTTAGAAAACTCTCCCCCAAAAATTCTCATTTTTAGACTGGACTTAGGTTTATCCCAACCACATGCATGCCCAAACTTTCACTGCATGTGGACTTAGATTTGGCTTGGACACTCATTTAAAGATCTGCCCTAGCCAAGGACCAGTCTTGGTAGAATGGCCCTATAGGGAACCCTACTGCTCCAAATTACAACTTTAGGGTATCAAATTAAAGATCAGACCAAGTGCTACATTTTATATGTTGAACACGTTTTCTGAATCTGCCTCCAAGAGGTCTAAAATTAGCCCGCAAGGTACATAAATAAGTGTGACAGAATACTAAAGTTTGATATATTAATACAACATGAATCTCAGAGCAATAATGGAGGGCATCTGTTCATCTTCCTCCTCCAGCCAAGGGCCGATATTGACCCGACCTGGAGCGCCTTCAACTTGCATTTCCCGGTCATCCGGCCACCTCCCTGACCTGCCACCACCACCACCACCTCTGTTGAGGTAGGGACTAACGTTTGTCGGCAACATGGCCGCCGGAGGCGGCGATTTCCGGCGAACCCGAGCTCCTTCAAAAGCATGGATTTTCTCCCACACCTCACATGGATCCAAGCTCAATTAAGCGCGAAATCTCTCCTAAATGATCTAAGAATCTAGCATAGAGGGAGAGGAGGAGAAACAGACCGTAATTGGAGCCCTACGGTGGCGGCGACGGCGGTTGTCCATGGAATTTCTCCTCTTCGGCGAGCTTGCTCCCGAACTCATTTCTCCACCAAAAGCTTCGATCCAAATATCGAATTCCACTCCTTTCAGTGCTCTGAAGCTAATAATGAAGTCAAATGGTGGTGGAGTGGGCTGGTTATGGTGTTTTGAGTAGTGGGAATTTCGGCCAAGCATTGGATGCTTCACCATGGCTACCATGTGTCATGGAATTGGGCTGGAAAGGATGAGAGTGACTGCTGGAGCTCAGAGGAGGGCTTAGGAAGAGAGAAAGAGGGCCACATGGCCTTCATCCCCATTTTCCTCTCTTTTCTCTCTCCTCCACTTAGCAAATTCCTAAAGTTCCCATTGCATGTCACTACCCTCCAAATCCAGAGGGTAGGGGCTATAAATAAGCACTTTGGTTGGTCATGGGCCTTGGCTCATGGGTTTAGCCCATGGGGAATGAGCTTGGCTCTCATTTTCTACTTTAGGCCCATGGGGAATGAGCTTGGCTCTCATGGACCCTATGGCATCACCCAACATGGGTTGGGCCATGACTCGAGGCCTTAGCCCATTAGGAATGGGTTTGGTCTTCAAATCTCCTTAATTATGCTTAAGGTTGACCAAGTCTGACCTTAGGGTTGACTTGGTCAAATTGGTGAGTGGACTGTCTCCACTTAGTGATCATGAGCCTTATAGCATCACCCAACGTACGTTGGGTCATGGTGATGCCCCACTTGGGCTAATTGGGCCTATATGTTGGATTTGACCAAATTAGGGTTAGGGTTGACTTGGGTCAACTTGGGTCAATGGTTGATCCAATGATGTGGCTTTTGGTTCACTTAGATTACTTTTAGGGTTAGGGGAATAGTGGTGGGGTCAATGTGTACCTATGATTCCATTTTGGGCTAGTTTGACCTGATTTGACCTGGGCCCTATAGTGGGCACTATGTGAATCCACCCTAACTCCATGTGTCAAACCTAGCCTAAACCCCATTCACCCACCACATGTCCTAACCTAATCTAAGTTTAGTAGTCTAGTAGGGAATGAGATGTTACAATTTCTAATTACTCTTGTATTCCATTTAGTCTTACGGCTTACGTTAACCTTGGACTGCCCAAGGCATTCCCCGTGAAGGGCTCTCGAGGGCACTAGGAACTACGATGGGCTGAAGCCCAAAGCTCCCTTTCGCAAGGTTCTTATTATTGGTATCTACCTATAGCAAACCTCATTTTAAGTTAACTTAATCTAACCCTAGTGTATTTTGACTCTCTCTCACTCCACAGGAAAGACTATCTTTCGTCGATCTCAAACACCACTTAACACTAGTCAACCCAATACTTCCACATCATGACTCCTAATGATGAACTCATTTTCACTTAACCAAAAATCAGTAAACTATTAACCCTAACTCCCTATGTCCATTCCTCAAGTTATCACATTTTCCACAGTTTTACTAAATGCAGACCAATCTAAGTTATATTATGTACATGACAGGCGGTACTCCAAATTTTCATCCAAGAGCTCTAAGATAATTATTGTGGGTCTATCATGACATATTTAGCCTAAATCTAAAAACTTGTAACTTTCCTAATTAATTTGACATTTATTAACTTTTCCCAAAAGTTATGTCATGGGTAATTTTGAACATGAAGTACTAGATTTACTTAAGTTATGACCACTCAAAATTATAAACACTATATGATGCCAAAATAACAGAGAATACTAAGTTTCACAAACTTTCATAAAAGCATCAGCCCTTAAATAATTAATTCAATATAAATAAAATAAATAAAATTAAAGAAAGGAGTGCTTCAAAATATTATCCAAAAATTACACAAAATTAGCAGGGCTTTAATATGATCATAAATCATCACTAACTAAGTTTCATAACATTCTATTAATAATGATTTTATTAAAATCACTCATAGGGGCAACATAAAGGTTATAACTACAAGTATGAGCTAATATCTTCCAAACATCCTACAATAAATTCCAGAGACTCATATTGTTATAAAAACTCTTCTTCCAAAACTCATAAGGATCAAAGGTCATATGACCCTTCAATATTTTTATAAAAGGTATAGGCCTAAACTATCCTTAATTGGTTTAAGTTGTGTAGATAAGTTTAAATGTCATCAAATTCATTCCTAGGGCTATTTACCATCCTAGGATTATATGGACTAAACCCCAAGTCCATACATGGACATATCACACCATCTCCTTCACAAACCCCCAAAGTTTAACTTTTGGGTTTGAACTAGGGTCCTAGGGCAAATCCACCCTAATCCACCCCAAACTCCATGTGAGGGTGTTTAAACTAACCTTGGGGCTATGACCAAAGTCCCAATCCTTTTGGGTGAGAATTTGCCCCTCCATGCCCCATGCTCACTCTTGCCCTAATAAAGCCTTAAAGGGGCACACTTTGATCTCACCAAAAACTATCCAAATCAAACCTAATTGGGTTGAGATTTTTATCATAGTCGCTCCATGACCCTAAGAGATAGACACCAAAAGTTTGGTGCGTTTAGAGGTCATAAGTAGCCTTAAATAATTCATAAATGGTTTATTAAATTTATACAAAAACTTTAGGAAACTTTTTCCAAAAATTCCCATTTTGGCTATATTATAGGTATAGGTAAGAACGACCATCAACCAAAATATCAAGTCATTTGGATGGCTGGAATGATAGGGGCACTCATTTTGAGTGTTGTGGTCAAACCACTTACCCAAATGAGTGGAAATCAATTATAAATTAAAGTAGACTTCGAGGGCTACAAGTTTCATGTTGGCCACTTTGCATGGTTCAACACCTAAGAGCCTTATTTTTTGTTCTAAAAAGGGGCACTAGAAGGGACAAATACAAGATAAAATAAATCAAGCAATCAACGACTACGAATGTGTCTTCTTCTTCCAGCCTATGGACGGGATCAACCCGACCTGGAGCCACTTCTAGGTCATTTTTTCGGCCACCCGACCACCTCCCTGGTCGGCCACCACCGCCACCACCTCCGTTGAGGTGGGGGCTATCGTCGGGCGGCGGCACGGCCGCCGGAGGGGCGGTTTCCGACGAACCCGAGAGGAAGCCGAAATCCAAAAATTCATGGAATTTGAAGCTTGGAATCTGCTCAACTAAGTATAATTCTTATCTCTAAATATTCCTAAGATCTAACCCATGAAGGAGTAGAAGAGGACCTTAGTGAAGGGTTGTTGTCGGGCTGATCGTCATGCCACCATTTCTGGAGGTGGAGCTTTCGGTGCTCTGCAACTACACAGCCAAAGGGCTCAGTTTCTTCATGGGAAGGGTGAAAATGACTCCTCTAACCTTGGGGAAGATTTTAAAACAACCAAATGGGGGAGGGGAAGGGCCATAGCTTCAAAGCCATTAATGGGGAAAATTCGGCCATGGTGGATTCTCTGAATCCAGCCCCTATATGGCTGGGGAAGACTCTTGATCTCCTCTAACTGATGGGGGGAGATTAATCTAGCCTTTGGAGATGGAGAGAGGAGGCCCCTTGGACTTCCAAGCCATGAATGGCCCTCTTACTCTCTCTTTCTCTCTCCTCCATTAAAGGGAAAATGAGCTTTCTCTCTCCTTGTCACCATTTCCAGAAAATGAATGGCATTCCATGTAAATATCAGCCCCTAAGGTTGGTGGGCCACTCCAATTCGGCTTAACCCAAGTGGATTGGGCTAGTTTGGGTCAACTTGAGCTAATTTGACCTAAACTAAGGTTTAGTTGACTTTGGTCAACTTGACCTTTTGGGTTGGCCCCAATGAGTCCTTGGTGACTCATTGGCCTCCCCTAAGGTATAGGAAGACTTGGATGGGGTTGGTTTGATACCTTGTAGGCCACTTGACCCTTATTTAGGGCACTTCGACCACTTTAGGGTTTGGGTTGACTTTGGTCAACTTGACCTTTTTAGTTGACACCAGTGGGTCCTTGGTGACCAAATGAACCTTCTAATGGGCTAGGGATGTTGTGGTGGGGGTCAAAAAGTCAAGGTGAGGCCCTAAAGTTAGACCCGAGGTTAGGTAATTAGAAAGTATTATTTGCAGACCATGGTAATCTGACCTTCATTCCTAGGTTCACTTGGTCTTCTTGGGCTTCCTAGGGTTTTGTCATGACCTAGTCATGACAAAACCACTCATAGAGGTCTAGTTGTTTGAGGGATGTTACAAATCCCAATACATAAAAATAAAAATTTCATCCCGAAATTCAGGTTAAGCATACGGGGTTTCAGGTACGAAAAGTAAAATGTAACATCCAGGAGGTTAAAGGGGATACCTGACGTGAAAAGTTCCGGGTATTTTTGATGTATCAAGTCCTATGGCTCCCACGTGTACTCCTCTTGTCCATGATTCCTCCACAAAGACCTTGAACAGCGGAATCTTCTTGCACCGCAAGACCCGCATCTCAGTATCGTCTATCCGGATCGGCTCCAGCTGCACCGATTGATCAGAAGCTATAGGCCCATCTATAGTAATAATCTGCTGCTCCGGCCGAAGTAGAGATCTCCTGAGGGAGGAGACGTAGAAGACATCGTGCAAACCCGCTAGCTCTGGTGGCAGCTTTAGTGTGTAAGCCAAGGGACCGATCCATTCTAGGATCCTGTAAGCCCCCATGTATCTCGGACTGAGCTTCTTCTGACCACGTACCCGCGAGAATCCATGCATCGGTCGTATCTTCATAAATACATGATCTCCTGCCTGGAACTCTACCTGATGATGTCGGACATCATAATACTTGACATGTTTGCTCTAGGCCTCCAACATCCTGTCTCGAATCAACCGCACCCGAGCATCCATATCCTCGATGAACTTCGAGCCAAGTGACTTCGGATCCTCATCCTGGATCCAGGACAAAGGAGTCCTACTTCTCTGCTTGTATAAAGCCTCATAATGGGCCATGACGATGTTGGACTGGTGGTTGTTGTGGTACGAGAATTCAATCAACAATATGTGCCTCTCCCATGGCTCTCCACGGTCCAGTATGCAAAGACTCAACAAATCCTCAAGTGTCTGATTGGTGCGCTGTCTACAAATCTGTCTGAGGATGGAAGACGGTATTATATTTCAACCGGGTCCCCAAATAAGCCTGGACCGACCTCCACTCCTTAAACGTAAATCGTCCATCACGATCAGACACTATCGTCCTCGGCACTCCATGATATCAAATGAACTGCTCCACAACCTCCGCACCAGGTCACCACTAGAGCGTCCTTCCTGATCAGTAGAAATCTGGCTACCTTCGGCAATCGATCGACAATCACCCTTATCGAGTTGTTACCCGCATGTGACCGGGCAAGACCATGTATGAAATCTATGACGATATCGACGAACTTCCACTCCGGCATCGGAGTGGCTGAAAAAATCCGGCCGAACTCTTACACTCTGCCTTCACTAACTGACAAGCCTCCCAATGGGTCACGAAGTATGTGATATCCCTCTTCATGCCCGACCATACATCATCCTCTTCAGGTCGGTCGTCATCTTGATGATGCCCTGCTGCACCGAGTACCTGCTGTAGTGAGCCTCGATCATATTGTCCTCCCGAATTCTGCCCCAAGCCGGTATGTACACTCGTCCTCTAAAGCATAACAACCAATCCTTCTCTATATACTCCCCGGCCCTGGTTTCCGCATTAAGCTTTCGATAGTCGATACAGACTATCCATCCAATGACAGGCCTCGTAGTAAGTTGCTCATCGTTCTCATTACGGACGACTGTGATTCCTCCCATTTTGCGCACCAACTGGATCAGACTCACCCATTTGTTGTTGCTTATGGGATATGTAATACCAACATACAAAAGCTTGATAATCTTGTTCTTCACCACCTCCTACAACATAGGATTCAATTTGCGCTGTGGTTGAGCTGAAGGCTTGAAGTTATCTTCCAGTAATATCTTGTGCATGCACATCGTGGGGCTAATTCCTCTAACGTCTGAAATTTTGCACCCAAAGGCTATTCTATGTAACTTCAGCACTTCAACGAGATGGGCCTCCTGATCAGCTGTAAGAAGAGAAGAAATAATGGCAGAATGAGTTTCTTTCTCTCCTAGAAACACATACTTCAGCGTGTTAGGGAGCGGCTTGAGCTCGCGGGATCCTTCTGAGTCAAACATGGGTACCGCCAAAAGCTTGTAGTCTCCAACTTGTGCCTCGCACGACCCTCCCTGAATATCTATATCGGGGTCACATAACTCACCCTAATCCTCATCAGGCTGAAAAGTCCGGCCGTCATCAATCTCCACCCCCCTCAAACTCAATTGCACCCGGCTCAGCACGGCTATCTCCTCTTGACGCCTTATACATATCAAAAACATTCTCTTCTTATCTTAGGCGCAACGTGTTGAAGTTGGTGACCGGGCGGTCTGGCGGTTTGTCTTGGCGAGTTGCAGACCGCGCGGTCTGGCGGTTTGTCTCAGTCGGCTTGGAGACCGGGCAGTCTGGCGGTCTACCCTGGCAGTCTCTCTTCCTCTCTGGTGGTAGCCGTGCGGTTAGCCCTGCTGTCTAACCGCGCGGCTTGTGCGGTTTGTTTTGTATAGTCCGCTTGTCCTGTAAATTATAGTCCCACATCTCTTATTTGTATTCTCTCATCTCTTCTCCATTCTATATAAAGGAGGGTATACCTTTGTAATAGATATCTTTTTTGGATAATAAAATTTCAATTATTCAAAAGTTTATTTGCTTGTTCTCTACTTTTCGCTTCTTGTCTCTACTTTCTAACATGGTATCAGAGGACACGGTCATTTCCTCCTGATTCTGTGCGCCCTCTGTTGTTCGCGACCTGTTTTTCGCGTTCTGCGACTTGATTCGCGGCTTGCCCTCTCTTCTATCCGCGCGGCTTGTTTCTATCCGCGCGGCTTGTTTCTGTCCGCCGCCCTGTTCGCGCGGCTTGCTTCTTCTTGGTTCTCTTCTCCTACTACTCTTTGTCGCAGCGACCTGTTTCGTTGTCGCCGCGCTCCTTGTTCTTTCTTGCCTCTCCGACTTCCTAGTCGTTGCGGTCTGTCTCTGTCCGCGTGTCTTGTCTCTATACTCGCGGTTTGCTGCTGTGATCTGCCTGACCGTGCGGGTTGTTCCTTTTTCACCCGCATCTTGGTCGCGGTCACCTGCTCTTCTCTTCTCTTCTGTTCGCTCGGTCTTCTCAGTCCGCGCGACCTCTTCCCCGCTGGACCTTTGCCTGCTTTTTCGCCGCTTACTTCTTGTTGCCTTCTACCCGCTCCTGCTTGCTAGTCGCCTCGGCCTCATCTTTGGCCGTGCGACTTGTTCTCCTCTGTTCGCCCGACTTTTTCAGGTCGTGCGACTTCTTTCCCTCTGCTTTGCTCGGCTTCTTGGAAGCGGCCTTCCTAGCCGCCCGACCTATTTTCTGGTCGCCCGGCTTGGTGCTTTATTCTCTTCTCGCGGCTTGTTCTTCTCGTCGCGGTTTGCTACTCTCTTACTTCCATGGCTTTCCTCTCCTCCAGCATGTCCGCCTCCGTGGTCACCTCTTCTGGTAGTGCTCATGTTGTGACTCGCGGACGATGGCTCATCGACTCTGGTGCAACAAGTCATATGACAGGCAACCCTCAATGTTTCTCTCTTCTTGACACACAGGCTCAGTTGCCCCGGTCATTGTCGCTGATGGATCTCCCTCCCCGGTCCATGGGACGGGCATGGTTCAAGTCACTCCATAGCTCTGCTTGGCTGATACCCTCTATGTGCCCAAGTTTCCATGCAATTTATTATCGGTTACTTCTTTATGCAAGCAACTACGGTGTTCTGTCACATTCACCCCTACCTCTTGTGCTTTTCAGGATCCGGACTCCCAACGGACGATTGCTACCGGGACTGAGAGTGGTGGCCTCTACTTCCTCGACAACGTTTCTGCTCTATCCGCCTTCTCCTCCTCCTCTACAGATCTTCTCCAATGGCATCTTCGCCTTGGACATGCTCCTCCCCGCATTCTACGACAGCTCCTGCCGTACCTCCCTCCTCATCATCCTCCTCTAAACTGTGATGCATGTCAACTTGGCAAACATCACCGCTCCTCCTTCCAACCAACGCAAAGTTGGGGCTCTTCCCATCCGTTCGACCTCATTCACTCTGACATATGGGGTCCCGCTCCTACCCTCACCATCGGTCGGGGCAGTTCCTATTTTGTCACCTTCATTGATGATTTCTCTCGGTCTACGTGGGTATATCTTCTTAAAGATCGCTCCGAGTTGTTCTCTGTTTGGACCTCCTTTTATTCGATGGTTAAAACTCAGTTTGCTACGTCTATTAAAATCCTTCGTTCTGACAATGCTAAGGAGTATCTTAGCCACGACTTCTCCTCCTTTTGCACTCACCATGGTGTTATTCGTCAAACTAGTTGTGTCTACACTTCCCAACAAAATGGGATGGCGGAACGCAAAAACCGTCACCTCCTTGATGTCGCTCGCACTATGATGACTCAAATGCATGTTCCTCGCTCCTATTGGGGCTATGCTGTCCTTCTCTCCTGCTATCTCATCAATCGCCTTCCCTCCACCGTTCTCCACGGTGCTACCCCCTTCTCCATTCTTTATCCAGACAAGGATCCCTTTCCTCTACACATCTTTGGGTGCACCGCTTTTGTGCACTCTCCCGCTGCCACCCGTGATAAACTCTCACCCCGTGCCACCAAATGTGTCTTTCTGGGCTACTCTCCCACTCAGAAAGGCTATTGTTTCTTTGACCCTGTTACCCGCAAGCAATTTGTCTCTGCGGATGTCACCTTCTTTGCCAATGCATCTTACTTCTCTCCCGCTTCCTCTTCTCCTCCTCCTGCTCCTACTTCTCATACCAACTCATCCCTTCCCTCTGCTCCCACTGAGGTTCCGTCCTCTCCACCCACTCCACCGCCTTCCCCATCCTCCTCATCTCCACCCTCTACTCCGCTTTCTCCCTCCACTCCGCTGCCATCTCTCTCTAATCCCGGGCCAGCTCTCTCCACCACGGATACTCCGGATACTGAGGCACCTACTGACCTGGATCTCCCGATTGCTCTTCGTAAAGGGGTTCGGGCTTGTACCCACCATCCTCTTGCTGCGGTTGTTTCCTACGATCGCCTTACCCCTGCTCGCCGAGCCTTTGCCCTGGCTATCTCGGCCACTACCACCACCCGTTCCTACCAGGAGGCCCTTACTATTCCTCACTGTAAAGTTGCCATGGATGAGGAGATTGCTACTCTCACTGAACGGGGTACCTGGACCCTTGTTCCGCCTCCTTTCGGCACCGATGTTGTTGGTTGTCGCTGGGTCTTCGTGGTGAAGTTTCTCCCGGATGGCAGTGTGGATCGTTATAAGGCTCGCCTGGTTGCCAAGGGTTTTACCCAAACTTATGGGGTTGATTACTTTGACACTTTCTCGCCCGTGGCTCGCCTCAGCACTATTCGGGTTCTTCTCTCTGTAGCTGTCAACAGGGATTGGCCCATCTCGCAGCTAGATGTTAAGAATGCCTTCCTCTATGGAGATCTGCAGGAAGCTGTTTACATGGAGCAACCTCCTGGGTATGTTGCTCAGGGGGAGACACGGGTATGCCGGCTAAAGAAGGCTATCTATGACCTCAAGCAGAGTCCTCGTGCCTGGTTTGACAAGTTCAGTGGCATTGTTGCAGCCATTGGTTTTACACGAAACTCAGCAGATCACTCCTTGTTTGTTCGGAAAACCGCCTCTGGTCTTGTTGTTCTTGCGGTTTATGTTGATGACATTCTTCTTACTGGCGATGACCAGGATGGGATACTGATGACCAAGAAACACCTTCGTCAACATCTGGTTACAAAGGATATGGGCTCCCCGAAATACTTTCTGGGGATTGAAATCCCTAGAAAGCCCAACTCCATGGTCCTTTCACAACGGAAGTATGCTCTTGATCTTTTAAAGGATGCAGGACTCACTGGTGCTAAACCTGCACGTTGTCCTATGGCTGCTGGAGAAGACAAAACTTGGACAGATGACTCACCTCTTCTCTCTGATCTTACGAGATACCGTCGTCTAGTGGGCAAGCTCATATATCTCACGGTAACCAGACCCGACATCTCCTATGCTGTTGGCAAGGTGAGCCAGTTCATGCAAGCTCCGAGGGAGTGTCATCTACAATCTGCTCTGAGGATATTAGAGTATATTAAAGCTGCTCCAGGGAAAGGACTCCTATTTCAGAAGAATGGTCACCTAAGGGTTGAAGCTTACTCTGATTCAAGCTATGCGGATGACAAAGGGGACCGCAAATCGACTTCAGGTTTCTGCACATTTGTTGGAGGCAATCTTGTGAGTTGGAAGAGCAAGAAACAGTCTGTGTCGTTTCCAGGTCTAGTGCAGAGGCTGAATATCGTAGCATGACATCGACTACATGTGAGTTGAAGTGGTTGCGGGCTCTCATGCTTGACTTAGGAGAGGTTTACAACTATCATCTTCCTATGTTCTGTGACAATAAGGCCGCGATACACATTTCCAAAAATCCGGTCTTTCATGAGAGAACAAAACACATAGAAGTCGACTGTCATTTTATTCGAGAAGAAATATTGAAGAAACAGATTTGCACTCCATTTGTCACGTCCGACAACGAGTTGGCAGACGTCTTCACCAAGCCAGTGTCCGCTTCCTTTTTCCACATCTGTGACAAGCTGGGCATGATCGATATATATGCTCCAGCTTGAGGGGGAGTGTTGAAGTTGGTGACCGGGCGGTCTGGCGGTTTGTCTTGGCGGGTTGCAGACCGTGCGGTCTGGCGGTTTGTCTCAGTCGGCTTGGAGACCGGGCGGTCTGGCGGTCTACCCTGGCAGTCTCTCTTCCTCTCTAGTGGTAGCCGTGCGGTTAGCCCTGCTGTCTAACCGCGCGGCTTGTGCGGTTTGTTTTGTATAGTCCGCTTGTCCTGTAAATTATAGTCCCACATCTCTTATTTGTATTCTCTCATCTCTCCTCCATTCTATATAAAGGAGGGCATACCTTTGTAATAGATATCTTTTTTGGATAATAAAATTTCAATTATTCAAAAGTTTATTCGCTTGTTCTCTACTTTTCGCTTCTTGTCTCTACTTTATAACACAACGTCAGCAAAATCTTTTCCGCATCGATAATGACTCTAGCAGTGGCAAGGAACGGACACCCCAGAATAATCGGCGTCCCATCCACATCCTTAATATCGAGGATAACAAAGTCGGCCAAAAGGCCAACCCATTAACAACAACCATGAGATCCTCAACCACTCCAACCGTTTATTCTTTGATCGATCAGCCAGTTGCAGAATGACATTAGTGGGCCTATGAACACCAGAGCCCAGCTCATGGAAGATGGATAATGACATGAGGTTGATGGACGCTCCAGAATCACACAACGCATGACTAAGCGCGGATCGCCCAATGGTACATGCAATCGTGAAGCTCCCTTGATCTTTTTGTTTTATGGGCCAATGCCGCACTGCTAAGTGGGGCAATCCTCCCAGGTTAAAACACTGCCGCATAACTCGGAAGCCTGATTTTTCGCCAAAAGATCCTTCAAGTACTTCGCATAGTGCGACACATATGTCAGCAGGTCGACCATGGGAATGCCCACCTGAACACCCTTCAGAATATCCTGAAACTTTTGTTGTTGCCTCTCTTTTCTGATATTTTGCAGCCTATGCAGAATGGAGGCCTTGCCCGCTGGAGTCAGACTTCAGGTGTAATAGCCACTGAGGGTTCCTTGGGAGACTCATTAGTACTTGGCTTAACCACGTGTTCAGAAGGTTGGTCTTCCTGATGTGCACGATTCTCCACCAGCCTACCACTTCTGAGGTTGATAGAATTTACTGCCTCAGCTGGACGGCCGACCTGTAAATCCAACATTTTACCAACGGTGGAAATAATTTCTTGTAACTGTTGTAATATTACTGCTTGAGATTGCCACCAATTTCCAACCCATACCTTAAAATGATGGATAGGCTGCTCACTCTCCCCGATATTGCTAACTATGAACTGAGAGTCCCTTATGACATCGGGCACGGGAGGCATCTTCCACAAACTACTAGAGCGCACCACGTCATCCACGATCCGCCAAGCGTCAGCCATAGTCCTATTAAAGAGGGCGCCTCCAGCGTCGGTGTCGAACAGATATCAAAACTGCTCTTGAATACCAAAATAAAATGTTTGCAAAAACAGCACTCCAAACGCATCCTGACCAGAACACCTGGATTGCAGCAACCGAATTCTTTCCCAAGCCTCACAAAGAGACTCTCCAGGGATCTGCGCGAATGTGACCAAATCTAAATTCACCTGCGTCGACTGCGCACGTGAACAATACTTTTCTGAGGAATTGGACTTAAGCACACTTCCATGAAGTTAGCTTGCTCAGGATGATATCCCTATACCATAGTCTAGCTTTTCCAGCAAGAGAAAATGCGAAAAGCCGAATTATAGCCTTGTCCTGCACGTCCCCAGCATAGCAAAAGGTACTACAAAGCTCCAGGAAGCTATCAATATGAGCCTCGACATTCTCTTCGTGGAGCCCATGAAACAAACAATGATGGAGATAAACTTGATTAGCTCCGCGGATAGCTCAAAGTTGTCCTCATTGTGGTTGGAGGCTAGCTGAGGTTCCTGCATTTTGAATTAGTCGTGGACAAAATTGAACGGAATATAATGAGTAAAGAAGAGGACAGAATGATCAAACAACAATCATCCTTCACAAGAATAAAAAGTGCAAACAACAGTTGCACTCCCCGGCAACGGTGCCAAAAACTTGATACAATATCGGCAAGTGCATCGATCGTCGTCAAGTAATAAACTGAGGGATTTATCCTTCGAGTATCGAATCTCTCGAGAAGTTCAGATTGGGAGTGAGATCTTCCTTGTTGGAAAGTGATTGCAAATGCAACAAAGGTTTGGGGGTTGAGTTTTTGTTTTAGAACAACTAAAATTAATTATGTGGGTCGCCTTCACCGCTTCGCAATGGTGGAATACTCCGATGAATATTAGGGCGTGTGGTCGTAACCGTTGAGGGTCGAAAACACCTCTTGCCAAGCCAGCCCCTAACACACGTTAGTGCGGCGTATCACCAAGCAACAACCCAAAGAAAGCAAAGGAAGTAAAGCCAAACTATGAACTACAACAACATTTGCAATAGTAAACCGTCATGAACATTGTTAAGAGTTCCTAACAAGTTTAGCTAACATCCAAAGCATAAAAACAACATCCAAATGAGAGTAAAGAGGAGATTTACAACCCAACGCTTGAAGGCTAGCCACGATTCTCGGACGAAGTCGAAGTTGTCGGTCTTCGTCCGGGCTCGGTCGATGGTTGACGTCCGAGGAAGCTTGAAGTGTTGTCACCTACTTCAAAGGTGTTTTCCCCGTCTTCTTCATGATTCATGAGGCTGGTAGTCGTCGGAAAGCTCTCCAATGACAACGAGAAGGAGCTCCAAATGCTGCTCTTGAGATGGAGATGAAGAAAACAGTGGAAGATCTTCGCTTGCGGTGAAGTTTGGAGGAAGAATGGTGGCCAGACGAGCTCTCCAAGGAGGAGAGAGAGGAAAGAACGGCTGGAGGAAGATTTTCCCGCTCAGAGGAGCGGAAATGGCGGAATTCCCCTACTCCAGTCAACTCCTGAGCTTAAATATGAGTAGGTCAAAAAAATGGTCACGCACGGTTTGGCGCACGACCGTGCATTAACGTGCGATATTAACTTCCAGGACGACTTGCAGAGGAAGATGAGTTGACCCGTGCATTTTACTCGAGCATGGACGCTTCCACCTGTGCGTGAAGGAAAACGCACGGGTAACCACAGAGCGTTGAAATTCCCGACAAGCAGGTGGAACCGTGCGTTTTACTCACATACGGGCACTTCTGCCCGTGCGTGAACAAATCGCACGATTAACCACAGAGCGCTATAAAACTAGACAGCTACAAGAAAACCGTGCATCTCCTTCGCGCACGGTTCAGAAGAAACCGTGCATGAAGAAATTGCACGGGTTGGTCAATCCTCTAAAGAAATCTGCAAAAAACGCACGATTTGGTAGAAAGCGTGCGCTAAGGAATTGCACGACTGTGCGTTTTCACAAGTCAGAATTTCTGATTTGGGGGAAAACTGACCACCTGCACAGCAAAAACCATAACTGGAGCAAAAGCTCTCAGCACAAATATACAACATAAAATAACCAAATCCGCACGGAGAGTACCCCAGTATTTACCCCCAACATCCCGGTGCAATTCGCAAACCAAAATGTTCCGAAACAGTGCAATAGTGGCTAATTGAAGCCCTAATCAAATATATGACTTTCCTACTGAAATAGTAGTGCACATGCAAGATAATAAGCCCAGATGAGTCCAAAAAACCCTGTATAAATCGGACTCATCTGCATGCAAAATAAAACATCACTAATCCAGACCAACCCGTCCGGATGGGCTTCACACTGCATGCTTATTCCGTAATACGATTTCCAGATTCTATATGCAAAACCACCTGAGGATATCACGCATCAACTTATCAAAATTCCCTCGACTCTCCACCTTTTGGTGGGGGATTTCATTCATATGCAAAAGGAGGACTTCACTTATCCAAGAAAGAAGATTGTTACCCTCGCAATCCGTTTTGGAGCCATGGCGAAGCTTTTTATCTGGTTGGAAAGGAGCACCTCACTTTCCTCTTTGTAGATCTAGCCACGGATTTTGATTTAGTCTACTGGATCTCCTTCACCAAGCTTTTCAAGCTCAGCCTCAATCTTCTTCCTTAGCTCTTTTCTCTTAAGATGATAATGAAAGGAGGAGAGAGAGAAAGAAGAAGAGAAATGACTTATCTTTTACCCATCCTCTGCTTAAGTGGTCTCAAGATTAATCTCAACCACATGACCATTTTATAAAAAGGAAGCAAAGGCCATGATTTCAGCTGAATAGTCAAATAAAATGATATCGTTGTGCAATATCGGCTATCGTCTGGCGATAGCGATCATAACCGCTTTGATCCTAGTCAACCACCGCTCTTTGGTCATCGACCGGCCATTTGACACGTGTCTAGCATATGTGACAATATCGACCAATGATACCCATTATCGCCACTCTGATAGCATACTCGACGATTCGTTGAAAGCATCGAGTGCGGTGAGTGCGTTGAGTGTACTCAACGCTTTGCTAAAAGCGTCGAGTGCGTTGAGTGATATCGCTGTACGATACTCACTGTCGTCGCGCGATAGTCGACACAATGCTTTGTAGGCATTCTTGTCTCGGCGTCAAGGCGAACCAAGGCGAGCGCTGGGCGCCTTGACGCTTAGGCGTCATGGCGGACGCCTAGGCGACACTAAGGCGAGCAAGTCGCAAGGCGCCATTTTTTTTTTTTAAAAAAAAGCAGCCTATCGACTGCGGTTATTATAATACCGTGCAAGCTAATTGTTCATGTCTACTCTGACTACTCTCAGGTTCATGTGACCTGGATTCGTACTCCGGCTGAGACTGAGAAACCAAAAAGTAACAAAAAATAATTAATTACCTGCGCAACAAAAAGAGAAGACAACATTTCATAAAAGTATAAATATTTAAAGTTTAAACATAATAATACTCGTGCAACTGGAAGTGCAGCACTTGTTCCAGTTCTAGCACTGAACATGCGCATAAGCTCTTCAATTTGATTCTTCATAGTGCTAATCTCGGCTTGTTGCGCTTCTTCTTTTTGGCTCCATAATTTTTGTTGCGCTTGTTCTCTTTGGATCCATAATTCTTGTTGCTCTTGTTCTTTTTGGATCCATAATTCTTGTTGCTGGCTCAATCTTTCTTGTACTATAGCTTCAACATCTTCAATACGAGCTATTGGTGTTGGTGTCCTATCACTCCGCCTATCATTTTTGAAAAATCTTGTAATGGTGGAAAACTTGTCACCAGCTCTAACTCTGCCCGGATGTTCTTGGCCTAAAACAGATGCAAGGATGTCATTTCTTCCCTGTGACACTGTTTCAGCACTCCGGGACTCTTGGCTCGACAACTCGTCCTAAACAAAAGTAATAAATATTTGAAGTTGGAACAGAATTGCAGATACGAAAATATACTTCTCAAGAAATATTACTATCGATAATTTACAAATGATGAAATGATTCATTTACACTTACCATTTTAGATGCCAATTCAGCTGCATCTTTACTAATGTATTCACCCGTCTTTCTTTTATGACCGGCTTTCCATAACTCCGCACGTGAAATTGGTGCAGCTTCACCTTGTTCAATCTTGACAAAAAAATGAAAATAAATTATCATACAAATAATTAAGAAACCAAATTTTAAAATACAAAAAACGGAAGAGAAGTAGAGAGATAATACCATTCTTTTTTCTAATCCAGAATAACCCATTCTGGAAGTAGTATGAAAGGCCTTTCGTGCTTTTGCTCTCTCAGTATTAACCTTACTTTTCTCCTACAAAAATAAATGTGTTAATACTTAATTTGGTTATAAGTTATAAAGTTAAAAAATGATATAAACATTGAATTTAATAAGAAGTTAAGAACACAACCATATATTCTGTAGTAGTGCGATGGTCGACAAAAACTCTCCAGTCTTCGGCAGTAATAAAACTATATTTGACAGGAACATTGTATCGATGCTCCAAATCAACATTTTTTACATAATTGACAAAAAGTTTGGATTTCCAAGTCCTCCAACTTTCACCCATGCTTTTCATTAATGCCTTGTAATGACCATCAATATTATAAAAAAATATCTGAAAATAATAGAAAATATCACTTAAAAAGTAACTAAAACACCAAAGATATGTAATCACTAATCACTCATAAGTCATAACAAGGTTACGTACATTTAATTCTGCCCATATGTGATCTTTAATTTGTTTATCAACATCCCTCCATGCAACATATGTAATTGGCACATAACACTTCACAAGAGATCCCATCAAACTCATCAATTTATTTGTTTCAGGACCGGGAATAATGCGGCCATCATCACGGAAAGAAATAATAAGCTTCCTCCCCTCTAGCCTAAGCTTATTAAGTTCATTCATTTTCGTGAAGCCTCTTGTTGACCTCGATGAAGCTCCCTTGTCCGACATTTTCCTGTAAAACCCTAAAAAAAACCTAAACCATACAAAAAACCTAAACAAAATTCATACAAAACCGCAATGATATTGAGCAACTAGTTATTAGTTAGTAGTTAGTAGTTACTAGTTACTACTTACTACCACACAATGTTTATACATGTATAAATGTATAAATGTATAAATGTTTAACAAGGTTCCTAAGGAGGTTTAGACATGTATAAATGTATAATAATAATAAACACACAATGCTTAGCAAAGAGCAAAGAGATCAAAAGTTCAAAAACCGAGAAAAGGTATTAAGAAATAGTATACCTAAGTGAGAATATTAGTTTTGTCGAAGAAGAATCGTTCGAAGCAAAGGAGAGCAGCAACTTGAACAAAATCGCCTTTAGGGTTTCTCGCAAAGCGCAGGGACTGTAAAAAGAAGAACCAAAAACACGGGGAAACAAAAGATTTTTACGGCTCGGGGTTAAAAAAAGATAGAGACGACTGCGGTTTCTATATAAACCGCAGTCTATACTACATTCCACTGCGGTTATTATACCAACCGCAGTCTATTCTCTGCAAGGAATCGACTGCGGTTTGAACATAACCGCAGTCTATATTACATTCCACTGCGGTTATTGTACCAACCGCAGTCTATTCTCTGGAATGAATAGACTGCGGTTGGTATAATAACCGCAGTCGATATGAGAATGGACTGCGGTTTCTACAACCGCAGTCTAATCTCTGGAAGGAATGGACTGCGGTTTGAAAAGAACCATAGTCGGTGTGAGAATGGACTGCGGTTTATACAATACCCGCAGTTTATAGTAGCATAGACTGCGGTTTATATCACAACCGCAGTCTATTCTACACTACACTGCGGTTATTATACAAACCGCAGTATATGCTCGGTTTCATACAATAGACTGCGGTTTATATATAAACCGCAGTCTATTCCCATATTTTTTGTAAAAAAAAGCGCCAAACGCCTTGTTTACAATTGGGCGCCGTGACGCCTAGGCGACGCCTAGGCGACGCCTAGGCGACGCCATGACAAGAATGTTTGTAGGCGTTGAGTGCGTCGAGTTTACTCAAGGCTTTGTTGAAGGTGTTGAGTGCGTCGAGTGCTATCGCTGGTGATACCTACTATTGTCAGGCGATAGCCACCCGAGACCTCGATTTTCCCATTTTGGGGGCATTACAAAAGGTTCCTCTACGCAAGTGGTGCGTGACCTAAACCAGGAGCAAGAGGCTGCACCTGCCTCCCTGGTTGGGCATTGATCATAGCGAACACTACTTCAGCTACCATTCGAATGGTTTCAGCAGAAGGAGGGGTCGCAGACGCGTCATTGGGCACACTACTTTTCGCAGAGTGCTGACGTTGTGACTATTTTGCAACACTCCTTGTCACCTATAATCGTGAAAACACTCAATTAGGTGACAAACAATTGCCAAAAAGCAATCATAGGAACACACAAATTCCTCAAACATGTGTATTTTCATTCCTAAGTGGACATTCATGGGTTCTTTTATGTTATAACGGTAATGCACATACATGTGCTCACCACCCTTTAGAAGAATTCGACCATGAATTCGAAAAAGGAAGACCGACACCAGAGTCTGATACCAACTTTGTAATATCCCCGTCTGTCACATAGCATATAACAGAAGGTCTAGTTGGGGACCTATGCCATATACTATAAACAGTCAAAGGAGTTACTAATTGAAATCATAGACTATGTACACACATCCTAACATAGAGTGCACTCTAGCGGAAGTAATTTAAATGTTATAAATAGAACCCAACAACAACATGAATGTCCACTACTACAACTAGGAATGTAAAACAAATGCACAAATAAGGTCTTGACCTTAAGGCCTTACATTGTTCAACTCAAATTAAAAATGTCTTGCATACATCGGCACACAGACAGAGCACACATGAACAATAAATAAGCAGGTAATTTGATTTGGCCTTCATGGGCCAACTTAGCAATCGTTGGCTCCAACCCACTATATCACACTTGGCTCGGTTGCACCTGCACGAAACATTCCACCGCACGGTGGCAAACAATAACAACGGTCAGTATTAGTTGGCCAAATTATAACGACCCCCCTTCACACGGGGTGACGGTGCTCCTTCTCTGCAGGCATTAGTATAATCATATAATGACAATCAAAACCTACAACTTAAGCACCATTCGCCACAGACGTCGGCGCAAATGCCCAATACTCCGTGCTCTCAGGGCACAATCTCAGTGCATATGACCACAAGGGTCGCACCACCGTTCTCTATGACAGTCAACAACGTTTGAGCTTTCAGTCTCATAAGGGACAAGGCCAAAGACAACGCCTCAGTGCTACGACAAGTCATTGTGCTTTACACTTTGATCACTCCAAGTTGACCGACATAGGGGAGGGTACAGTTCAGCCATATCCCTTGCTCAAATCGTCTGGCTCGCAGGCCTGATGCGGGTCAGCATCCCCTTTCCCTTTTACGTATGATATATAACTCTGTAAGGATCCTATGCTAGCACTCATGGCTACCAAAGCCAAGCAATTCAAGCTCACGCTCCACAAAACTGGGCCCCAAGTCTTCGAGAGGCAGACCATCACAGCCCCCTGGTCTCACAAGACTGGCCTCACAAAAATAGCCCACAGGTCTCCTAGAGACAGGCTTCAGCAAACAGACACATGGATTCCAAGAAACAGGTCTCAACAAACAACACAATGCTCACTGGGAGCTATCTCCAGCGGTAGCACTACCACCGCGTGGTAGGGGGATAGATTATTGATTCTTCCCCCAAAACATGTGTTTTCTTAGAGTCTACATCCAGTACTCTCAACGCAGCCATCTGCACACCCACAACTCTGAAATCTACGTGATAACCACAGAGTCTTCTCTGACATATAAAACATACAACATCACCAATCCAGCCCAACTTGTTCGGATGAGCTTCACAAAACATACCAATTCCGTACTTCGATCCAGATCTAAATGCAAAACTAACGGGGATACACAGGTGTACCTGTCGGGAGAACCACTTCCACGTGTTAATGGAGTGTCTACCCTATAATGCTAAAAAGAAGGACTTCACATGTCCGAGGAAGGGAATCGTTACCCTATAAGTCCGTTTTGGCGCCGTAGGAGAAATTCTAGATGGATGAACACGACCATTGTGGCTTTGCCTCCATAGATCCGAACTCGTTTCGAGAATCCGAGTTCTGAATCTCAAACGACGATGAGATCTCCTTTCCGGCGCTATTGCTCCACCTCCAAAAGATCCGGCCAAGTTCTCAACTCCAAAGGAAAATGAAAGGAAACGGCTGAACCAGTACTATAAACAAAGTTACCACTGCGCGGTACCTACCTACCTCAGCACGGTATTGTTAATCAACGCCTCAATTCTAGTGCAACCGTCCAGGCCCTCTAATCACAGGACGACACGTGGCCATGCCATTACAGCTTCGCTATCGCCGAGTGTTAGGATGCTAGCGCCTCGAGGTAGCTAGCGACGGTTATTACACGACCGCTCCTTCTACCGCAACGCGATAGCTACTACCGCCGCGCTGTAGAAACCCGAGCGCTTTGACAAATTAATTGCCAAGCTACCTCCCCCGGTTACTCTAACGTGGGACGATAGCATCCTGAGATCTCGGCCAAATAAATGGCTATCGCCGCGCACTAACAACCTACCGCCGTGCGGTAGACTAGGCGTTGAGTCACCTCGCCTAACTCAACGCTCTCGACGCCATACGCTACTGCTATGTGGTATCAGAGTTATGTGCTCTCTTCATTCGGAGTTATGTGGTCCTTCCTGGATCTTTCGGCCTTACATGTACTGATTTTCCACAAAATAACATCTTTGTTATAATGCCTTTCCACTGTTTGACATGTCATTCTGTATTTAATCATGAAATTTTATTTAAATAACTTTACTATTTCAATACTCTTCTTATATTAAGTATTATTATATTGCCAAATATGGGTGAATAGATTGACTGCCGATAATCCGAATTGGTGCACAAAAAATCCGTCCTAACCGGTCTGGTCCGGTTAAGACCGGCTAGGGACCGGTCCTAGTTAGGATCGGTCCGGTCCCAGACCGGTCCCAGAGATCCTAAGGAGTCCACTTTTTTTTATCAAAGATCGGTCCTGGACTGGGAAAGACCAATCCCGGACCGGAATTGGTAAAAGACTGGTCCCGGACTTGAACTGATCAGAAGACTGGTAAAAGACGAGTCATTTTAGTAATTTTAGTAAAAAACCGACCATTTTTAGTCATTTTAGTAAAAGACCGGACAAAAAACCTGTAAAAAAGACCGGTCCGAGACCGGTTCGGTCCTCCTTCAGAGAAAGAACACCGATCCCGGACGAGACTGATTTGAGCTGAACCGGTCCGAGACCAGTTGGGGAAAAGACCAGTCCGGACCGGTGGGCGAAAAGACCGGTCCGGACCGGCCCAACAGTGTGTTTTTGTGCAGGACTCGACTCTTTTCCCGGACTCACGTTCCTCCTCCAGGCCTTCGTCTCCCTAGGTTACAACGACAATGGGTAGGGGAAATGGATTGAAAGCTTCGGACGCCGGGAAGTTTGCCGTGTACCATTCGTCCGAGGATCGTAATAGTGTTGATGCCGATGTGGGATCTTCGGGGCAAGGTAGCTTTCACGGCGGGTCTTCATCTCCCGGAACAGAGCGAGATCAGAGTATCGGAGAGTCACGACATAACGTTGTTGAAGCCTCTCTCAGGAGGTTCGAAGATCTCAGAATCGATGGAGAGGAGTCACAGCTTTCGATGGAGCAAGTAAGCTCCAACGATCAGCGGCAGGAGGACGAGGTAATTTTCTTCAAGGGCGTGTTGTTCCACCTTCTTTCCTGAAACTATGGAAGCATTTTGAGACGACGGGTATAATTATATCTGTTGGATCCATGGAGGTTCTTTACATAGCTTTGTAGCTTCTTCAATTGTGAAGTTATAGTTTATAGGTATTTTAACCTATGTTTATTCGTGTTAGAAATAGCAATAGCTTTTGTATTCATATATAAAACAAGAACTCTTGGGGTCTACATATAGGAGAAGAGGAGAAGGAGAAAACACCACAGGCGGTGTGGGACTAAACCTAAAACAATAAAGAATGCATTTACAATATATAATATTAACACGCCCTCTCAAAGTCACGGTGGATCATGAACCGAGAGTTTGCTGATAAGATAACGGAATCTTGCAGTTGTGAGAGACTTGGTGAGGAAGTCTGCGACTTGTTCTTCAGAGGTAATGAACGGTAGAGAGATGATGTTGGCGAGGAATTCCTGACGAGTAAAGTGACAATCGATCTCAATGTGTTTTGTCCGTTCATGGAACACCGGATTGGATGCGATTTGAATGGCGCTTCGATTGTCACAAAATAGGGGAGTGGGGCTGTTATCTGGACACCAAGGTCGCAAAGAAGACGACGAAGCCAGACTATTTCAGCAGTGGTGGAAGCCATGGCACGATACTCAGCCTCCGTGCTGGAGCGCGCAATGGATTCCTGTTTCTTACTACGCCAGGAGATCAGAGAGTCGCCCAGAAAAACACAGAACCCAGTAGTGGAGCGACGAGTGGTGGCATCCCGCCCAGTCAGCATCCGAAAATGCGCGGAGGGTGAGTGGCGAAGTGGCAGAGAGAGAATAACGAGCGACCGACAGAGCCGCGAAGGTAGCGGAGTATCCGGAGGACCGCGGCATAGTGAGCAGAGCGAGGAGCT
Organism: Platanthera guangdongensis; assembly: GCA_039583875.1. Taxonomy (NCBI): domain Eukaryota; kingdom Viridiplantae; phylum Streptophyta; class Magnoliopsida; order Asparagales; family Orchidaceae; genus Platanthera; species Platanthera guangdongensis. Next base: position 12,686,695 of record CM077161.1, on the reverse strand, counting down.
TGAACAAATTGACTGACGAAGCTAACAGCGTAAGCAATGTCCGGGCGAGTCATGGTGAGATAGACCAGCATCCCGACGAGGCGCCGATAGCGGGAGGCATCGGCCAGCGGTTCCCCATCTGTAGGAAGGAGTTTCAGATTCAGCTCAATGGGGGTGTCAACAGTGCGGGTGTCAGTGAGAGCGGCCACAGAGAGAATATCGGAGATGTATTTTTGCTGAGACACCAGAATCCCGCGTTTGGAGCGGGCAATCTCTAACCCAAGGAAGTAGCGAAGGGGGCCCATATCCTTCATCTCAAACTGACTGCGGAGGTGTTGTTGAAGAGCGGCAATGGTGACGTGATCATCTCCAGTGATAATCATGTCGTCAACATACAGGAGCAGGATGGCGCAGCCCTGAGCGAGGTGCGGGTAAACAGGGCATGATCAGTCTGGCGTTCAATGAAACCAGCCTTGAGAACTGCAGTGCGGAAGCGCTCAAACCAGGCACGAGGAGCCTGTTTGAGGCCATAGATGGCCCGGCGGAGGTGGCAGACATGGCAGGCAGGGGGTGCGGAGAGACCCGGGGGAGGTGCCATGTAGACAACTTCAGTGAGATCGCCATGAAGAAAGGCATTGGTGACATCCATCTGATGGAGGGGCCAATTGCGGGCAGCTGCGACCGCAAGTAAGGTGCGGACGGAGGTCATCCGGGCTACCGGGGCAAAGGTTTCGTCATAATCGATGCCATGTTCCTGGGAGAACCGCGAGCAACCAAGCGGGCTTTATGACGCTCAATAGAACCGTCCGGACGAGTCTTAACTTTGAAAATCCATTTGCAGCTGATAGGAGTAACACCGGGAGGACACGGAACAAGATCCCAAGTATGAGTCCGGCTAAAGGCTTGAAGTTCAAGCGCCATGGCTGCTGCCATTCGAGTTGGCCAACGGCCTCTTGGTATGACTGGGGCTCCCGGTGTGGCGTGGAGAGCGGTGAGGAAGGCCTGAAAACCAGGGAAATAGGAGGTAGCGACAGTGAGAGCAGAAGGAGGGTCGTAGCGAGCAGGTGGATGGCGATGGCGAGTAGGATTACGGCGAGGAGGAGCAGGATCCACGTTGCAGGGGCGGACGAGCGTCAGACAGAGCCGTATCAGGAGCAGGAGCAGGCTGTGGGGGTGAGGGCGTCGGAGGAGGAGCCGATGTGGAAGGGGGACCTCGGGCAGAGGACGAGGTGGGGAGGTGGGAGGATTGACAAGGGGAGTCCGGGGCGAGTTGGTATAGAAGGAAGAAGCGGAAGAGAAAGCGGTGGAGCAATGGAGGGTGGGAGGTGAGGTGGGTCGGTGGAGAAGAGAAGAACATGTCATGTTCACGAAGGAGACATGCGAGAGATGCGAATGCGACGAGCCACCGGACGTAGCTAGCAACGATAGCCTTTGTGGTGGGGGCTAAGACCGAGGTGAACACAACGAGCGGAGCGAGCGGAGAGTTTGTTACGTTCAGTAGGAGGAAGGAGAACGAAGCAGGTGCACCCAAATGTGCGGAGAGAGGCATACTGCGGCGGCCGGGAGTGAAGGCGTTCATAAGGAGTGACGCCAGAGAGGATCGTGGAAGGAGTGATGTTGATGAGGTGAACAGCGGTGAGAACGGCTTCGGCCCAGAAGGAGGGAGGAGCGGAGGCAGAGAGGAGGAGAGTACGAGCTGTTTCGATGATGTGACGATGTTTGCGTTCAGCAACCCCATTTTGTTCATGGGTGTGCGGGCAAGATTGTTGGTGAGAGGTGTGCGATGCGAGTGGAGGATATCGCGCATGGTGGAGAGAGAAATTCTTGAGCGCAGAGTCAGAGCGAAAGATCTTAATGCGACGCTCAAACTGAGTGTGAAGCATGGCGTGAACGTGCGATACGCAGCGGGGTACATCAGAACGATTGCGAAGGATAGATAAACCCAAGCACAACGTGAAAAATCATCAATAAAAACTAACATAATAAAGATAGCCAGAATGAGAAGCAAGTGGCGCGGGGCCCCAAATATCAGAGTGAACTAAGTCAAAAGGGGCTGTTGTTTGAGAAGCACTACTTGTAAATGGTAGGGCAAGGTTCTTTGACAAACGACAGCCGGTACAAACAGAGAGGGGGGAAGGGGAGACACGACCCAAAGCTCCAGAGCGGATAATACTTCGGAGTCGATCAGTAGACAAATGTCCTAAACGTCTGTGCCACAAGTCGGCATCAGAGACAACAGAGAGGCCGAAGCGGAGGGTGGTGGGGGGGGGGGGGAACATGAAGATACTCCAGCTGATACAGGCCACCAGTCCTACGGCCCCGTCCAATCCTCTGAGCTGTCCGGGAATCCTGCACAACACAATCAGAAGAAGAGAAGAAAACTGTTAGACCGAGATCACAGAGGGAGCTGACAGAAATGAGGTTCATATGTAGCCGAGGGGCATGATGGACGTTGGAGAGAGTAAGGCGTCCAAGAGGGGCAGAAGTCGGGGTGATGGAGCCAGAGCGCAGAATAGGGAGAGAGCCCCCATCACAGTGGTGACCTGAAGAGAAGTGGGGGAGGAGGTGCAGTTGGTGAGGGTGCGGGAGTCGGAGGTGAGGTGGCAGGAGGCCCCAGAGTCGAAATACCAAGGTGCAGTCGGAGGAAGTCGAGCAGCAGCAACAGTACCAGAAGCAGCTGAGAGACTGTGTTCCGCAGAAGAGCTGGCAGAGGAGGCAGACTGAAATAGCGGAGACGGAGGATCAGATCCTCTAAGCGTTGCAGAGGATCGGTAGCAGCAGCAGCAGTGGGGTGAGAGCCGGGACCACGATCGCGTCCCCGACCACGGCCGTCACGGCGATGGTCAGAAGCGCGGTGTGCATCAGGCCGAGGTGGACGAATAGGGCAAGCAGACTTCATGTGCCCCACCTTCTTACAGTAGTGACAGGTAACAACACTGGGACGCGGAGGAACGGCAAGAGCATTATCAAGGGGAAAAGGGGGCTGGAGAGCCACGGGAGGTCGGAGACGAGTCTCCTCATCGAGCAGAGCAATCAGGGCATCATCCAGAGAAGGAAGCGGGACCCGATGAAGGAGCTGAGCAGCAAGAAGAGAAAACTCAGGACGCAGAGCAGCCAGAAACTGATGAAGATGGCCCTCGGAGAGGTGGCGCTGAAATTCCAATGAGCGAGGACAACCGCAGGGTAAGGGAATCAGAGAGTCCAGTTCGTGCCAGTAGGCACTCATCATAGTGAAGAAGTCCTGAATGGAGCGACCGTCTTGGCGGGCAGCCTGAGAATCGCAGATAAGACGGTGACGCCGAGCTCCACCACGGGGAACGAAGCGGTCACGGAGATATTCCCACATGGCACGTGCGGAAGGAAGGCGGCCGATAGACGTGAGAAGCGGGCGAGCAACGGACTCCAGGAGGTAAGCCCGGATAACATGATCGCGCCGGTGCCAAAGAGTGCAGGCATTGGGAGAGGCGGGCGTCGACAGAAGGTGTGGCGGAACCGGTGGCGGTGGCGGGCTTGGCGGCAGGGGCAGGAGGCGCACCGATGATGTGATCCCAAAGATCACGGGAGGAGAGAGCGCCTCAACGGTAAGGGCCCAGTCAGGCCAGTCGCTAGCGCCGGCGAGCTGGAAGGACGTGGCCTTAGCGAGGCGAGATCAGAGGAGCAGCCATGTAGTCCTAAAGAAGTGGTGGAAAGCGAGCGGAGCAGAGGCGGACGGCGGGCTGGGGGAAGCGGACGGGCGGACTGAGCAGAGGCGGACTGGCGGGCTGGGGAAGCGGACAGGCGGACTGTGGATAGGCGGACTGGCGGGCTGGGGGAAGCGGACTGACGGACTGGTTGCGCGCGGGTGGCGGACTGGCGGACTGGCGGATGTGGAGAGGCGGACTGGCGGGCTGGGGGAAGCGGTCTGGAGGACTGTGGTGTGAGCTGGGGGCGGACTGGGGTGCAGGAGAGAGGCGGACTGGCGGACTGGCGGGCTGGCGGCGGGGCGGACTGGGTGAAGCGGACTGGGGTTGCGAGCTGGCGGACTGGGGTGCGAAGGGGGGGTGGAGGTGGGGGGAGGGGGGGGGGGCGGACTGGTGGGCTGGAGTGGCGAGCTGAGGGGCGGACTGGCGGGCTGGGGTGCGAGGGGGTGGGCAGACTGGCGGACGGGGCGGACTGGCGGGCGGGCGGACTGGCTGGCGAGTGGGGGCGGGCGGGCGGCGGGGGGCGGGCGGGCGGGCTGGGGAGGAGGCGGACTGCAGGGGAGGTGGCGGACTGCGAGTTGAGGTGGCGGATGAGAGGGAAGGCAAGCGGACTGAGCGGGCAGTAGGGACAGACGGGAGGGCTGAGGTGCACGACGGACTGGCTGGCAGAGGCGCGAGCAAAGAGGCGAGCGCGAAAGGGCTGAGGTGCACGACGGACCTGGCTGCTTGGATGGCAGGCGCGAGCATAAGAGGCGAGCGCGAAAAATTAAACCCGCTCTGATACCATGTTAGAAACAGCAATAGCTTTTGTATTCATATATAAAACAAGGACCCTTGGGTCTACATATGGGGAAGGAGGAGAAGGAGAAAACACCACATGCGGTGTGGGACTAAACCTAAAACAATTAAAGAATGATTTACAATATATAATATTAACAATTGAGTGGGACATGCTCAGCATTTTCTTTTGCTTAACTGTTGGATAAAAATCTAGTCTTCGATTGCTGCTAAAATAAGGGAAAACAGGGAGAATAGTAAGATCTTTCAACGTTTGTTGATGTTCTTCCAGGCCCTGTTCGTTTCTCAGGTTTTGTTTCACAGGAATTGGTTTTGTTTGAAAACTAAAAACAGGAAAGTTTTAGTTTTCTGTCAAAACCAATTCTGCTGTTCGTTTGCAGGAAGGTTTTCAGGCCCCAGAAATTGATAAAAGACAAAATTCTTGTTCGGCTATAGAAAGGTTTTTGGGCACAAAAATTGATTGCTTACAAGTCCATTCCTTGGCTAAGATAGCTTACATGTGTTATCGCCTCAGCATCACTTTTAGAAGAATCTACATCTAATTAAAGACAAACAAATTGAAAAATTTGGATCCACGCAGCTACAAGCTCAGCTTATGCTCCAACTGTTGAAGCCAAAAATGACTTCTGTGGAGTTCGGGGTCCCTAGAAAGTGGTGACCTCACACCTACTACACTCAAGTGAACGTCACAGACCGAAGGATCAAGAAGCTAGGAACAGACCCTCGGTTCTCGCGCGGAGGTCCCACCTCACACCGGAAGGCTACCTGAGCACTTCCCCTCCCTAGCCAATGCTCGAGCTAGGGTGCCTTGGAGGAGCTCTCTCTACTCTACCAAGAAGGAGCTAAGGGAGGAGGAAGCAAGGAAAAGTCTCTCCTCCAAAGGCACCCAAGGGGGTCTATTTATAGTTTCCAAATCCCATGGGCCAAAAATGACAAAATACCCTTACGCCCAATATACCTTGGGCCAATAGAAAACAACCATACGGGGGGGGGGGGGGGGGGGGTAAAGGGGGAATTCCCCCCGAGGGCAAGAAGGTAAAAACGCAGGGGGGGCAAGGGCGAGACCGCGGCCTCTGGCCGGTCTCGCCCCGTCAGGCCGCCAAGCCGGAAGGGGCAGGGGCGAGACCCCGGCCCCGGCCGGTCTCGCCCCGCCAGGCCGCCAAGCTGGAAGGGGCAGGGGCGAGACCCCGGCCCCCGGCCGGTCTCGCCCCGCCAGGCCGCCAAGCTGGTGTTGGAGTTACCATTGTGATCTAGAAGTGGTCAAACATGTAACCTCACTGCCAACGCGATATGAGCCTGCAGGGTCGCACATAAAAGATGTGGAGAAGTTGGATGATTGACTATGTTGGTAAAGGTTATCAATCACCGACCTGAATGGGGTTGTGGGCAAAGTGTTGCCTTAAAGGGATTGGTGCTCGGATTCTCGCCGATCGACGAGAATCGATGAGTAGTGTACTCTGATTCTCACCGATCGACGAGAATCGTCGACCCTGTTCGACGTGTATCGTCGGTGATTCTCGACGATCGACGAGAATCGTTCAACTACGATTCGACGTGAATCATCGGGTATTCTCGCCGATTGATTCTCGCCGAATCTACTGGTGATTCTCGCCGACCGATTCTCGCTGACTGGTTCTCGCCGATCCTAGCCGATACTCGCCGATCCTTAGTGATTCTCGACGATCGATTCTCACCGATCGGCTGGTGATTCTCGCCGATTCTGGAACCCTTATTCTTGGGTGGTCTGCGGATAGCGACACTCCTAAGTCTATTTTATACTTTAGGTATAAATAGAATACTTAGGGTTTTTCGGGGACATCTCTCCTTGGCTGATCGAATCGAAAGCGACAGAAGAGTTCCGTTCCGCGATCGTTCCGCCGATCCCGTATCCCGCCGACGGAAGAGTTCCGCCGCCGTGTTCGCTCCGTCGACCTCCTCCTCTCCGGCGATCGTCGCTGGTATTGCAATCCCTGGCGCGGACCTAGCAGTCCGTGGGAAAGCAAGGTGCGGTATTTCTCCTTCTCGATTTTCCGTGCGACGGAAAGTTCGGCGTTCTCCCGCTCGTGTGGATTTCTGCAGAGACGTGAACATTATTCCACGTACAACTCGCCACCAGCAAGAACGCAAAGCTTGGAGCATCTCCGTTGAGTTGTGACTCAACGCCACCGAGGTAATTTTTGCCTAGTTGTTTGTTAACTTCTTGATTCAACAGTCATGCCCGATCCCATTTCTTTTGGGTTTTCTTGATGTTTTATTCTTCCGCTGCGTGCACAAGTGTTGTGCCATCCTCATAGAGAAACCCAACAGCTGTAAGGGGCAGGGGCGAGACCCCGGCCCCTGGCCGGTCTCGCCCCGCCAAGCCGCCAAGCTAGAAGGGGCAGGGGCGAGACCCCCGCCCCCGGCCGGTCTCGCCCCGCCAGGCCGCCAGGCTAGAAGGGGCAGGGGCGAGACCCCGGCCCCCGGCCGGTCTCGCCCCGCCAGGCCGCCAAGCTGGAAGGGCAGGGGCGAGACCCCGGCCCCCGGCCGGTCTCGCCCCGCCAGGCCGCCAAGCTAGAAGGGGCAGGGGCGAGACCCCGACCCCCGGCCGGTCTCGCCCCGCCAGGCCGCCAGGCTAGAAGGGGCAGGGGCGAGACCCCGGCCCCCGGCCGGTCTCGCCCCACCAGGCCGCCAAGTACCTATCGGGACGGGGCGGGTGTCAGCCACCTTGTCGCACCCGCCCCCAAAAGAGGGCCACTGGGGGAGGTGGATTTTTCCTCCCCTACTAGTATGTTTCCAAGCCAGAGTCAAAATTGGCCACCGAGAGTGCAAAATCTCCCAAAAGCTTAAACTATACAGGAGCGAATACGGGGTTGTACACAATCCCGCTCTTTTCGAGGTTGGCACAAACTTGGAAAAAAATGTCCAAACCAATGTATTCGCTGAGTGCAAATCCTTGCGCGCCACTCCGGGGAGCCAACCTTCCATGCCAGCTATGGGAGCCTGGGTGGCGAGACCCCCTCCAGGTAAAAAATACTTGGCCTCCACGAGAGGTACCACCGGCCCTGCCAGCTAGTAAGAGCCTGGCAGCGGGATCCTCATCGGAGCTAAGGGACTTTTACTCCCCCCGAGGCACATTCGACCCAACCAGCTAGTGGGAGCCTGGCTGAGGAGATCCTCTCGAGGGTGGGGCTTACTCTCCCCGAGGCACATTCGACCCAACCAGCTAGTGGGAGCCTGGCTGAGAAGATCCTCTCGGGGGCGGGGCTTGATCTCCCCGAGGTACATTCGACCCAACCAGCTAGTGGGAGCCTGGCTGAGGAGATCCTCTCGGGGGTGGGACTTGATCTCCCCGAGGCACATTCGACCCAACCAGGTAGTGAGAGCCTGGCTGAGGAGATCCTCTCGGGGGTGGGACTTGATCTCCCCGAGACACATTCGACCCAACCAGCTAGTGGGAGTCTGGCTGAGGAGATCCTCTCGGGGGTGGGACTTGATCTTCCCGAGGCACATTCGACCCAACCAGCTAGTGGGAGCCTGGCTGAGGAGATCCTCTCGGGGTGGGACTTGATCTCCCCGAGGCACATTCGACCCAACCAGCTAGTGGGAGCCTGACTGAGGAGATCCTCTCGGGGGTGGGACTTGATCTCCCGAGGCACATTCGACCCAACCAGCTAGTGGGAGCCTGGCTGAGGAGATCCTCTCGGGGGTGGGGCTTACTCTCCCCGAGGCACATTCGACCCAACCAGCTAGTGGGAGCCTGGCTGAGGAGATCCTCTCGGGGGTGGGACTTGATCTCCCCGAGGCACATTCGACCCAAACAGCTAGTGGGAGCCTGACTGAGGAGATCCTCTCGGGGGTGGGACTTGATCTCCCCGAGGCACATTCGACCCAACCAGCTAGTGGGAGCCTGTCTGAGGAGATCCTCTCGGGGTGGGACTTGATCTCCCCGAGGCACATTCGACCCAACCAGCTAGTGGGAGCCTGGCTGAGGAGATCCTCTCGGGGTGGGATTTGATCTCCCCGAGGCACATTCGACCCAACCAGCTAGTGGGAGCCTGGCTGAGGAGATCCTCTCGGGGGTGGAACTTGATCTCCCCGAGGCACATTCGACCCAACCAGCTAGTGGGAGCCTGGACTGAGGAGATCCTCTCGGGTGTGGGGCTTGATCTCCCGAGGCACATTCGACCCAACCATCTAGTGGGAGCCTGGCTGAGGAGATCCTCTCGGGGGTGGGACTTGATCTCCCCGAGGCACATTCGACCCAACCAGCTAGTGGGAGCCTGGCTGAGGCGATTCTCTCGGGGTGGGAAATCGGGTGTTTCACTTGGGCTCTACCAAATCCAACATCCTCAAATGGGGAAAAAGATGGGTTACATGACCCCCCCGACTCAGCCGTCGGGGGCTGGACTCAAAACAACATAAAAAACATACATGACTCAGCCGGGGTGAGGCTTCCTCAGGGGTCTGGGCCTGGTGGTCGCCATCCGCTTCCTGCTCGCCGGACACTTCCATCCTGCTTAGGCTCTCCATGATCTTCTCCATCTCCTCTGCCTTGGCCAACCAAGAGATGATGTTGACGGCCGTGACATAACACTGCCTTGCCATCCTGGAGTCTCCCTTGACTCTGACCTGGATCCCTCCTGAGCTGAACTTGAGGCATTGGTGGAAGGAAGACGGCACGCAACGGAAGGCGTTGATGAGGGGCCTTCCGAAGATGACGTTGTAGCTGCTTGGAGCGTCAACAATGACGAACCGGCAGTTCATTGAGACTCCCCCCAATTTAACTTGGAGTCCCGCTCCACCTTCAACCTCTTTCCTTTCCCCTGAAAATCCGAACAGGGGTCCGTCTGAGGCCAACACCCTTCTTGACTCTACCTTCATCTCGTCAAACGCCTTCCTGAAAACGACGTTGACGGAGCTCCCGTTGTCAACCAAGATCCGGGAGACGGTGTAGCCCTCGATGGCCGTCTGGATGACCAGCGCATCGCAAAACGGATCCTCATGATCCGGCAGGTCCTTCACCGAGAAGGTGATCTTCTCTCTTGGGGCGGTGTCTGGGAGGTTGAGGCGACGCTCCTTCGGTACATGACATGGAGGCTTGCCTTTCGAGTGGCCTCAACCCCCACTCCACCGGGATCACCGCTATACCGCCTCGGGGTTCGACATCGACCCGGTCCTCACACACATCATCACCCCCTTCTCTGGGTAGAACCTCTTCAACCCGCACTGGCGGCTGTGGCTGGGCAGGGCCTCTCGCCCCCTTACTTCCAAGAACTCGGGGCAGGTAGCTGTGACGTGCCCCTCCACCTGTGGAAGTCACAGTATGGTAGCGCTCCTCCCCTCTTCGGCGGGCTGGGTGTTCTCTCCTGTTACCTCTTCCTCTTCCTATCGCCAAGGCTTGCTGCGGCGGGGGAGGAGCTGTCTTGGGGCTTGCCTATGGAAGTTGAACCTCCCTTGGCCCCCCTGAAAATTCCCCCCTCCTTGGATGAGGGCTCTCCCTTTACCTTGGGCTGGTCCTCCCTACTGCCTCCAGCCTGGCTCCGGACCCTCCTGAGCTCTCCACTCCTCTCTCCTCCTTCTCTCTTGATGTCTCGAGCCATCTTGCTCCTTCGACTCCGTCTCTGTCAGCTTTGCCAATTCTTGACAAATGTCGGGTCGGGTTGGCCGCCTCCATGGCTATCTCCTCAGCCGCCTTTCCATCAACCCTCGAAGGAAAGGGGGGCCTTCCGGGTCAAGCTCATCTTGAAGAACCCCTCCTTCAGCCAACGGTGAAGGCCATCTGGAGGGCATACCCTGACATCTCTTGGACCTCCTGGATTTCCTCCGGGAACCTGTCAACGTAACGGGCTAGCGACTCCTCGGCCCCCTGCCTTATCAGGAAGATGGACTCGGGACTCCTCTTCCGCTTTTTGGAGGTGGAGAAGCGAAGCTGGAAGCTCGGCTCAAGTCCTCGAACCATAGATCGACCTCAGAGGAGTTGATGGAACCAGTCCCTTGCCTTCTCCTTCAACGTGATCGCAAAAGAGGGACACTTGAAGGCGTCCGTCATCGGCCTGATGGAGACGGCATCCTCGAACCACTGCAGATGTGGACGGGGTCATCCTTCCCGGTATAGTAAGCCATGTCTGGCTCTCTGAACCCTCGGGAACAGGAGCTGAGATGATCAGCTCGCTGAAGGGTGACCCCCTAAGGGGTGGTCTCGCCACTTCACTCGCGCGACCTGCTCGCCTGGGAGGTTGGCACTCGCGGGCTGGAGAACAGCTCACCTCCCGGCCGGTGAGGTCTCGCTCGACCCCATCTCCCATTCTCTCCTTCCCTGACCTTCTTCCTGGTGCACTTTCTTCTCCCCCCGCTGGGGTCATCTCGCCTAGACCCCTGTGAGTCGACTCGTCGAGGGGGGGAGCTAGCTCCTGGGGGGTCGGGGTGGAGCTGCCACCCTGAGGAGCAATGCTTCGCAGCATCTCCATGATACCTTGTATGGAGGCCATGAACTCTTGCCTACCAACAAAAGGTCCTGGGCTGGGGAGCTCGCCGAGATCATCACTACCTCCTTGACCTCCTGTCATGACACTCTCCCGAGATCTTCTGTGCTGGTCACTCTCCACGCTCACCGCACCAAAAGTGTTGAAGCCAAAAATGACTTCTGTGGAGTTCGGGGTCCCTAGAAAGGGGTGACCTCACACCTACTACACTCAAGAGAACGTTACGGACCGAAGGATCAAGAAGCTAGGAACAGACCCTCGGCTCTAGCGCGGAGGTCCCACCTCACACCCGGAAGGCTACCTGAGCACTTCCCCTCCCTAGCCAATGCTCGAGCTAGGGTGCCTTGGAGGAGCTCTCTCTACTCTACCAAGAAGGAGCTAAGGGAGGAGGAAGCAAGGAAAAGTCTCTCCTCCAAAGGCACCCAAGGGGGTCTATTTATAGTTTCCAAATCCCATGGGCCAAAAATGACCAAAATACCCTTACGCCCAATATACCTTGGGCCAATAGAAAACAGCCACACCGGGGGGTAAAGGGGGAATTCCCCCCGAGGGCAAGAAGGTAAAACCGCAGGGGGGCAAGGGCGAGACCGCGGCCTCTGACCGGTCTCGCCCCGCCAGGCCGCCAAGCTGGAAGGGGCGGGGGCGAGACCCCGGCCCCCGGCCGGTCTCGCCCCGCCAGGCCGCCAAGTTGGAAGGGGCGGGGGCGAGCCCCCGGCCGGTCTCGCCCCGCCAGGCCGCCAAGCTGGAAGGGGCAGGGGCGAGACCCGGCCCCCGGCCGCTCTCGCCCCGCCAGGCCGCCAAGCTAGAAGGGGCAGGGGCGAGACCCCGGCCCCCGGCCGGTCTCGCCCCGCCAGGCCGCCAGGCTAGAAGGGGCAGGGGCGAGACCCCGGCCCCCGGCCGGTCTCGCCCCGCCAGGCCGCCAAGCTGGAAGGGGCAGGGGCGAGACCCCGGCCCCCGGCCGGTCTCGCCCCGCCAGGCCGCCAAGCTAGAAGGGCAGGGGCGAGACCCCGGCCCCCGGCCGGTCTCGCCCCGCCAGGCCGCCAGGCTAGAAGGGGCAGGGGCGAGACCCGGCCCCCGGCCAGTCTCGCCCCGCCAGGCCGCCAGGCTAGAAGGGGCAGGGGCGAGACCCCGGCCCCCGGCCGGTCTCGCCCCGCTAGGCCGCCAGGCTAGAAGGGGCAGGGGCGAGACCCCGACCCGGCCGGTCTCGCCCCACCAGGCCGCCAAGCACCTATCGGGACGGGGCGGGTGTCAGCCACCTTGTCGCACCCGCCCCCCAAAAGAGGGCCACTGGAGAGAGGGGGATTTTCCTCCCCCTACTAGTATGTTTTCAAGCCAGAGCCAAAATTGGCCACCGAGAGTGCAAAATCTCCCAAAAGCTTAAAACTATACAGGGGCGAATGCGGGGTTTACACCAACAATTGTAAGATCCGCCTGAAAAATGATACTAATTCCTCCAAAAACTAGGACAGAAGAAGCGAGGAAAAAAGCTCATTCACAACAAATTATAGGTGTAAACAAGAAAGAAACACAGTTCAACAAGAATTAACAATACTCGTTTCTAATAGCTGCAGGTGTAGTGGCAATACCTGTATTCACCACAGGACAGCTCTTCTTGCACTCCTGCCGGCACTTTTTCGGCTTGCACCGATCTGAATTGACGATGGCGATTCGAGTCAATCTATCTGACATCTTGCCACCGCAAATTCAAAAGCCCCTCGACACCAAAACCTAGCCCTCTCTCGCTTCCGGGAGAACACAGAAAACCGGCGATCCCCCGCCTCCAATCCCTAAATAACGCCTCTGAAACCCGTCACCGATCAAGGAATAACAGGGCCTGAGTGATTTGCTAGTAGGCTCTCTTCCGCCAGCCGAGCATCGTGCGAGGAACCGCCGATCCCTTGCGAGGGGGGAGGGGAGAAGATAGAGGCGGGTGAAAACCGACCAAATGGGTGAGTTTTAAGGCTAAGCTATTTTTATCCGGTGAAAACCGATCGGTTTTCAAATAAAACCAAAAACTTGGCTCAAAATGCCTAAATGAACTAGATTTTGGTTTTCATTTAAGTAAACCAAAACCACATATCAAAACCTGCGAAACGAACAGGGCCAACAGTTTTCATTGACATGGATAAATCAAAAGCACGCTTCTGACTACTTCAGTAGGAGGCAAATGTACACTGCTGACATTTTGTTATTGTAGATTATAAAAATAATTGAATAGGAATTTTGTTTCCTTAATTTAAAAAACATTGCTGGGTTTCTAAAACTAATCATCTATAGTTCTCAAGCCGCATTTGTGAAAATAATTTCCTCTTCCTGCTTATGTGATGGAATGCATGTCTAAGTTTGAAACACTTACTCTCACTGGATTAATTTTATTCGAAAATATCTCAGAAAAACACTAGATTCTGGGTGGATTTCCTTATTTTATTTGATGGGTGATTGGTTGCACCACGTAATAGTGCAATTCCAAGGTTAGTAAACTAATGTTATTGAAGGTTGCTAAATTGTATGAAATAATGCAAAAGTCGAGTTGCGAAGATGGGGAATGCTTAGGTGGATGTGTGAACACACGAGACGGATAAAATTAGGAATGAATGTATCATGAATAAGACAGAAGTAGACCAATTGCCGAGAAGATGCAAGAAGCTCGACTAAGATGGTTTGGACACGTACAAAGGAGACCATTAGAGGCATTGTTTAGGTGTCTATGTGAGAGTCTAGTCACTAGACATGTTAAAGGAAGGCGGGAGGACCAATAGAGAATTGGAAAGGAAACTATAGGAAAGAAAGATGTACTAGGCATTAGTGAGATTTTGAAAAAAGATGGGGCACAAGACGACAAAGGACCATATAGCTGCACCCCATATAGTGGGATAAAGGCTCTTGAGTGTTATTGTTGTTGTAATGCAAAAAGTCGAAGTGCATGAATTATTTTGATGAAGAGTGTTGGAACACCCTATTACTAATTTGGGTCAGGATCACTATGTCTCTAGGAACCTTTGTTTGACCTTCTGTATAGCTTAATAGGTCAATTAGAATTGAGTCTAAGGGTTAGAAGTCTAGGATTGGAAGCTGCCCTGAAGACCAGTTTTTCTGTCTGGAGACTAAGTCTGATCGTCGAGCTCAGCACGACGATTCGTCGAACTCCGGTCGACGATCGTCTAGCTCAACTTCGACAGATCGTCGAGCTCCACTCGACGATCGCTGAGCTCAAACTTCATAATATCGTCGAACTCCATTCGACGATCGGTGAGCTCAGGTCGATGATTTTGACTCTGCATTGGATCTTTATCTCTGAGCTCAGTTCGACGATCTTTGAGCTCAGATCGACGATATTTTGCTGCTTGAGTTTCCAGTTCGCTGAGCTCAGCTCGACGATAGCAGAGCTCAGTTCGACGATTTCAGATAACTTCCAGAATTCAAATTCAAATCAGACAGGAGTTATTCTGCAATTAATTCAGAGATTTGCTAGCCGTTTTCATTTACTTCTGGACCAAGTTTCAAGGGATCTTTCAAGGAATAATTCTGTGGACTTTCCTCCAGAAGAGTTTTTGCAATTAAGGATGCAATCAATGCAGACCAACGGCTATCTTTGACAGAGAATGATATTCTATTCTGGAACAGAGAATAAAAGACAGAATGTTTTTGAATCATACAGTGAACAGAAGAAAAGAAAGAACACACAATACAGAATACAGAAATATTCAAAATCTTCTGTCAAAAAGAATTCTGAAGAACACTCATCAAAGAGATCAAGCTTTCAAAAATCTTCAGATCTCTTCAGCTCTCAAAGTGTTCAAGGCCAACATCATTTCAAGACTCCAGACACTCAACATTTCAGCTTGCTGAAATCATCTATTGCTGGAGTTCTATCTTTGAAGGCCTATCACCCTCAGCAAAGCTTTTCTTCCTGAAGATTTCAAGGATTCAGGGGGAGCTTTGACATCAATCCACATAGTCTTCTCAGTTGTTGAGAAAGAGAAGACTGCCATCACTCTCTCACCCCCACTCTGTAAAGGGTTTTTCAAACTCCCTTCAAAAGTTTGAATCTGGTTTTTGAGCACCTTGTCAAAAGCTCATTGGTGGCAAGACACCTGATCAAAAAATCTGCTTTGGTTTTTGAGCACCTTATCAAAAGCTCATTGGTGCCCAGGACACCTGATCAACTCATCCTGCAGTGGATTCCTACCTAGGGTGGTAGAAGAGTGGATGTACCCAAGTTTGGGGAACCACTATATTTCCTTGTGTCATCTGGTTTTGCTTGCTTTCTTTTTGTTTCTGGCCTTGATTTTCTGTGCTTAGTTTTGCATAGCTTAGTTCTGTGATTAGATTTATTTCTGCTTCCCTGCTCACACTATTACAACAATTGTTGTAAAAGTTTTCAAAAGTTTTAAAGCACCATATACTCTATTCACCCCCCTCTAGAGTATATCAGATCTAGTTTCCCTTTCAATTGGTATCAAAGCGAGGTTGGTTAAACATACCATATCTGATTGGTTGTACAGGCTAACACCTGAACCCCAAGATCCCAAACTAGATCTGTTTTTTTTGTATTTTATTATTAGATTTGTTTGCACAAATCATGGCCCAAAACAAAGATTATGCTAGCACCAGACCTCCAGTGTGCAATCTGTCAAAGTTTGCACTTTGGAAAGCAAGGATTAGACTTTACATGAATTCTATTGACGAAGATATATTTAATTCTGTTTTGACAGTGTGTCCAAGACCCCCAGAGAGCACAAGTACAAATGCTGTTCCACCTCCATCAGGAACAGATGCTGACATCAAAAAATGGAAAGTAGCTGATGCCAAGGCTATGAACATTCTAGCCCAGACAATGTCAGATGACATTTTTCAAAAGGTAGCTGAATGTAATTCAGCCAAGGAAATTTGGGACAAGCTCTCAGAAATAGTCTCAGGCTCAGCTGATGAGAGAAAGGACAGAAGATCCCATCTCATCTCTCAATATGAGAACTTCAAGAAGGGAGAGACTGAGTCAGTGGGAGACATGTACAACAGACTGAGTCTAATTGTCAGTGAACTGAGGACATTGGACAAAGAGATCTCTCTAACAGAACTTAATGACAAGATCCTAATGTGCTTCCCCAGCACTTGGGATTCAAGAATCTGGCCAATTAAGATGCCAGAAGTCTGAATGAGATCACCACTGAAGCCTTGTTGGGTAAGCTCAAATCTTATGAGCTACTCATCAAGAATAGAGGAAGAACAGAAGGCTGCTTCACCAGCCACAAGAAAAGAGAAGACCATAGCATTCAAGGCAACTGAGGATCTGCCTGAAGATAAAGCTACAGGCAATGATGAACTACTCAGCTTGTTGGCCAAAAGATTCTACAAGATGGCCAGAAAGGACTTCAGAAGAAGATCATACAAGGAGCAGGATAAGCCAAGGTATGACAAGTCCATTGGTAATAACAAAGACATTATTTGCTTTGGTTGCAGGAAACCAGGGCACATAGTTCCTGACTGTCCAGAGAACAAGAACAAGGACAGAAGGGACAGAAAAAAGAAAGAAGAAAGGAGAAAGACTCCAAAAGGAATGGCAATAGCAAACCTTCTTCAAGCAAAAATAAGCATACAAGAAAAGGGTTTGTTGCTGAATCCTGGAGTGAGACTGAAGAGGAGTCAGAAGCCTCTTCCAGCTCCAGTGATGATGAGGATGATGCAGAAGAAAAGGAGTTCTGCATGATGGCAATCAATGCCTCACAGCACAATTCAGAGGAAGAGGAGTCAGAGTCAGACTCAGAGACTCAACCTGAAGAAGATCAGGTAATTAGTTCTTTTGATTTTACTTCAGAAGATTTTAAATCTGAATTTAAAGCACTGTGTTTAGACCTGCTAAAGTCTGAGAAAGAGATTATCTCTCTCAGAAATCAATTATCTGAACACAATGTTTTAAAGTCAGAAAACCTCAAACTCTCTCAGGAGTTGGAGAACTGTAGGGAACAGATAGCTTCACTGAAAAGTGAGCTCTCTGAGGCCAAGAAGCTTGAAGAATCCCTTAATGGGAGAAGCATCAAGCTGATGGACATCACAAGCACAGTGAACTCTAGATTCAACAGTACACTGGGCTTGGGTGCTTCATCCAGCCAACCTATAGTCCTAACAACTCCCATCAAGTTTATTTCTAACAAGGGAGGGAGTTGTAGAGGTTGCCAGGAAAAATTCTGATCTGCCTCAGAAAACTAAGTCCCAGCAAAAATCGTCGAACGGAGATCGACGATCGCCGAATGAAGATCGACGATCGCCGAACGCAGCTCGACGATCTCAGGAAAAATCGTCGAACGCTGATCGACGATCTCAGCCAAGTCGTCGAACGCAGGTCGACGATCTCATATACCTGACCTCACCCATAGTCGACCGTCGAACGGAGCTCGACGATCTGACCCAAGATCGTCGAACGCAGCTCCAAGATCGTCGAACAGAGGTCAGAGCTCTGGAAACTTTTTCAAAGGCAAATCAAAATTGAATCCTAAGGGTTCTTCATCCCAAACCTTTAACCCTTATACTGAATGGATTATACCTCCAAGGAGATATCATCCTGAAGGATATAAGAGTCAACCTGGGATGTCTTTCATTTCTGAATTTAGAGGTTATCAACCTAGGCCAAGGTAAACTGGGTCAAAAACAAATGAATTGTTTATGTGCAGGTGAAGACCTATCCAACATCTAACCAGCAATGGTATTTGGATAGTGGGTGCTCTAAGCACATGACAGGGAACAAGGACAAC
Organism: Platanthera guangdongensis; assembly: GCA_039583875.1. Lineage (NCBI taxonomy): Eukaryota > Viridiplantae > Streptophyta > Magnoliopsida > Asparagales > Orchidaceae > Platanthera > Platanthera guangdongensis. The sequence goes on along the minus strand of CM077161.1, from coordinate 12,669,028 downwards.
CTCACTTCCTTTAGAGCCAAGCTTGGACCCAAAGTTATCTTTGGTGATTCCAACTTTGGACAAACTAAAGGATATGGTGCAGTCCAGATTGGTTCAGTAACCTTCAAGAAGGTAGCATATGTGGAAGGACTGAAGCACAACCTAATCAGCATCAGTCAGCTATGTGATGAAGGCTACCAGGTGACCTTCAGCAAAACCTTATGCAAAATCAAGTCAGAGGACAACACAACTGTGTTGACAGGTAAAAGGAAAGGTAACATCTATCTAGTAGATTTCTTTCAACTAATGTAGATATTGCTTGTTTAACTCAGTCTGTAGACCAAATGTTTTATGGCATAAGAGACTAGGACACCTAAACCTTAGAACTATTGCTAGGCTATCCAAGGACAACCTTGTTAGAGGACTACCTTCTGGCCCCTACAAGAAGGAAGGACTCTGCAGGGCTTGTCAATTAGGCAAGCAAACTAAAAACAGTTTTAAGTCACTTAATAAGAGTGATTCACCTAGGATATTGTATCTGTTACACATGGATCTATTTGGACCCATCACAGTACAAAGCCTAGGAGGGAAATCCTACACTTTAGTAGTTGTAGATGACTTCTCTAGATTCACTTGGGTGTTCTTTCTAAGGAAGAAGTCTGATAACTTTAAGTGTCTGACAGAGTTTCTCAAATGTATACAGATTGAGTTCAATACTCACATTGCCCTGATCAGAAGTGATCATGGGACAGAGTTTGATTCTCTTCTTATGCAAGAGTTCTGTCAGAGTGAAGGGATCAGGCATACTTTCTCAGCTCCTAGAACTCCTCAACAAAATGGGGTAGCTGAAAGGAAAAATAGAACCCTTATTGAATCTGCCACTACATTGTTGTCAGATGCTCATCTACCTCTATCCTTTTGGGCAGAGGCAGTGAACACCTCCAACTATGTGCTGAACAGAAGTCTGATACATAAACTAAAGGGAAAGACTCCCTATGAATTACTCAAAGGGAAGAAACCTAAAGTTGACTATTTCAGAATTTTTGGTTGTATTTGCTATATTCACAATAATGACAAGAAATATCTAGCAAAATTTCAAGCCAAAGCTGATGAAGGAGTGTTCTGGGATACTCCATGATCAGCAAGGCCTATAGGGTCTATAATAAATCATCTTTGAAAATTGAGGAATCTGTTCATATTTCTTTTGATGAAACTAACATGTCTTTCAAGGAGAAGATTTCTTCTACCATAGAACCTTTGCAGGAACACTCTCTAGTTGAAGATATGAACAAGTTACAGGTTGCTCAAGAAGAAAGAAAGCAGTGAAGATGAAGGGAATGCTCAACATATTGAAGCACAATCTGAAGAGCCAGTTGTTGTACCACAAGAGGAAACAACAACACAGGTTGGTGAACAATCAACACCCCCTGTTGATTTAGTAACATCAAGAGACCATCCAATTTCCCAAATAATTGGAGAAATCTTAGCTGGTGTGCAAACCAGAAATCAGGTCAACAAAACCTGTTGCACACCTGCTTCCTATCTCAAATTGAACCTCAGTCCATTCAAGATGCAGAGCAAGATCCACACTGGATCATTGCAATGCAAGAGGAGTTGCATCAATTTGAGAGGAACAAAGTATGGGAACTAGTGCCAAAGCCTAAGGATCATTCCATTGTTGGAACAAAATGGGTATTCAGAAACAAACTGGATGATCAAGGAGTAATTATAAGGAACAAGGCAAGGCTAGTTGCTCAGGGATATTCTCAAGAAGAAGGAATTGACTACGACCAGACTTTTGCACCTGTTGCAAGATTGGAAGCCATCAGGATATTTCTAGCTTATGCAGCTCACAAAGGCTTCAAGGTTTATCAGATGGATGTCAAAAGTGCTTTCTTAAATGGAGACATCAAAGAGGAAGTCTATGTCAGACAACCTCCAGGTTTTATCTCTCCAACTCTTCCTGATTATGTTTTAGACTGAACAAAGCATTATATGGTCTCAAGCAAGCTCCTAGAGCATGGTATGAGACCCTAGCATGCTTTCTCTTGGAAAATGGTTTTATAAGGGGTAGAGTAGACCAAACTCTTTTTATTAGAACCCATAAGTCCCATACCCTACTAGTACAAATTTATGTAGACGATATCATTTTTGGTTCTACTGACTCAAAATTGTGCAGAAGGTTTTCTAACCTGATGCATTCTAAATTTGAGATGAGTAGCATGGGTGAGCTATCCTTCTTCCTAGGATTGCAAGTCAAACAACATGCTGAAGGCATCTTTATTTCTCAAACCAAATATGCTAATGAACTGGTTAAGAAATTTGGTATGTCTGAGGCATCTTGTATGAAAACACCCATGCCTACCAATGCTGTATTGGATGCTGATGAACATGGGAAACCTGTTGATCAGACAACATATAGAGCAATGATTGGCTCTTTACTGTATCTTACAGCTAGTAGACCAGATATAATGTTTGCTACATGTATATGTGCTAGGTTCCAAGTAAGCCCTAGAGAGTCACACCTAACATTAGTAAAGAGGATTCTCAGGTATGTTAAAAGTTGTCCAAATCTAGGTCTCTGGTATCCAAAAGATTCAGCATTTGAGTTAACTGGATTCTCTGATGCTGATTATGCTGGATGCAGAATTGACAGGAAAAGCACCAGTGGAACTTGTCAGTTCCTTGGTGATAGACTTGTCTCTTGGTTTTGTAAGAAACAAACATCTGTGTCAACTTCAACTGCTGAAGCTGAATATATGGCTGCAGGCAGTTGTTGTTCACAAATTTTGTGGATTCAAAACCAACTCCTAGACTATGGTTACAACTTAGAGAAGTCTAAAATCTTTTGTGATAATACAAGTGCTATTTCCATAGCTCAAAATCCAGTCCTCCATAGTAGGACAAAACACATAGAGATTACATCATTTCTTAAGGGATAATGTTGAAAACACAAAATTGAATTACAATATATCCCAACTGATTTACAAAGGGGAGATATTTTCACCAAGCCTTTGGATGAAAAGAAACACACCTTCTTCCTAAATCAGTTAGGAATGTTAGATGGAGGAAGCCTTAAATAATATCCAAGATTTTGAAAGCTAAAAATTGACCAAGACTAGGCAAAAATTCTGATTTTTCTTAGTGTCTAGAATTTTCTGATCTCTGAACTGCGCTCGACGATTTCCCCTAAGATCGTCGAACGGAGATCGACGATTTCCAAAATCGTCGAACTGAGTTCAGCGCCTCTCAGATAGTATGAACTATCTCTTCCGGTCAACGATCGTCGAACGGCGCTCGACGATTATGTTCTCTGAACGATCGTCGAACGGAGCTCGACGCTCTCCAAGATCGTCGAACGGAGATCGACGATGTTGAAGTCTCTTCAGATTCCTTTAGAAGCCTCGATCGTCGAACTGAGTTCAACGATCTTTCCAATTCTGCGTCGAACCCTAATATAAAACTCATTTTTCGCCGTCGTTCTCTCTTGCGCTTTCGATTTCTCTGCAAGGATTTTCTTTCCCTCCAAACAGTTCTACGCTTGGTCGTTTTGTTTGTTGAATTTTTGCAGGTACAATGGCTGTGTCAGTTGCAGTTCTAGCCGCAATGAAGTTCGATGCTGGATTCGACATTGATATGGAATCTTTCAACACCACTGATCAAATTTCCAAGACATACTGGATTTATTCAAGGATCAGAATCTGTCTGCCCTCATGACCACAAGAATCAAGCTTGCTTCAGATGAGATAAAGGAGTGGGTCTATACTGCTCATAATCAAGACAACTCCACAATAGTTGGGTCCATTGCTGGAACTCAGGTACCTCTGACCCCCACATTTTAACAGAGGTTTTTGGACTAAGAAATGGAGATGATACTGCTGAATTATCTGGAGAGGAGTTTTCTGACTGCTTGCCAGGATGGGTCATCCAGAGGGAAACCCTAGCAAGTTATTCAAGAGGAACCTGTCTGTTGAATACAGGTTCCTAGCAGATGTTGTAGGAAAAGTGCTGCTGGCAAAGCACTCTGCTCATGATACCATATCCAGACACCAGCTCTGCCTCATGGGAGCTCTGGTGGATAAGAAAAGTTTGAACTGGGGAGAGGTCTTCTTTGACCTAATCAAGAAGAAAATCAACAAAAGCTTTGTTAACTTTGGAAGGATTCTTGGAGTCTTCCTGCAAAACAGGTGCCCTGCCTTGCTGGTCTCCTCTGGAGTGCACATAAATGCCTCCAAGAGACTCACCTGTGCCCTCTTTGGCAAGTGGGACAGGCAAATCAGCAAGCCTGGCAGGCCCTCCTCAAGTGCTCCTTCAGGCACCAGGACTCAAAGAGTCACTCCCCCACAGGTCTCTGCTCCTGCAGAAGACCTGGCTGCTGCTGTTGCTGCTCCTCTCCTCCTCCAATTCCAACCCTACCTCTACATCCACCATTCCAGCTCCATCCACCATTACCATCTCTAGCCCATCTCCAACATCAATTCCATCTCCAGACCCATTCTGCCTCCAACAGTAGACCACTTCCACCCTCTGTTCTCATACCCTCCACCAGATGTCACCTCTTCTCCATCCATTCCATCCTTCACCCTCCTGGATGACTCCTATGGATGATTCCCCATCCTCTCCTCCAGAATTACCCTCCTCCTCAACTTCATTCCAAGATCTCCTCCACCATATCATTGACCAACCACTTTCACCCCATCCATATCCATCCCCTTGTCCTCCATTCCACCATCCCAACACCTGAGCCATCCATTCCACTCTCCAGCCCTCCACTTCCAGCATCCTCAGCTATCCCTATTCCATCTACCTCTGCTCCTGTTTGAGCAAGTAGACCTCTCAGCCCTAGCTGACAAGTTGTATGAGCTAATTGCCCCCAGGCTCTCTCTACTCTTGGAGACCTCATTGGCTCCTCTACACTTGTCAGTGGCAGCCCTCTCTGCCAGGCTTTCCTCCCTCCTTCCTCAGGCAGCACCACAGCAGTTTGCCTTGATACAGATGTATCTGCATCTAGGCAGGGGGAGATGCCATATGAAGCAAGCCTTCATGCTGTTGCTGCTGCTGCTTCTGCTCCTGCTTGCTGCTGATGCTACTGCTGCTTCTGCTGATGGTTCTGTTCTGCTCTGCTGCCTCTCTGCTACTGTGCTGTGCCTCCAGAATGTCAGGCTCCTACTGCAGTTCTGCAATAGACCTAAGGTCTTTGCTTTCTGCCTTTGATACTGCCTTTTTCAGCTATCTCCAGAGGTTATGCTGTCCAGCCCCCAGAAGATTTGTCCAAGGCACTGGTGCCTTTCTCTTGCTGTGACCCTAAATCATCTTGCATTTGTACATTCAGTGATGCTGCTACTGAAGATGTTGCTGCTGTGCTGTTAAAGAAAGACTGACTCTGCTTCTGAAATTGTTGATACTGCTGAGATTGTTCACACTGCTGCTGAAATCCCAATTGCTCTGATGAGCCAATTTCCAAGGATCTTTGATGACAGAGGCCACTGTGTTTGAGCTGATGTGCTGCAGATTTTGATGTTGTTACTGCTGTTACTGCTGATGTATTTGTCCTGTTGCACCTCTTCATCTGCTGCTCCATCTGCTGCTGTCCCTGCTGCTGCTACTTCTGCTTCTGCCTCATCTGCTGCTCAATTGAAGAAAGATTTGATGAAGGAATTGATGCTCTATATGATGCCCATGATTCTGAATCTGATGAGTTCAAGACAGACTCTGATGATTCTTCTGCCACTATTGCCAGGAAAAAGGAAAGCTAGGAGCAAGGCAATGAAAAGGGTTCCTCCTGCAAAAGTCAAGGATGATAATGATATTCCTTATTACATTCTGCATAACTGCCCAATCACAGAACATTGGATGCAATATTCTAAAAATCAGCTGAAAGCAATGAAGAAGAAGAGAAAGTATGAAAAGGGCTCCTCCCAGTTCCAGCACCCTCATCCTCCTCCACCACCTCCTCCTGATGCAGGTGCAGGTGGCAGCTCTGCAAGTCAAGCCCAGCTAGAAGCCAGGCTCCCTATCAACCCCATGCCAGATCCTACCAAAGGGAAAGCACAGTCTAGGGGTTCTTATTCTAGGAGAGGAGGATACAGGGGTAATCAAAGAGACTTTCAAGTTTATTCCAAAGGGTATTCCAGGCAGCACCCATACTCCAGGGGAGGACATGGTCTTCTGATACATCATCAGGTCCTTTCCCCTACAAGCTAAAAGAACAGTGTCTGCCAGGCCTCCTCAAGATAATCCTTCCAACAGGTATGAGCCACCTGTACCTTTTGAGGACCCTGAGAATAACCCATCTGCTTGGACTGCTAGGATGAAGGAACTGGCTGCACTAGATCAGATCAAGAAGGCCAGAGATCAAGGTTTAGACACTTCAAATATTTCTACAATGTCAGAGCAAAGACAAAAGGAACTAGAGAAATATGCCTCCAGCAAATTCTTTGATGCTGAAGATATATGGAGTTGCATCCTGCTGCTGTGGTTCCCAGGACTTCAAAGCAAACTTATTTGGGTGCAGCAGATGACACCAGGTCCAACAAGGAAGCCTTAAATCCAAACAGAGAAATCAAAATTGTCAAAGGCAAAGAGAAGAAAGTGACTGTAAGGTGACAATTTCTGTGAATTCTGACTGCTATCTGGATGTCACATACATATATATATATATATATCTCTGTGATGTTTCTGCAATGTCTAGCTGCTGTTGTTTTTATGCTTTTCTGATTGTATGTTGTTATTTGAATTTTTCAAAGTCTGTAAATAGTAATCCTAACCCAAATAGGGGGAGATTGTTGGAACACCCTATTACTAATTTGGGTCAGGATCACTATGTCTCTAGGAACCTTTGCTTGACCTTCTGTATAGCTTAATAGGTCAATTAGAATTGAGTCTAAGGGTTAGAAGTCTAGGATTGGAAGCTGCCCTGAAGACCAAGTTTTTCTGCCTGGAGACTAAGTCTGATCGTCGAGCTCAGCACGACGATTCGTCGAACTCCGATCGACGATCGTCTAGCTCAACTTCGACAGATCGTCGAGCTCCACTCGACGATCGCTGAGCTCAACTTCATAATATCGTCGAACTCCATTCGACGATCGGTGAGCTCAGGTCGACGATTTTTGACTCTGTATTGGATCTTTATCTCTGAGCTCAGTTTGACGATCTTTGAGCTCAGATCGACGATCATTTTGCTGCTTGAGTTTTCCAGTTCGCTGAGCTCCGCTCGACGATAGCAGAGCTCAGTTCGACGATTTCAGATAACTTCCAGAATTCAAATTCAAATCAGACAGGAGTTATTCTGCAATTAATTCAGAGATTTGCTAGCCGTTTTCATTTACTTCTGGACCAAGTTTCAAGGGATCTTTCAAGGAATAAATCTGTGGACTTTCCTCCAGAAGAGTTTTTGCAATTAAGGATGCAATCAATGCAGATCAACGGCTATATTTGACAGAGAATGATATTCTATTCTGGAACAGAGAATAAAAGACAGAATGTTTTTAAATCCATACCAGTGAACCAGAAGAAAGAAGACACACAATACAGAATACAGAAATATACTCAAAAGTTTCTGTCAAAAGAATTCAGAAGAACACTCATCAAAGAGATCAAGCTTTCAAAAATCTTCAGATCTCTTCAGCTCTCAAAGTGTTCAAGGCCAACATCATTTCAAGACTCCAGACACTCAACATTTCAGCTTGCTGAAATCATCTATTGCTGGAGTTCTATCTTTGAAGGCCTATCACCCTCAGCAAAGCTTTTCTTCCTGAAGATCTCAAGGACTCAGGGGGAGCTTTGACATCAATCCACATAGTCTTCTCAGTTGGTTGAGAAAGAGAAGACTGCCATAACTCTCTCACCCTCACTCTGTAAAGGGTTTTTCAAACTCCCTTCAAAAGTTTGAATCTGGTTTTTGAGCACCTTGTCAAAAGCTCATTGGTGGCAAGACACCTGATCAAAAAATCTGCTTTGGTTTTTGAGCACCTTATCAAAAGCTCATTGGTGCCCAGGACACCTGATCAACTCATCATGCAGTGGATTCCTACCTAGGGTGGTAGAAGAGTGGATGTACCCAAGTTTGGGGAACCACTATATTCCCTTGTGTCATCTGGTTTTGGCTTGCTTTCTTTTTGTTTCTGGCCTTGATTTCTCTGTGCTTAGTATTTGCATAGCTTAGTTCTGTGATTAGATTTATTTCTGCTTCTCTGCTCACACTATTACAACAATTGTTGTAAAAGTTTGCAAAAGTTTTAAAGCACCATATACTCTATTCATCCCCTCTAGAGTATATCAGATCTAGTTGCCCTTTCAAAGAGTCAACTCCGAATGAAGAATATTTCTCGTTTGGAAAGTCAGAACTTCAAGCAGTATCTCTCTAAGTATTTGTAGTGACTATATAAAGATTATTTTGGAATGATAACACAAGTGATTTCAGCTCCAAAATTCTTCCATATTGTGCTTATATTTTATTGTCGGAATTTACGTTTTCCTTCTATTGTTTCCAATTTCCATCAAGTGGCATGAATGCATGATTATGCCTAACAACAATCTTCTACAACAATCATTAGTTATCTATACCAAATATGATAATTAGAGGACCCAAATTAAAGCTTTTTATGACGTTGATTGGATCCCTAAATATTTGGGAAATTGTTGAGGAAGTCCATAATGTGTTGAAAGGAGTCACCTTCACCACTCAACAATGAGATTCTCCCTAAGCAATATTGAAGAAAGATAATCTAAAGCCTAGCCGTCGCAATATGATCGTGCACCATAAGCCTCACACGGTTGTGTGAGCACTAAGGTGCATGAGCATCTTTAAAGTTGTGGTAATTTTGAGGAATCACAATAAATGATCGCACACGGTAATGGGAGAAGAAAAGCACACGTTCATGCAAAACCAGCCCTAGCTAATCTACCTCTAGATTAGCCTCAAATCATTTCCTTGTTCTAACTTAAAACTTAATTGCCACACATGAGGCGAATTCTTAGACCTTGACCTTCACCTAGATCTAGTCGTCACACGCGAGGTGAATTCCCATTGATGCAAAGATAATCAATCGAGATCAAATCAGAAGACAAATATAAAAGAGGTAGATAAAACTTCTGTAGAAAAATCCCTTATAGTGATGCCCATGGAAGATGAGAAGAGCCGCTCGAAGTTGTCGTGGTAGAGTGTGAGTCCTTCACTTGAATATTGTTGTTGCACACCGATCTTCCTTCGTAGCGTTTGTCGTTGAAGATATATTGAAATTGGCATTATCGCCTGGAGGTTGGTAGATATTGCTAGCAGTAGTCAAACAACAGAGGATTCCTTATTTAGGCTAGAGTTATCGCGATGCGGTATTCAGACGGCGGAGTCTTCCATATGAAGGTTGGAGCTATCACACAATGGTAGGTGGTATCGCCTGGCCGTAAGTGAAACTAGAATTTTGGCACTCTCTTTTTGCTCCAATGCTCGCAACAAACTTTGATGGCCAATCAACGTACGTGATACGTCGAGTGTTATCGATGTGCGGTAGAGGGTAGTGTTGGTGGTAGCCTTGAATTTTCACTTTGGCTTCATTGTTTTAGCTCTGGTCTTACTGTATCATGTTTGTTTTGAACTATGGATGTTTCCTAATTCTGCATACTATGATACAAATGCAAAAGTAGATCAAATACACATTGTTATTCTCAACCTATTGTCATGTCGAACATGATGTGTGGGCCATATTCCATCAAAAAACATCTTCATGTATTGCATTGTATATGTTTAAATTGATTGGATTTATTGCTTTATTCACTTTTATAAGTATTTATTCTTACTATCATGTTTGCATAATCATTAAATTGATTGGATTTATTGCTTTGTTTGTTTCTATTTAACAAAATAATAAACATCTACTTGTAACTAGTTAATAATTTTTAACTTTTCATACAATTTTGATAAACACATAAAGATTTATTAGCAATTAAGGACAAATGTTTTTTTAATTCTTCTTTACTTTCTATAAAACTTTGTATTATTTAAATCAATATATAATTTAATGTAAATATATTTTACTGATGTCTTTGGCTTTGATTTGAGGGCATGAGTCCGCAGCAAACATGACGGTATCGGGGCCACTATTTCAGTGGTATCTGTGAGCAGCCACTTTGTGCATTTATTGTCAAAGGTTAGGTCTTTCTCCTCTGAGAGAAGCCACTTTATGCATAGTGCCAAAGGTTAGGTCTGTTTCTAATTTTCTCCCGCCCATACCCCCAGTGATTGGGGACTATATGAGTTCTGTTGTTGTTGTATATTTTACAATTTATCTATTAATACTTGTCTTAGATGTTTAATATTTTTTTAATTTTATTTTGGACACTTTTTACTTTGCTTTTATATACTTGGCACAATCTTTGGCTATTTTTATGTTAATTTTTACTTCTAGAACATATGATTATACTTGATATATATTTTTATTTATGAGATATAATATTACGATATTTTAAAATATCTCTGACATGCCTTCGACATCCGATATTAGAAAACTCAATTCGACATGTCGCCGACATCTAATATTTACAACCTTGCCAAACACGGCTTTCCTTAATCTGATTCACTTTTTGAAACGACTGTAATCCTTGCAACGACTTTTTTGAATTTGTTTTCTTCTGAAATGAATTCATTCTTCTTATTTGATCTTCCACTCCCATTGGATTAACGACTTCGAGGACATATTTTGAATATAAGCTTCACAATAGAGCTTTACTTAACCATCTGCTTGAATTTCAAGATAGCCCACTACCACGCCTTTTTTCAAAAAATCTTCATTCTCTTACTTCAAGTTGATAAACACCTTCTATTTTTAAGTAACTATTGGCAGAGCATCAATATGAGACTTGTACTCGACTAAAGCCTTCTTTTGAGCTAAGCTATGGCAGTCTTCAATCTTCAACTTGAATTCATCTATCCACTTGCATTCGACTATCCTCTTCATACTTTTGCAGTTGCCTTCTTTTTTCTTCTTCTGATGGAAGTTTAATTTGTATACATACAAATACATTAATATAAGCTCTTTACCTATACATTACGTGTTTCATCAAATCAATTGTTTTTCCAACAATAAGTTTTTGTTAACTCTCTAAAAATATCGAGAGAGATGGTATGGAAATAGAATATAGTGAGCTGGCAACCCAAAGAGATGACATTCTTTATTTTTTGCTATATCTTGGAGCAAAAGTTTTTGGGCATATTCTACATAGAAGTCCAAAGAATCGGCCTCTTCAAGTCATCAACCTGCGTGCAGCCATGTTGTTGAACACATAGTCCATCATAATTTGTACTATACCCTCCCCTCCTTTGGCTGATAAGGCTATTAGTCACCTCATCCACAAGTTAAAATTGAATTTCCCTTTGTGTGGAGGAGGTGGTATTCTTTAAAAGCTGGAAAGCAACTCTAGAAACACATGCATCACTATGTCCATGATGCTTCTACTCTTTGATCTGCCCATGCATCTGTCATAAGTTTGCTTTCATTCAATTTGCAAATTTGGGTGAATGTGCTCAACATCTTCTTTGGCCTCTCAACCTTCATTTGTAAACATGTTTCTCTCATTGCTTAAGGATTTGGATCCTTCAGTACCTACATAGACCTACAACATACATTCTATTAACTACATTCACAGAAAATTGGGGACCAGAAGACATTGTCAACTGTAGTTATGGAAAGATGCCATCAATAATAAAATGCTGACAGTTTGTTGGACGACAAAATTGTCCAGAGGCAGAAAATCAGGTAGATTGGGTCAGAAAGAATCAAGAATAAGTTATCGAAGCAAAAATAGATCATCAATGATAAATATGAAGAGATACCTCAATCCAATGCTATATACAAGGGAACAACGCTCGGCAAAATGAAGAACAGTGCTTGACAAACGAAGAATAGTGCTCGATGATCAAACAACATCGCTTATCTATGAAATAGTCGGTGTTGTGTCATTCTCCCCCCAAAGATGCCTTGTCGTTCGACATGTGGCCATGACGTCCAATTTCAACAACATTGCTGATGACATGATCCAGTTGTGAATATCTCTACTAAACCATTGTGAATAATCCGTTTCACATGCTCAAGAATCTTCTTGGATTATAAGAAGGAAAACAATTATTGTTGGAAATAAAATAACTCTTAATTGTATTTAGAATGCCAAGATTCACATCAGTCCATAAGTCTAATTGTGTTCTCTCATGTTCATGCTCATTTGTTTTGTACTGAAACCAAACAAATCTTGTTGAAGTTTCTACTTAGCAAACAAATGTGCTAGGGTCTTCTCTTTAAGTGTGCTTTCTTTACAGTAAGAATTGGGAAGATTTTTCAAGCATTTACTTTTGATCAATGGCACAGTATAGTTCATTTACATTTTTCGCATAACAAGGAGTATCTTCTTTTTTATTTATATTAACTATTTGTTCTAATTTGTAATTGGCAGATGCTAGCTTTGGAGGCAATATATGGAGATGATGTTGTAACTTTAGATAGAAAAGGAGGCCTACGGTTGTTTCAGGTTTGATATAACTAAACTTTTCATGATCTTTATGATCATCATCAATAACCTTATCCCAATTATTGGGGTTGTCTGATTTCTCTTTATTTGTTTTGATGTAGGTTTTATTATTGGTTGTAAACTTAACATTAAACCTCGATCTCTCTCGTCCATGCTATGGTACAGTAATAAAGTCGGTGACAAATCAAAACAATATATTCAAATAACAATTACTTGTAAGATTTACAAATATACAACATAATGAAAGAATAAATTTAAAAACCAATCAATGCACATTGTAGAAAAATAGAGCCAAACCTTGTATATACTTCTTCATGATCAAAATTCAAGAGTAAGTACAAATATATAGGAGAAGAGAGGGAGAAAGAATCCTATACAAGAGATGTGAGATTAATAGAAGAAAGAAGAAGCGGGCCTATAGATGAGCCTTATACATGGACTTTTACATCATTTTCCCTCATATTCTCTAACACTACCTCGTAAGCTGGAGCGTACAAATCGTAGGCACCAAACTTGAACAGGAACTGATGGTACAATTTCTGAGGTAATGCCTTGGTAAGAACGTCAGCAACTTCCCCAGAAGAAGGAACATGCTCAAGCTTTAGCATCTTCGATTGGACCTTTTCTCGAACGAAGTAACAGTCAACTTCAATATGTTTGGTCTGCTCATGGAACACAGGATTCTTTGCAATATGGATTGTAGCCTGACTGTCACAAAACAAAGTTGATGGTGAGAATAATTTAACTCCCAAATCCATAAGGAGACTTTCAAGTCAGGTGAGTTCCGATACAACAATCGCCATCTCACGGTACTTAGATTCAGTAGATGAGCGAGCAACCACCGATTGCTTTTTACTCCGCCATGTGATAAGATTTCCTCCAAAGTAAGTATAAAAAGCAGTAGTAGATCGTCGATCGTCCAACGAGCCCGCATAATCCGCATCAGAGTAAGCAATAAGAGAAAGGGAGGAAGATGATTTATACACAAGTTCTTGTCCAGGAGCAGTTTTCAGATATCTGAGAATGCGTTAAACTTCCTGAAGATGAGAAACCCGTGGAGTATTCATAAATCAGCCGACCACTCCAACCGCAAATGAGATATCTGGTCATGTAGCTGTTAGGTATATCAGTTTTCCCACAAGACGCCCACAGTATTCCGGATTTGGAAGTTGAAAGTCAGGCTCAGATCCCTGAGCACACAACTTGTGGTTGTCTTCCAATGGGGTCTCCGCAGGTTTGCACATTGAGAGACCATCATCTTGTAGAAGGTCAATGCAATACTTGCGTTGGGATAAGACAAGGCCATCAGGTCGCCGTGCCACCTCTAGTTTAAGAAAATACTTAAGGTTTTCCAGATCTTTGATTTGAAAGACAAAATTCAAATGTTGCTTAACATTTTGTATCCCAGCAGAGTCATCACCAGTGATCAAAATATCGTCCACATAAACCAGAAGTATTACAGTCCCGATTGATTGATGATGAGTGAAGAGAGAGAAATCTACCGAGCTTTGTTTGAAACCAACCTCACAAACGACCTTGCTGAATTTCTCAAACCACGCTCGAGGAGACTGTTTGAGACCATAGATAGATTTTCGAAACAAACATACACGAGACTCACTCGTGGTCTCAAACCCGGGCAGTTGATGCATGTAAATAGTTTTAAGAAGATCACCATTCAAAAAATCATTTTGACGTCCAACTGATGGAGGGGCCGCTGACGATGAACAACTAAGGAGAGCAGAACCCGAACCGAATTTATTTTTGCGACAAGGGAGAATGTTTCATCATAATCAAGGCCGTATTGTTGAGTAAAATCCCGTACCACGAGCTTTCAAGTGATCAACTGTCCCATTCACCGCATGTTTGATTGTAAAAATCTATTTGCAACTAACACAACTATGGCCAAGAGGAAGAGTGACAAGATCTTAAGTCTGATTACCCCACAAAGCAGTCATTTCTTCATCCTTGGCTGCACGCCACCCCGGATTCTGGAGAGCTTCCTGCACAGAATTAAGTATAGAGATGGAAGAGAGAGAGAGCAAAGGTTAGAAGAGGTGGAGAGAGCCGATGTAAAGAGCCATAGTTGGCCAAGGGATGAGCCGTCAAGGGTGATGCCGGATCAACATGCCGCGAGGACACGCCGGTAGAGGGAAGCTGTTGTAGGGCTTCTGGACGTGGAGGACAACGAGTGTAAAACTGAATGATAGGTGGTTTGGAGGGTACTGACGGTGGGTTAGATGTTGGAGGCAGAGGAGGAGGAGCGACTAACTACCCCTTGAAGCTGATGGAGTTGAGTACGCAGAGCAACAATATCCTCGCTAGTGGCGAATGGTGGTGTGGTAGTAGCTGAAGCAGTAAGGTGAAGGGGCAGACCATTCTTGCTGTAGCAGGTGGCCTCCGGATGACCATCTCTGCCGCAGTGAGAGCACTTGAAGAGAGTACAACCACCACGACCCCGTCCCCGAGACTAGCGACCTCCACTAGCCGGGTGACCACGAGTAGTAATATGTGAGAGTAGCCACGAGTTGCTGAAGGAGAGCCGGAGAGAGAGGTGGAGCATCCGGAGGAGGGGTAACTTTCAGAAGTTTCGTGCGAAGAGTAACAGCGGAAGATAGGATATGAACACAGATACTATGAAGATGTGGAAGAACACGGGCCATCATCATAGCAATTCCAACTGCTTCTTTCTGCTGTCGTTGAGTAACCAAGTTCATGGTGGGGGGATGATACTGGATCCAAGCTTCCACAAGAATTTTAGCCCGAGCAACAAAAGACGTCAAGTCACCAGTTGCTCCAGGTTCGAGGGACTGAAGATCGGTAAGAATGTCAAATAAGTGTTGAAGATTATCCTTCCCGGAGTAGAGAAAATGAAGGTCCGTCCACATAGCATGAGCTGTCTCGTGGTACATGGCCATCCGATATGGCTCAATGTCCAGAGAATTGAGAAGCCAAGATTGGACACACCCATCGTCTCAGATCCACTCGTCAGTCGGTTCATTGGGTGGAGGCCTTGTCAGGTGATGAAAGAGACCCTTCGTCTGCAGCACACGACGAACTGAGTGAACCCATTCAACAAAATTCAGTTTGCCACGAAGAGAAATGGTGGCAATTCGTAGTTCATCACGAAGCTCAAGGGTAGCAGCATGAGGATGTCTGGGAAGAGTAGTTGAATTAGAAGTAGTAGGCGACTCAGAAGCCATGCGGACGACGCCAAGCTCGGCGACTAGGTAAAAATGTCCGAGCGGTTAAAGAGGAGCAAGAAGCGGCAAGTCCGCGACGACTCAGAGAGCACAGCGACTAAGAGAAGAGACCGACTAAGAGAGCGCGCGGCGAGCCGAACACCAGGCCGCTGCGGACAAGGGCCAGCTGATGCAGTGGCAGGTCGACTCAAAAGGAATTTCCAAATGCAGGCCTATATGCGATGATATGAAATAAAGTGCCCAAGTGGTCCGCTATAATTGCATACAAGTAATTAATTATTATGAATTAACAACAAGTGCACATACAGTTGCAAGCAATTAATTAACAGGGGACAAAGTAGTAATTTTGCAAACGAAAGAGGCGCAATTACTTTCAAGCAAGCACATAATAAACCCAACAATAAAAGAGAGAACATCCACTACACAATATAGGTGCCAAAATACCCAACAATAAAAGACAAGAACTTTATCCCACGGATTGCATACGTAGGCGACAACGGTGGCAGTTGTTGGCGATCATCCAAAGTTACGGCGATGTGGGGCTGATCTGAAGTGGGTCCACGACAAGAAGGATGAGGGATTTACTGTGTCCGACAGTGAGGTGGGGAAGGAAGAGCGGCGGAGGCACGACTGGACTGGTTTGCATCTTTCTGTGGCCGGAAGGGAAGAAGGAAGCGGAGGAGGCGGGGTTACAGTGTAGGGTGCAGGTTTGTGGTGGCCGGACGGGAAGAGAGAAGCGGAGGAGGCAGGCTGCAGTGAAGGCTTGCGGTTTGTGGTGGCCGGCGGGAAGTGGGAAGCGGAGGAGGCGGGCTGCAGTGCAGGGTTGCAGGTGGTGGGAATGGGGGAAACAATGGCGTCGGATGTGCAGGCAGGTCTAGGGAGGGATCAGGCAGGGGAAGATTTGGGCGGGGTGTTGGAAGGGCTAACCAAAGGGGGAAGGAAGCGGCGCCGGCGTCGCACCAATGGTTGGAAAAGGAGAAGCGGCCTGGAATCGCACAAGGCGGGCGGGAAGGGCTTCGACGTCGCACCAGAGCAGGACCGATCGGTTTCTCACTTGTGCGTAAAACCTCGTTACTTCTTCCCCCAATCCGCCGTGTATAAATACCCTAAAAAGATAACCGCCTTCTGTAATGAACCGGTGCTAGTATAACTCAAATAAAACCACCCCGATCAGATGGCTTGGATTGTTTTGGCCGATCGGGGGTTAAATACAACTCTGAATAAAAAAACATGAAATACGAAAATGAATAAAAACGTTAATCCGGACGCGACCACAGACTCCGATCGCCCGTCCGGACAGCAGATCACCGCCTCCTGCGGGAATATACACGCGTCGGTCGTGGCGTGCTGTCAACTCCCCCGGCTTAAAGGCACTCAACTCCGATGAATGTAGGTGGGTGTACTCGCTGAGCAGCCGTGGGGCGAGTCTCTGAAGCTCCTCCGAGGAAATCCACGTAGCATCGTGCAAGGGTCGGCCGCTCCAACGGACTAGATAACGCAGGGTATCTCGCCCATCCGCGGCGTTGAAGTCGTGACCGACGATCTGAAACACGTCGTCTGTAGAAGCAGGTGGTACCAAAGTATCTCCGTCTGGAAATGATGTGTCTCTGTCTGGCAATGATGTGTCTCCGTCTGACAATGATGTCGGGGGAACCGTCGGTGGTGTAACTCGATCTGCATGTCGCGACGCCGCCGGTGACAACAAAGAGGTACCAATGGAGGTAACAGGAGGAGAAGGCTCAGGTGGTAGGGCTATGACAGATGAAGGCTCGGCCGCTCAGGTAGAGGTGTGGTGAGTGGGTCCACGTACACATGCTACTCGTAGTAAGTTGTGAAATCCTCTACGTTGAATACTCGGCTAATGCCCATACCATGAGGGATGTCTATCTCGTATGCGTTCGTACCAATTCGCCGCACAACTGTATAGAGACCTATTCTGCGTGCGTTTAAATTTTTTGCTGGTCTTTGTGAGACTTTCTCAACTTGAATGCGAATTAATACCTGTTCTCCTTTCTCAAAAATTTGTTCCAGTCTGTGCTGATCTGCTTGATTTTTATAATAATCATTACTACATGCAATCTTCTTGCGGATCAACTCGTGTAGTGCATGTATATGCTGAATGAAAGACTCGACTGACTCACTAGGTTTGGACCCTAGGGGGATATCTACCAAATCAACTGGTTTTCTAGGCTCATACCCTAATATGACATGCAATGGACTCAAACACGTGGTTCTATTGACTGAGCTATTGTATGCAAATTCGGCTATGGGAAGGACAGAATCCCAGGTTGCCAGACTATCTCCAACCAGGCAACAAAGAAGGGTGCCAAGACTGCGGTTAACCACTTCAGTTTGTCCGTTCGTCTGCGGGTAGTAGGCGGAAGAAAACTTCAGGGTTGTACCCGTCTTTTTTCCATAAGGTCTTCCAGAAATAGCTCTTGAATCGCACACCACGATCAGAGACTATGAAGGCGCGGAGACCATGGTACTTAAAGACTTCCTTAAAGAATAACGTTGCCACATGGGAGGCGTCCGCGGTCTTTCGGCAGGGAATGAAATGCGCCATCTTGGAGAAACGATCAACTACAACAAATATAGAATCGAGCTTCCTCAGGGTGCGCGGGAGCCCTAGAGCAAAATCCATACTAATATCCGACCAAAGTCTCTCGGGGACGGGGTGTGGAGTGTAAAGCCCCGTGGGCTGTCGAGTCCCCTTTGCCGTCTGGCAAACTCGACAATGTCTCACTACTTCAGTGACATCTCTCTTTAGGCCGGGCCAAAAGAAACGGTCCTCAACCAACGCAATCGTCTTGTCTCTTCCAAAGTGCCCCCCAGCTCCGCCTGCGTGTAACTCCCAGATATGGAAATCTCGGAGGGATGACTGAGGAATGCAGAGGCGAGATCCCATAAATTAATACCCACCAGATATCGAATAACCCACCCGAAGGTCGGGCGAGTCCTTCGAAAGAGCGGAATAAATATCACCAAAATCAGGGCACTCTGGGTAAGAGTGAACTAGGTGCTCAAATCCCACTACTCGGGTGCTCATAGTGTGGAGGATGATAACTCGGCGACTCAATGCGTCTGCCGGTTTGTTCTTAACACCTGCACGGTGCTTAAGAATATAGTGGAACTCCTGCATATACTCCATCCACTTGGCGTGACAGCGACCTAATTTCTTTTGAGAATCGAGATATCTCAGGGCCTGATGGTCAGAATATAAAATGAATTCTTTGTGCAAAAGATAATGTCGCCAATATCGCAGTGCCTGCACAATGACATAGAACTCCCGATCATAGTTTGAATATTTCTGTCGGGCTTCGTTCAACTTCTCACTAAAGTAGGCTACTGGGTGACCTTCCTGACTAAGGACTGCGCCGATACCAACTCCCGACGCATCACAAGCAACCTCAAAGGGTTTGAAGAAGTTTGGTAAGCGTAAGATGGGAACAGTAGATAGTTTCTCCTTGATCTCTTCAAAAGCTCGAGTGACAGCCTTTGTCCAAACGAAATCACCCTTACGAAGACAGCTCGTAATGGGGGTCATGACCGAACTGAAGGCTCGGACAAACCTCCTGTAAAAGGTGGCAAGTACATGAAAGCTACAGGCCTCATGAATGTTCGTAGGGATCGACCATTCTCGAATCACCCTGACCTTGTCAGGATCGACAAAAATACCAAATGCCGATACAACATAACCCAAGAAATGAATGGACGTGGATAGGAACGAGCAATTCTTCAAGTTGATGTATAGATGCTCCTTTCGGAGGAGATCGAACACTAGACGATTGTGACATAAATGATCGGTGCGACTCTGTCTGTATACAAGATATCATCAAAATATACAACCAGGAATTTGCTCATATAGGATCGCAGAACCCGAGTCATCACCCTCATGAATGTGCTGGGTGCGTTCGATAAACCGAATGACATCACCATCCACTCGTACAAGCCGTCCTTCATCTTGAACGCCGTCTTCCACTCATCCCCCTCTCTAACTCTGATCTGGTGGTACCCGCTGCGAAGGTCAATATTCGAAAAGATCCGGGCACCAGTCATCGAATGCAGGATGTCATCTAGGCGAGGAATCAGAAAATGATACTTTACCGTGATCTTATTTATGACACGACTATCAATGCACATGCTCCAGCTACCGTCCTTCTTCGGGGTCAGAAGGGCTGACACGACGCACAGGCTTAGACGCTCTCGTATAAACCCTTTTCCCAAAAGTTATTCAACTTGCCGCTTTAGTTCGACATGCTCAGTTGGGTTTAAATGATAGTGTGCCAGATTGGACAAAGATGCCCCATGGATCAAATCAATCGCATGTTCGATGTTTCTCAGTGGGGGAAAGCTCATCGGGGAGCTCCTCGGGCATATTGTCTGTGAAGTCATCCATCAACTGCCGAACATCCAGATCAGTAATATCAGCCTCGCTAGGGGCCTCGGACGCCAACGTGGCTGCCACAATAAACATGATCCCAGTCTCTAGGCTCTCTTTCAAGAAATCATCCCTTCTCAAGATATGCAGGGGCCTCGACGACCCCGCACTAACTGACGAGTCAACCTTGCCCTTGGGAGGATCCCTGGGCTGAGTCGGGGTGAGAGTAATCTTTCGACCCTTGTCAAAAACAAACGCATGTGTTGGAACGACCATAACACGTGACATCCCGATCGTAAAGCCACGGTCTCCCTAGAAGAACGTGAGCGACATCCATAGGGATAACGTCACACCAGACTCGCTCCTCTGTAGACGCTAAACGGATCGGCACCAGACACCACTGTGTAACTTGAATGGTGGACTTGTCCACCCAAAGGTCACGATACGGATGAGGATGAGGCTCAGCAGTAAGCTGCATCCTCTCCAATCGTTTCCTCGCAATAATATTTATGCAGCTACCACTATAAATGACGAGCTTGCAGGGTCCTCCTGCGCTCGGGAAAAAGTGAAGAAGATAGTGGTGCGACGCCAATCCTCCTCAGCACGTGGAGTGCGGAGGATGCGACGGAGGAGTCCTACTTCTAACCGGGTTATGTGAAATTGTGTGATGAAAATGGGACTCGGGAGAAGTTTGACCTGCGCATATGGCTTAAATTGTCGTTGCGACGTGAGCACGGGTTAGATGGAACCGTACCCACTTCTATGTCGTTCGGGTTAAAGAGACCTAAAGTTACGTGGCACTTGTCGTTGGCATAGATGAGAGTCTTCGGCAGTCTATGGCTTAAACTGTCGCGACCCATGCCGGGAAGACAAATTGCTCATAGGTTTGTCCGTCAAAGTGGCGGTGGTGAGTCCGGAATGTCTATGGCTTTAATTGACGTGACATCGACCGGTTCACCGAGAATGTGCCCTGAGAGCACGGGGCGTGTGGCCGTGGGAGCCAACATCTGTGATGAGATGAATATACTTATATTGCTCGCTTATGCTAATGAAATGCAGGGAAGGAGCATCGCCGCCCCGAGTTGGGGGCGGGATCGTTATAATTTGGTCAGCATTGCTGACCGTTGCCTTGTTTTGCCACCGTGCGGTGGTTTGTTTCTTGCGACGGTGGAGCTAATATGATGTTAGCTCCAATCATTTTCATATTTAGAAAATCATACAACTCTGAATTTTCAAAGTACGTACATGTTGATTCAACACTCCCAAATACTGTTGAATCTAACATTAGAGATATTATTTTATCTTCATTCTCCATCTTACTTATAAAACTGGGCAAGATATCAATGAATTCATTTGTAGCCTGTGGAAATAAAAGAATTAATATTGTGGAATGTGGACATCAATATTGAATTCATTGATTACATAAAAGTCAAAAAAAATATTATAAATTATAATACCGTGCAAGCTAATTGTTCATGTCTACTCTGACTACTCTCAGGTTCATGTGACCTGGATTCGTACTCCGGCTGAGACTGAGAAACCAAAAAGTAACAAAAAATAATTAATTATCTGCGCAACAAAAAGAGAAGACAACATTTCATAAAAGTATAAATATTTAAAGTTTAAACATAATAATACTCGTGCAACTGAAAGTACAGCACTTGTTCCAGTTCTAGCACTAAACATGCGCATAAGCTCTTCAATTTGATTCTTCATAGTACTAATCTCGGCTTGTTGCGCTTCTTCTTTTTGGCTCCATAATTTTTGTTGCGCTTGTTCTCTTTGGATCCATAATTCTTGTTGCTCTTGTTCTTTTTGGATCCATAATTCTTGTTGCTGGCTCAATCTTTCTTGTACTATAGCTTCAACATCTTCAATACGAGCTATTGGTGTTGGTGTCCTATCACTCCGCCTATCATTTTTGAAAAATCTTGTAATGGTGGAAAACTTGCCACCAGCTCTAACTCTGCCCGGATGTTCTTGGCCTAAAACAGATGCAAGGATGTCATTTCTTCCCTGTGACACTGTTTCAGCACTCCGGGACTCTTGGCTCGACAACTCGTCCTAAACAAAAGTAATAAATATTTGAAGTTGGAACAGAATTGCAGATACGAAAATATACTTCTCAAGAAATATTACTATCGATAATTTACAAATGATGAAATGATTCATTTACACTTACCATTTTAGATGCCAATTCAGCTGCATCTTTACTAATGTATTCACTCGTCTTTCTTTTATGACCGGCTTTCCATAACTCCGCACGTGAAATTGGTGCAGCTTCACCTTGTTCAATCTTGACAAAAAAATGAAAATAAATTATCATACAAATAATTAAGAAACCAAATTTTAAAATACAAAAAACGGAAGAGAAGTAGAGAGATAATACCATTCTTTTTTCTAATCCAGAATAACCCATTCTGGAAGTAGTATGAAAGGCCTTTCGTGCTTTTGCTCTCTCAGTATTAACCTTACTTTTCTCCTACAAAAATAAATGTGTTAATACTTAATTTGGTTATAAATTATAAAGTTAAAAAATGATATAAACATTGAATTTAATAAGAAGTTAAGAACACAACCATATATTCTGTAGTAGTGCGATGGTCGACAAAAACTCTCCAGTCTTCGGCAGTAATAAAACTATATTTGACAGGAACATTGTATCGATGCTCCAAATCAACATTTTTTACATAATTGACAAAAAGTTTGGATTTCCAAGTCCTCCAACTTTCACCCATGCTTTTCATTAATGCCTTGTAATGACCATCAATATTATCAAAAAATATCTGAAAATAATAGAAAATATCACTTAAAAAGTAACTAAAACACCAAAGATATGTAATCACTAATCACTCATAAGTCATAACAAGGTTACGTACATTTAATTCTGCCCATATGTGATCTTTAATTTGTTTATCAACATCCCTCCATGCAACATATGTAATTGGCACATAACACTTCACAAGAGATCCCATCAAACTCATCAATTTATTTGTTTCAGGACCGGGAATAATGCGGCCATCATCACGGAAAGAAATAATAAGCTTCCTCCCCTCTAGCCTAAGCTTATTAAGTTCATTCATTTTCGTGAAGCCTCTTGTTGACCTCGATGAAGCTCCCTTGTCCGACATTTTCCTGTAAAACCCTAAAAAAAACCTAAACCATACAAAAAACCTAAACAAAATTCATACAAAACCGCAATGATATTGAGCAACTAGTTATTAGTTAGTAGTTAGTAGTTACTACTTACTACCACACAATGTTTATACATGTATAAATGTATAAATGTATAAATGTTTAACAAGGTTCCTAAGCAGGTTTAGACATGTATAAATGTATAATAATAATAAACACACAATGCTTAGCAAAGAGCAAAGAGATCAAAAGTTCAAAAACCGAGAAAAAGTATTAAGAAATAGTATACCTAAGTGAGAATATTAGTTTTGTCGAAGAAGAATCGTTCGAAGCAAAGGAGAGCAGCAACTTGAACAAAATCGCCTTTAGGGTTTCTCGCAAAGCGCAGGGACTGTAAAAAGAAGAACCAAAAACACGGGGAAACAAAAGATTTTTACGGCTCAGGGTTAAAAAAAGATAGAGACGACTGCGGTTTCTATATAAACCGCAGTCTATACTACATTCCACTGCGGTTATTATACCAACCGCAGTCTATTCTCTGGAAGGAATCGACCGCGGTTTGAAAATAACCGCAGTCTATATTACATTCCACTGCGGTTATTGTACCAACCGCAGTCTATTCTCTGGAAGGAATAGACTGCGGTTGGTATAATAACCGCAGTCGATATGAGAATGGACTGCGGTTTATACAACCGCAGTCTATTCTCTGGAAGGAATGGACTGCGGTTTGAAAAGAACCACAGTCGGTGTGAGAATGGACTGCGGTTTATACAATACCCGCAGTTTATAGTAGCATAGACTGCGGTTTATATCACAACCGCAGTCTATTCTACACTACACTGCGGTTATTGTACAAGCCGCAGTATATTCTCGGTTTCATACAATAGACTGCGGTTTATATATAAACCACAGTCTATTCCCATATTTTTTGTAAAAAAAAAAGGCGCCAAACGCCTTGTTTACAATTGGGCGCCTTGACGCCTAGGCGACGCCTAGGCGACGCCATGACAAGAATGGCTGGAAGCTCCGGCTCAAGTACTCGAACCCATAGATCGATCTCGGAGGGAGTTGATGGAACCAGTCTCTTGCCTTCTCGTTCAACGTGATCGCAAAGAGGCGACACTTGAAGGCGTCCGTCATCGGCCTGATGGAGACGGCATCCTCGAACCACTGCAGATGCTGGACGGGGTCATCCTTCCCGGTATAGTAAGCCATGTCTGACTCTCTGAACCCCTCGGGAACAGGAGCTGAGATGATCAGCTCGCTGAAGGGTGACCCCCTAAGGGGTGGTCTCGCCACTTCCACTCGAGCGACCTGCTCGCCTGGGAGGTTGGCACTCGCCGGGCTGGAGAGCAGCTCCCGGCCGGTGAGGTCTCGCTCGACCCCATCTCCCATCCTATCCTTCCCTGGCCTTCTTCCTGGTGCACTTTCTTCTCCCCCCGCTGGGGTCATCTCGCCTAGACCCCTGGGAGTCGACTCGTCGAGGGGGGGAACTAGCTCCTGGGGGGTCGGGGTGGAGCTTCCACCCTGAGGAGCAATGCTTCGCAACATCTCCATGATACCTTGGATGGAGGCCATGAACTCTTGCCTACCAACAAAAGGTCCTGGGCTGGGGAGCTCGCCGAGATAATCACTACCTCCTTGACCTCCTGTCATGACACTCTCCCGAGATCTTCTGTGCTGGTCAATCTCCACGCTCACCGCACCAAAAGTGTTGAAGCCAAAAATGACTTCTGTGGAGTTCGGGGTCCATAGAAAGGGGTGACCTCACAGCTACTACACTCAAGAGAACGTCACGGACCGAAGGATCAAGAAGATAGGAACAGACCCTCGGCTCTAGCGCGGAGGTCCCACCTCACACCCGGAAGGCTACCTGAGCACTTCCCCTCCCTAGCCAATGCTCGAGCTAGGGTGCCTTGGAGGAGCTCTCTCTACTCTACCAAGAAGGAGCTAAGGGAGGAGGAAGCAAGGAAAAGTCTCTCCTCCGAAGGCACCCAAGGGAGTCTATTTATAGTTTCCAAATCCCATGGGCCAAAAATGACCAAAATACCCTGACGCCCAATATACCTTGGGGCAATAGAAAACAGCCACACCGGGGGGTAAAAGGGGAATTCCCCCCGAGGGCAAGAAGGTAAAACCGCAGGGGGGGCAAGGGCGAGACCGCGGCCTCTGGCCGGTCTCGCCCCGCCAGGCCGCCAAGCTGGAAGGGGCAGGGGCGAGACCCCGGCCCCCGACCGGTCTCGCCCCGCCAGGCCGCCAAGCTGGAAGGGGCAGGGGCGAGACCCCGGCCCCCGGCCGGTCTCGCCCCGCCAGGCCGCCAAGCTGGAAGGGGCAGGGGCGAGACCCCGACCCCCGGCCGGTCTCGCCCCGCCAGGCCGCCAAGCTAGAAGGGGCAGGGGCGAGACCCCGGCCCCCGGCCGGTCTCGCCCCGCCAGGCCGCCAGGCTAGAAGGGGCAGGGGCGAGACCCCGGCCCCCGGCCGGTCTCGCCCCGCCAGGCCGCCAAGCTGGAAGGGGCAGGGGCGAGACCCCGGCCCCCGGCCGGTCTCGCCCCGCCAGGCCGCCAAGCTAGAAGGGGCTGGGGCGAGACCCCGGCCCCCGGCCGGTCTCGCCCCGCCAGGCCGCCAGGCTAGAAGGGGCAGGGGCGAGACCCCGGCCCCCGGCCGGTCTCGCCCCGCCAGGCCGCCAGGCTAAAAGGGGCAGGGGCGAGACCCCGGCCCCCGGCCGGTGTCGCCCCACCAGGCCGCCAAGCACCTATCGGGACGGGGCGGGTGTCAGCCACCTTGTCGCACCCGCCCCCCAAAAGAGGGTCACTGGAGGGAGGTGGATTTTTCCTCCCCCTACTAGTATGTTTCCAAGCCAGAGCCAAAATTGGCCACCGAGAGTGCAAAATCTCCAAAAAGCTTAAAACTATACAGGGGCGAATGCGGGGTTGTACACCAACAATTTGTAAGATCCGCCTGAAAAATTGATACTAATTTTCCTCCAAAAACTAGGACAGAAGAAGCGAGGAAAGGAAGCTCATTCACAACAAATTATAGGTGTAAACAAGAAAGAACACAGTTCAACAAGAATTAACAATACTCGTTTCTAATAGCTGCAGGTGTTAGTGGCAATACCTGTATTCACCACAGGACAGCTCTTCTTGCACTCCTGCCGGCACTTTTTCGGCTTGCACCGATCTGAATTGACGATGGCGATTCTAGTCAATCTATCTGACATCTTGCCACCGCAAATTCAAAAGCCCCTCGACACCAAAACCTAGCCCCCTCTCGCTTCCGGGAGAACACAGAAACCCGGCGATCCCCCGCCTCCAATCCCTAAATAACGCCTCCGAAACCCGTCACCGATCAAGGAATAACAGGGCCTGAGTGATTTGCTAGTAGGCCTCTTCCGCCAGCCGAGCATCGTGCGAGGAACCGCCGATCCCTTGCGAGGGGGGAGAAGATAAAAGCGGGTGAAAACCGACCAAATGAGGTGAGTTTTAAGGCTAAGCTATTTTTATCCCGGTGAAAATCGATCGGTTTTCAAATAAAACCAAAAACTTGTCTCAAAATGCCTAAATGAACTAGATTTTTGGTTTTCATTTAAGTAAAACCAAAACCTACATATCAAAACCTGCGAAACGAACAGGGCCCAACAGTTTTTCATTGACATGGATAAATCAAAAGCACGCTTCTGACTACTTCAGTAGGAGGCAAATGTACACGGCTGACATTTTGTTATTGTAGATTATAAAAATAATTGAATAGGAATTTGTTTCCTTAATTTAAAAAACATTGCTGGAGTTTCTAAACTAATCATCTATTGTTCTCAAGCCGCATTTGTGAAAATAATTTCCTCTTTTCCTGCTTATGTGATGGAATGCATTTCTAAGTTTGAAACACTTACTTCTCACTGGATTAATTTTATTCGAACATCATATCTCATGAAAAACACTAGATTCTGGGTGGATTTCCTTATTTGATGGGTGATTGGTTGCACCACGTAATAGTGCAATTCAAGGTTTAGTAAACTAATGTTATTGAAGGTTGCTAAATTGTATGAAATAATGCAAAAAGTCGAGTTGCGAAGATGAGAATGCTTAGGTGGATGTGTGAACACACGAGACTGGATAAAATTAGGAATGAATGTATCATGAATAAGACAGAAGTAGCACCAATTGCAGAGAAGATGCAAGAAGCTCGACTAAGATGGTTTGGACACGTACAAAGGAGACCATTAGAGGCACTTGTTAGGTGTTGTGAGAGTCTAGTCACTAGACATGTTAAAGGAAGGAGGGGTAGACCAATAGAGACTTGGAATGAAACTATAAGGAAAGACATGATGTACTTAGGCATTAGTGAGATTTTGAAAAAAGATGGGGCACAATGACGACAAAGGATCCATATAGCTGACCCCACTATAGTGGGATAAAGGCTTGAGTGTTATTGTTGTTGTAATGCAAAAAGTCGAGTGCATGAATTATTGATGAAGAGTCAACTCCGAATGAAGAATATTTCTCGTTTGGAAAGTCAGAACTTCAAGCAGTATCTCTCTAAGTATTTGTAGTGACTATATAAAGATTATTTTGGAATGATAACACAAGTGATTTCAGCTCCAAAATTCTTCCATATTGTGCTTATATTTTATTGTCGGAATTTACGTTTTCCTTCTATTGTTTCCAATTTCCATCAAGTGGCATGAATGCATGATTATGCCTAACAACAATCTTCTACAACAATCATTAGTTATCTATACCAAATATGATAATTAGAGGACCCAAATTAAAGCTTTTTATGACGTTGATTGGATCCCTAAATATTTGGGAAATTGTTGAGGAAGTCCATAATGTGTTGAAAGGAGTCACCTTCACCACTCAACAATGAGATTCTCCCTAAGCAATATTGAAGAAAGATAATCTAAAGCCTAGCCGTCGCAATATGATCGTGCACCATAAGCCTCACACGGTTGTGTGAGCACTAAGGTGCATGAGCATCTTTAAAGTTGTGGTAATTTTGAGGAATCACAATAAATGATCGCACACGGTAATGGGAGAAGAAAAGCACACGTTCATGCAAAACCAGCCCTAGCTAATCTACCTCTAGATTAGCCTCAAATCATTTCCTTGTTCTAACTTAAAACTTAATTGCCACACATGAGGCGAATTCTTAGACCTTGACCTTCACCTAGATCTAGTCGTCACACGCGAGGTGAATTCCCATTGATGCAAAGATAATCAATCGAGATCAAATCAGAAGACAAATATAAAAGAGGTAGATAAAACTTCTGTAGAAAAATCCCTTATAGTGATGCCCATGGAAGATGAGAAGAGCCGCTCGAAGTTGTCGTGGTAGAGTGTGAGTCCTTCACTTGAATATTGTTGTTGCACACCGATCTTCCTTCGTAGCGTTTGTCGTTGAAGATATATTGAAATTGGCATTATCGCCTGGAGGTTGGTAGATATTGCTAGCAGTAGTCAAACAACAGAGGATTCCTTATTTAGGCTAGAGTTATCGCGATGCGGTATTCAGACGGCGGAGTCTTCCATATGAAGGTTGGAGCTATCACACAATGGTAGGTGGTATCGCCTGGCCGTAAGTGAAACTAGAATTTTGGCACTCTCTTTTTGCTCCAATGCTCGCAACAAACTTTGATGGCCAATCAACGTACGTGATACGTCGAGTGTTATCGATGTGCGGTAGAGGGTAGTGTTGGTGGTAGCCTTGAATTTTCACTTTGGCTTCATTGTTTTAGCTCTGGTCTTACTGTATCATGTTTGTTTTGAACTATGGATGTTTCCTAATTCTGCATACTATGATACAAATGCAAAAGTAGATCAAATACACATTGTTATTCTCAACCTATTGTCATGTCGAACATGATGTGTGGGCCATATTCCATCAAAAAACATCTTCATGTATTGCATTGTATATGTTTAAATTGATTGGATTTATTGCTTTATTCACTTTTATAAGTATTTATTCTTACTATCATGTTTGCATAATCATTAAATTGATTGGATTTATTGCTTTGTTTGTTTCTATTTAACAAAATAATAAACATCTACTTGTAACTAGTTAATAATTTTTAACTTTTCATACAATTTTGATAAACACATAAAGATTTATTAGCAATTAAGGACAAATGTTTTTTTAATTCTTCTTTACTTTCTATAAAACTTTGTATTATTTAAATCAATATATAATTTAATGTAAATATATTTTACTGATGTCTTTGGCTTTGATTTGAGGGCATGAGTCCGCAGCAAACATGACGGTATCGGGGCCACTATTTCAGTGGTATCTGTGAGCAACCACTTTGTGCATTTATTGTCAAAGGTTAGGTCTTTCTCCTCTGAGAGAAGCCACTTTATGCATAGTGCCAAAGGTTAGGTCTGTTTCTAATTTTCTCCCGCCCATACCCCCAGTGATTGGGGACTATATGGGTTCTGTTGTTGTTGTATATTTTACAATTTATCTATTAATACTTGTCTTAGATGTTTAATATTTTTTTAATTTTATTTTGGACACTTTTTACTTTGCTTTTATATACTTGGCACAATCTTTGGCTATTTTTATGTTAATTTTTACTTCTAGAACATATGATTATACTTGATATATATTTTTATTTATGAGATATAATATTACGATATTTTAAAATATCTCTGACATGCCTTCGACATCCGATATTAGAAAACTCAATTCGACATGTCGCCGACATCTAATATTTACAACCTTGCCAAACACGGCTTTCCTTAATCTGATTCACTTTTTGAAACGACTGTAATCCTTGCAACGACTTTTTTGAATTTGTTTTCTTCTGAAATGAATTCATTCTTCTTATTTGATCTTCCACTCCCATTGGATTAACGACTTCGAGGACATATTTTGAATATAAGCTTCACAATAGAGCTTTACTTAACCATCTGCTTGAATTTCAAGATAGCCCACTACCACGCCTTTTTTCAAAAAATCTTCATTCTCTTACTTCAAGTTGATAAACACCTTCTATTTTTAAGTAACTATTGGCAGAGCATCAATATGAGACTTGTACTCGACTAAAGCCTTCTTTTGAGCTAAGCTATGGCAGTCTTCAATCTTCAACTTGAATTCATCTATCCACTTGCATTCGACTATCCTCTTCATACTTTTGCAGTTGCCTTCTTTTTTCTTCTTCTGATGGAAGTTTAATTTGTATACATACAAATACATTAATATAAGCTCTTTACCTATACATTACGTGTTTCATCAAATCAATTGTTTTTCCAACAATAAGTTTTTGTTAACTCTCTAAAAATATCGAGAGAGATGGTATGGAAATAGAATATAGTGAGCTGGCAACCCAAAGAGATGACATTCTTTATTTTTTGCTATATCTTGGAGCAAAAGTTTTTGGGCATATTCTACATAGAAGTCCAAAGAATCGGCCTCTTCAAGTCATCAACCTGCGTGCAGCCATGTTGTTGAACACATAGTCCATCATAATTTGTACTATACCCTCCCCTCCTTTGGCTGATAAGGCTATTAGTCACCTCATCCACAAGTTAAAATTGAATTTCCCTTTGTGTGGAGGAGGTGGTATTCTTTAAAAGCTGGAAAGCAACTCTAGAAACACATGCATCACTATGTCCATGATGCTTCTACTCTTTGATCTGCCCATGCATCTGTCATAAGTTTGCTTTCATTCAATTTGCAAATTTGGGTGAATGTGCTCAACATCTTCTTTGGCCTCTCAACCTTCATTTGTAAACATGTTTCTCTCATTGCTTAAGGATTTGGATCCTTCAGTACCTACATAGACCTACAACATACATTCTATTAACTACATTCACAGAAAATTGGGGACCAGAAGACATTGTCAACTGTAGTTATGGAAAGATGCCATCAATAATAAAATGCTGACAGTTTGTTGGACGACAAAATTGTCCAGAGGCAGAAAATCAGGTAGATTGGGTCAGAAAGAATCAAGAATAAGTTATCGAAGCAAAAATAGATCATCAATGATAAATATGAAGAGATACCTCAATCCAATGCTATATACAAGGGAACAACGCTCGGCAAAATGAAGAACAGTGCTTGACAAACGAAGAATAGTGCTCGATGATCAAACAACATCGCTTATCTATGAAATAGTCGGTGTTGTGTCATTCTCCCCCCAAAGATGCCTTGTCGTTCGACATGTGGCCATGACGTCCAATTTCAACAACATTGCTGATGACATGATCCAGTTGTGAATATCTCTACTAAACCATTGTGAATAATCCGTTTCACATGCTCAAGAATCTTCTTGGATTATAAGAAGGAAAACAATTATTGTTGGAAATAAAATAACTCTTAATTGTATTTAGAATGCCAAGATTCACATCAGTCCATAAGTCTAATTGTGTTCTCTCATGTTCATGCTCATTTGTTTTGTACTGAAACCAAACAAATCTTGTTGAAGTTTCTACTTAGCAAACAAATGTGCTAGGGTCTTCTCTTTAAGTGTGCTTTCTTTACAGTAAGAATTGGGAAGATTTTTCAAGCATTTACTTTTGATCAATGGCACAGTATAGTTCATTTACATTTTTCGCATAACAAGGAGTATCTTCTTTTTTATTTATATTAACTATTTGTTCTAATTTGTAATTGGCAGATGCTAGCTTTGGAGGCAATATATGGAGATGATGTTGTAACTTTAGATAGAAAAGGAGGCCTACGGTTGTTTCAGGTTTGATATAACTAAACTTTTCATGATCTTTATGATCATCATCAATAACCTTATCCCAATTATTGGGGTTGTCTGATTTCTCTTTATTTGTTTTGATGTAGGTTTTATTATTGGTTGTAAACTTAACATTAAACCTCGATCTCTCTCGTCCATGCTATGGTACAGTAATAAAGTCGGTGACAAATCAAAACAATATATTCAAATAACAATTACTTGTAAGATTTACAAATATACAACATAATGAAAGAATAAATTTAAAAACCAATCAATGCACATTGTAGAAAAATAGAGCCAAACCTTGTATATACTTCTTCATGATCAAAATTCAAGAGTAAGTACAAATATATAGGAGAAGAGAGGGAGAAAGAATCCTATACAAGAGATGTGAGATTAATAGAAGAAAGAAGAAGCGGGCCTATAGATGGAGCCTTATACATGGACTTTTACATCATTTTCCCTCATATTCTCTAACACTACCTCGTAAGCTGGAGCGTACAAATCGTAGGCACCAAACTTGAACAGGAACTGATGGTACAATTTCTGAGGTAATGCCTTGGTAAGAACGTCAGCAACTTCCCCAGAAGAAGGAACATGCTCAAGCTTTAGCATCTTCGATTGGACCTTTTCTCGAACGAAGTAACAGTCAACTTCAATATGTTTGGTCTGCTCATGGAACACAGGATTCTTTGCAATATGGATTGTAGCCTGACTGTCACAAAACAAAGTTGATGGTGAGAATAATTTAACTCCCAAATCCATAAGGAGACTTTCAAGTCAGGTGAGTTCCGATACAACAATCGCCATCTCACGGTACTTAGATTCAGTAGATGAGCGAGCAACCACCGATTGCTTTTTACTCCGCCATGTGATAAGATTTCCTCCAAAGTAAGTATAAAAAGCAGTAGTAGATCGTCGATCGTCCAACGAGCCCGCATAATCCGCATCAGAGTAAGCAATAAGAGAAAGGGAGGAAGATGATTTATACACAAGTTCTTGTCCAGGAGCAGTTTTCAGATATCTGAGAATGCGTTAAACTTCCTGAAGATGAGAAACCCGTGGAGTATTCATAAATCAGCCGACCACTCCAACCGCAAATGAGATATCTGGTCATGTAGCTGTTAGGTATATCAGTTTTCCCACAAGACGCCCACAGTATTCCGGATTTGGAAGTTGAAAGTCAGGCTCAGATCCCTGAGCACACAACTTGTGGTTGTCTTCCAATGGGGTCTCCGCAGGTTTGCACATTGAGAGACCATCATCTTGTAGAAGGTCAATGCAATACTTGCGTTGGGATAAGACAAGGCCATCAGGTCGCCGTGCCACCTCTAGTTTAAGAAAATACTTAAGGTTTTCCAGATCTTTGATTTGAAAGACAAAATTCAAATGTTGCTTAACATTTTGTATCCCAGCAGAGTCATCACCAGTGATCAAAATATCGTCCACATAAACCAGAAGTATTACAGTCCCGATTGATTGATGATGAGTGAAGAGAGAGAAATCTACCGAGCTTTGTTTGAAACCAACCTCACAAACGACCTTGCTGAATTTCTCAAACCACGCCTCGAGGAGACTGTTTGAGACCATAGATAGATTTTCGAAACAAACATACACGAGACTCACTCGTGGTCTCAAACCCGGGCAGTTGATGCATGTAAATAGTTTTAAGAAGATCACCATTCAAAAAATCATTTTTGACGTCCAACTGATGGAGGGGCCGCTGACGATGAACAACTAAGGAGAGCAGAACCCGAACCGAATTTATTTTTGCGACAAGGGAGAATGTTTCATCATAATCAAGGCCGTATTGTTGAGTAAAATCCCGTACCACGAGCTTTCAAGTGATCAACTGTCCCATTCACCGCATGTTTGATTGTAAAAATCTATTTGCAACTAACACAACTATGGCCAAGAGGAAGAGTGACAAGATCTTAAGTCTGATTACCCCACAAAGCAGTCATTTCTTCATCCTTGGCTGCACGCCACCCCGGATTCTGGAGAGCTTCCTGCACAGAATTAAGTATAGAGATGGAAGAGAGAGAGAGCAAAGGTTAGAAGAGGTGGAGAGAGCCGATGTAAAGAGCCATAGTTGGCCAAGGGATGAGCCGTCAAGGGTGATGCCGGATCAACATGCCGCGAGGACACGCCGGTAGAGGGAAGCTGTTGTAGGGCTTCTGGACGTGGAGGACAACGAGTGTAAAACTGAATGATAGGTGGTTTGGAGGGTACTGACGGTGGGTTAGATGTTGGAGGCAGAGGAGGAGGAGCGACTAACTACCCCTTGAAGCTGATGGAGTTGAGTACGCAGAGCAACAATATCCTCGCTAGTGGCGAATGGTGGTGTGGTAGTAGCTGAAGCAGTAAGGTGAAGGGGCAGACCATTCTTGCTGTAGCAGGTGGCCTCCGGATGACCATCTCTGCCGCAGTGAGAGCACTTGAAGAGAGTACAACCACCACGACCCCGTCCCCGAGACTA
This sequence comes from Platanthera guangdongensis, assembly GCA_039583875.1. Lineage (NCBI taxonomy): Eukaryota > Viridiplantae > Streptophyta > Magnoliopsida > Asparagales > Orchidaceae > Platanthera > Platanthera guangdongensis. Next base: position 12,634,655 of record CM077161.1, on the reverse strand, counting down.
GCGACCTCCACTAGCCGGGTGACCACGAGTAGTAATATGTGAGAGTAGCCACGAGTTGCTGAAGGAGAGCCGGAGAGAGAGGTGGAGCATCCGGAGGAGGGGTAACTTTCAGAAGTTTCGTGCGAAGAGTAACAGCGGAAGATAGGATATGAACACAGATACTATGAAGATGTGGAAGAACACGGGCCATCATCATAGCAATTCCAACTGCTTCTTTCTGCTGTCGTTGAGTAACCAAGTTCATGGTGGGGGGATGATACTGGATCCAAGCTTCCACAAGAATTTTAGCCCGAGCAACAAAAGACGTCAAGTCACCAGTTGCTCCAGGTTCGAGGGACTGAAGATCGGTAAGAATGTCAAATAAGTGTTGAAGATTATCCTTCCCGGAGTAGAGAAAATGAAGGTCCGTCCACATAGCATGAGCTGTCTCGTGGTACATGGCCATCCGATATGGCTCAATGTCCAGAGAATTGAGAAGCCAAGATTGGACACACCCATCGTCTCAGATCCACTCGTCAGTCGGTTCATTGGGTGGAGGCCTTGTCAGGTGATGAAAGAGACCCTTCGTCTGCAGCACACGACGAACTGAGTGAACCCATTCAACAAAATTCAGTTTGCCACGAAGAGAAATGGTGGCAATTCGTAGTTCATCACGAAGCTCAAGGGTAGCAGCATGAGGATGTCTGGGAAGAGTAGTTGAATTAGAAGTAGTAGGCGACTCAGAAGCCATGCGGACGACGCCAAGCTCGGCGACTAGGTAAAAATGTCCGAGCGGTTAAAGAGGAGCAAGAAGCGGCAAGTCCGCGACGACTCAGAGAGCACAGCGACTAAGAGAAGAGACCGACTAAGAGAGCGCGCGGCGAGCCGAACACCAGGCCGCTGCGGACAAGGGCCAGCTGATGCAGTGGCAGGTCGACTCAAAAGGAATTTCCAAATGCAGGCCTATATGCGATGATATGAAATAAAGTGCCCAAGTGGTCCGCTATAATTGCATACAAGTAATTAATTATTATGAATTAACAACAAGTGCACATACAGTTGCAAGCAATTAATTAACAGGGGACAAAGTAGTAATTTTGCAAACGAAAGAGGCGCAATTACTTTCAAGCAAGCACATAATAAACCCAAACCCAACAATAAAAGAGAGAACATCCACTACACAATATAGGTGCCAAAATACCCAACAATAAAAGACAAGAACTTTATCCCACGGATTGCATACGTAGGCGACAGCGGTGGCAGTTGTTGGCGATCATCCAAAGTTACGGCGATGTGGGGCTGATCTGAAGTGGGTCCACGACAAGAAGGATGAGGGATTTACTGTGTCCGACAGTGAGGTGGGGAAGGAAGAGCGGCGGAGGCACGACTGGACTGGTTTGCATCTTTCTGTGGCCGGAAGGGAAGAAGGAAGCGGAGGAGGCGGGGTTACAGTGTAGGGTGCAGGTTTGTGGTGGCCGGACGGGAAGAGAGAAGCGGAGGAGGCAGGCTGCAGTGAAGGCTTGCGGTTTGTGGTGGCCGGCGGGAAGTGGGAAGCGGAGGAGGCGGGCTGCAGTGCAGGGTTGCAGGTGGTGGGAATGGGGGAAACAATGGCGTCGGATGTGCAGGCAGGTCTAGGGAGGGATCAGGCAGGGGAAGATTTGGACGGGGTGTTGGAAGGGCTAACCAAAGGGGGAAGGAAGCGGCGCCGGCGTCGCACCAATGGTTGGAAAAGGAGAAGCGGCCTGGAATCGCACAAGGCGGGCGGGAAGGGCTTCGACGTCGCACCAGAGCAGGACCGATCGGTTTCTCACTTGTGCGTAAAACCTCGTTACTTCTTCCCCCAATCCGCCGTGTATAAATACCCTAAAAAGATAACCGCCTTCTGTAATGAACCGGTGCTAGTATAACTCAAATAAAACCACCCCGATCAGATGGCTTGGATTGTTTTGGCCGATCGGGGGTTAAATACAACTCTGAATAAAAAAACATGAAATACGAAAATGAATAAAAACGTTAATCCGGACGCGACCACAGACTCCGATCGCCCGTCCGGACAGCAGATCACCGCCTCCTGCGGGAATATACACGCGTCGGTCGTGGCGTGCTGTCAACTCCCCCGGCTTAAAGGCACTCAACTCCGATGAATGTAGGTGGGTGTACTCGCTGAGCAGCCGTGGGGCGAGTCTCTGAAGCTCCTCCGAGGAAATCCACGTAGCATCGTGCAAGGGTCGGCCGCTCCAACGGACTAGATAACGCAGGGTATCTCGCCCATCCGCGGCGTTGAAGTCGTGACCGACGATCTGAAGCACGTCGTCTGTAGAAGCAGATGGTACCAAAGTATCTCCGTCTGGAAATGATGTGTCTCTGTCTGGCAATGATGTGTCTCCGTCTGACAATGATGTCGGGGGAACCGTCGGTGGTGTAACTCGATCTGCATGTCGCGACGCCGCCGGTGACAACAAAGAGGTACCAGTGGAGGTAACAGGAGGAGAAGGCTCAGGTGGTAGGGCTATGACAGATGAAGGCTCGGCCGCTCAGGTAGAGGTGTGGTGAGTGGGTCCACGTACACATGCTACTCGTAGTAAGTTGTGAAATCCTCTACGTTAAATACTCGGCTAATGCCCATACCATGAGTGATGTCTATCTCGTATGCGTTCGTACCAATTCACCGCACAACTGTATAGAGACCTATTCTGCGTGCGCTTAATTTTTTTGCTGGTCTTTGTGAGACTTTCTCAACTCGAATGCGAATTAATACCTGTTCTCCTTCCTCAAAAATTTGTTCCAGTCTGTGCTGATCTGCTTGATTTTTATAATAATCATTACTACATGCAATCTTCTTGCGGATCAACTCGTGTAGTGCATGTATATGCTGAATGAAAGACTCGACTGACTCACTAGGTTTGGACCCTAGGGGGATATCTACCAAATCAACTGGTTTTCTAGGCTCATACCCTAATATGACATGCAATGGACTCAAACCCGTGGTTCTATTGACTGAGCTATTGTATGCAAATTCGGCTATGGGAAGGACAGAATCCCAGGTTGCCAGACTATCTCCAACCAGGCAACAAAGAAGGGTGCCAAGACTGCGGTTAACCACTTCAGTTTGTCCGTTCGTCTGCGGGTAGTAGGCGGAAGAAAACTTCAGGGTTGTACCCGTCTTTTTTCCATAAGGTCTTCCAGAAATAGCTCTTGAATCGCACACCACGATCAGAGACTATGAAGGCGCGGAGACCATGGTACTTAAAGACTTCCTTAAAGAATAACGTTGCCACATGGGAGGCGTCCGCGGTCTTTCGGCAGGGAATGAAATGCGCCATCTTGGAGAAACGATCAACTACAACAAATATAGAATCGAGCTTCCTCAGGGTGCGCGGGAGCCCAAAAGCAAAATCCATACTAATATCCAACCAAAGTCTCTCGGGGACGGGGTGTGGAGTGTAAAGCCCCGTGGGCTGTCGAGTCCCCTTTGCCGTCTGGCAAACTCGACAATGTCTCACTACTCAGTGACATCTCTCTTTAGGCCGGGCCAAAAGAAACGGTCCTCAACCAACGCAATCGTCTTGTCTCTTCCAAAGTGCCCCCAGCTCCGCCTGCGTGTAACTCCCAGATATGGAAATCTCGGAGGGATGACTGAGGAATGCAGAGGCGAGATCCCATAAATTAATACCCACCAGATATCGAATAACCCACCCGAAGGTCGGGCGAGTCCTTCGAAAGAGCGGAATAAATATCACCAAAATCAGGGCACTCTGGGTAAGAGTGAACTAGGTGCTCAAATCCCACTACTCGGGTGCTCATAGTGTGGAGGATGATAACTCGGCGACTCAATGCGTCTGCCGGTTTGTTCTTAACACCTGCACGGTGCTTAAGAATATAGTGGAACTCCTGCATATACTCCATCCACTTGGCGTGACAGCGACCTAATTTCTTTTGAGAATCGAGATATCTCAGGGCCTGATGGTCAGAATATAAAATGAATTCTTTGTGCAAAAGATAATGTCGCCAATATCGCAGTGCCTGCACAATGACATAGAACTCCCGATCATAGTTTGAATATTTCTGTCGGGCTTCGTTCAACTTCTCACTAAAGTAGGCTACTGGGTGACCTTCCTGACTAAGGACTGCGCCGATACCAACTCCCGACGCATCACAAGCAACCTCAAAGGGTTTGAAGAAGTTTGGTAAGCGTAAGATGGGAACAGTAGATAGTTTCTCCTTGATCTCTTCAAAAGCTCGAGTGACAGCCTTTGTCCAAACGAAATCACCCTTACGAAGACAGCTCGTAATGGGGGTCATGACCGAACTGAAGGCTCGGACAAACCTCCTGTAAAAGGTGGCAAGTACATGAAAGCTACAGGCCTCATGAATGTTCGTAGGGATCGACCATTCTCGAATCACCCTGACCTTGTCAGGATCGACAAAAATACCAAATGCCGATACAACATAACCCAAGAAATGAATGGACGTGGATAGGAACGAGCAATTCTTCAAGTTGATGTATAGATGCTCCTTTCGGAGGAGATCGAACACTAGACGATTGTGACATAAATGATCGGTGCGACTCTGTCTGTATACAAGATATCATCAAAATATACAACCAGGAATTTGCTCATATAGGATCGCAGAACCCGAGTCATCACCCTCATGAATGTGCTGGGTGCGTTCGATAAACCGAATGACATCACCATCCACTCGTACAAGCCGTCCTTCATCTTGAACGCCGTCTTCCACTCATCCCCCTCTCTAACTCTGATCTGGTGGTACCCGCTGCGAAGGTCAATATTCGAAAAGATCCGGGCACCAGTCATCGAATGCAGGATGTCATCTAGGCGAGGAATCAGAAAATGATACTTTACCGTGATCTTATTTATGACACGACTATCAATGCACATGCTCCAGCTACCGTCCTTCTTCGGGGTCAGAAGGGCTGACACGACGCACAGGCTTAGACGCTCTCGTATAAACCCTTTTCCCAAAAGTTATTCAACTTGCCGCTTTAGTTCGACATGCTCAGTTGGGTTTAAATGATAGTGTGCCAGATTGGACAAAGATGCCCCATGGATCAAATCAATCGCATGTTCGATGTTTCTCAGTGGGGGAAAGCTCATCGGGGAGCTCCTCGGGCATATTGTCTGTGAAGTCATCCATCAACTGCCGAACATCCAGATCAGTAATATCAGCCTCGCTAGGGGCCTCGGACGCCAACGTGGCTGCCACAATAAACATGATCCCAGTCTCTAGGCTCTCTTTCAAGAAATCATCCCTTCTCAAGATATGCAGGGGCCTCGACGACCCCGCACTAACTGACGAGTCAACCTTGCCCTTGGGAGGATCCCTGGGCTGAGTCGGGGTGAGAGTAATCTTTCGACCCTTGTCAAAAACAAACGCATGTGTTGGAACGACCATAACACGTGACATCCCGATCGTAAAGCCACGGTCTCCCTAGAAGAACGTGAGCGACATCCATAGGGATAACGTCACACCAGACTCGCTCCTCTGTAGACGCTAAACGGATCGGCACCAGACACCACTGTGTAACTTGAATGGTGGACTTGTCCACCCAAAGGTCACGATACGGATGAGGATGAGGCTCAGCAGTAAGCTGCATCCTCTCCAATCGTTTCCTCGCAATAATATTTATGCAGCTACCACTATCAATGACGAGCTTGCAGGGTCCTCCTGCGCTCGGGAAAAAGTGAAGAAGATAGTGGTGCGACGCCAATCCTCCTCAGCACGTGGAGTGCGGAGGATGCGACGGAGGAGTCCTACTTCTAACGATTTCTCAGCATCGCTCTCCCATCCATCCTCAACAACAGCAGTAACCTCCTCAGTGGCGTCTCCCTCAGCCTCAACGCTGGGCTCGCCAGAGTCCTCAATCAGCAAGTTCCTGGTAGGGCATTGGGCTGCAAAATGGCCTCTGCCGGAACAACTATAACATTGGACGCTCCCAGGTTTGGGGCCTCCTGGAACAATAGCTTTACCTGTCGCGTCTGTGGGAGGGCAAGGGGTGGCAGAAGTCGTGGCAGGGACGAGCTTCCTAAATGTGGAAGCATTGGTCTAGTGGAGGCCTGTCTCGGGCCGGATGAGCGCAAATACTGCTCGTATTCGAGGGCAAGCTGAAAGACCTTCTCAACCGACTCCATCCTATGGGGGATTAGTTCCTTTGGATTTCTGATCTAAGGCCCACACGAAAACGCGAGTCAGTAGCAATGGGCTCCTCCATAATGTCGCTACGAACTACAAGTTCGTCAAATCGAGACATGTAATCAACAACAGAAAGAGTATCCTGACGTAGCACGTACAACTGATCTAACAGCTGATCTCGATAGGAGGCAGGAAGATACTTATCCTGTAAGCGCTGCTTCATCTCATTCCATCGGGTCATGGGGTAATAACCATCACGCTCCAAGGATCTCTCCAGACTCGACCAATAAATCTTTGCTTGACCAATTAGTTTCATCTTCACGAACCGTACTCGCCTCTCGCCGCTCATCTCGAAGCAGTCAAAGTAGTGATTCATGTCCATGAGCCAATCACTGAATGCCTTCGGGTCCAAGTGACCATCGAAGGTAGGAGCATCAATACGGATCCGTCGGGTAATGTCATCCTCCTATGGAGTCATTCTTCGACGGGGCTCACGGAAGTCACCGTATTCGTCATCATCGTCATAGTCATATCGGTGTCTATCTCTACGATGAGTTGGTGTAGGACGTGTCTCATCCAAAGGGCGATCTCGTAGAAACTCGAAACCACGACGATAATTTGCTCTTGGTGGGGGTGGAGATCTCGGCGAGGGCCGTCTCTACCACGTCTCCCGGGCTTAGTTATTAAAGACGCAAGGGGCACCAAGGCGCAAAGGGGTCATGGAGCCTAGGCGCAAAACTCAAGGCGCAGGCGCGCGCCTGACGAAGGTAAGACGCAATCACATCCATTTTAAATAATCAGCATCAAACATAATTTTAGATTCTTGATCAAATTCTTCATCTAGTTTACAAATTAATCATTCATTACTATCATTTATATCTCTTAAAAAATAAAATCAATGTGGTCACTTATATCATATATAAGTCTCAACGCACAATTATCTTTCACAAACACTAAATAAATAAAAAATTATTAAGTTCTTGCATTATTTTTTTCTTAATTTTTGAAGAAAAAATTATAACAAAAATTTCACTCAGATGAACATTTTATATTCTAAAGGTGCAAATAAGGCGCACAGAGGCGCAAACTTCTGAGTCTGGTGAGCCTAGAGCCTCAGGCGCGCCTTTAATAACATAGCTCCCGGGAGGGGGTGTGGCATCTCGAAGGTCCTCAAGAGGTTCCTCATTAGGTATAGGGTTTGTTCGATCTCTTGGTGTCTCTAACTGGTCTACCCTCGCACTAACCCTCGCGATATCACCTCTACATGTGTCGAATTGGACGCCCATTTGATCAAATCGATCAAGGACAAGCCTTTGGAATTCCGCGAACGTCATGCCCGTCTGAGAGCTAGCGGTCCTATCGTCGGGTTGATTTTGACTTGACATGGACTGACGATAATCCATACCACTACGTAACATGCAATGACCCTAACTTAGGGCTCTGATACCAATTTGATGCAGTGGCAGGTCGACTCAAAAGAGATTTCCAAATGCAGGCCAATATGCGATGATATGAAATAAAAGTGCACAAGTGGTCCGCTACAATTGCAAACAATTAATTAATTATTATGAATTAATTGCAGGTGCACATACAGTTGCAAACAATTAATTAACAGAGGACAAAGTAGTAATTTTGCAAACGAAAGAGACACAATTACTTTCAAGCAAGCGCAGAAGAAACCCAGCAGGTCACACGTCAAATAATACTAATAACATTAAAAGAGAGAACATCCACTACACAATATAGATGCCAAAATACCCAACAGTAAACGACATGAACTTTATACCACAGATTGCATACGTAGGCGGCGGCGGTGGCGGTTGTTGGCGAGCATCCAAAGTTTCGGCGATGTGGGGCTGATCTGAAGTGGGTCCATGACAAGAAGGATGGGGGATTCACTGTGTCCGACAGTGAGGTGGGGAAGGAAGAGCGGCGGAGGCACTGCTGGACTGGTTTGCGGCTTGATGTGGCCGGAAGGGAAGAAAGAAGTGGAGGACGCGGGGTTGTAGTGTAGGATGCGGGTTTGTGGTGGCTGGACGGGAAGAGGGAAGCTGAGGAGGCGGGCTGCAGTGCAGGGTTGCGGTGTGTGGTGGCCGGATGGGAAGAGGGAAGCGGAGGAGGCGTGCTGCAGTGCACGGTTGCGGGTGGAGGGAATGGGGAAACAGTGGCGTCGGATGTGCAGGCAGGTCGAGGGCGGGATCGGGAAGGGGAAGATTTGGACGGGGTGTTGGAAAGGCTAATCAAAGGGGGAAGGAAGCGGGGCCGGTGTCGCACCAGCGGTCGGAGAAGGAGAAGCGGCCTGGAATCGCACCAGGCGGGCGGGAAGGGCTCCGACGTCGCACCAGAGCAGGACCGATCGGTTTCTCACTTGTGCGTAAAACCTCGATACTTCTTCCCCCAATCTGCCGGGTATAAATACCCTAAAAAGATAACCGCCGCCTGTAATGAACCTGTGCTAGTATAACTCAAATAAAACCACCCCGATCGGATGAACTAGGATTGTTTGGGCCGATCGGGAGTTAAATACAACTCTGAATAAAAAACATGAAATACGAAAATGACTAGAAACGATAATCCGGACGCGACCATGAACTCCGATCGCCCGTTCGGGCAGTGGATCACCGCCTCCTGCGGATTATACGGGCGTCGGTCGTGGCGCGCCGTCACCAGCAGTTAAGACGAGACCGCACAGACAGTATGACGAGTCGGTAGCGGCGACAAGGGGAGATCGCAGCGAGCCAAGGGCCAACGGTTAAGACGAGACCGCGGCGAGAAGGATAAGGTAAGAGAGGCCGCACAGACAGATACTCAACGACCATTCTTGTCTCGGCGTCAAGGCGAACCAAGGCGAGCGCTGGGCTCCTTGACGCTTAGGCGTCAAAGGCGGACGCCTAGGCGACACTAAGGCGAACAAGTCGCAAGACGCCATTTTTTTTTAAAAAAAGGCAGTATATAGACTGCAGTTATTATAATAACCGCAGTCTATACTCTGAAGGATATATACTGCGGTTATTATAAAAACCGCAGTTTATAGTACACATAATATACACTGCGGTTTTATAATAACTGCAGTTTATAGTATACATGCTATAGACTGCGGTTTTATAATAACCGCAGTTTATAGTACACATAATATAGACTGCCGTTCTATAATAACCGCAGTTTATAGTATACATGCTATATACTGCGGTTAATAGAATAACCGCAGTATATATCTTATGACTATCGACTGCGGTTATTAGAATAACCGCAGTCTATAGTCCTATATAGACAGCGGTTACAATAATAACCGCAGTCTATAATATGCCTGCCATACTTTAGACTGCGGTTATTATAATAACCGCAGTCTAAAGCTCCATTTTTTTAATATAATGTCTACCAAGTACAAACACAACCAGAGATTTTTTTTCTTCATAGCAGACTAGCAGTTAGCACAGTAAGCAACTAAGAATAGCTTCTGAATTCTGATATATGGATTATGGACAGTTAGCATTAAGCAACTAACTAAGCATAACTTCTGAATCTTCTGATATCATGAATTCATGATATCTTCATATCTCAATTCTCAACACATGATATGATCATATGACAAGAAGTAGGTCAAGTAGCAAGCACAAATGTTCCAACTACCAATATCATGTATTCATGAATCATGAATTCATGATATCTCAAATCCTCAATTCTCAAACCTCAATACATTCAATGACCAAGACTCAAGACAGACTTCAAAGAAAGCAATAACAAAAAAAGGGAACACAAAAATATCATAGTCATAATGCAAAATGTATTCATCCATTGCACAATATAGCATATTAGCATGAATAATATTTTTAACATTAACTGTAAATAATCATAAAAGATCAACTAGAATCATTATCTAGTAAGTCGTCATTGACATTGCATGTGTTTGGTTGGATGGAGGTACTCGCCATTTGCCCATAATTATCATAAATATCTTCATCATCACTGGCAACTACAAAATGATCTAAATCTTCATCCCCTTGAGCTATTAGTTCATTTATTTGAAGATTAGTTCCAACTGCACTTCGTAAATTTCGAGCCCCAGTTCCAAGAGCTCTCTCTACAGCATCCCATGTGAGATTATCATCATCAAAAACCAGAGCTTCCTCTGGTTTGTTCACCATCCACTCATTACTCCAGTCGAGCTCATCAAGCATCAAAGGGTTGTAATTTCTTCCCTTTTCACGTCTTTCTTGGAATCGTGCTTGTAGACGACGATTATATTGGATGTATACAAGATCACTAAGCCTTTGATGTTCCAATCTATTTTTTTTTTGTGTGAATCTGAATCAAGATAATTTCAAACTTATTGGTAATTTAGTAAATATAAAATATTAAAATTTTTATTGAATATTTGTATACTTACAAACTCAAAAGTACTCCAATTGCGCTCACAACTAGAAGAAGAACAACATAAACCAATTATGCGCAATGCTACCTTTGTAAGGTCAACATTTGGTCCTCCATGTGCACCCCACCAGTCCACTATTCATTTAAGACAAATATAAATTATTTGACATATAAATAATTTAAGAAAAAATAAAAATGTAAACAATACTTACTTGGATTTAAGGTGGTTCGTTGCCTAATAGGCATAGGCTTTCCAAAACTATTTCGAGATGCTTTGTAGTTAGTACCTTGCTCGGCAATCTTGTCTTGCAATTCTTGATCGGGCACTAGTCTTGCAATAACATCATTGAAAGCATCTTGAAATTTTCAAGCATCATCATTATTTTGTTCTCATATTCAAAATATTTGCTTGGATTTAGAAACAAAGCCGCCCTATATAATTTTTGCTTCATTTGATTTGTCCATCTATTTTCAACAATCTCAATAATCTTTTTAAATAATCTTTCTTTGTTATCAAAATGTTGTTTGATCTTTTGTTTGACTTATTCCATTGCAGCATATACTTCAGGCATAGCCGACCTTTCATCTCCATCTACTAATCGCAAAACTGCAATCAGTGGTTTTCCTCCTTTTAGGCAATCTCTTACTCCATTCCAAAAATTGGTTGAAAGTATTATTTCAACAATCTGTTTTCCGGCTTCAGTTTTTGCCAAATTAGCGGCATTGCACGAGGGAAACACAAAGAATAATTTCAGTTTCTCCTCATGCTTAAGCACACTTTGTAGAGTAAGGAATGATGTTGCAAATCTAGTTACTGAATGCCTCACTAGATCACCGCCTATAGTAGTCCTTATTGCATCAAGTAAACGAGTGTGTCTGTAGATGAAATTTGTAATCATTCTTGCCTTTCTTATCACTGTTTTGTTCTGTTGTAGCTTGCCTATATCCTCTAGCATGAGATCAATGCAATGAGCTGCACAAGGAGTCCAGAATAATGTAGGTCTTTTTTCCATCAAAATTTTACCAGCTGCTTTGTAATTAGAAGCATTGTCAGTCACCACCTGCAGAGTGCAGACATTTGTAATTATTGAAAGCTGTAGACTATTAAACTTGAAATATGAAAATTACTAAATTAATGAAACCAAAAAAATTACCTGAACAACACACTCTGCTCCTATCTCTCTAATCTTACTATCAAGCAACTCTGATAACATTGTAGCATCTTGAATATGACTGGATGCATCTACGGAACCCATAAAATAAGATCCTTCTGGACAGTTGACTAGGAAATTGATCAAATGTCTCCCTCTCCTGTCTGTCCAACCATCTGACATAAGTGTGCAACCATATCTCCTCCAGTACGCTTGATAGTTTGTCTTCATCTCCATAACTTTATCTTTTGTATTTTTTTAGCAATGAGACTCTCAAATCATGATAACTAGAGCCTTTATAACCAGAGCCATACTATCCAACTGCTTCAAGCATGACTTCAAAACTTCGTGCCTTTGCGGCATTGAATGAAATTCCACATTCATAGAACCAATCAGCAACATAACTATCAACTCTCTTTTTCTCTTCAGGTGTTCTAAAACATCTCTCGATAGTTGTTTGTGCAGGACCCTTTGCACGTCTATCATCTACTACATCTTCAGGAGCACGCCTCACATGAGCATCCATAGGCCCTCTTTTTGTGGCAAGTGGATTACTTTCCTTTTTTTGGCACTTGTCCCAGAACTTGGGACAAATGACGTTTTAGCTGTAGATAATGCCGGGGATACATTTTGTGACCCTGTTGGCTCTCTTTCTTGGTCACTCTCATTGTCATCATCAACAGTCAGATGCACATTGTCCTTTTTTTAGCATTTAAAGCTGAATACATCTCAGCTGCTATTTCAGAAGTAGTCTTCAAACACTTGGATACATCTCCATACCCGCCACATAAGTGTTGCTTCAACCTTTTGATACCACCCTTTATCAATCTACCACACAAATTACATTTAACTGTATTTTTATCTTCTAGGTTGGGCCAATGACCATACTTCCAACCAGGATCATTTGACTTTGCTTTTCGTTTAGGATCCGTTTTTGGATCAAGGTCATTGCTACCAATGAATGAAGCAAGAGTGTTGTTGTTTTGGTCTTCCATCTTTCACAAACAAGACCTATAGATTGCAGAGTTAGGTCGGGATAATGAAATAAATAACGGCTAAAGAAATCATCACAATGAACAATTTAAAGAACTCTCAAAGACATGCTCATTTAGAAGAGTCAACAAGACCATAAGACCATTTTCATTAGTTCTACTTCTATAGTTCTATAGTATAGACAAGACACTCCATGATAAATCTAGCAATACAAAAATACATTTGTCATTTGTCAATCAAATCATGATTCATGAAACACAATTAATGACTGTATAATGACAAATCTTATTTCTAATATTATCTATTTTCTCCTGCGAAAATTGTCACTCCATGATAGATCTGCAATAAAACAAAAATGGTTAAAATCAATTTAACATAATTATTACCAATCTACATGCACTAGACAGTAACGTCACATACCTTTACCAATGATGGCATTGGCCTAATTTTAAGAGCATCAACTATATCAATCATGTAGCACATGATATAATACCCACATTGAATACTATCTGGTTGTTTTGGGCACTACACAGTAACATAAATAAACAATTGGTAAGTATTTTAATTACAAATGTTTAAATTACAATACATATACTCATATAGGCTATAATTCTAAAACTTACTGGAATCAACTTTGTAACTTTTAGTTTTTTAAAACTGGTACGCCGCTCTTTTGCTAAATCTTTAAATGCACTTCATAAAGCAACGACTAGAAACAACCGAAAGACATAAGTAGAGAACCTGCGGTTATTATAGACTGCGGTTATTATTGTAGTCCTTTATAGACAACGACTATATAGACAACGACTAGGAAGGAAGACCCCTGACCGTGAGTAGAGAACCTGCGGCGACAAGCAGAGGCCGGACGAACAAACGTAGCAACCAGAAGCAGCGGGCAGAAGCAACGACTAGAAGCAGCGACAAGAACCCACGACAAGAAGCAAGCCGAAAGACAACCCGCAACGGCTAGGTAACCCGCATCGGGTAGAAGAACGAACAACAGGTAGGGGGGGCCCACCGGTCAGAGAGAAGAGGGCTATAAAAATGGAGGGTGGGAGAGGAAGAGAGGTGGAAGCCATGGAGTGAGAAGAGTAGAGGCGGTCAGAAAAGGACAGCCCGCGGATCAGCGACGGGTAGAAGAGAGGAAGCCGCGCGGACATCCACGGTTACAAAACAGGTAGCCGCCCGGAATCGTAATCTCCCTCTGATACCATGTAGAAAAATAGAGTCAAAACTTGTATATACTTCTTCATGATCAAAATACAAGAGTAAGTACAAATATATAGGAGATGAGAGAGAGGGAATCCTAAACAAGAGATGCGAGACTAATAGAAGAAAGAAGAAGCAGGCCTATAGATGAGCCTTGTACATGGGCTTTTACATTGTTTTCCCTCATATTCTCTAACACAATATTATTTAATATAGTATAGATGACATTTAGTAGGTTGAAGAGGTTATTTCAAAATATAATTGCAAGGAGATTTGGAATATTAAACGATCACAAAAGATCGTCACCTTTAAGTATTAAATTATACATCCCCATCCAGAAGATTAATGAAGTAATTAAAAGCCTAACTATCAAAATTATACATATAACAAGACGGAAATAAAATTTATCATTTGAATTAGAACTCACTTTATAGTATAAGAACTCACTAGCATCCATCCGTGAGAACTCACTACCATCCATCCGTAAGCTTTCCAAATCCTTCATGCACAGCAATATTTCAGTAATAGAAGCAGATTTTCTGATGCGTGCAAAATTTTAAGGGATGGACACTCAAAAGGGATTTCCAAATGCAGACTTATATGCGATGATATGAAATAAAAGTGCACAAGTGATCCGCTACAATTACAAACAAGTAATTAATTATTATGAATTAACAACAGTTGCACATACCGTTGCAAATAATTAATTAACGGAGGACAAAGTAGTAATTTTGCAAACGAAAGAGGCGCAATTAATTTCAAGCAAACGCAGAAGAAACTCAGCAAGTGACACGACAAATAATACTAATAACATTAAAAGAGGGAACATCCACTACACAATGCAGGTGCCAAAATACCCAATAGTAAAAGACAAGAACTTTATACCACGGATTGCATACGTAGGCTGCGGCGGTGGCGGTTGTTGGCGAGCATCCAAAGTTACGGCGATGTGGGCCTGATCTGAAGTGGGTCCACGACAAGAAGGATGGGGGATTCACTATGTCCGGCAGTGAGGTGGGGAAGGAAGAGCGGCGGAGGCACGACTGGACTAGTTTGCGGCTTGCTGTGGCCGGAAGGGAAGAAGGAAGGGAAGGAGGCGGGGTTTGTGGTGGCCGGATGGGAAGAGGGAAGCGGAGGAGGCGGGCTGCAGTGCAAGGTTGCGGTTTGTGGTGGCCGGACGGGAAGAGGGAAGCGGAGGAGGCAGGCTGCAGTGCAGGGTTGCGGGTGGAGGGAATGGGGAAACAGTGGCGTCGGATGTGCATGTAGGTCTAGGGCGGGATCGGGCAGGCGAAGATTTGGACGGGTGTAAGTGCTAACCAAAGGGGGAAGGAAGCGGCGCCGACGTCGCACCCGCGGTCGGAGAAGGAGAAGCGGCTTGGAATCTCACCAGGCAGGCGTGAAGGGCTCCGACGTCGCACCAGAGCAGGACTGTTCGGTTTTTCACTTGTGCGTCAAACCTCGATATTTCTTCCCCCAATCCGCCAGGTATAAATTCCCTAAAAAGATAACCGCCGCCTGTAATGAACCGGTGCTAGTATAACTTAAATAAAACCACCCGATCAGATCATCTGATGACTAAGATTGTTTGGGCCGATCGGGGGTTTAATACAACTCTGAATAAAAAACATGAAATACGAAAATGACTAGAAACGATAATCCGGACGCGACCACGGACTCCGATCGTCCGTTCGGGCAGCGGATCACCGCCTCCTACGGGAATATACACGTGTCGTTCGTGGCGTGTCGTCACCAGTAGTTAAGACGAGACCGCACGGACAGTAAGACGAGACGGTAGTTACGACAAGGGGAGATCGCAGCGAGCCAAGGGCCAGCGGTTAAGACGAGACCGCGTGGAGAAGGAAAAGGTAAGAGATGCCGCACCGACAAATACTCAGCCACTAGGAAGGAAGATCCCGAACCGTGAGTAGAGAACCCGCGGCGATAAGCAGAGGCCGAACGAACAAACGTAGCGGGCAGAAGCAGCGGGCAGAAGCAACGACTAGAAGCAACGACAAGAATCCACGACAAGAAGCAGCCGAAAGACAACCCGCAGTGGCTAGGCAACCCGCAACGGCTAGGCAACCCGCATTGGGTAGAAGAATGAACAACGGGTAGGGGCGGCCCACCGGTTAGAGAGAAGAGGGCTATAAAAATAGAGGGAGGGGGAGGAAGAGAGGTGGAAGCCGTGTAGTGAGAAGAGTAGAGACAGTCAAAAAAGGACAGCCTGCGGATCAGCAACGGGTAGAAGAGAGGAATCTGCGTGGATAGCCACGGTTACAAAACAGGTAGCTGCCCGGAATCGTAATCTCCCTCTGATACCATGTAGAAAAATAGAGTCAAAACTTGTATATACTTCTTCATGATCAAAATACAAGAGTAAGTACAAATATATAGGAGATGAGAGAGAGAGAATCCTAAACAAGAGATGTGAGACTAATAGAAGAAAGAAGAAGCGGGCCTATAGATGAGCCTTGTACATGGGCTTTTATATCGTTTTCCCTTATATTCTCTAACACACAATATTATTTAATATAGTATAGATGACATTTAGTAGGCTGAAGAAGTTATTTCAAAATATAATTGCAAGGACTAAGGAGATTTGGAATATTAAACGATCACAAAAGATCATCGCCTTTAAGTATTAAATTATACATCCCCATCCAGAAGATTAATGAAGTAATTAAAAGCCTAACTATCAAAACTATATATATAACAAGACGGAAATAAAATTTATCATTTGAATTAGAACTCACTTTATAGTATAAGAACTCACTAGCATCCATCCGTAAGCTTTCCAAATCATTCATGCCCAGCAGTATTTCAGTAATAGAAGCAGATTTTCTGTTGCGTGCAAAATTTTAAGGGATGGACCTCAACATAAGTTCTAAAAGAATACTAATAAAAAGATACCAAACCATTAGTTTAAAAGATTAATGAGCATCTAAACCATACATTCTTTGTTACATCATTTAAAACAGTAAGAATGGTCATGAAGTATGCACGATTGAACTATAAGCATTTTTTTCTGGTGAATTGTAGGCTCTGGAGCCCCCAGGGTTCTGTTTGTATGCCAAAATTTCACTGAAAGGAAATGGGAGGATCTGAAAAATCTCTGATTAATAGTTGTAACTCATAATTGACCCATAAATTCTTGTATTTTGTTTCATTTATTAATGTTCATCTGGTTCAAACGCAGCCTAAATCTTGCATGAAGAAATAAGGAACCAACAAGACCAAGAGAGGGTTAACATAAGTTCAATTTCTTGAAGCCTCCTCTTATTGACATTCAAAGAACAAAACACTTGCATATTGCCACAGATAATGCAAAGATTTAAACTCAAAAAGTATCATTATTTGCTTCTGTATGAGTATGCAAAAGCCCAGGGTGATAATGTTTATACTAATCAAAAGGAAATGTTAGAAATCAGCAAGTTATGATTGAAGATTGTGTACCCGTTTTTGAGAATTGTGGCCATCATGGATGCTTTAGGAAATAGGAATAGGGGATCTTAACACATATGCCTGATCACAAGCTACAATTGGCTCTGAACTCTAATTGCCATAATGCTAATTGTTGATTATTAAATTTTTTTTATTAATTTCTTTTGCATGCAGATAACTGTTCACTGTGAAGTCCCTCATGATTATATTGTATCTGCAAACATGCACTCACCTACTATGATTCTCAATCAAAACGGTGTAAGTGGCTTAAGGGAAGGTGATAATGCTGATGGCATTTTGTACACTTTCAAAGTTCAATATCTTCCCCCAGTTGTCCTAACCTGCTTGTTGCCTTTGTCATATCCCAGTCATCAAGCTCCTTATTTCACAGTATATGTTCAGTGGTCGGATACAGTGAATATTTCTAGTATTTGCCACATGATGGACATTATCTGGATGGATCAAATAGGGCAGGAGGTTATATACCAATGGGTTGAATGGCTGAAATTTTTTTCACTTTCCTACCTTAGGTTTGACAATGGATTAGTGTTTAGTGCATATGATGAGTCAAAAAATGGAGATTCACGCGCAATATCTGGAATTGTGTCACTGGAGCATGTCATTCCTTCTATGATTTGCTACAATGATGAGAGAATTCGTGAAGCATTTCTCAACAATCTGCAGTTATGTTTAATATGTTTTAATGAGTATGCAGGTCAGTTCGTTGTTTAATTTCATTTTTATTCAATTAGATGTGTTTAATTTCATTTTTATTCAATTAGATGTGTTTATTTTCATTTTTATTCAATTAGATGTTCTGGATAATATAGTTTGTTAAGAGGCTGTGTTTTTGTTTTAGTGTGGGAATGTAAAATTAAGATCAAGGTCCATCTTCAAGTGAACAAGATACAATTTTTTGCGTATATTTCACTTAGTCACTGTTGTTCAAACTACTGTTTTGCGATCCGGAGATCAGATTCTAGGTTGATCATAACCACACACCAAGCATGATTGCATATACAACCAATGGTTATGGTTATCAAACGAAGGCAATTGAGATCTACGAAGCACATATACTTGCAATGGTCTTACTTATTGTATCCAACACATTTTTAGAGTCGAGCAACTACCAAAAACTTGGAAACCCATCCCTGAAACTCTCAGAAATGTTTTTTTTTTATTTTATATGGGAAAAAGTTTTGAATACTCAGTTACTCACATATACTTTTGGATAATTCCAGATACACCTGTGTATACTCTAAAATGCCAAAAAATGTGTGTTTTGTGATGGTGACATGAGGAAAGACATGTGAAAGAGAAAGCTTTGAATGATTAGTGGCAAATTCAATTGAATACATATTTTTATTCGTGGCTCCTATTTAGGATTTGTTACACTTTTGGTACATATAAATCTTGTCTTATATGATGATATGCGAGATATAATTATGATAAAATGAAGACATGAATGCCGCACATGTCTTCATATTAATTTGTTCTTATATTCTTAGAGTTTTTTTGAAATTCACAATCCCCGTATTTGTATCGTTTCATATATCATATCTTATCCCCATTCCCAATGCAACATTGACTGCTATTGAAATTACATTTAATATTGGAGATCAAAAAATCAAGATTGGTACCCGAGAAGTTGAGACCATCAAATCCACCTTCCTTTAGTGGTTGACCAACCTATAGGGATGAAATAAATTTTAGGCATAATTTTTTCATTTTCAATAGTATTCTCTATAGTATTTCCATGTATTTACCTTTTTACCCCAATATAGGACTACTTAAAGGACTTTGTTTCTAATGAAAATTTACATCCCTAAAATAACTGAGCCTCTTCTCTTTGTTCCTCTCACTCTCATAGTTTTGTTGAAGGTTTTGAGTGCTCTTAATTTTCTTCTTACCTCTCTCCCAGTCACTATTGCCTACCACTTCCATTGTCATAACTGTTGAAATTTTTCTAGTGACCTTTCTGGTTTAGAAAAGCCCACCCTGATCAGTCAGATTAGGCGTTAGATGGTGTGACTTGAGGGGAGAGCAAGTAAGATTAAGCAAAGCTATAAATGTGCAATTTTGGGAAGAATTAGATGATTTGGTAAGAGAACTTTTACAATGCGATAAAAATTTCATGGGAGGAGACTAAATTGACACATAGGGAAAAAATATGAATTATATAGACATTCATGAAAGATCTGAGTGTGGAGAAAGAAAGAAGAAGGAAGAAATATTTTGGTCTTTGTCATAACAATGAGTTAACAATGAGCTAATTATGACAAATATGTTCTTCATGAAAAAAGAAGTGCATTTAATTACGTTTAAAATCGGACTAAATAAGTCACAAATTGATTATTTTATGACTCGAAGAATGAATAAAAAGACTTGTAAGGATCGCAAAGTCATAACAGAAGAAAATTTGACAACACAGTATAGACTAGTGATGTTGGATGTTCAAAGTAAATACAATAAATTTAAGATAATGACAAAAATATTGCCAAAAATTTGGTGGCAAAACTTAAAGAAGGAAAAATAGGTTGCTTTCAAGACACCTATTATGAAACAACTAGTTGATGATCCTTTTGTTGATCCTAGTGTCACATGAAAAGTTATGTCTTCACATTTAGGATAAATGAAAAGAACGTAATTGAACCGTCAAAAGGTCGTCCACCCTCACATAAAAAATCTTGGTGGTCAAAAGAGAAAGTGCAAGACAAAGTGAGGCCAAAAAGGGCTAGCTTTAAAGCACTTTACACTTGTAGGAATGATGAAAACTTGGTCATGCATAGAGTCGCTAAGAAAAAACTAAAAATGCAATAAGTAAGCAAGAAGTCAAGTTTATGAAGAATTTTACAAGCGACTAGATACAAAAGATGGAGAACATGATATATATAAAATTTCTTAAGCTAGAGAGAGGGGAAAACAAGGGATCTAAGTCAAGTTAAATGCATGAAGAATAAAACAAATATGATATTGACAGATAATGTGGCTATTAAGGAATGATGAAAACGATTTTTTTATCAACTTTACAATAAAGAAAAAGATAATGAACTGAACTTGTAACAATTAAGTAAATCAAAGCAGTGTAGGAACATAACCTTTTATCGTAAAATTCAAGCATCAAAGATAAATGATGCTCTGAAGAAGATAAAAAAATAAAAAGACAGTTAGACCAACCGATATAGTGATCAAACTATAAAAATGTCTAAGGAAGAAATGGATTTTTTAGCTTACATGTTTCTTCAATAAGATAACGAAGATAAAAAAGATATCAGACTAATAGAGAGAAAACATATTGATACCTTTGTATAAGAACAAATGAGATATACAAAATTATGTCAATTACAGATGAATTAAATTATTAAGGCATACCATGCAACTATGAGAACGAGTAATCGAGAGAAGAGTAAGGCAAGGAACTAACATCTCAGAGAATCAATTAGGATTTATGCCAGGGAGGTTAACCATGGAAGCTATACACATGTTTTTATTGACAACTATCAAAAAATAATAAGATTTGCATATGTTGTTTATCGATCTTGAGAAGACTTATGATAGGGCCACAAGAGTTATCTTATGAAGAGTCTTAGAAAAGAAAGGTGTAAATGTATTATACATTGACGTAATCAAAGATATCTAGATTTAATGACAAGGGTGATGACATTTGGAGGATTAACACAGGAATTTCCTATCATTGGGTCAACGTTAAGCCCTTAAAATCGCTTTACCCTTATCTTAGATGAGCTCACCAGACATATCCAACAAGCAATACCTTGGTGTTTATTGTTTGCAGATGATATTGTTTTGGTCGATGAGACACGCGAGGGTGTAAATGCGAAACTTGAATATTGGCGAGACACTTTAGAAAAGTAGGATTATAGGTTGAGAAGGTCAAAAACAGAGTATATGGAGCTTAAATTTAGTAGTGCAAGAAGGACAGATGACTTTGTTATTAAGTTGGATGACCAAGATATTTCCCGCAGTGAGTGCTTTAAATATCTGGGATCGATAGTTCAAAAAAATGGATGTGTAAATAATCTGTGATACATAGAATCCAAGCAGGTTGGTCTAAGTGGAGAGGCGTGTTAGGCTACTGCTAGAGTTCTAAGCGAAGAGGAAACTAGAACAAAAGGAGACGGCTAGGGTTTTTGTGGAAGAAGAAAAGAATACCTGAAATTGATAATGCATGCCTCCAAAGGGGGGGGGGGGAAGGGGTATTTATGGAGCCCCCTTTTCCCCAGGGCCGGCCGGCCCCCAATGAGGGCTGAACCGGTGTTGTTCAGCCCTCCCTCCTCTTATTGATTAATTGCGGGCTGAACCGGATGGTTCAGCCCGGTCTCTGTCTGGCGCTCCTTTAGGTCTTCTGGCGTACTTGAATCCTCGGAACCGCAGATCGTCCGGGGCCATAACATTCCCCTCCTCATCAAGAGGCAGCTTGTCCTCAAGCTGGAAGTCGGGAAATAACTCCCGGAACTCCAAGAAGTCCACCCACGTGTTGTGGGCCTCTGAAAGATCCTTCCACTTGACCAGAATCTCTGAACGGTACTCCGTGCCATGTTTCTTCCATCGGGACAGCAAGATATCTTCGGGGCTGGGGCGCAACTCCCCCGTCGTAGTAGCCTCGGGTAGAGAAGGAAGCACTGTGGCTGCCGCCCCCAGCTTCTTCTTCAGCATTGATACATGGAAGGTGGGATGGATGCGAGAGCCCTCAGGAAGTGCAAGCGTGTATGCGACCGGCCCCACCCGTCGAGTGATGCGAAACGGCCCATAGAACCGTGGGGAGAGCTTCTGATTGGATCGGCGAGCAACTGAAAGCTGTCTGTACGGCTGGAGACGGAGGAAGACCTCGTCTCCAACCTGAAAGGTCCGCTCCGTCCGGTGCTTATCGGCCTGCAACTTCATCCGGTCCTGTGCAACCCGGGGATTGTCCCGCAAGAGAGCCAAGGTCTGATCCCGGTCACGTAAAGCGCGGTCCACGGCCGGCAGAGCTGTGCTGCCCGGTTCATACGACCGCAGAGTGGGTGGTGCGCGCCCGTAGACAACCTCGAACGGAGTGATCCGACTGGCCGTGTGATACGAAGTGTTGTAGCAGTACTCCGCCCAGTGTAACCATCGAGTCCACGTGCGGGGCTCATCCATGACGAAGCAGCGAAGATACGTCTCGACACGCCGGTTCAGCACCTCTGTCTGGCCATCTGTCTGCGGATGGTGTGCCGTGCTCATGCGCAACCTGGTGCCCTGCAACCTGAAAAGCTCCTGCCAGAATTTGCTGAGGAAGGTCGGATCGCGATCCGATATGATGGAACTTGGGAGACCATGTAGGCGCACTACCTCCCTGGCAAAGAGATCGGCCACGGTCTCCGCGGTGTAAGGGTGGCTGAGAGCGAGGAAATGACCGTATTTGGACAGCTTGTCCACTATGACCAAGATCGCGGACTTGCCCTGAGATCGGGGCAGGCCCTCAATAAAATCCATCGAGACCGTCTCCCATATCTGCTGAGGAATCTCCAAGGGCGTGAGCAACCCTGCTGGTGAGGACGTCTCATACTTCTGCCGCTGGCACATGTCGCATTGCTGCACAAAACGCTGCGCGTCCCTGCGTAACCCCCTCCAAAAGACATTGGCCCGAAGCCGCTGTAATGTGCGAAGCACCCCGGCATGGCCTCCGGTCGGGGACGAGTGGAACTCCTGTAACATGACCTCCTTCCAAGCGGAAGAAGCGGGGATGACCACCCTCCCGTGGTAATACAAATGTCCTCCAATCAGCTGGTACCCTGGAGGAGTGGGCTGGCCCTGAGACAAGGCCTCCACAATAGGTTGGAGCTCTGGGTCCGCGGCTATCTCCCTCTGAATGTCATCCAAGGACTCGATCAACGGTACCGACAGACGAAAGATGGTGCTTTCCGGCAGGCGGGATAGGGCATCGACCACCAAATTCTCCTTGCCCTGCCTGTACACGATCTCATAGTCATACCCGAGCAGCTTGGTCAACCACTTCTGCTGGAGAGGAGATGCTAACCTCTGATCCAAGAAGTGTTTCAGGCTCTGGTGATCGGTGCGAACTTTAAAATGGTGGCCTAGCAGGTATGGGCGCCACAGCGTCACTGCGTGTAGAATGACTAGCATCTCCTTCTCATACGTGGAGAGGCCCAAGGTCCGAGGTGCCAAAGCCTTGCTGAAGTAGGCCAACGGCCGCCCCTCCTGCATCAAAACCGCCCCAATTCCCACTCCTGAGGCGTCCGTCTCCACTACAAACTCCTTGGTGAAATCCGGTAGTGCGAGCACCGGCGTGGTCGTCATAGCCTCCTTGAGAGCGGAGAAGGCCCGCTCCGCCTCTTCATGCCACGTAAAGGACTCTTTGTGGAGGAGCTGTGTAAGTGGTCGTGCCAGCTTACCATAATCCTTCACGAACCTTCTATAGTACCCAGTGAGGCCCAGGAAGCCTCGAAGTGCTCGCACGTTAGCCGGTCGCGGCCACTCCACCATGCTCTCTATCTTCTTTGGGTCTGCCCTGACCCCTTGTGCCGAAACCAGATGCCCCAAATATTCCACCTCTGACTGCCCGAACGAGCATTTCGACAGCTTGACATAGAACTGATGCTGCCGCAGAATGGTAAGAACTTGTGCCACGTGCTCAACATGCTCCTCCCACGTCCGACTGTATATCAATATATCATCGAAGAAAATGAGTACCGACCGCCGTAGGAGTGGCCGAAAGGTCTCATTCATCACGGCCTGGAAGGTCGATGGGGCGTTGGAGAGCCCAAAGGGCATCACCAAGAACTCGTAATGCCCATCGTGTGTGCGGAACACGGTCTTGTGAATGTCTTCCGTCTTCATCCGAATCTGGTGGTAGCCAGATCGGAGGTCCAGCTTGGTAAACAAACTCGCCCCATGCAGCTCGTCCAAGAGCTCTTCTATCATCGGTATTGAAAACTTATCCTTGATCGTTGAATCATTCAGGTTGCGGTAGTCCACGCAGAAACGCCAAGACCCGTCTTTCTTTTTCACCAGGATGATGGGTGAGGAAAAGGCACTGGTGCTCGGCCGTATGATGCCGGTCGCCAGCATCTCTTTCACACTCTTCTCGATCTCGGCCTTCTGAATGTACGGGTACCGGTAGGGTCTGACGTTTGGGGGAGCAGCCCCTTCTTTCATCTGTATGCCGTGATCCCTGAACCTGGGCGGAGGAAGGCCCCGGGGCTCCTGGAACACATCTCTGAACTGGGACAGAAGTACCTGTATCTCCTCTGGGATGTCTGGTGGGTCGTGGGCCAAGGCCTCCACCCCTACTACCATGGCCATCGGGGATCCCTGCTCCTCTAACCGCTGCAAGCTCCTCACAGAAATCTCCTTCAGTGGTGAAGACCGAATGCCCTGTAGGCAGTAATCCTTCCCCTGCTGGGTGAATTCCATCGTCAAACGGACCCAATCGGTGGTCACCCTCTGTAACTGCCGTCACCACTGGACCCCCAACACCATGTCCGAACCCTGAATCGGAAGTAAGTACATATCCGTGTGGCACAAATAGCCCTGCACGCGGATCTCCACCCCCTTCATCACCCCCTCGCACCTCAGCTTGCTTCCATCTGCTACCATAACCTGGAAGGCCGCCTCCCTGTCAATCGCCTGTCCCACCTTCGAAGCAACTGCTGGGTTGATGAAATTGTGGGTACTCCCACTATCCACCAAGATGGTCACTCGCTCCTTGCCCACCAAGCCTGTGAAACGGAGCGTCACCGGGGCCGCACATCCCTCCATGGCCTGCAAGGAGACCCCGAACTCTGCCAAATCCAGATCCTCCACGTCGGCTTCCTCCAGATGGTCCTCCTCGTCATCCTCCTCCCGCAGCATAAACACCTGGACCTTCTGGCAGGCGTGTCCCTTGGTGTACTTCTCGTCGCAGTTAAAGCACAGTCCCTTCTCCCTCCTGGCCTGCATCTCTGGCCATGTCAACCTGGTCACTGTCGGTCGTATGGGAGGTGGCTGCTCTCGTCGTACCGCCGCGGAAGCCGCGGGTGGCTCGGTCGTCATCTGGTTCCGCTGCCTGTTGTAACGCTCCTCCTGTATTCGGGCGATGCTAATGGCATGACTCAGACTGCGCGGCAAGTATGCGTGGACCTCGTCACGCAAGTGGTCCTTCAACCCTGAGATGAAGCAACTCAACAAGGTCTGCTCCCCCCATGCGACACGGTTCGCTAATCTTTCGAACTCCGTCCGATACTCCGTGACGGTCCCCCGCTGCCGCAGTTTTTGAAGGGTGGCTTCCACATCCTCGTACTCCAGAGGCCCAAAACGAGCCGAAAAGGCCTCTATGAACTCCGGCCACGGGGCAAAAGTGCGTCCCCGCAAAAACCATTGCGTCCACTGATATGCGACCTCCTCCAGATGGAAGGCCGCCAGTTGTACCCACTGAGCCTCGGGAATCTCCTGATATTTGAAAAACAGCTCCGCCTTTTGTATCCACTCCAGAGCGTCCCCTCCCCGGAATTTAGGAAAATTCATCCGTGTCCGCTTGGGTTGCATGTATGGTCTCTGATAAGCCCCTCCCAAACCGCCACCGTCTGGTCCCATCACCCCGGGTTGCCCAAAATCTCCTTGAATTCCTCCCTGATTCCACCCCGGATTCCTTCCCGGTCCCATATTGGCCGGACCATATCCCCCGTTAGGAGCATTCGCTGGTTGGGGCAGAAAAATCCCCGTTGCGCCCCCGAGAGGAACCGCATTTGCCCCGGTTGGGCGAAACACCCCAAATCCTTGATGTTGTGGCCTCCATGCTTGTCCTGGGTGCTGTCCGAGACCCCCTCCTTGCCGCAGCGATCCGCCGTGAGCCGACAGCGGTTGTTCGAACCCCCAAGTTGAAGCCGATCCTCCGCCGGGCCCCCAGGGACCTCCTGCGACTTCCGCCGCCCGACTGGGCCCATTCCGGAGCGGTTCCGGCATCCAGGAGGGAGCAGGCCCTCCGCCGAACCCCCCGCTACCCAATCCGC
Organism: Platanthera guangdongensis; assembly: GCA_039583875.1. Taxonomy (NCBI): domain Eukaryota; kingdom Viridiplantae; phylum Streptophyta; class Magnoliopsida; order Asparagales; family Orchidaceae; genus Platanthera; species Platanthera guangdongensis. The sequence goes on along the minus strand of CM077161.1, from coordinate 12,608,371 downwards.
CACCCTCTGGGTGTCCGCCCGACATCCCGCTGGCCCGGGATGGGATCGTAGGACCGCGTGCGGCCTCCGGCGGGTTTCCCGCGCCGAATCCGGAGCCAGACGCGCCTGTCGGCCCGCCTCCTTGACACCCGCACCCCGTGCTCCCTCCGTTAGGGGTATTTGTCGCTTCCGTGTCGGATCCCGCGCCGTTTACGGCCTTCCCTTTCATATTTTGCAAGAGGAGGGATTTCAACTCCTCCATCTTCTCATCGAGGCGTTCCTCCAAGTGTTGTTGCGAGTTCTTCATGCTTGCTTCGATTGCCGCCACGGAATCTGTCAACGCCACATAGTTCTCCTCGATGGCGGCCAAGCGCGCCGTCTCTGCCTCCGTACGCGTCACCATGGTCGCAGGAAGGATGCTCTGATACCAAATGTTAGACTACTGCTAGGGTTCTAAGCGAAGAGGAAACTAGAACAAAAGGAGACGGCTAGGGTTTTTGTGGAAGAAGAAAAGAATACCTGAAATTGATAATGCATGCCTCCAAAGGGGGGGGGGAAGGGGTATTTATGGAGCCCCCTTTTCCCCAGGGCCGGCCGGCCCCCAATGAGGGCTGAACCGGTGTGGTTCAGCCCTCCCTCCTCTTATTGATTAATTGCGGGCTGAACCGGATGGTTCAGCCCGGTCTCTGTCCGGCGCTCCTTTAGGTCTTCTGGCGTACTTGAATCCTCGGAACCGCAGATCGTCCGGGGCCATAACAAGGCGCGTCTAGGATCTTATGTGCTCGTAAAGTACCATTAAAACTTAAAGGCAAATTTCACCGTACTACAACTAAACCAACGATGCTCTTTGGTTTTGCAGTGAATTATTTACATGAGCAAAAAATGAGAGTTGCAGAGATGAGAATGCTTAGGTGGATGTGTGGACACACAAAACTGGATAAAACTAGGAATGAGTATATTAGGGATAAGATAAAAGTGGCATCAATTGTAGAGAAAATGTGAGAAGCTCGATTTAGATGGTTCAAACAAGTACAAAGGAGACCATTAAAGGCACATGTTAGGTGTTGAGAGAGTTTAGGTACTAGGCATGTTAAGTAGTGGAGGGGTAGAACAAAAAAGACTTTGAATGAAACTATATGGAAAGACAGGATGTGCTTAGGCAATATATTTGTAGGGTTATTTGAAAAACAATTCTCTTGTCTTCCTATCAACAGACAAAAAGAGCAATTTGCAACAGATATCTTCTGAGAGATCATGCAACAAAATTACCGTTTAAAAGCCTGAATCCTATCGGGACATGCTCTAGCGGTTTGGATCAAAAAAAAGAGAAGATTCTTCCTTTTCTTCATTGGCATTTGTGACTTTATCAAAATCCAGCACTTGTGAGGGCTTAACAGTCTCCGTAACATATAAACACGCTCTTCATCCTCACGAGCACTTCGTCCTCCCCACACAGAAGTCTAGAAGGGGGTTGAATATGCGGCGGGCCCATGCCAAGAGTATTTTCCACACCACTAGAGAGGGACTCAATCTGATCAGACAATTGAGTAACCGCACAAAGAGCGCTGAACTCACTCTTACTTATTGATGCATGTGTTCTTGTGAGAACACTCCGATGACTTTCTGGCATCAACTCACCCCACCACTGCAAAATGCCTTTCCCAAACCACTATTCTTGAAGGTCGTATGTTTGTTTTTTTGGGAAAAAAGTTCCTAGACCCTACTCAGATACTCTGGAATGAGTAGAGGGGACTTCTGATGGAAGAATACTTCGGTTCACGAGCAGTTCAACAAGAAGAAAATAGTGAGGATCAATGAGGACAGGTTTCACATAATGCGATCTTTTCGTCGCACGTGATTTTATTGATTAAAATTTAAAATACATGTTACTTCAGATTACATTCACCATGGGTTCAAATTATAGTATGCGACTGGAGCTCGCTACCACAGTTCATATCAGGTGCAAGTGTTTAGTGGTTTCTAGGGCAGACCCGTCTCTTATCACACATACAAAGTGTTTCATGTCAAACCAATAATCTAGCACATTAATACTCCACTTTCTAACACCTCTACCTATTTAACAGGGTCTAGATTCGTTAAACTCCCTTGTCAGCACTTTTTTTGTTTCAAGTGCTTGGAAACCTATTATAGCATGCATGTAAGGGAAGGAAATGTAACAAAATTGCATTGCCCCAATACAACATGTGGTGGTTTTGTTCCTCCTAGCATACTTCAGTGGCTGCTCGGGAGTGAAACATACGAACGGTGGGAGTCATTGATGCTGCAGAAAAGGTTAGACTCATTGCCAGATGTTGTCTATTGCCCAAGATGTAAAACAGTATGCTTGGAAGATAAGGACAATCATGCACAGTGCTCAAAATGTTTCTTCAGCTTCTGTTCACTTTGCCGAGAACGACGCCATTTAGGATTTAAATGCATGGCTTCGGAAATAAAGCTTCTAATTTTGCAGGTAACTTATTCAACTCCACATTCGTTTTTCAAAAGTTGTTGTAAATAGTCTTCTATGAAGATATTTACTGCAAATCATTGAAAAGAAGACAATTAAATGGCATATTATGAGAAGAAATCTGACATTTTGTTTATTCAGGAGCGACAGAATTCATCTAATGTCAAAGATGTTCAAAAAATGTGTGAGCTTGATATGATTAATGAGATTCTTAGCACTAAGGAAGCACTTCGTGATGCTAGGCAATGCCCATCCTGTAAGATGGCGATATCACGGACTGAAGGATGCAACAAGATGCATTGTCCGAATTGTGAAAATTACTTTTGCTACATTTGTTGCGTGGCCATTGACGGATATGATCATTTCAAGTAAGAAATTCTTCAATCTCAAGAGGTTCAAACAAATGGATTTATGAAGTTGGTTGTTTTGTTCTGTTATTTCACTTGGTTAATTATCTGTTTAATTCAATGTTCTCTTGCAAAGGCATAGGTAACCTAAGTTGCTATTTTATATTACTTTTAGACAAGGTTTAGTAGTTTCTGTAGTTTGTTTTTTGTTTGGGGAAGTAATATTGGATGCATGAACCGGCGGCATTAATCAACCTGCATTAAGTATGATCAGTATTCTAAGCACCAGTTTATTGTGAATGTAACTTGCAATGAATGAAAAACCTCTTGATATTCCAGTTGCTATAAATCCATGTGTCTGTAACTGTTTTTGCAATGATATAATGAATGAATCTTCCTCTTCTACTATCTCACGTTTTAATACTTTCGTTTTCTGCATAGCATAGAGTGAAGATGAGTGTTAGGATTTTATCCATTAGTGGTATCAGAGCTTGAGTTCCTGCATTCCTGTTGCATTGGAGGCAATAGGCTCATCATCTACTACTCTGGCTAATCTATCTCACCACTCGGCTCCCATCTTCAATGGTGAGATGTATGAGCACTGGGCCATAAAAATGGAAACCTTTTTCGACTCTCAGGAGATATGAGAGGTTATGAAAAATGGCCCTGCAACTGACGAAAAAGAGAAAGGGACGGCGAGAGGTGAAGCAAGCATATCTAAGGGAGAGAAAAAGAAAAACTCCATGACGCCGCACATTATCCAAAATGCCATTACTAGCAATATTTTCCCTCGGATCATGGGCGCCAAGACGAAAAAAGCTGCTTGGGACATTCTCAAGGAATGTTATCAAGGAGACAAGAAGGTGATATCCATACGTCGCCAAAATCTATGGCGGCAATTTGATGGCCTAAACATGAAAGAAGGTGAGAGAATTTTTGATTACCTGCCAAAAGTTACAAACCTCACAAACCAACTCAGCAATCTAGGAGCGCCAATTCCAGATTTAGAGATTGTCTTAAAAATTCTAAGAAGCTTGTCAAAGGCTTATGAGAATGTTGCGTCAGTGATTGAAGAGAGTAATGATGTTGAAGTTCCATTGCAATCCTTGTGAGCAAAATTCAATCTCATGAGGAGAGAATGAAAAGGTTTTCACCTGCCTTGGATCATGCTTTCCAAGCAAAGCCGTCCCTTGGAAAGCAGAATCAGGACAAGAAGCATAAGTTTAAAAAAAACCAAACAAAAGGAGGATCAAGGAATTATGGAAATCAAAATTATCAAGATATTTTTTTTGCAAAACCAGCTAAAGGACCGCAAGCAAAGCATTCTGTTTTCTGCAATCTCTGTAAGAAAAATACCCATGATACCTCAAAATGCTACTACAAATATAAACGCTGCCGCAAACCAATGCATTTTTACAGACTGTTGGTTTAAGAATAAAGAGAAAGATGAAGCAAAGTTTGCTGAAGATCAAAAAGCGCAGGAGAAAAAGATGTTGTTAACCACCTGCATGGAGGCTGCTGAGCTAGAAAAATCAACCCAATAGTTCATTGATTCAGGGTGCTCGAGTCATATGACTCATGACTGTACAACCCCGTGTTCGCCGAGTGGGCCCGCCAGGCCAGGCGAGCGGACCAAGGCACCCTGCCCGCACCAGAACAGTATGCGGGCATGCACCGAGTGGACATCTCGCTCTCGCCAAAGCCAGACGGGCGAGCCGCGCGAGCTGGCCCCTACCCCCCGCACTTGCCTTGAGTTCGTCGAGCAGAGTTTGGGCTCGACATTCGTCGAGCAGAGGACGGAGCACGGAGATAGTCGAACGGAGCTCGGTATTCTTCGAACTAATATTCAGGGTTGAGCTCGACGAGCCCAGATCAGTGAGCCCCCTCTGGAGCTCCCGTAATGACAGTCTGTGACCGGCCGTCAGCCCGCCTCAGAGCGAGCATTGGCGGGTCGCGGAGGCCTGGCTAGCGCTCGCCCAAGGAGAGAAGGCGAGTCGCGGGAGCCAGGTCGCACCCGCGCTTTCAGGGTAGAGAGCAGTGGCGAGCCGACCTCCCGATTCTTGGGACCGACACAGTGGGGCCCAGAGACAAAATTACCTGGATGCCCCTCCCATGGTTGTGAATAGCTTGTTAGAACAGCGAAGTTACGATGTTGGCAGACCTAGTTGGGCTGCACATAACTGTTCAAAACAACGGAGGTTGGCTATTTGCAGGTCGTTTTCAGAAACTATAAATAAGAGCCAAGTGGCACCTCAGAAGGCACGCTTATCATTATTCAGATCTTTTTGTGCTTTCTGGGGCAGCCTTAGCTCGACCTTTGGCTAAGGAGGAGAAGCGCTCTAAGATCTTCCGGATGTGTGGTGAGTTCTCCCGCCGAGCCCTTGGGTCGGTTCCCGTCTCTCTTGTTGTTTGGTTTGCAGGAGAGAAGTAGGTGTGCGATCGACCCTTCCCCAAGGGTGAACTGCACAAGGAACCGAGTTTTCGGTTTCAACATTTTGGTGCGGTGAGCGTGGAGAGTGGTCAGCACAAAAAATCTTCGACAGGCTCGATGGCAGGAGGAGAAGGACAAGGCTCAGAGAGGTCCGACTCGCCACCCCCACCCCCTCTGGCCACGGTGGGGATGTTCGAAGATTTCAGGCAGGAGGTGATCAACCTCGTCACGTTCGCACTCGGCGCGCGGGCCGAGTGCTCGACTCCAACAGTCCCAGTCTTGCCCGCCCCGTCTTTTGGCGAGGACGCCCCTTAGGCTAGCTGGGAAGGAGGCCGCCCCGGAAGGAAGGGGATGCGAGCTCCCCGGGCGCGTGCTCTTCCCCGGCTCGGCAAGCGGAGGCCGGTTCGGCGACATGGGAGCGCGGGATCCTCCGGCTCGCTCGGCAGGGGGAGGCAGCCCCTTTAGCGAGCTGGTCTCTTCCGGTCCAGTTCCAGAGGGGTTCAGGGAACCCGAGATGTCTTACTACACCGGGAAGGGAGACCCGATCCAGCAGGTCCAGTGGTTCGAGGACGTGGTCTCGATCCGACAGATGTCGGATGGGTTCAAGTACCGACTCTTCGCCATCACCCTCAAGGAGAAGGCGAGGGAGTGGTTTCACCAGCTGCCGGCCAGCTCCATTTACTGCTTCGAGGACCTGCGTCGGGGGTTCATGTTAAGGTTCACCACCTCCAAGAGGAGGAGGAAGGAGTCGGAGTCCCTGTTCCACATCTAGCAGGGGGTGAACGAGATCTTGGGGAGTTATGTTGACCGGTTCCAGTAGGAGGTCGCCCAGGTCCAGGAGATGGCAGGCCATAGCCTAATGATGACTTTCACCCTGAGGCTGCAACAGAGTTTCTTCAGGATGGAGCTGGAGAGAGTGCCCCCTCTCCTACGAAGAGCTGATGGAGAGGGCGACAAGAGAAGTTGACGGGGAGGCGTCAAATCCGGAGTTTGCCCGGAAGTTGGCCAGGTGGGCCACAGAGGAGGAAAAGGAGCCAAGGGGTGGCAGAGGACAGGAGGAGAGGAGAGCTGAGTACCGGCAGAGGGAGCAGCGGCAACTGCAGCAGCAGCAGCAGTCCAGGTGGGGGCGTCAGGAGCCGGACCGTCAGCTGGGCTGGAGGCTCGAGTGGCAGGATCAGGGGCCACAGAGAGGTTACCAGGGAAGGGACAACCACCAGGGGGGCCAGGATCAGTTCCATCCCCCAGGTTGGAGCCAGACCCAGAGACCTCCCCTCCCCGATCAGAATCAGGCTATGGCCATAGCCATGGGGGAGAGGAGAGCAGTGCGTAGGAGGAGAGAAGTCAGAGTGGAGTTTCCCTACTGCGACTTCCACCAGGAAGAGGGGCACGCCACGACCACGTGCCCAGAGTTCCTCGAGATGAGAGGAAACAGGGAGCAGCACCAACAACAGGGCCGCCAGGAGGTGAGGATCGAGGAAGTCCTGCCCCGGGCGGAGGAGGATCGATGTGAAGACCGGGCAGACGTCGGGGCCCGGGGAGTGATCGTAGTGATCCACGGGGGGGGGGGGGGATCGAGGCTTCCCGGAAGGCGAGCCTTCACACTATGTACCGTCAGAGCGTTGGCTCCACATCCCAGACCCCATCCCCGGAAGCGAAGATCACCTTCTCGAGGAAAGATATGCAGGATCATGAGGATCCCTTCTGCGATGCGCTGGTCATCCAGAGAGCCATCAAAATTTCACCGTCTCTAGGATCCTCATTGATAACGGGAGCTACGTTAACGTCATCTTTAAGAAGTCGTTCGACGCGATGAAGGTGGAGGCGAAGATGGTGCTGACATGAGACGACCCCTTGTTTGGGTTCTCGGGGGAGAGAAAGGAGGTAGAAGGAGGAGTGGGGCTCCACGTCACTCTAGGGGGGGGGGGAGTCCTAGAATTGCCGGTTTGTCATCGTGGACGCCCCCAGTAGCTACAACGCCATCTTCGAAAGGCCCCTCATCAGCGCCTTCCGCTGCGTCCCCTCGTCGTTCCACCAATGCCTGAAGTTTAATGCCGAGGGGATCCAGGTCCGGGTGCGGGGTGACCCCGAAGTAGCAAAGGAGTGCTACGTCACCGCCGTAAACTCTATCTCCTGGCAGGAGGGGGCCGAGGAGATGGGGCGGAGAATGGAGGAGGCAGAGCAAGAAGCGGGAGGAGAAGAGATGGAGGTGGAGAGCTGCACCGAGGTGGAGTCAGGAGGAGCCCAGGAGGAGTCGGCCGAGGCAATGGCCGTGGAAGTAGTGGAAGCTAAGGAGGCCCGAGTCCCGGAGGATAGGGACGCCGAAGAATGGGCGGAGCTGTCCAGGCTGGAGGCTGCAGAGGAGATCGAGGAGATGAAGGTTCTGACCCTTGGAGGCTGGGTGCAGAAGGTCTGCATCAGCTGGGGGATGACCCCGAAGGCTCAGGGCAGGATGCTGGCGTGCATCCAAAAGAATGTGGACATCTTCGCATGGAGCGCTGCGGAGATGCCAGGGATTGACGCAGACGTGGCTTGCCACCGCGTCAACCTGGAACCGGGAGCTCGCCCCATCCAGCAGAAGAAGAGATCAACCGCGGACAAGCTGGCCGAGCCTATCAGGGAGGAGGTGGCGAAACTCCTCAAAGCCGGCTTTGTATCCGAAATACAGTACCCCGACTGGGTCTCCAATGTAGTCATAGTTAAAAAAAGAGACGGTCGGTGGCATATGTGTGTTGATTTTTCTTTGCTTAATAAATCATGCCCTAAGGACTGTTATCCCATGCCTCAGATCGACACGCTGGTTGACTCAGCCGTCGGTTTTCTTGTAATGAGTTTCTTAGATGCATTTTCAGGTTACCATCAGATCAACATGCACCCCCCGGACTTCAAGGATGTCTCATTCATTACGGGAGATGGATGCGACTGCTACAAGATGATGCCCTTTGTGCTGAAGAATGCATGAGCAACATACCAGAAGATGATGGACAGGGTCTTCCGGGAACAGAAGGGGAGGAACCTGGAGGTGTACGTAGACGACCTCATGATCAAGAGTCGGGACGTAGACTCTCACCTTCAGGACCTGGAGGAAACCTTCGCTACCCTGCGCAAATATAAGATGCTGCTGAACCCCCTGAAGTGTGTTTTCAGGGCCAGCAGGGGAAAGTTCTTGGGGCATCTTCTCACCCCCGCAGGGGTCGAGCCAAATCCTGACAAGGTCAAGACCATCATGGAACTAGGGTCACCACGGAATGCTAAAGAGGTGCAGCGGTTGACGGGGAAGTTAGCGGGATTGAGCCGGTTCCTCTCCCGGGCTGGGGAGACGTGCTCCCCCTTCTTCAAGACACTAAGGGGGCGGGGGGGGGGGGGGGTCAAAAGTTCGAGTGGACGAATGAGTGTGAGGAGGCATTCTAGACCCTGAAAAGGCAGTTGACCCAGGCTCCGCTACTCTAAGTGCCGAAAGAGGGGGAGGACCTATTTTTGTATCTCAGGGTCGGAGCAGAGGTCTTGAGCTCCGTCCTGGTTCGGGAAGAAAGGAAGAAGCAGCTCCCCATATATTATGTGAGCCGGGTCCTGAGGAAGGCCGAGCTTCGGTACCCCATCTTGAAAAGGCTGGCCTTCGCCCTAATCATCTCGTCCCGGAGACTCCGGCCCTACTTCCAGGCACACTCCATCCGAGTGGTGACTGACCATCCCCTCCGCAACATCTTTGAGGGGGTGGAGCATTCGGGCAGGCTAGCCAAAAGGTCGGTAGAGTTGAGCGAGTTCGACATCTCCTTCGTCCCCCGCCTCTCGATCAAGGCCCCAGCAATGACCGACTTTTTGGCCGACTACGTGATCGAGGTAGCGGAGGAAGAGCTCACTCGTTCGATTTCGTGGAAGGTGAAAGTTGACGGCGCTTCGGGAAGACATTCCTTGGAAGTGAGAGTAATCTTGGAAAGACCCCAGGGGACGAGGATCAAAAAACGATAGTGGTGCATTTCCCCATCACTAACAACCAGGCCGAGTACGAGTCCATAATAGCGGGGCTGCGCCTGACCAGGGAGTTGGGAGTGCTCGACGTGGAGGTCCTCACTGACTCCATGGTGATGGCTTCCCAAATCAACGGGGAGTTTGAGGCGAGAGAGTCTACCCTACGACTATACTTAGCCAAAGTGAAGGGGTTCATCGGCACGTTCCAAACCTTCTCCATCCGACACGTGCCCCGGGAGGAGAACGAGCAAGTCGATCAGCTGGCAAAGCATGACCCTCGGGTGGGGGGTACCATCACCGATCTATTCCGCCCTTCCATCGAAGAGGGAGAGCTGATGGAGGTGGACCAACACCCCTCGTGGATGGATCCGTTCACAACCTTCCTTTCCACAGGGGAGTATCCGGAGGGGATGGACAAGAAGAAGTTCAGATACAAGTCTGCATACTACCTCCTCCGAGACGGGCAACTGTATCGAAAAACTCTCTCGGGGATGCTGGCCCGTTGCGTGGCCGAGAGGGAAGTACAGAGGATCTTGGAAGAAGTCCACTCTGGGCAGTGTGAGAGTCATTCCGGGAGTCGGACCCTGGAAGGGAGGATCGTCAGACAGGGATACTTCTGGCCAACCCTGCGCCACGACGCTTCGGAATTCACAAGGAGGTGCCACCAGTGTTAGTTGTTTGCCCCCCTCCAACTGCAGCCGGCTCAGCGCCTCAAGAGCATCACGGCCCCCTGACCCTTTGCAATTTGGGGAATGGATTTGGTCGGACCGTTCTCCCAGGCCAGCGGGCAGAGGAGGTTCCTGTTGGTAATGATAAAATATTTCTCTAAGTCATTGGAGGTAAAGGCGCTGGCCAAGGTGACCTCCCAAGTCATCGAAATTTTGTTTGGGGAGAGATAATCTGCCGCCATGGTCTACGCCAGGCCATCGTCACGGATAATGGGCCTTAGTTCGCCAGCGCGGAATTCACCAGCTTCTGCGAGCAGCTCGGAATTGACATCAGGTTTGCCTCGGTCCACCACTCCAGGAACAACGGGCAGGTGAAGGCGGCAAACAAGATCATTTTGAACCTCCTAAAGAAGAAGGTGGAAAACCTGAAGTGGAGCTGGGTGGAACAGCTTCCCTCGGTCCTCTGGGCCCTGAGGACGACCCCCAACACAGCAACATGAGAGACCCTTTTCAAGCTCTCCCACGGATGTGAAGCAGTACTTCCCATAGAATTTGAAGTCCAAACGCCCCGGGTGGTCGCGGCGGAAGAAGGCAGGGAAGAATGGCCGGCTGAAAATGAGGAGCTGCGACTCTCCCTTGACATAGTGGAGGAATTGCGCGACCTCTCCGCCGTCCGACGGGAGGAGGTGAAGAGGAGAATGGCCAAATACTTTGACAAGCATGTTAGAGTCAAACGATTTGTAGAAGGGGACTTGATCTTGAAGAAGGTAGATGCAGCGGGAAGATCAACAACCATGGGGAAGCTCAACCCCAACTGGGAAGGTCCGTATATTGTAAGAGATGCCTTGAAGTCAGGACGGTATCGCCTCCGGAATGTTGAGGGCGAGACCCTGAGTCTCACTTTGAGTGGTGATGACTTGAAGCGCTTTTATTCATAAGCTATGTAAGTGGTGTCTTTATTTCTAAGAAAGCTTCTTTATATACCAAGTCTCGCAATGTTTCACACAAGTAGGAGGAAACACACAGACCCCGAGCAGATGCCGCTGTCAGACTCTCACCTAGCTGACAGGGCTGGATGTCACTCGATGACATCTACCCGACCCCGAGCAGATACCGCTGCCATGCTCTTACCTAGCTGGCAGGGCTGGATGTCACTCGATGACGTCTACCCGGACCCCGAGCAGATCCCGCTGCCAGGCTCTCACCTAGCTGGCAGGGCTGGATGTCACTCGATGTCGTCTACCCGGACCCCTAGCAGATCCCGCTGTCAGGCTCTCACCTAGCTGGCAGGGCTGGATGTCACTCGATGACGTCTACCCGGACCCCGAGCAGATCCCGCTGCCAGGCTTTCACCTAGCTGACAGGGCTGAATGTCACTCGAGGGCGTCTACCCAGACCCCGAGCATATCCCGCTGCCAGGCTCTCACCTAGCTGGCAGGGCTGGATGTCACTCGATGACGTCTACCCGGACCCCGAGCAGATCCCGCTGCCAGGCTTTCACCTAGCTGGCAGGGCTGAATGTCACTCGAGGGAGTCTACGCAGACCCCGAGCATATCCCGCTGCCAGGCTCTCACCTAGCTGGCAGGGCTGAATGTCACTCGAGGGCGTCTACCCAGACCCCGAGCAGATTCCGCTGCCAGACTCTCACCTAGCTGGCAGGGCTGGATGTCACTCGATGACGTCTACCCAGACCCCAAGCAGATCCCGCTGCCAGACTCTCACCTGGATGACAGGGCTGGATGTCACTCGATGGAGTCTACCCGGACCCCGAGCAGATTCCGCTGTCAGGCTCTCACCTAGCTGGCAGGGCTGCATGTCACTCGATGGCGTCTACCCGGACCCCGAGCAGATCCCGCTGCCAGGCTCTCACCTAGCTGGCAGGGCTGGATGTCACTCGATGGCGTCTACCCCGACCCCGAGCAGATCCCGCTGCCAGGCTCTCACCTAGCTGGCTGGGCTGGATGCCACTCGTGTGAGTCTACCCAGACCCCGAGCAGATCCCGCTGCCAGGCTCTCACCTAGCTGGCAGGGCTGGATGCCACTCGTGTGAGTCTCCTCAAACCCCGAGCAGATCTTGCTGTCAGACTCTCACCTAGCTTGACAGGGCTAGATGTCACTCATGTGTGTCTACCCAGACCACGAGCAGATCCCGCTGTCAGGTTCTCACCTAGATGGCAGGGCTGGATGTCACTCGTGTGAGTCTACTCAGACCCCGAGCAGATCCCGCTGCCAGACTCTCACCTAGCTGACAGAGCTGGATGTCACTCGTGTGAGTCTACTCAGACCCCGAGCAGATCCCGCTGTCAGACTTTCACCTAGCTGGCAGGGCTGGATGTCACTCGTGTGAGTCTACCCGGACCCCCGAGCAGATCCCGCTGTCAGGCTCTCACCTAGCTGGCAGGGCTTGAAGTCACTCGCAGGAGTCCAATCCAGTTCCCCAATTGGCCAACAAGACAGTTCGAGACGAACGAAGCGATATTGGAAGTTGGAGGGCCCCAGTCGTCCGAATGACCTAGAAAGGAGTCACATGGCTAACGAGATAGGTCTAGCATGATCATCCAGCGCCCAAGATGACGGTCAAGGCGGCGAGAACACCGGGCCGCGTCGCATGAGGGCCAGCTCGCGCGGAACCCGACAGCCTGGGTGCGAGCCAAGCCGGCTCGCCTCTCCTAGCGAGCGAGCAAGCAGCACGGAGGACCTGGGGTATGGAGGCTGCTCGCCGCTCGCGGGTCGGCTAACTAAGTCCCCCATGCCTCCCAATCTAAGTCCTTAGTGGGCACGCGACCTCGTCGATATAACACGGAAGGAAGAACTGCGAGCGGGAGTATCAAGGCCGGCCGCGAATACAAAAAGAGAGAAAATCTACATCGCACAAACATGACAAGCAACGATAACGTGTATATGCATAAAGCGAGCAGTGAATCGTTCACTGAAAAACAAAATTACAAAATCGGGACGTGGCACGCGCTTACATTATAACAAAAAGAAAATATATACATAAGGGGGACGCGAGCTCCCGGGGGACAAATCCTAGAGGCGCTGGTAGGACTTGTCTCCCGAATCCGACACCGGGAGGAACAACGCCGGCGCCACATCGCTCGCAGAGAGGCCCGCGCCCTCGCTCTTGATGAGATCAGCCCGCCGTAGCATCTGGAGTGTATACTTGGCCGCGTTGGCGCCGTTCTTTTGCATCATTTCTTCCAGTTCATACTCGGTATAATGCGCGAGCTGGCAGGCGCTGCTTGATGAAGGCGGGACAGCGGCCACGGCCTCCAGCTCTTGCACCCGCGCCCGCAACACTTCCCTCTCTTTCTCCAGAGCGGCGACGGCGACATCGGCTGCATCCGCCCTCTCCCTCTGCCGCTCCGCCATTCTCGCCAAATCACCAAGTCAAGCACAACCGATGTTAAGGACTCTCGCTTAGACTTCACCCACACGGGCCACGCATGGATCATAACACCATCGGGCTTGTCCAAAAACGTAGACTTCCTCGTCCGTTTTCACAAGAGGGGCTTGTCTTGCTGGGACGCTCTCCACACATGAATCACAACATCACATGCTAGCCGTCCGACCACAAATACAAAGTCACGCCCTCACATACAAACAAACATCACAATCCACCACTTACATTTTCTCGTCGTAGCCAACATTCGTTCTCATACCAAAATATAATGACATCGCAATGACGTCTTTGCTGCAAACGGATTTCTAGCAAAATCTCTAAAATGCACGTCAAACAACATCATCGAATCGAACCATCAGTCGCAATTTCGGCTTCACCCTCAATGCCCAATCCACCAGCGGAGCGGGTCTCTAATGCAAAAATATGCCGGGAACAGACTCAATCGACCCGGTAGTTCTTCTTGAACCAAGATGACCCAAACTTCTCTCATTTGAGAGATCCGGTGCCATAAAATTGCAGAAAATAACAACATGAAGAAAAGTTGTTATGCACGCATCCTAAGACCGAGAGAAGAGATGCTACCTTACGGTGCCTCTTCCTTGCCATGAAAACTTGGAATATCATGGATGAACGTGTTCATCTTCAAGCCCTCTCCATAGACCCGGTCTCGAATCGGCAAATGGAGCTCCAAAGCTCTAACAATTACGGGTCTAAGCTGTCTTCCTCCTCCGCTCTCTTTCTAGCTTACGCCCACCAAGTCACAAATGACTAGAATAATGAGAGGGGAGAATCCCACCTTTTTGGGGTTCACAATCATAAGACCTGAGTCAGTAGATCAATCCCCAAGAAGATCGGACACCCAAAAATCACAGATTTATGAAACCGGTTCACGACACCATGCTGCGACGTGCGTCGATAAGAACTCGACACAACATCGACAGTCACTCGACACACATGCGTCGATGGGAACTTAACACAACGTCGATAAGTACTCAACGACACTCGACACAACTTGAGTCGATAAGGACTCGACGTAGTGTCGACAGGCACTCTACGCACATGCGTCGATAAGAACTTGACGCAACGTCGATTGACACTCTCAGCCTCTAGGCAAAATATTTTGGGTTGTTACAACTCCACCTCCCTTAAAAAAATTTCGTTCTCAAAATTTAAAGTGCTACAGAACATAAATACGCACATTAAGAAAACAACTCCGGGAAGTCTTCCCTTATCGCTTGCTCTCGCTCCTAAGAGAATTTATCTCGTCCGCAATTGTCCCAACATACCTTCACGAACTTGACTTATTTATTCTGCAAACACCGGATTTCCGAATCCTCCACGGAAACCGGACGAACCATCGTCCTCAAATCTTCTGTCACCGGCACTACCGTTGACTCTAACACTTCACTCGGCTCCACCAAAGCCTTCCTCAACACCGAGACGTGTAAAAGATCGCGCAATCCACTCAATTCTCCAGACAATGCCAACCGATAGGCCACTTTGCCTAAGCGTTCTGTAACCTTGAATGGGCCCAAATACCTCAGACTCAATTTCTTGAGTCGCCGAATCCGTTAAACGCCTTTGAATGACTTAATCTTCAAGTAGACTATGTCGCCCACTACAAACTCTACATTTCTGTGACACACATTGAAATACTGTCTGTCGATCTTGATCAACCTTCATGCACTCTTGGATCGCCCGCACCAACTCACAAGCATCCGCCACTGCTTCTTTGCCCCAAAGCTGGGTGTCCCCCGCCTCTATCCAAGACATTGACATTCGACACCGCCTGCCATACAATGCTTCATACAGAGCCATCTGGATACTTGCTTGGAAACTAATGTTGTTGGCAAACCCCTCCATAAACAGATGGTCTTCCCATCTCTTTGAGTCTTGCCGAAATCAAGAGCACGCATTTTCAACATATCCTACAATGTACGATTTGTGCTCTCCGTTTGACCATCGGTCTGTGGGTGGAACGTTGTATTGAACTTAAGTTTGGTGCCCAAACTCTTCTGCACTAACCTCCAATCCTTGGACGTGAACCGCCCATCTCGATCACTAATAATACTCTTTGAAATCCCATGCAACTGCACTATGTTCCGAATATAGTGTTCCACGAGCTTCTCCACGCTATCTTCCTTCTGATTCGGAATGAAGTGATATACTTTGGTCAAGCGATCCACAATCACTCAAATTGCTTCGTTACCCTGCGACGACCGAGACAAACCATGCACAAAATCCATGGAGATGTCGTCAAATTTCCACTCGGGAATAGGAAGGGGCTTCAAAAACCTGCCCGGCCTCTGACACTCAGCCTTCACCAAAGCTTCTGGCGCCGACCAACATACAAAGCTACATCCCGTTTTATCCTAGACCACCAAAAGGATTTCTTCATATCCAAGTACATCTTCGTACTTCCCGGATGAATGGAATACTTCGTAAAGTGCGCCTCGAACATCAACTCTTCACGGAGCTTGTCAAACTACGGAACGCACACCCTTCAATTCCTCTTTAGGATCCCATCGACCATCTCCAAGGCACTGCCTTCGCCTTTCTGAGCTTCCCCCACCAATGACTGGAACTCTGCATTCACACCGGTTGCCTCCCGAATACGATCAGACAAGTCGCATTGCAACTCTATCCAATTCAACCGTGCCATGCTACACTTACCTCTAGCCACACAGACAATGTTAAGAGACTCAAAGTCTCGCACCCACTGCTCATCATACGCCTCAATCCAGTTCCCATGCCCGGAATATTTTCTACTCAAGGCGTCAGCCACAACATTGGCCTTGTCTGACGTATACTGAATCGTCATGTCGTAGTCCCCAAGGAACTCGACCCACATGCGCTGTCGCATGATCAAATCTTTCTGATCCAAGATCAAGGTTGTAGATGTCGGATGTCGGGGACACGCTGGTTTAGATTTTTCACGTCGGTTTTAGTATGTCGGGGGATATATCAGAGATATTTCATATATCAGGTTTTAATATTGAATTATTTATGTGTAATTATTTATAAATTTAATCTTGTTTAATTTACATATATTAAAATATTAATAATTTGATATTTATTGAACTCCTAAATTTATCAAACTAATATAAACATTTTATATTATACATGTAATAATGGTATAATGCGTGAAATAAAACAAGATAAAACAGAATATTACGAAGTTGTCGATGACAATAGAAGATAGAGAACTTTTAATCCATAATTCAAAGATCATGCATAATTGAAGTCGATGACAGACTTGAGCAAAAAAGAAAGACAGAGGAAGGGAAAAACCAACATGAACAATGAAATAATTTTGATATATTGTCTATTAAAGCATAAACACTAATTAGAATAAATTTAAAAAATCAGTCGATAAAATGTCGGGATATATCGGTCGATATATCGACAAATATATCGTTCAATATTAGACATATCAGAAGATATATTGTAAAAGGATATTTTGCAAAAAAATATCGAAAACGTGTCGTTTTGTACATGAAACTTTTATGTCAGGCAACATGTCGGCAATGTCGAAGGATATCACAACAGTGTCCAAGATATACTTAAGACTTTTATGGTCCTTGAAGATCTCCATTCTTGCGCCATATACGTAATGCCAACACAGTTTCAAAGCAAAAATCACCGCCGCCAACTCCAAGTCATGGACGGGGCAATTTTGCTCATGAGGCTTCAGTTGTATAGACCCATAAGCTATTACATTGTCATGCTGAACTAACATGCAACCTAACCCGCAACCTAATGCATCACTGAAAATCTGAAATATCTTAGTCCCACTAGGAAGACTTAGGACTGGAGCAGACATTAACATTTCCTTCAAGGTCTCAAATGCGCTCGGCCTCACTCGGGCGTCCCTACAAACTTCTGATCCTTGTGAGTAAGAGAAGTGAGGGGCAATGTTATCCGTGAGAATATCTCCACAAATCTTCTATAGTACCCGACTAGTCCAAAGAAACTCCCGACATCCGCCACGGTTCTCAGAACAGGCCAATCTCTAATGGCTTCAACTTTCGCCGGATCTACCGTCACCCCATCACTACTAATTGCATGACCCAAAAATGTCACTTTCTCTAACCAGAACTCGCACTTTGAGAACGTTGTATCAAGCTGGTTTTCTTTCAGAATATGCAAGACAACTCTCAAGTGAGTCTCATGCTCTGCTTTTGACTTTGAGTACATTAGGATATCATCGATGAACACTACCCTAAATAAATCCAATGCCAAAACTATCAATTCATCAAATCCATGAACACCGATGACGCGCTCGTCAATACGAATGACATTACCGAGAACTCGAAATGATTATACCTTATCCCAAATGCTGTCTTGGGAATGTCCTCTCGAATGTGCAACTGATAATACCCTGACTTCAAGTTCAACTTGGAGTACACCACCAACCATACCAACTGGTCAAACAAATCATCAATCTGTGGAATTAGATACTTATTCTTGACGGTCAACTTATTCAGCTCGTGATAGTTTATGCACAACCGCATACTACCGTCTTTCTTCTTCACAAAAAGCACCAGCGCACTATACGACGAAGAATTGACTCTAATGCACCCTTGCTCCAACAACTCTTGCAACTGGACTTTGAGTTCGGCCAACTCCTTCGGTGTCATCCTAAACGGAGGTCGTGACACCGTCCTTGCTCCCGACATTAGTTCAATCGTGAAGTCAATCTCACGCTGAGGAGGTTCTCCCGGAAGCTCCTCAGGAAATACGTCCTCAAACTCTGCCCCCACGGACACCTCTCTAATTGTCAACTTTCATCATATCATTTAAATCAAGAGTACAACGATCCTATGCTATCTCGGCATGCAAGCCGGAACAAGAGTAAAGAAAACATAATGCACTACCAAAACAGGAGGAGGAACACTTCATGTGGCTTAGGCCTTTTTGGCCGGCGAGCTAGCTCCAGCTTGCGATCCTTGACTTGTAAAAAATTGATGTAACGTGGGTCAGCTAAGACTGACCTCTATTGTGTAACAAACACTCCTCCCGGTCGTCCCTAGCAAATCCCGGGGCACTCCATCATTCTGCATGTCAGCACTTCGTATGCACATGTAATAAAACATAAAAAAATCATAGAAACAATAGGGATGCATGTCACAAACATCAAACACGTTTCTATGTGAATATTTAAATAAAAAGGGCATACAATGCAATATATATGCAAACCTGGGTTTTACCCAAGCCACCCTATAGTGTGAATGATTCTAACATATCATCGCACATCATCACGTCACATTAATCATGTGAGTACTCTTATTTTCCCAAAGACATACAAGCCCAAGGACGAGAATTCCCGCTGAGACCCCACTTGCACATGAATCACAACACCATCACGCTTTTCCATCATCTTCACTGTTCTCGCCAAATCACCAAGTCAAGCACGACCGATGCTAAGGACTCTCGCTTAGACCTCACCTACACATGGATCACAACACCATTGGGCTTGTCTAAAAGCGTAAACTTCCTCATCAATTTTCACAAGCGGGGACTTGTCTTGTCGGGACGCTCTCCACACATGAATCACAACATCACGGGCTAGTCGTTCCGACCACAAAGACAAAGTCACGCCTGTTAACCCAGAAATCAGCAATCCTTCCCAAGGCGGCTTGCTCGCAAGTTACGGACTCCTCCAGCCCATTCCGAGAGTTCGCGGCCAGCCTTTCAGCTAGCCGCTCAGACAGGATTTCTAACCGCACTATCGCCCGATGATATTGATATCGCCAGACAGCTCTTCTTGGGCAGACACCCAAGTCTGTCCGCTTAGGCCGCATATTAGCCGTATGCTCTGCAGGGGGTGCAGACTGCTTCCTCAGCCCGCTCCAGCAGGTCGCGCGGTTAGGCCACATGTTAACCGAGCTATCGCCTGGCGATAGCGGTTAACGCCAGACGATGACGCCCTTTTCTTCTACAGGGGCGAACAACTCTCTCCGTCTGCTTCAATTCGCCCAGCAGAAGGCGGCCTGCCTCCAGGTCGCCCAGCAGAAGGCGGCCTCCCTCCAGGTCGCCCAGCAGAAGGCTGCCTGCCTCCAGGTCGCCCAGAAGAAGGCGGCCTGCCTCCAGGTCGCCCAGGAGAAGGCGCCCTGCTCCAGTTCGCGCAGAAGCAGTGGTCGATCTGCTATCCGCCAGTAGGTTGCAGACTCGGTCTCAGTTCGCCTGAGGGAGGTGGACTTGCTCCGCCCAGCAGCAGGCGGACTCTCCATCAGGCCGCACAACACAGCACAGATTCAACTTCAGTCTGCCAGTAGGTGGCAGACTCGCCTCTTCCTAGCAGCAGCCGAGCTCCTCAGCTCGCGCAGCATGGCGCAGACTCAATCGCAGCTCGCCCAAACCATCAAGGGTGACGTCATCAAGCCTAGTTCTGGGAGTCACCTCCTCGAGTCTATAAATAGACCCCCATACCTCTCATTTGGGGAGGACGACCCGGGGCAACCATCGCATCAAACCCTATGGCTACAATTTCCTATCCGCAGGCCTTAACCAGTGGTCTGCTCAACAGTCCGGGCGGACTCCATAGATATCCCGCGCGGCTAGGCCTTCAGGCCGACACCCACCGGCTCGACAGCACCTACGCATCTCAGGTCGCTATCGCTGAGCGATAGCGACTATTGCCAGGCGACATCGAACTCCTTCTCCTCAGTGGGCAGTTCGCTCAAGCCGCCTCCCAGTCCATCCTCAGCGACCTGAGCGACTTGGAGTGGCGACTAGCGACTTCTAGAGGCCTATTCGGCCTTAAGCCGCAACACACAGGCTACCTCGGCGACCTCGGCAGTCCGACCGCACGGCCTGGCGGGTTAAGGCTGCTAACTGTTTCATCAAGGCAGTCCGCGCGACTTGGCGACGTGCCTGTTCAGTCCGCTCGGCCTCCGGCAGCTTCTTTTTCTAGCGAGCAGCTTCTTTTGTACCCTTTATGCTTTTCTATGTAAAGGAGCTAACTCATGCTGTAACACAAGCTTTGTAATCAGAGGAAAACCCGTCGCAGGAGTGATATTTTAGCCGCGGTGGGCGAACTCTGTTGTTCCCGCTGCAAGCGGCCTCTCTCCTCTTCTCCCCTCTCTCAGCATCGACTGCTAATCCCTAACCGTTAAAGTAACCGACAGCTCAACAGTCCTCATCATCTCTCTTTACCCCCGCATCCCGGATCGAACGCTTACACCTCTCAAGCTCACGAAGAGGCGCATTTCTGGCATCAACAGTTAACACGCGACCTTCAGATTTTGAACAAACGGTGAAATCCAACTGTTAGCCATGCCAGACCATCAACCTGCCGAGAACCTCACTCCTTCAAGTTCTAGAGAAGATCCTCTCTTGGAGGCCTTGAAGCAATCGCGTCGGGAAACCGAGCAGCAGTTCCAGGCAATCAACTGTAGTTTAGCTGTTATCGCGCAGCGATTAGAGGCGCAACCCGCAGCAATGTCAGCTTCTCCAGTCAATCCAACACCAGTATTGGGAAATCCGCAGACCTATCCACCGTCTTATCCGCCGGTCTATCCTCCTGTTTATCCGCCGACCTGTCCTGCAACCTACCCGCCAGGGCAGGCCGCAACTCCTTTGCGGTCTCAAAATGATGAGTTTATAGCACGCCAAAACTTCTTCCGGGAAGCCGCCCGGGGAAGTCCAGCAAGATTCTTGAATTTTCAGGGAAGTCACCCATACCCTTCAGCTCCTGCAGTTTCTCCTCCCGCTGCAACCTTTCCTTCATATCCTCCCGCTCCTTTTTCAACTGCAGCTTCTGCTCCATTTTTTCCTTTCCCTTATGTGTTAGGGGAGCAGGAAGAGCCATCGTCGTTTACAGAGAGTGTACGACAAGAACCGACTCCAGCTCACTTCAGAGAGCCACAGTTACCAACATACACTGGGGAGTCTGACCCAATCACATACTTGCAAGCTTTTGAGTCAGCCGTCGTTCTCAAGACTCTTACAGATGCAACCAAGTGCAAACTCCTCGTAACGTTCTTTGATGGACAAGCGAGAGTGTGGTTTTATGGACTGCGCCCTCAGTCCATTGCTTCCTTTGCTGATCTGCTAAGAGAACTTCTACTCAGGTTTTCTACCTCTACAAAGAGGAAAGACGGTATTGAAGCCCTGTTTGAGATCATGCAGCAAAAAAATTGAGACTTGGGCTCATTTTGTCGATCGTTTTTAGAGAGAGCTTCTTAAGATTGAAAACGTCGATCCAGAAATGTACCGAGTCGCTCTGATAAGTGGTTTAAGGGAAGGACCACTTAAGTTCGAAGCTAATATCCAAATGCCAAGGACATACCAGAAGATGATCAGTCTTGCCAACTTATACATACAAGGTGAAAAGAGTAATCCCAACTATATCAGCCCGCGGATCAGAGATCCAAAGGAAGAGAAAGAGAACAGCCGGGCGGTAACTCGCTAGAAGATGAACTGGATCAAGTTCATTATCCGGCACTAGCTCCGCAAGCAGCTTCAGTTTACCAACAGCCGGGCGGTAACTCGCTAGAAGATGAACTGGATCAAGTTATGCAGGAAGTAGCCCAATTCATGAACTGTACGACCGGTTATAAGAGGCATTATCAGCCCGCGGATCAGAGATCCAAAGATTCAGATCCCTACTGCGAATTCCATAAAGAGAAAGGACATCCAACCGAAAATTGCGGAGCACTTCGTCAATTGTTGGAAAGAATGCTGAAGCAGGCCAAGTTGCGTGACTTATTTCAGAAGGATGACCACTCTGATCCGTCTAGTTCGATAGGCAAAGAAGTAGTGGACATTCCTTTCTGCTCAAAGGGAGTGAGCCAAATCAGCAGCTGTGTTAACTTCAATATTAGAGAGAGCATCGATGCCGATAACGAAGGCGCTCTTGGAGAACTACAACGCTAAGGAAAAAGAGGACATCACAAAGTCACAAAAGCTCTTCACGATCATGTCTTATCGGTGTTGTTTTCCCTATTGAACATTTCTCTTACATATGTTCTGAACACTTAAGTATTCTTTCATTCATTTCAATATTTTTGCATCAGAGATCCCGTATTGACACTTTTCCTTTTTTGGAGTCTCTACTCTCTATTTTCTCTTTGCCAAAGGGATCACTGAACCAACGATATATCGTCGAGTCTTTCTTGACCCCCCCATAGGTTGGTTTCTGGCATAACACCACGATGACCACGTATAATGGGGAGTGTTCGCATATGTGCAGTGAGAGCCGTCCAATCGGTGCAGGCGGACTTCAGGGCTTCGAATCCCATCCGATATCTAACACACAACGCGCATCAAGGGAGGTCCCAATGTGTTAGCTCTACTGTGCTCCGCTAGTGTTGGGTACATTGGAAAATGTGTACCAGATTTGAAGAAGCCTTACCTTACTCAATGATATGCATCAAGGTGTATTTGATGTTGTTTTGAGTTTATATGTGCAGGTTAAGAAAGTGCAAGAATGCAGAAAAAAGTTTCTAAGTCCACGTGTCGACACCAGAGGAAGCTGTGTCGACACTTATGAAGGCTTGTGTCGACACCTGGAGTCAGCTGTGTCAACACCTGGAGTCAGCTGTGTCGACACTTGGAAAGGCTGTGTCAACACCAGAAGAAATTGTGTCGACACACAGAGGCTGTGTCGACACACATAGATGTTTAGTCGACATCAACTGTGTCGACACACAGAGACAGTGTCGACACAGAAAACTTTGTCGACATCAACTGTGTCAACACACAGAGACAGTGTCGACACACAGAAGACTTTGTCGACATCAAATGTGTCGACACACAACAGAGTTTCAATAAAGTTAATATTTCTGTAAAGAGAAAAAGTGATTGTGTCGACACACAAAATACTTTGTCAACATCAACTGTGTCGACACACAGGACTTGTGTCGACACATAGCAAAGTTTCAACAAAGTTAATTTTTGTGAAGAGAAAAAGTGACTGTGTCGACACACAGAACTAGTGTCGACACATTTTACAGAAGCTGTGTCGAGAAGCAGTGTCAACACCAAGGGAGCTGTGTCGACACCACCAAGGCTTGTGTCGACACGTAGTTTACTTGTGTCGACACGTAGTTTATTTTTGTCGACACATGATGAAGTTCAGTCTCGACACTTTGCTGACAAAGACAGAGATTCAAGAAGTGACAGGATGACTTGACAGCTGCCATTACCAACCGGTCTACTGCAACTGTTAGAGCTGTCAAAAGTTTGTTAAAAACCGGATCAGCCGGTTACCATGAATAAAGTCTATATAAAGACATTCTCTATCAACAGAAGAAGAAGTGACACACTAATACTGAATACATTAAAAAGAAGAATTTGGAGAGAGAGAGCTCCATCTATTGAAGAAAAGAAATGGACTTATATCAACAAGTCCCTCAAGTGCAGATTCTGAACGAGTCTGCCAAGAAGGATTCAGATTGAGATCTGAATTTCAAGAAAGAAGCTGATTGAAGATCAACTTCAAATGAGTTCAACCCTACTGAGTTCAGATTCAAGAAGCTTTGAAGAAAACTAAGAGTGGTTGTTCTCTGCCATCAGATTCTTCCAATAACTGATCAAGAAACCATCCATCCTTTCTCTCTCTACTAGGGTGGTGGTATATTACAAACTTAAATCTATTTTCTATAAGATCTTTATAAGATCTGAGTTGTAAGCCTGTGTTTATAAAGGCTGAGTTGTAGGAGATTATTTTCTCTGAGTGGTAGGCATAGTTGAAGGCTGAGGTAGGGCTGTGAGCCTGAGTTGTAGGAGATTGTTATCTCTGAGGTGTAGACCTTGTTGAATGCTGAGGTAGGGCAGATTGCCTGAGCTGTAGGAGTGTGGACTCACTCTGAGTTGTAGGAGCCTTGTTTGGGTTCTGAGCTGTAAGATCTGCGGATCTGAGGTGAAGAGAAGAAGTTAGGCCGAATCTAGCACACTGCTAGATAGGCGAAGGGGGAAAGTGGATGTACCCAGAACTTGAGAAACCCCTATAAAATTGTGTGTAATCTGTGACTGTGTGCATTTCTGTGAATTCTGTGATTGTGGTAGCTGTAGAACTAGTAGATAAATTTGATTATCTGAATAAATATTCTGCCTTAGTGTAAAAAGGAATTGCACCTATTCACTCCCCCTCTAGGTGTTTAGGAATCAATTCTTTCAAGTGGTATCAGAGGGAGGTTTCTCAAAAGATAGACTTAACAGTCAGAGTGAGATCAGTGAGGCAGAATAAGTTCAAGAAAATGGGTTCAAGAGAAAAACATAAAGAACTTGGTGCAATGAAATTGCCTATTTGCAGGAAGGAGATATTTGAAATATGGAAGGAAAGAGTAAGATTATTTATGGAGGCATCTGATCCTAGAATCTATATAACGGTTAAGGAAGGACCATATGTTCCAATGAAGGTTTCTGTCCTGGATGCCAATCAAAGAATATCAAAGGATTTTTCAGAGATGACTAAGGATGAGATCATCTTGGTTACAATGGATAAAAGAGCACATAATATTATAGTGAGTGCCATTGATGATTCAACATTTCAGAATCTAATTCACTGTAAAACCTCCAAGGAGATGTGAGACACATTGATTGTCTACATGGAGGGTTCTGAAGAGATTATGCAAGA
The DNA here is from genome assembly GCA_039583875.1 of Platanthera guangdongensis. Taxonomy (NCBI): domain Eukaryota; kingdom Viridiplantae; phylum Streptophyta; class Magnoliopsida; order Asparagales; family Orchidaceae; genus Platanthera; species Platanthera guangdongensis. The sequence goes on along the minus strand of CM077161.1, from coordinate 12,583,525 downwards.
TAGAAAGTCTATGCTTAATCAAGAATATGAGAGTTTCAGACAAGATAAGTCTGATAGTATAACTGAATGTTATAAGAAGTTCTACAGGATTGTAAATGAGTTAATGTCTTATGGAAGAATATTCAGTACATATGAACTGAATGACAAATTTCTTAGATCTTTGACTAAGGATTGAGATACAAAGATCTGTGCCATAAGGGAAGTGACCAGACTGACAGAGATTTCACCTCCAACACTGTTTGGAAAATTGCTGTCTTATGAGATGCAACTGTTAGCCAGAAAGGAGGAAGAGAAAAATACAAAGAGTGACTACAGAGAAAAGTCAGTGACCTTCAAGGTAGAAGGCACAAGGAAGAATAGAAGAATGTCTTCATCTTCTCCTAAGAAAGATGCAGAAGTGATTTCAGAAAATTCTGATAATCACAGTACAAATAACAACAATTCTGATAGAAGACTTTGCAGCATTCACAAGACAGTTCCAGAGGTTCTTAAAGAAGAAGAAATGGAAATCTAAGCCATCCTCATCTCAGTACAATGATGACTATTATCAGAAGAGGAAATCATCCAGGAAGGACAAAAGTGGGAAAAAACCCAGAAAGTCAACTACATCAAAAATTATTTGCTATTACTGCAACAGAGCAGGACATGTTGTGGCTGACTGTACAGATAAAAGGAAGGAGACTGCTGATAAAAAGAAGTCACAACGCAAGAGCAAGAAGGAGAAATCCTTGGTAGCTAAGAAAGAGCAATGTTGGACAGATCAATCAACTTCAGAATCTGAATCTGAGGCTGAGGCATATATTGGTTTGTTTGCAACAGAAGAAGAGAATGAGTTCATGCAATTACTGGACTCTATATATGAGCAAGAAGACCATCAGTGCAAAGGATTGATGACAGTGTCTGAAGAAGATAAGTGTCAGGATCAGCCTGACCCCAGTAAGGTAAAAAGTGTATCTGTAGATTCTGATTACTTCACTGAGTCAGAATCAGATGCATCTCCATTAAGAGATGAAGATGGGTCTGAATCTGAAGGAGATATTCATCAGCTGATAGATGAATATGAGGATTTGCTGCAGGCACTCAAGATAAGCAAAAACCTGACCAAACATTAGGCTAAGTAAATTGCAGCTCTTATGTTGGCTGCATCTGATTCAGAGAAGCTGCTGGATCAAAAGATGAATGAGATTGCCAAATTGAAGAACATAACTGTTATTCAAATGAGAACAATCACATTCAAAAATGATCAGATTAAAAGTCTGGAAAATAGACTTCAGAAAGAGAAGAAAATTGTGACTTGTTTCTCTAAGCCAAAATCTATCCTACCCTTAATAGATGACTTTGTGTCACAAAAGGGTAAGACAGGAATAGGCTTTAAGAGAACTGCTTGGGCTGCACAGTCCAATAATAAAGGCAAAGCCCCAGCACAAAACAAAAGATCTGCTGTTAGCAATACAGCTAAGATTGTACCTAAAAAGAGGTATAATAAGTTTGAGTGCTGGTGCTGTGGTAAGATGAACCATTTTGCCTTAAACTGTTGGCACAACACCAGTGTCAAGGAGAATAGCAGTCTGCCTGTTAGAAAAGTTGCAGACAGATTTGTTAAGTTTCAGGCTAACTTGAACCAATGACCCAAAAGTTATTTGAGTTTTAAGGTTAAGTAATCTTTGTTGCAGGTAAGTCCAAGTTGTCATGCCCATATATGGTACTTGGAAAGTGGATGTTTCAGGCACATGATTGGAACAAGGGGATTGCTGAAGGACTACTCACCAATGCTGAATGGGCCTAAAGTAATCTTTGGTGGTTCTGAAAAAGGAGTTATCAAAGGTTTTGGTAACATTTCTAACAACTCAATTACAATCACTCAAGTGGCCTATGTAAAAGGTTTGAAACATAACCTAATAAATATAAGTCAGCTGAGTGATCTAGGATATGACATTTCATTTGTCAAGAACGTGTGTCTTATCAAGAGGTCAAATGATCAAAAAAGTCATATTGACTGACTATAGAAAAAAAAATGTGTATTGCCTAGATTTTGTGTGTGAGAATAAGAATTCTCCTATCTGTCTTGTGGCTGATGAGAAAGTCTCTCATTGTGTCAAATGACACAAGATGTTAGCTCATCTGAATTACAAGACTATTGACCAACTCTTTAGTAAAGAGTTAGTGAGGAATGATCCTCAAGTTAAGTGCTATGAAGATGAGATTGCTCAGTTTGTCAAAAAGGCAAGCAGACCAGATCCTCCTTTCATAGCCTAGAAACCAAAGATTCAGTGAGCTGCTTATACCTCTTGCAGATGGATTTATTTGGTCCTATGCCACTTCATAGTCTAGGTAGGAATGTCTATACTTTTGTGGTGGTAGATGACTATTCTAGATTTTCATGGGTATTCTTTCTGAGGAAGAAATCTGAAACCCCAAATGTCTTCTACAATTTTGTCAAACAAATTCAGAATGAATTAGATAGTTCAGTGGTCAAAATCAGAAGTGACCATGGAACTGAATTTCAATTTGAAAGTATGACAAGGTTGTGTGAAGAATTTGAGATTCATCAGGAATTCTCTTCACCTAGAACACCTCAGCAAAATGACATTGCTGAAAGAAAGAATATGACATTGACTGAGGTTGGAAGAACACTATTGAGTGACACTATTCTCCCAGAATATTTCTGGGCTGAGGCAGTAAACACTGCATGTCATGCGCTCAATAGAGCTTCCATCACCAAAAGGCACAAAAAGACACCCTATGAGGTTATGAAGGGCAGAAAATTAAACTTATCCTATTTCAGGATCGTTGGTTGCAAGTGCTATGTGCTTAACAATGACAAATCTCACCTAACTAAGTTTGCTGCCAAATCTCAAGATGAGATATTTGTTGGGTACAACAACAATAGTAAGGCTTATATGGTCTACAATTTGGTTACTCAAGTTGTAGAAGAGTCAGTTCATGTCATCTTTGATGAAACTATGCTTATTAACAGTGAGTTGCCAAGTAGTTCTTGTAGCTCTCTAGGTATACATCAAAAGATGGACCAGCTTACTATCAGAGAAGATCCAACTGCAAAGCAGGATGAGGAAAATGGTAGTTGCTGTCCAGGGGGAGTACAAGACACTCAAGATACTGATGAAGACCATGAGGTGCAACATAATGAAGAGATTGAAGAAGGTCAAACTGCTGATAGATTACCTCCAGCAGTTAGACATTTGAAGGATCATCCTGCACAGCAGAACATTGGTGATCCAAGACAAGGAGTACAAACAAGGAGCAGAAACTTAAACACAGTTCTTTGCTCTAGCTTCTTATCTCAAGTGGAACACAAGAGATTTGAAGAAGCTATACAAGACCCTCACTGGATTGATGCTATGCAGGAGGAGTTAAATCAATTCAGAAGGTTCAAGGTCTGAGATTTGGTTCCAAAACCAAAGGGCCACAATGTCATAGGGATAAAGTGAATTTATATAAACAAGCTTGATGATAGTGAGATCATAGTGAAGAATAAGACAAGTCTAGTTGTCAAAGGATACAAACAGGAGGAGGGCATAGGCTTTGATCAGACTTTTGCCCCTGTGGCAAGATTGGAAGCTATCAGGTTATTTCTAGCCTATGCAGCATATCAATGGTTCAAAGTGTTCAAGATGGATGTTAAGTCTGTATTCTTAAATTGAGACTTAAAAGAGGAGGTGTATGTAGAACAACCCTCAGGTTTTGTTGATGCACTCAATCCTACTTATGTCTATAGACTTATGAAAGTTTTATATGAGTTGAAACAAGCCCCAAGGGCTTGGTATGAAACCCTGTCTACTTTTCTCATTGAGAACAAATTCTCAAGGGAGAAAATAGACAAGACTCTATTCCTTAGAGAATCCAAAGGAAAGATTATTCTAGTTCAAATATATGTTGATGACATAATATTTGTTTCTACTGAAAGTAACCTTTGTAGAAAGTTTGCAAAACTTATGCAAGGGAAATTTGAAATGAGCAGTATGAGAGAACTTAAGTTCTTCTTGGGTCTCCAAGTAAGACATACTGATGATAACTTGTCCATATCTTAGTCTAAGTTCACACATGAGTTAATTAAGAAGTATGGTCTAGAGACATCCACTAGCATGAGAACTCCAATGGGGACAAGTATGTCTCTTAGCAAAGATGATACAGGGAAACCTGTAGATGAAATTTTGTATAGAGGAATAGTTGGCTCCCTCATATATCTGACTGCTAGTAGATCAGATATCATGTATGCTACATGTGTCTGTGCTAGATACCAATCCTGCCCTAAAGAATCTCATTATACCGCTGTCAAAAGGATTTTGAGATATCTTAAGGGCACACCTAATCTAGGCCTTTGGTATCCTAGGAATAGAGATTTTTTACTAATGAACTATTCAGATGCAGACTTTGCAGGTTGCAAAGTAGATAGGAAAAACACAACAGACACCTGTCAATTTCTAGGAGGAAGACTGGTGTCATGGAGCTGTAAGAAGCAGACTAGTGTGACAATTTCCACAGCTGAGTCTGAGTATGTTGCTGCAGGAAGTTGCTGTGCACAACTGTTGTGGATACAACATCAGTTAGAAGATTATGGTATTCAGGTAAGTAGAACTCCCTTATTATATGATTCTACTAGTGCTATTTCTATTGCTCATAATCCTGTTTCTCATAGTAGAACAAAGCATATAGAAATTAGATACCATTTTCTTAGAGATCATGTAGAAAAATAAGATATCTCTTTAGAATTTGTTAACACTGATTTACAAATTGCAGACATGTTCACAAAGCTTTTAGATGAAACTAAATTTAATAATTTCAAAATTGAATTAGGTATGTTGAACATAAATTAGTTTAACAAATTTGACTAAATAAAATTGTGTCGACACAAAAAGTTATCTGAGTCGACTCATAGTAGTCGGTGTCGACAATTCAGAGAAGTGGTGTCGACACATTTAGAGAATTGATGTCGACATTTAGGAGAAGTGGTGTCGACACTTAGAGTAAACACGCAGATTTCGTCGAGCGCAGAATCGACACATATCGTCAAGCACAGATTCGTCGACCTCAGTTCGTCGAACGCGACCCAGACAAGTAGAATTGGTGTCGACGTATAGAAGTCAATACTTCTGTCGGGACATTAAAAGTCAGTGTCGACACATTTTCACTGTGTCGACACATTAAGAGAATTTTGACGCGCCTTTTGACCTTCATCATTTAGAAGGGTATAAATAGGTCAACAATATATTATGTCGACACACTCTCCATCCTTTTGAGACCAAAACCTTGTGTCGACAAACTCTCTCTTCTACATTCAAGATTTCTCTCAACCCCAATGACGTCAAAGCTTGAAGATAATGTCAACGAAGGCTATGAGCTGGTTCGCCACGCCTTTGACAATGCGGAACCAGAGATTAAAACTGTAGTAACCCTAGTTGCAAAAAATGGTTTGGAATTTCTAGTATCTGAACCTACAAAGATATGGAAGAAAGAAATACTGGAATTCTATGACGCAGCTACATTAGATTCTACTGGACTTAAGATCAAATCTACAGTTCAGGGAGTTAAGGTTAAACTTACTTTGAAAAGCTTGAGGAAAACCCTTCAACTCCCAAGACCTCAAGAAGAAGAAGTACCCTCATCAAAGACTAGGGAAGCACTTCAGTAGTGTGGATTAGATCCCACCATGAAAATTGTATCTGCAATGAATAGAAAAGGGATGAATCTGCAAGGCAAATTCCTTTCAGAAGTGATTGGAAAAGTCATTTTATGCAAGCCAGGGGGACATGATAGGGTTTCAGCCTATATGTTCAGCCTGATGACCAAGATTATCTTTAGATTGAACACAGATTGGTCTGCAGTAGTCTTTGAAAAGGATTAAGGAAAGAATCAAGAAGCTCAATCTGTGAAGAATCATGAGTCTATACTTGACTGGAACAATTCCAGAAGTAATAGAACAAACTACTGATTCTAAATCAACCATATGAGAAGAATGAACATAAGGATAATCTCCAGATGGGATAGAGTCCTTACAAAGGACATGCCAGATGAAGAGAGGCCAGAGATTCCTGAAAAATCTCCTGCACAAGAAATTGCAGATGGTGCTCAGGTGCAGGGGGTGCCTCATCTTGAGGAAGAGCCAACCTACTTGGAAAGTGAAATGACTACACAGACTATTCTTGATGTAATTCAAGAAGTTAATCAATCAATTTTCAATAATGAGGATGATATACTAACTGAGTCCTTGATTGATGCTGACCAACCACACAACTAAAAAGTCAAACACAAGATGTCATCATGGAGGATACATCTACAGCTGCAGATGCTCCTGAGTTGGTGGTGCCTCAAGTCCCTACTCAACAAGAGTTTACCCTTGAAGAGTTGTTTCCTGATATAGTACAAACAAGAACTAAGGGGGAGCAAACTGAATTTGAGGGGGAGAAAGCAGAAATTGAGGGGGAGCCAATTAACATTGAGGGGGAGAAAGTAAGTCCTGAGAGGGAGGAGCAAGAGACTCAGGGGGAGCTACCTAGGACTGAACAGGAATTGCCTCCTAGTGCTAAGAAAAGAGTTGTCATAGCAAGTACTTCAGCTTCTGAAGATGAAGCAACAATACAAGCTAAGAAGAGAAAGCTGATGGTTTTCAAAAGTAGAAGCCAAAACTATAAAAAGACATTACAAACTGCTCCACAATCTGCTCCAACCACAGATTATACCTCTTTGTTGGTATCCTTGCAAGTAAAGTTAGATGAGCAAAGGATAGCCATGAAAAAATATATGGATGAGACGCATAAAGAACTGCAATTCTCCTTGGCACAAGATATCAAATCCATAAGATTTGAAGTAAATCAAAATAAGAAGGAAATGACAGATTGCTTCCACAAAGATGGCAATGCTGTAGTCTATCTTGCCAAACAACAAGTAGACATAAAAACTCAAGTTGATGATATAGCTGTTAAACAAGGATATGCGTGCTTGAAAATCAACTAAGAATGAATGACAATCTGACTGAATCACATAATGTGATTGTCACTGAATTAAAGAATACTGCTGCTGCGCAGACTGAGGCATGAGTTAAAGACAAGTCAGATTTTGATAAAAAATTCCAGGAAGAATTAGCTGTTGTACAAACAGCTATTAAGACTTCACAAAAACTAATTTCTGCTGAGCTCCTGAAATTAAAGTCATTCTATAAAGTTGGTGTTAATTATCTGGATGAATAAATAAGATTTCATAAAGATGACCTCAGAGATTATATTGACAGAGAAGTCATAAAGGGGGAGAGGGTGTTAGTCAAAGCAGGCTCAGATCATGCTAAATGGATATCTAATAACATCAGAGCCACCCTTGGATATCCACCCATATGTGATGATGATAATGTAGCTGAGTCAGGTGTACAACCTGCTTATTTTGAAGGTGCTCAACCTGAAGTTGCTCAGGTTATTTACCCTCCAGCAGATTTTGAGATGATTCAGCATGAAGTACAGTCAATGTACAGCCCTCCAGAGGGTAATAAAAATGTCATCCTTGAGAATGTAGAGATGTTAGGAGCAACTTTGAATCAAGAGCAAGAGGCTCAACTGTCAAAAAAAAGATTCAGATAACAGGATGAGTTGAAGCCTGATTTTGACCAGTGAAGTCCTACTTCTAGAAATATTATCTTGACTACTTGGAAAACTGTAAAGGACAAGACCCATGATAGGGCAAATGATATACTGAGCAAGAATGACAAAAGCATGAAGCTAGACAGGAAGTCATAATGCAATATAGAAGAAAAGCAAAAGCTGGGAAGCTACCTCCTAATGCTCAGGAGCCTAGCAAGTATTTCCCAAAGCCTTTTCACTATTTTGAAAGGCAAAGGATCAGGGCTGAAGAACAAAAGAAGAAAGATCTGAAGGGCAAGAAGCCAGCTGAAGATACTGATGCTCCAGTACAAGCTAAGATCCAATCAGGCGAATGAATAGTCATCAAGGAGCCTGAGCAGCCTTAGGATATATTTACTAGATTTTACAACATTGTAATCTGTAGTGTTAAAAATCTATGTAAACTATTGAGAAACTTTTGAAAATTTAAAACAAAACAATGATTAATGTTCATTATGCTGTGATGATATTTTTATACATGTTTTGTTTATAAGTTATCCTGTCATATAATATTTTTATATACATCATATTGTGTGTTTATTATGAATGGTGTATATCATTGACTAAGAGTTATGACTTCTCCAAATATGGGGATATTGTTGGGTACATTGAAAAATATGTACTAGATTTGAAGAAGCCTCACCTTACTCAATGATATGCATCAAGGTGTATTTGATGTTGTTTTGAGTTTATATGTACAGGTTAAGAAAGTGCAAGAATGCAGGAAAAAGTTTCTAAGTTCATGTGTCGACACCAAAGGAACCTGTGTCGACACTTATAAGGCTTGTGTCGACACCTGAAGTCAGCTGTGTCGACACCTGGAGTCAGCTGTGTCGACACTTGGAAAGGCTGTGTCAACACCAGAAGAAATTGTGTCGACACACAGAGGCTGTGTCGACACACAGAGAAGTTTAGTCGACATCAACTGTGTCGACACACAGAGGCAGTGTCGACACACAGAAGACTTTGTCGACATCAATTGTGTCGACACACAGAGGCAGTGTCGACACACAGGACTTGTGTCGACACACAACAGAGTTTCAACAAAGTTAATATTTCTGTAAAGAGAAGAAGTGATTGTGTCGACACACAAAAGACTTTGTCAACATCAACTGTGTCGACACACAGAACTTGTGTCGACACATAACAAAGTTTCAACAAAGTTAATTTTTGTGAAGAGAAGAAGTGACTGTGTCGACACACAAAACTAGTGTCGACACATTTTACAGAAGCTGTGTCGAGAAGCAGTGTCAACACCAAGGGAGCTGTGTCGACACCACCAAGGCTTGTGTCGACACTTAGTCTGCTTGTGTCGACACATGATGAAGTTCAGTCTCGACACTTTGCTGACAGAGACAGAGATTCAAGAAGTGACATGATGACTTGACAGCTGCCATTACCAACCGGTCTACTGCAACCTGTCAGAGCTGTCAGAAGTTTGTTAAAAACCGGATCAGCCGGTTACCATGGAGAAAGTCTATATAAAGACATTCTCTATCAACAGAAGAAGAAGTGACACACTAATACTGAATACATGAAAAAGAAGAATTTGGTGAGAGAGAGCTCCATCTATTGAAGAAAAGAAAGGGACTTATATCAACAAGTCCCTCAAGTGCAGATTCTGAACGAGTCTGCCAAGAAGGATTCAGATTGAGATCTGAATTTCAAGAAAGAAGCTGATTGAAGATCAACTTCAAATGAGTTCAACCCTACTGAGTTCAGATTTAAGAAGCTTTTGAAAAAAGCTAAGAGTGGTTGTTCTCTGCCATCAGATTCTTCCTAGAACTGATCAAGAAACCATCCATCCTTTCTCTCTCTACTAGGGTGGTGGTATATTACAAACTTAAATCTATTTTCTGTAGGATCTTTATAAGATCTGAGTTGTAAGCCTGTGTTTATAAAAGCTGAGTTGTAGGAGATTATTTTCTCTGAGTGGTAGGCCTAGTTGAAGGCTGAGGTAGCGCTGTGAGCCTGAGTTGTAGGAGATTGTTATCTCTGAGGTGTTGGCCTTGTTGAAGGCTGAGGTAGAGCAGATTGCCTGAGCTGTAGGAGTGTGGACTCACTCTGAGTTGTAGGAGCCTTGTTTGGGTTCTGAGCTGTAAGATCTGCGGATCTGAGGTGAAGAGAAGAAGTTAGGCCGAATCTAGCACACTGCTAGATAGGCGAAGGGGGAAAGTGGATGTACCCAGACCTTGGGGAAGCACTATAAAATTGTGTGTAATCTGTGACTGTGTGTATTTCTGTGAATTCTATGATTGTGGTAGCTGTAGAACTGGTAGATAAATTTGATTATCTGAATAAATATTCTGCCTTAGTGTAAAAAGGAATTGCACCTATTCACCCCCCCTCTAGGTGTGGGTGCGAGCGGTTCGGTTTGGGGCGGTTTGGACCCAAGCCGAAACCGAACCAACATGCCTCGGTTTTTGGTTTGTCCAAACCGACCCGAACCGAACCCATTCGGTTTCGGTTCAAAGTCGGTTCGGTTTTTAGTCGGTTTTTTGCGGTTCGGTGTCGGTTTTCTGCGAACAAACATAATCAAGGACTTTTTTTTGGATTGGTCATCTTCCCTTTAATAATTTCATAATCTTTATCAACTAAAGGTTTATATTAAATAAATAACATACAATTTTTTTGAGTATAAGTCAGAGAGAATGTTTATTAAATTGACATCACACACACAAACAATTATTATATTCGTGCATTTTTAGACATGCGTAGTTTGAGTATAATGAGGCAAACCTTTTTTATGACATCTCACAATTCTCTATAATAATTTGGACAAATTTAATACTAATAGATTCAACAATAAGCAATCAGAGCAATTGGAGTATCACGATTGATAATCATTGTCGTTATTAAATCAATTTGATATACATAACATCCCAAATAATGAAACTGTTAATAAAACTTTTTTGCAACAGAATTACTTAGGATCTGAAAAACTCTCCAAACCTAAGGAGAAGGGTCAGAAAAATCTCACCAAGCACGGAGATGGGAAAAAGTGAACTTGGTTGTAGACCCAAAGATAATCTGAAAGTTGCTCGATCAAATACACCCCAAAACAGTGGTGAAGTGCTCGGTTCGGTTTAGTCGGTTTTCACAACTTGAAAACCCACCCGAACCGATAAGCCTTCGGTTTTCAAAAGCTCCAAATCAAACCGACACCGGACCGGACGGCTTGGTTTCAAAGTCGGTGCGGTTCGGTCGGTTTAGTCGGTTTTTCGGTTTTCGTTCCTCACCCCTACCTCTAGGTGTTTAGAAACCAATTCTTTCAGCTAGGGATACATTACATCTAAGATGATCGTTGTTTGACAAGCAATGGCCCCCGAGTGTAGCCTGTCTTTGTGATCATCTCATGCTGTGATAGTCGAACACTCCAAGGTACTCTCAAATCGTACCTTCAGGGGACCCACAACATCGCTGATCTTTTAGGACGAGCAATGTTGTAGACCACTTGACGCACGCTGACTGTCCCTCAGGTTAACAGGATAACTGATCAATATGCAAACAGTTAACAGCTTGTAGCCCATAAGGCATGTCTAATCAAAATGAGTTCAATCTGGCATGACCACACAAGAAGGATTTTTGTGGCTTGATCTCTTCTTGGATTTTGCTCATTCAATCAACAAGCAGGGCTTGTTGGATATTTCCTCTGCTATCTAATTTTATCTGTCTTACGACACCAACATTTAACAAAGATTAACGAATATCCACAACCCCTTAGGTACTTGCAAATTACTTTTCTTTCATATCTGCTTCTTACTCTTTTTTTGCAGAGATTAACAGATATTTGCAAGTTCCCTTCAGATACTTGCAAGTTACTTTTTCTTTCATATCTGCTTTTTATTTTTCTTCTTGCAGAGATTAGCAGATGTTTGCAAGTTTCCTTCAGATACTTGCAAGTTACTTTTCTTTCATATCTGCTTCTCACTCTTATTTTTGCAGAGATTAGTAGATATTTGCAGTTCCCTTCAGGTACTTGCAAGTTACTTTTCTTTCATATCTGTTTCTCTCTTCTTTTTGTAGAGATTAACAGATGTTTGCAAGTTGCCTTCAAGTACTTCCAAGTTATTTTTCTTTCATATCTGTTTCTCACTCTTCTTTTTTACCGAGATTAACAGATATTTGCAAGTTTCCTTCAGATACTTGCAAGTTATTTTTCTTTCATATCTGTCTCTTACTTTTTTTTTGCAGAGATTAACAAATATTTTCAAGTTTTTTTCAGGTAATTGCAAGTTACTTTGCTTTCATATCTGCTTTTTACTATTTTTTGCAGTGATTAACAGATGTTTGCAAGTTCCCTTCAAGTACTTGCAAATTACTTTTCTTTCATATCTGTTTCTCACTCTTCTTTTTGCAGAGATTCAGATATTGCAAGTTACAGATTCTTGCAGCTTTCATATCTGCTTCTCACTCTTCTTTTTGCAGAGATTAACATATATTTGCAAGTTTTCTTCAGATACTTGCAAGTTACTTTTCTTTCATATTTGCTTCTCACTCTTTTTTTTGCAGAGATTAACAGATATTTGCAAGTTCTTTTCAGGTACTTACAAGTTACTTTTCTTTCATATCTGCTTCTTACTCTTCTTTTTGCAGAGATTAACAGATATTTGCAAGTTCCCTTCAGATACTTGTAAGTTACTTTTCTTTCATATCTGCTTCTCACTTTTCTTTTTGCAGAGATTAACAGATATTTGGAAGTTCGCTTCAGATACTTGCAAGTTACTTTTCTTTCATATCTGCTTCTCACTTTTCTTTTTGCAGAGATTAACAGATATTTGCAAGTTCGCTTCAGGTACTTGCAAGTTACTTTGTTTTCATATCTGTTTTTCACTCTCCTTTTTGCAGACATTAGCAGATATTTGCAAGTTCCCTTCAGGTACTTGCAAGTTACTTTGTTTTCATATCTGTTTTTCACTTTTCTTTTTGCAGAGATTAACGGATATTTGCAAGTTTCCTTCAGATACTTGTAAGTTACTGTTCCTTCATATCTATTTTTTACTCTTCTTTATGCAGAGATTAACAGATATTTGCAATTTTCCTTCAGGTACTTGTAAGTTCTCTTCAGGTACTTGCAAGTTATTTTTCTTTCATATCCGCTTCTTACTCTTCTTTTTGCAAATATTAACAGATATTTGCAGTTTTCTTTCAGGTACTTACAAGTTATTTATCTTTCATATCTGCTTATTACTCTTCTTTTTGCAAAAATTACCAGATATTTGCAAGTTCCATTCAGGTACTTGCATGTTACTTTTCTTTCATATATGTTTCTTACACGTTTTTGCAGAGATTAACAGATATTTGAAAGTTTTCTTCAGGTACTTGCTAGTTACTTTTCTTTCATATCTGCTTTTTACTTTTCTTTTTACAGAGATTAGCAGATATTTGCAAGTTACTTTACTTTCATATCTGTTTTTTACTCTTATTTTTGCAGAGATTAACAGATAAGTTCACTTCAGGTACTTGCAATTCATGTTTCTTTCATATCTGCTTCTTACTTTTCTTTTTGCAGAGATTAACAGATATTTGCAAGTTCCCTTCAGGTACTTGCAAATTACTTTTCTTTCATATCTGTTTATACTCTTCTTTTTGCAGTGATTAACAGAGATTTGCAATTTTCGTTCAGGTACTTTCAAGTTACTTTTCTTTCATATCTCTTTCTTACTCTTCTTTTTGCAAAGATTGGCGGATATTTGCAAGTTCCCTTCAAGTACATTTCTTTCATATCTGCTTCTCAATTTTCTTGTTGCAGAGACTGACAACAGCTTACAAGTCTCCTTCAGGTATTTGCAAGTTATTATTCTTCTATACTTCTCACATTTGTTTTGCAGAGACTCAATAGAAGACGTTCACAAGTCTTCAATTTGCAAGAACAATTCAGGTACATACAAGATTCACATTTTTCACTTACACTGACTCTTCTCTTTTGCAGAGGAAAAAGTAAGTACATACAGACTCTTTAGGGAGAGAAATTAGGTTCTATATCTCTCACTCTGTCCTTTGTTTTCCTACTTGTTACCTGAGGAGCAGATCACAATTTCTGGGGTTATCTCTACTTTTTCGTAGTTTCCTACAAACTTAAAAAAGTGTGGGGATAATGTTAACCCAGAAATCGGCAATCCTCCCCAAGGCGGCTTGCTCGCAAGTTGCGGACTCCTCCAGCCCATTCCGAGAGTCCGCTACCAGCCTTTCAGCTAGCCACGCAGATAGGATTTCTAACCGCACTATTGCCCGACGATATTGATATCGCCTGACGATAGCTCTTCTTGGGCGGACTCCCAAGTCTGTCCGCTCAGGCCGCATAGCAGAAGGCGGCCTTCCTCCACGTCGCCCAACAGAAGGCGGCCGCCTCCAGGTCGTCCAGCAGAAGGCGGCCTGCCTCCAGGTCGCGCAGTACAACGGTACAAGGCGGCCTGCCTCCAGGTCGCCCAGAAGAAGGCGACCTGCCTCCAGGTCGTCCAGGATAAGGCGCCCTGCTCCAGTTTGCCCAGAAGCAGTAGCCGATCTGCTATCCGCCAACAGGTTGCAGACTCGGTCTCAGTCCGTCTGAGGGAGGTGGACTTGCTCCGCCCAATAGCAGGCAGACTCTCCATCAGGCCGCATAGCACATCACGAATTCAACTTCAGTCCGCCAGTAGGTGTCAGACTCGCTTCTTCCCAGCAGCAGACGAGCTCCTCAGCTCGCGCAGCATGGCGCAGACTCAATCACAACTCACCCAAACCATCAGGGGTGACATCATCAAGCCCAGTTCTGGGAGTCACCTCCTCGAGCTTATAAATAGACCCCCATACCTCTCATTTGGGGAGGACGACCCGGGGGCAACCATTTCATCAAACCCTGTGGCTACAATTTCCTATTCGCTTGCCTTAACCAGCGGTCTGACCATCAGTCCGGGCGGACTCCGCAGATAGCCCGCGCGGCTAGGCCTTCAGATCGGCAACCACCAGCTCGGCAGCAGCTACGCATCTCAAGTCGGTATCGCCGAGCGATAGCCACTATCGCCGGGCGACAACGAACTCCTCCTCAGTGGGCAGTTCGCTCAAGCCATCTCCCAGCCCATCCTCAGCGACCTGGGCGACTTGGAGTGGCGACTAGCGATTTCTAGAGGCCTATTTGGCCTTAAGCCGCAGCACACAGGCGACCTTGGCGACCTCGACAGTCTGACCGCACGGCCTGGCTGGTTAAGGCTGCAAACTGTTTCATCAAGGCAGTCCGCACGGCTTGGCGACTTGCCAGTTCAGTTCGCGCGGCCTCCGACGGCTTCTTTTTCTAGCCAGCAGCTTCTCTTGTACCCTTTATGCTTTTCTATGTAAAGGAGCTAACTCGTGCTGTAACGCAAGCTTTGTAATCAAAGGAAAGCCCGTCGCAGGAGTGACATTTTAGCCGCAGCGGGTGAACTCTGTTGTTGCCGCTGCAAGCAGCCTCTCTCCTTCTCTTCTCCCCTCTCTCGGCATCGACCGCTAATCCCTAACCGTTAAAGTAACCAGCTGCTTGATAGTACTCATCACCTCTCTTTACCCCCGCATCCCGGATCAAACGCTTACACCTCTCAAGCTCACGGAGAGGCGCATTTCTGGCATCAACAACGCCCTCACATGCAAACGGACATCACAATCCACCACATACATTTTCCCACCCTAGCATGAAACCCCGACGTAGGTCCTCAAAACAGTAGATGAAGCTGCCCGACAGCTGATAGAACCAATCTCTTGCCTTCTCCTTGAGGGTGATGGTGAAGAGTCTGCACTTACATTTTCCCGCCCTAGCATGAACCCACCACGTAGTGGTAGGGATTATCGTCAGTCCATATCAAGTCTTTAGGTTCATTTATGTCTAGTTATTGTCGTTGTTTGTCTCCTTTATTTGGGCATCTCGAGTTTACCTATAGTCGATCTCATAAAGCCCCTTTAGAAAAACCGTCATATTATTTCAATAATTATTATCGCTCATCGCACACCACTCCTGCAGATTGTGTCGACCCCTCGACGCAACTCCATTATTGTAGAGGCGATCACCACTACGAGAGGTCCTTATGTTATTGTCATTACACCCCTCCACGACTTTATGATGATAAAGTTGAATATCGCTCAGGTCATCGTCGCTATATATCTCCTCTAGTTGAGGAGCCTGAGTTTGGATAAGTGCGACCTCCAATGCACGTTCACATGACCCATACCCACCAATGAGCACAATCTGATTATGTTAGGAATTACCATCTAGATGGCCCCCAGGAACCCTATAGAGATCACCACCACCAAGATCACAGCACACGTCAAGACCCTCCTAGTGTTCCGCGAATAAAGTTACTTGAGGCTCAATTTCAACGATTAGTTCTTGACTGCTTCGATCTCTTAGATGCTCAATTTGATCACATAAGATGTACTTTAGGAAGAAACCTAGGGATTTGGGTCAAGCCACCAATACGTCCAGTAGTGCACCCATGGATATTAGAGACCTGACACCTGATTTTGCCACTTTCTCTTTTGACAGGGCTCTGTGTCCATGTGATCTTGTTGTTGAATCTGATCATGATCTTATGATACAGGTGGAGAACGATACTAGTATGACTAGTGAGCGTGGTCGCGTGAGCGAGGATGAGCAAGTCACTGATACTGTGATGGTATATCCATCCTTCACACTTTCACTTAGACCTAGTGTCCCTAATGGGCAGGGATCCAGTTATCGACACTATACCGATTGACGCACACTTGAGTTTGGGCACTCCTTACACTTCCCTTAATACTATCTCGAGTCACATCAGTACTGAGAACCGAGAGCATATAGTTGACTTCAGAGTGACTGCATCACTCACTTATGAGAACATTGAATTTGTTGTAGGTGACCTACTTGTTCTCATCGACACTACTGTTATTAGTGTTTTTCTCTTGGAGGGTCATCATACCATTGTTGACCTCCCCAGGATTAAGTCTCCGAGAGGCTCATTTGACGAGCTTCCCTGCTTGCACTTTAGTGATGGGTCGTGTATCCACACTAGTGATCATCTCACACGTGATGACTTTTGGTATACACCCCCTGGTGAGCTGTCTGACGGGCTTTGTCATTTGAGAGGTACTCTTCACACTCGTGCGTTGCATAATTCTGTCACCATCTACGACGTTCCTTCTGCTGATGACGTTATTCACGTCAAATATTTTATCAACCACCTGGTAGACCTCACAAGGATTTGTATCGTTTAGGAGATATTTGACATATCCTGAATCTGCGACTCACTGTCAATATCTCAGTTAGTCAGTTGGGTGGTCCCCGTATGCTTAATGAGTTTTTTTACACTCCGCCCAAGAAACTTCGAGATAAACCACCCATCCTTAGAGACTTTCATTGGTACTTTACGTATTCGTCTTGTCAGTTTGTCGTGTTAGTCATCTGTCATTTGCGTCTGTTGCATATTATGCATGGTCATTCACATATAGTGCTCGACACTCCTATGCTGCATGATTTGAGTCCATCGTATGATCCGCATCATTCGCAGGAGTCAGCAGTCTTTCATATAACATGTGCATGCAATCCATGAGTTGTTCCGAAAAAAAATTGTAGTTTGTAATGATTATTATAAAAATCAAGCAGACCGACACAGATAAGAGCAAATCTTTGAGGTGAGAGTATTGATTTGCATTCAATCTGAAAGGGTCCCGTAAGGACTAGCAAAAAAATTAAGCGCACGCAGAATGAACTCCTATATAGTTGTACAACGGATTGGTACGAACGCATATGAGATAGACATCCCTCATTGTATGAGCATCAACCGAGTATTCAACATAGAGGAATTGACTCCTTACTACGAGGAGCACATGTATGAGGATCATTTTTTCACACCTCTACCTGAGCCTTATTTTCTCTTTCCCCTCTTCCTGAGCCTTCACCTCATATTGCCTCCACCAGTCCCTCTTTCTTACCACCCGCGGAGTCGCGCCATACAGATCACATTGCACAATCGACGGTCCCACCGACATTGCAGCCAGACGGAGATATACATTATGGTCAGACAGAGATACATTATTGTCAGACGAAGATGCATCACAGCCACCGCGACCAATTCCTACAGACGATGTTCTTCTGATCATCGACCACGACTTGTACATCGCGGATGTGCGAGATATTGTGTGCTATCTTGTCCGTTAGAGCGGCCGGACACTACACAGTACCACATGGATATCTTCAGAGGAGCTCAAGAGACTCGCCCCGTGGCTACACAACGAGGATGGCCACCTGCACTCACCAGAGATGAGTGATTTTAACCTGGGGGAGAGTTGACGGCGCACCACGACCGACACGTGCATATTCCCGCAGGAGGCGGTGATCCGCTTCCCAAATGACTGATCAAAGTCCGTGGTTGCGTCCGGATGGTCGATCCGCGTCGAGTTCTTATATGGGTTTTATATTTTTGAGTTATATTTTGCCCCCGATCGGCCAAAACAGTGTGGGTCGTCCGCTTGTGGTGTTTTTATTTATGTTGTCGTAGTAGTTATCATTATGGCTTAAAAAGTGGCAAACAACGGCTCATTGTGGGTATCGTGGGTTTTTGTAGAAAACAGGAACCGCCCGGTCACTGCTTGGTGCGACGCTTAAGCCCTCCACCTTCTCCCGCTGGTGTGATGCCGCCTCTGCTCCCGTTCCCCTCCCTGTCCAAGGTCACCACTGTTACCTCCATCCCAGCCGCCCGCCATTCTTCTCGCTCACACCCGACGTCGATGCCTCCCCTTTCTCCCGTCCTCCCTCTCCCAGTCCAAAATCACAACTAACCAAGTTCCGTCAGCATCCTCTTTCACCACCCCCTTTCTCCTCTGCCATCCCCTCTCTCCTCTGCCATCCCCTCTCTACTCCGCCCAGCCTCCCACCGCCGGAAACTCCTTCCCGCACCTCCCCCAAACCACTCCAACAACTCAAGGTTTCCTCCTCTCCCGTTAGATCCAAATTCATGGAGGTCATACACTGCCCTATATCACCTACATCTAAAGCCTTCCTCTCTCTCACTAAGTCCATGCCCAGAAACCCTCTATCCCAACCCGTGAACCCCCATTCTCTGTAGCTATTATTTTCAATTCGTATTCCCTACACCCACCCACAGCCTTCAGTTGGGATCTCCACCAACAGAACTCGTATCTATATATATGCTCCCAAAATTCTCCTCCCTCCCGACACCTATTCCCTTTACCGTGAGTCTACAGCCCTAAAGTTTTCCTCCACCAGCCTCCCTTAAGGCCCACCAAGTCATAATCAGCCCAGATCCACACTCCTGTCACCCTCTCCGTTCTCTACGACATTGGATGCCCGCCAACAACTGCCTTTGCCGCCGCCTGTATGTGTGAATTGTGGTAAAGTCTTGTTCTTTATTGTTGTTTATTTTAGCAACCCATACTATAGTGGATATATGTTTTATTTTGCCATTAGTTCATTTGTTGTACAAATTGTGAGGTTTATTCTGTGAATGCTTAAAATTATTCGCGTCTCTATCGTTTGTAAAATCGGTATTTTGTTTTCCTTTAATTAATTATTTGTGACCTACCACTTGCACCTCTTGTTAAGCTTATAATAATTAATTACTTGTAGTTTTAGCGGACCGCTCTTGCATCACATTGCATTTAGGGCTACATTTAGAGCGTCCACCCCGAGTCCGTCGACCTACCATTGCATCACCTAATCCGCTAGCGGAGTAGATCTCAAATCTAAAAGTATGTCGAGGATGGACTCAATTGACCCGGTAATTCTTCTTGAACCAAGGCGACCCAAACCTCTCTCATTTGAGAGATCCGGTGCCATGAAATTGCAGAAAATAATGGCATGAAAAAATGATGTCATGCACGCATCCTAAGATTGTGAGGAGAGATTTTACCATACAACGTCTCTTCCTTGCCATGGAAACTTGGAATAGCACTGATGAACGTGTTCTCCTTCAAGCCCTCTCCACAGATCTGGTCTCGGATCGGCAAACGAAGCTCCAAAGCTCCAACAATGGCGGGTCTAGGTCGTCTTCCTCCTCCACTCTCTTTCTCGCTCACGCCCACCAAGTCACGAATGGCTAGAAAAATGATGGGAGAACCCCCACCCCCACCCCGCCCGCCCTTTTTAGGGTTCACAAACACAAGACCTGGGCCATTGGATCATGCCCCAAGAAGATCGGACGCCCAAAAATCGCTAATTTACGAAACCGGTTCACGACACCCTGTTGCGACGTGCGTCGATAAGAACTCGACGCAACGTCGACAACGTGCGTCGATAAGAACTCGACACAACGTCAACAACTATGTCGATAAGAACTCGACGCAACGTTGATAACGCGCGTCGATAAGAACTCGACGCAACGTCGACAGTCACTCGACGCACATGCGTCGATGGGAACACGACACAACGTCGACAAGTACTCAACGACACTCAACACAACTTGCGTCGATAAGAACTCGACGCAACTTTGACAGTCACTCGACGCACATGCGTCGATAAGAACTCGGCCCACATGCGTCGATAAGAACTCAACGCAACTTTGATTGGCACTCTCAGCCTCTAGCAAAATATTTTTGGGTTACAATTTGATCCCGCAACACAACAACTAATCATATCCAGGGATGGGATATTTCATAAAGATAAGTCTTGGGACTGGGTATCAGACAGCGGGGGCAAGATCACCTCCCTTAGTGAATCAGTTGTTCCACCTATGGACACCTTCCAGGAACCACCGGAGGATCACTTGGAGGAAGAACTGCAACCTACATCAAATGCTGATGTGCATGCTCTGTCAGACAATGAAGAATCCCTCCTTGAGTCATCACCACCCAGGAAAATGAGGACCATTGTTGATTTATATGAAAATACTAACCCAGTTTTGTTTCATTATACTCCAGCATCATTTATAGATGCAACAACAACTAAAGAATGGCAGCAAGCAATGCACAAAGAGATAGAGTTTGTTGAAAAGATAAAACATGAAGTTTAGTGCCCAGACCAAGCGAGAAAAGTGTGATCTACTTGAAGCGGGTATACAAATTGAAGTGCAATGAAGCAGGACATGTGATCAGGCACAAGGCCAGGATCGTTGCTAAGTGGTATAGCCAACACTTTGGGAGAGACTTTGATGAGACTTTTGCCCCACTAGCACCAATGGAAATTATCAGACTAATTCTTGCCATTGCAGCTAACCATAAGTTTTCAATTTACCATTTGGATGTCGAATCCGCCTTCTTGAACGGAGTTTTAAATGAAGGGCCTGTTTGGCGGAGCGGCAGCACAGCGGCATGCCGCTGATTTTGCTGCCGCTCCGCCAAACAGGAAGAGCATAAGGGCGGTGGCAAGATTCTTGCCACCGCCCGCAGCAGCGCTGCGCATTGAAAAGGCTGCAGCGCTGCGGCCATTGAAAAGGCTGCAGCGCTGCGGCCATTGAAAAGGCTGCAGCGCTGCGGCCATTGAAAAGGCTGCAGCGCTGCGGCCATTGAAAAGGCTGCAGCGCTGCGGCCATTGAAAAGGCTGCCACGCTGCAATTTTTTTTAAAAAATAATATTTAAATTTACAATATATATATATAATTAATATATTATATTAAAATTATATAATTAATATATATAAAAAATGAATATATATAATATACGAGCTATCCTAAGGTGCGGGCCGTACGGGCAAGGGAATTTGAGGGTCAAGATGGTCTCAAAATGAAAAGTGATCAACATGAAAGTTGTAGACCTCGGCGAGACGAACAACTTTCATGTTCACCACTTTTTGATTTGGAGCCGTCTTGGACCTCGCTTTGGGCCCCGAAATCGGGGGCGGCGGAACGGTTTACTGTAGCAGTTCCGCCGCCCCCGATTTTGGGGCCCAAATCGAGGTCCAAGACGGCTCCAAACCAAAAAGTGATCAACATGAAAGTTGTTCGTCTCGCCGAGATCTACAACTTTCATGTTGATCACCTTTCGTTTTGAGACCATCTTGACCCTCAAATTCACTTGCCCGTACAGCCGTACCTTAGGATTGCCCGCACAGTATATCTCCCCATAAAAAATTAATATATATATATATATAATTACTAAATTAATAATATATTATGAGTGGCAAAATTAATATAATATTAACGTTAATAATATAATTAATTTTAATTGATATATTAATTTATATAATTAAGTTTTAATATATTAATTTTAATTAAATATTTAACTTTTATAATATTAAAATATCAATACTTATTTTAATTTATAATTTATATCAATAATAGCATATTATATATTTTTAATATTAATAACATAATTAATAATCTTTGCTGCAATTTTTATAAATACAAACCATCATAACTCGGGAACGACTCGAGCACGAATTTGTGCGTTCTGATGTCCTTTGAAAGATTGAACAGCATTGAAATTGTGCGAGATTGTGCCCATTGCATGTACAAGGCGTATTTCCAAAATGGGCGAAAGATTAGGAGAAAGTGCGCTGCGACTGGCCAAAACTGCTGCGCGGGTATCAACACCCAATTATTAACGCTAATTAATTTAAATATTAACATTTAATTAATCATAACTAAATTCTATAATGAAATGATTTATGTATTAACGTTTTAATTAATATATATTAATATTTTATTATTAATGTTGATGGACGCCCGACTTGAAAATCGGATTGCCGTAACCACGAGTCGGAGCATGTTTAGTTTGAAAATCTTTAGGGAGAGCCTCATCATCTAATAAATAAACTTATATACAATAATTAATTAATGTTTTAATGTTTAATAATTTTTGTTGTAGGTCACTCGAGACGTTCGTAAATCGGTCAAAAATGAATCGTCTTAGCTCGTGAGCGAGTCGAGCGCGCATACGTGAGTCGAGCGGAGCGGGTCACTCGAGTCGAGCTCCTCCGAACATATTTTGGGGAACCACATCAATATTAATATATTTTTTATATAATTAAATAAAATTAATATCGAGCAAATTGTTTATTTATTTTTAGATTCCGTAAATTCTTCGGGTTGTTTAATTATTACTATACTGTTTAATTCTGCACCACTGTTTCATACAACAATGCAAATACAGTTTTTCAAACAGTTTCATAAATTTTTTCACCACTGCAAAACAGCTGATTCCTGCACCACTGTTTCCCACCACTGCTTCCTGCACCGCCACAGCTTAGTCAAACAGAACCGAAGAAATTTACGTCAAACAACCTGATGGCTTTAAGAAGAAGGGAAAAGAAGACTACATATACCGTCTCCACAAAGCCCTGTATGGACTCAAGCAAGCATCAAGGGCATGGCACTCCAGCATCTCCTCGTTTTTCCGTGAAGAAGGTCTCACTGCGAGCAAGCATGAACCATCCTTGTTTATTAAGAAGACAGGAGACCAAATTGATCTCATCATTTGCCTCTATGTTGATGATCTTCTCATCACAGGAAGCTCAAAAGACACAATCAACGCTTTCAAGAGGAAAATGAAGTCGAGTTATGAAATGACAGATTTTGGCTCACTGAAGTTTTTCCTTGGCTTGATTGTAAAACAAAGTCCAGGCAACATCTATGTATCACATGAGTTATATTCTACCGAGTTGCTGAAGAAATTCAACATGCTAGATTGCAACCATTGCATAGCCCCTATGCCCACATGTGAGAAATTGAGCAAGACTCAAGAGGGGGAAGAGAAGGTGAATGAAGAGCATTATTGAAGCCTTGTCGGGTCTCTAATTTATCTCACTCACACTAGACCCGACATAGAGCACACTGTGAATCTGATATCCAGATTCGTCAGCCATCCCACCAAAAACCATCTAAATGCCGCTAAGAGGATCATTCGATACATACAATGGACAAAGCACTTGGGACTTCACTTCAACTAGGATCTCAATCCAACTCTCACCGGCTACAGTGATTTTGACTGGGGAGGTCGCTGGATGATAAGAGAAGCACCGGAGGTTTCATCTTCTATTTTGGATCCAACCCTATAGCCTGGAGTTCACGAAAACAACAAACAGTGATGTTATCGACGACTGAGGCGGAATATATGGCCTTGAGTTCAGCTATTTGTCAAGGCAAATGGCTTAAGAGGATGATCGAAGAACTTATTGAGGAAAGGAGTCCCAATTCAGTTGAAATGTGACAATGTATCAGCCATAGCTCTCTTCAAAAATTCTGTTTTCCACAACAAAAGTAAACATATAGAAATCAGACACCATTTTATCAGAGAAAAGTGGAGAATGGAGAAGTTCAGATCGATTTCTGCGGCACAGAGGAGCAGATTGCAGATATGTTTACCAACCTGCTGGCAAGGGCTCGATTTCTCAAGCTCAGGAATGACCTAAAGATTGACCCCCCTGGTTCAAGAAGGGGTATTGGATGCATGAACCGGCGACATTAATCGACCTGCATTAATTATGATCAGTACTCTAAGCATCAGTTTATTGTGAATGTAATTTGCAATGAATGAAAAACCCCTTGATATTCCAGTTGCTATAAATCCATGTATCTGTAACGGTTTTGCAATGATCTAATGAATGAATCTTCCTCTTCTGCTATCTCACAATTTTCTACTTTTGTTTCTGCATAGCATAGAGTGAAGATGAGTGTTAGGATTTTTTCCATCAAGTAAAACATCAGAGTTGAGCACTGAAACTTGCATCAAAAATATTAAGATCACCAAAACGATCTGAAATCATGTTTTAAAACATTCTTATTAAATATCAATGACATTCCTATATGTCGCGCAAGTTGATATTTTAGATATCAGTTATAGAAGGTTGTTATTTAAAATCATGAAACAAAACTTGATATCTGGAAGGTAGCATAAAAACGTATTGTAAACTGATAAATAAAAAAATTCTTTCTGTAGGGATGGGTGCCAACTTTTTACGGATCAACAGGTATTGGAATGGGAGGCACTTATGAACCCACGGCAGATAGTACGGCGGCTACAAGCTGAATTTAATTCTGGCACCACGCAAATGTGTCCCAATTGTGGTCAAATGAATGCAAAGGTTAGTACAACGAACTGTATCTTCTATCATATGAAAACTACCAGAACCCTGATATTATACTCCTTCGCTAGCTAATCTATTATTCATGATTCACTGATATTTTTTAAGTATAATTAGGCCTACATTGAATATTGGCGTTAGTGTCTAAAGCATGTGATGCTTTTCACTAGCTTAGATGTTGAAACAGAAAACTCGGTCTCTGTGGAGTTCACCCTTGGGGAAGGGGTGATCGCACACCTACTTCTCTCTCGCGAGCCAAATGACTAAGGAAAAAAGAACAGAGGGACATACCCAAGGGCTCGGTGTGGAGGTCCCACCACACACCCGAAAGATCTTAGAGCGCTTCCCCTCTTTAGTCAAATGTCGAGCTAAAGATACCTCAGAAAGCGCAAGAAGACCGAGGGACAAGTAAGCATGCCTTCTGAGGTACCCCCTTGGGTCTATTTATAGATTTCTGAAAACGGCCTGCAAATAGTCAACCTCTGCTGTTTTGAACAGGTATGTGCAGCCCAACTGGGGCTGAATGGTGAAAGCACATCACAAGGGACTAGGGCGAGCGAACCCCTAAAACCTCCGCTCGCTGGGGGCGACGAGTGTTTGATGGAGCTGGCACTCGCCGCCTCACCCCCTGCCCTGGGTGAGTGCCGGCCCGGCCTGCCCCTCTCGCCCGCTACCTGCCAACCTTCCTGGGGCGAGTGCGAGCCGACCTTCTCCACTCGCCCCCCCCCCCCCCCCCCCCCCCACCCACTTGCTCCAACCCACCAGGGCGAGCTGAGGCGACTGCCGAGCTCTCGCCTCCTCCCGGCTCGCATAGGACTTGGACTGCTGAAGCTTGGCCGATCCGACTCCTGTCGACCACAACTCGCCGGATACGGGGTTGTGCACAGTCCCCGCTCTTTGCGAGGTTGGCACAAGCTCGAAAAGAATCATCCAACCCCGCAATATACGACGACTGCAACATGAGTGGGAATCTTTTTGCGGGGCCCACCGACGGCTATATATATGTTCGCATACCTGAGCGACCTTTGCCCTTCCCCTTACTTGACCCTGCCGAGATGCCTCTCTCCAAAGAGCTCCAGGAGAAGATTAGCCGCGCCCGCGAGCTCAACGCCGCTCGCGCTGACGCACTAGTCAGCATGTCTCCCAGTGCAGCACCGCGTGAGCAGTCCAAGCCCATACCTGCCAATAAGGCCAAGTCCATCCCGAAGGACGCCGAATCCATCTACCGCGACCTGAGTCCACCTTGACTCCCAGTCTCGCCTCCTCGAAACCAGCTGCCGACCCCAAGGGGAAAATGGCCGTCGGCATTGCCGCCGACCCTGAACGCCGCCAGATCGATGTCGAGTCCTCCACACCGCGAGTCCACACCACGCCCGACGACCCGCGACCTCAGACTCCCCCAGACGCTCGCCTTCAGAGCAAATCACCTCCCTTCGGGACCACGGGGCTGGACTCGCTGAAGTCCAAGTCGCCAGCTCGCGCTCCTTCTCAGCAGCCTGTACCTGCTCCTGCGCTCGCAGGAGAAATGGTCGGAATCATCCCGGTTCCCAGTTTCAATCTCATCTCTCCGGGGGTCCATCCCCCTGGTCGCGGTAAGAACTTGGCTTTGCCGCCTTCGCATACCCTCCAGGAACTGCCGAGCTCATCCCGTAAGCCCCATTTTCACTAGAACATTTTGCCTTGCAATCTTTGCTGCACTCGCACCTTCTTTTTATAAGAGTTGATTATTTTTGCAGGTCTCCCTGCTCCATTTGAAGTCGAGGAATCTTCTGAACAAACTTGCCACTCGCCACCCCCTGACCCCGGGATGGAAAGCTTCTAAGACGACTCGCTGGATCCTGCCGAGCTGAGACGACGAATGATAGAAGTGCTGAAGAAGCAGGATGCTGCCTTGCGCCAACTTCTAGCGGACGACGCCTATCGTGAGCAGAGGTTGCAGGCGCTGGAGCGGGACTATGTGCTGCTCGCTGATAAGATGGAGCACGGCTCGGCGAGCGAGATGATGTCCCCCACCACAGTCATGGAGAGGATCAATGAGAACCTGTAGGCCTTCAGCCGAGACCTGGGTCTGGTCCATGAATTCCTCAGCCCGCGCCAGCCTCCGGGGATGGGGGTGCGAGGCCGGTGTAGATGGAAATGTCTCCCTTGCTGAGCCTACCGTTCCTCGCCCCCAGCACCCCAGGTCGCGCGGGCTGACCGAACTTCTTCTGCTCGCTAAGAGCTTCTTTATTCTCGGGGTTGTGATAGTCCCTGACTGTAATAACTTAACAATTTTTTAGAACTTAATATGCTCTTTGAAATAATAGGATGTGTCATCTAGTTTTAGCTCGCCCTAAGATTAGGCCAGGTCGCCAGGTTGGCGAGCTGGAGTCGGTGAGCTGGGGCTGACGAGCTGGGGCTGGCGAGCTGGACTGACCGCTCAGCTCGGCCATAAATTTGGTTTTCTATAAATAGGCCCCCTCACCACCCCCCTGAACCATCGCCTTTATTGCATTCAGACCTCTCCTTGTTGCCCTTCTCCCTACCTATTCTCGCACCCCAACCCCTTTCGCGAGCATGGGCAAAGCGCGACCTGATGCCGACGGGCGTTCCAAATGCGCCCGTCAGTTCGCCGATTATTGTTTCTTCGAACGAAACACCACCGAGCGCGAGCTCGCCACCTTCAAAAAAGAGTACCTGTTCCCCGGATATGAGGCGCGCCGGCTCGCAGAGGGCGAGGCCATCAATACTTTCTACTGGGATGAACTCTCCTTCCCCATCTCGCACTTCGAGGTGGGGTTGCGCCTCCCCCTCTGACCGGAAATCCTCCAGATCCTCAAGTACTTCAGCGCGGTGCCCGCTCAGCTGAACCAGAACACGATCGCTATGATGGTCGCGTTCGCCTGTCATCTCCGCGGCGAGCGGATTGAATTCAACATCGTCGTCTTCCGCAAGCTCTTCACTTACCGCACGACCAACGATGGGGTCGCCTACCTAATGGGCTCGCATATCAAGGTTCACGAGACCGCGAACAAAAATCACAACTGGGTATCCAAGATCGTCTTCATCAAGGGAGACCCGGGCAACATACCCTTCTCCCCCCCCCAGTGGAAGAACGAGGAGGTATACTGGCCTCCCATGCTATCTGACGACGACGCCGAGCTCCACAAGTTCTTCCCGGAGAAGGACTTCGAGGTCGCCTTCCTTCGAAGGGGTCTAGACTCGCTCCTCCCTGTTCTCCCCGGACGAAGGTACATTTTCCCCCTCTTCCCACTGGCTCGCCTATTATCATTGCTTTTTCTAACTCCAAGTCATTTCTTGCAGGGGAGCGAACAATTCCCGAGCATCCGCGTTATGCGGGTTCGAGACTCTACCCGGACCCGCTCCCGCGCGAGCGGGCAGCAGCGGCGGTCTGCCGAGGCGAGCTAGGGTCAGGCGGACCCTCCTCCAGCCGGAAACGACCTGGCCTCGAAGGGTCCAGCTTGCCTCGCCGCTCCACGCCGCGAAAGAGTGGAGACAACAACAACAAAAACAAATCTACATCAGCTCGCTGGAGTCCACCCCCGAAGGATCGCCAACGAGCTCGCTGAAGGGCTCACCGAAAAAAGACAAGGAGGGTGGCGAGCGCTGGGCCCGCGAGCCTGGCCTGCCGAAGAGCCATCCCCTCTTCGGCCTTGGGGGGAAGCAAAAGGACTCGGCCGGCGAGCCGATGGTCCGGTGGGATGAGGAGGCACATAGGATCTCCATCTCCTCCCTCCATCCTTCCTGTTCAGGTCGCCAACCCCCCTCGGGTCACGCCTTATGTTCTTGGCTTCAGCTTGTATGGCCGCAAGGATGTCGAGGCCTACAATGGCATGACCCTGCGCCAGCTCGGCCACGAGGGCTTGCAGGCCCAAATGCGGGCCCTGGAGATGCACCACATGGTGGTCCGCCGAGGCTTCAATCTCAACAACCTCCTGCTGAAAGCCGAGCAGGAGCGAGACCTCGCCAAGGATAATGATGCCGACCTGGCGGGGCGACTAAAGGTCACTGAAAATCGACTCGCAAAAGCTGTCGGTGGGATGGTAAATGGTGGCCATCCCCTTCCTTTTTTACTTGGGATTTTTCGTTAATATAAATCTTACCTTGCCCCTCTTTACAGGATGCCGAACCCGCGAGTAAGCTGCAAGCTTGCGCCGCCGAGCTGGAGAAGGAGAATCAGAAACTGAAGGGGGAGAATGAGTGGCTCCAGAGCGATCTCATCCGCCTGAAGGATATCTTCTTAACTCAGGACGGCGGCGAGCCGGGCATTCCCCCTAAGTGGTCGAAGGTCTACGACGAGGCTGAGGTCGCCGAGAGGCTGCAGATCAACTCTATCAAGGACCGCCGACTATATCCTCCAGATGATGAAAGACATGAAGGTGTTGGTGGAGGGATGCGGCGAGATCACAGCGAGGGACCTCGTGCCGAACCTGTTCTCGCCGGCCACCCCTCCTAGCGAGAAGGTGGAAAGCTTCGAGTCCCTCTTCAAGGATGTCAAGGGCTACAAGGACGGCCGCACATCCGGAGGCGAGGAGAGCGAGGACCATCCGTCGGGAGGGGAGGGCGAGAGCTGACTCGCCCCCTTGTCTTATTATTTGCTGTAAATATTCTCCCCCCGCCCCTCTTTTTTGTAATCTCGCCGAGGCGAGCTCACCTTTATGTAAATTGCTTGTTGATGAAAAGAATTTTTTAGCTCCCCTTTTCTCTTTTTTTCTTGAATTTACTTATTGCGATGCGCTCGCCTGCGAGCTGTCCTCCTCCATAGAGCGACTTCACCTGGGCAGAGCGAGCCGCTAGAATGCATTGAGTTAGGACTCGTACTCATGGAGGCACCTTGTGAGCTCGCCAACCCCGGACAGTCAACAGGTGGAATACTCGCCGCGGTAGGCTCGCGACTATCCAGCTCCCCCGCGAGCTCCCTTCTTTCTTGTCAACGTCAAGCTGAAGTCGTTAGAAATTCACAAGTAAAATTTTAGGAGGGTAGAAATATACCGCCGAGGACCGCCGCTCGCATTCCTCGGTAGATGTCGAGACTTCAGCTTGCCATCCCCTTTGTTCTGCCTTCAGATATTTACCCCATGATAGTTAGGCCGGGCCATTTGCCGAGCCAGGCCCGCGAATACCCAGCTCGCTTGTGACGACCCTTCCTCTTTGAGACTTGGTGAAAGGCTGAGAATCTTCCAAGTGAAACCGTGGCAGGCTGGAGTGTAACTGATGATGATAGTCCCGGCTTGCCCGCCTGCCAGGGTCTCGGCTCGCTCTTCCCGCTCGCCTGGGGATTGCCGAGCTCAACCCCTTGTTGTCCCTGCTATCTTTGTCTCCGAAGTTCGAAAACCCGGGTCCCAACTTTTAGGCATTGCCACGTCTACCGAGAATCTCGACCCTGCCAGCTTGGTGGAAGCCTGACGACGGGAGCATCTCGGGACTTAACCCCAGAGCGAGAATACTTGTCATCAATCAACCTCCGGGCGCCACCACCGGCCCAATCAACTAGGTGAGAACCTGACGACGTGTCTTGAACATCAACCGGTCTCAGCCCTTCAGGGTCATAACGACGACACCTGAGGATCCCCGCCCTGCCAGCTAGGTGGAAGTCTGACAGCGGGAGCATCTTGGGACCTAAACCCAGAGCGAGAAAAAATTTCTATCCATCAACCTCCGGTTGCTACCACCGACCCAATCATCTAGGTGAGAGCCTGACTGCAGGTGTTGAGCATCAACCGGTCTCAGCCCTCCCGGGTCATAACGACGTCACCTGAGGATCCCAGCCCTGCCAGTTAGGTGGAAGCCAGACAGCGAGAGCATCTCGGGACCTAACCCCTGAGCGAGAAAAAACTTTCTATCTATCAACCTCCGGGCGTTACCACCTGCCCGATCAGCTAGGTGAGAGCCTGACGACGGGTGTTGAGCATCAACCGGTCTCAGCCCTTCAGGGTCATAACAACGTCACCTGAGGATCCCGACCCTGCCAGCTAGGTGGAAGCCTGACAGCGGGAGCATCTCGGGACCTAACCCCAGAGCGAGAAAAAACTTTCTATCCATCAACCTCCGGGCACCACCACCAGCCCAATCAGGTAGGTGAGAGCCTGACTGCGGGTGTTGAGCATCAACCGGTCTCAACCCTCCAGGGTCATAACGACGTCACCTGAGGATCCCGGCCCTGCCAGCTAGGTGGAAGACTGGCAACAGGAGCATCTCGGAACCTAACCCCAGAGTGAGAAAAAACTTTCTATCCATCAACCTCCTGGCGCTACCACCGACCCAATTAGCTAGGTGAGAGCCTGACGGCGGGTGTTGAGCATCAACCGGTTTCAGCCCTCTAGAGTCATAACGACGTCACCTGAGGATCTCAGCCCTGCCAGCTAGGTGGAATCCTGACAGCGGGAGCATCTCTGGACCTAACCCTAGAGCCAGAAAATACTTTCTATCCATCAACCTCCGGGCGGTACCACCAGCCCAATCAGCTAGGTGAGAGCC
The DNA here is from genome assembly GCA_039583875.1 of Platanthera guangdongensis. Taxonomy (NCBI): domain Eukaryota; kingdom Viridiplantae; phylum Streptophyta; class Magnoliopsida; order Asparagales; family Orchidaceae; genus Platanthera; species Platanthera guangdongensis. Next base: position 12,552,466 of record CM077161.1, on the reverse strand, counting down.
TGACGGCGGGTGTTGAGCATCAGCCCTCCAGGGTCATAACGACGTCACCTGAGGATCCCGGCCCTGCCAGCTAGGTGGAAGCCTGGCAGCGGGAACATCTCGGGACCTAACCCCAGAGCGAGAAAAACTTCTCATCCATCAACCAATCTTTGGCCCCTGTCAGCTAGATGAGAGCCTGGCAACTGAGGCATTTCATGACTTAGCTTGTTGAATATTTGGCACAAGCTTGTCCTGCAAAAAAGGGTGGGGCATCAAAGGATTTTATTCATTAATGGAGAGTACGTACATGCTTTTACGGATAGAAACGTTTCAAGTCATCACCACTGCAGGTATGACTTAGGGTCGCGCCCTCCACATCTCGGAGGCGATACCCCCCGACCTTAGAGCTTCCTGGACAATGTATGGGTCTTCCCAGTTGGGGTTGAGCTTCCCCACTGCGGCTGACCTTCCTGTCGCATCCACCTTCTTCAGGACCAAGTCCCCCTCCGCGAACTGTTTGACCCTGACTTGTTTGTCAAAGTACTTAGCCATTCTTCGCTTTACCTCTTCCCGTCGGATGGCGGAGAGATCGCGCAGCTCCTCCACCAAGTCAAGGGAGAGTCGCAGCCTCTCCTCGTTTTCAGCTTGCCATTCTTCCCTGCCTGCCTCTGCCTCAACCACCCGAGGTGTCCGGACCTCGAACTCTATTGGAAGCACTGCCTCGCATCCATGAGAGAGCTTGAAGGGGGTCTCCCCCGTGGCAGTGTTGGGAGTGGTTCTCGGGGCCCAGAGAACCGAAGGAAGCTGCTCCACCCAACTACCCTTCAAATTCTCCACTTCTTTTTCAGGAGATTGACAATGATTTTTTTCGCCGCCTCCACCTGCCTTTTGCTACTAGGATGGTGGACCGAGGCAAACCTGAGATTAATCCCGAGCTGCCCACAAAAGTTGATGAACTCGGCGCTGACGAACTGAGGTCCATTATCCGTGACAATGGCCTGGGGCAACCCATGCTGCAGATGATCTCCCCCCATACGAAGTTCCTGATTACCTGGGAGGTCACATTGGCTAGCGCCTTCACCTCCAACCACTTAAAAAAATAGTCGATCATAACAAGCAAGAACCTCCTCTGCTCGCTGGCCTGGGGGAAAGGTTCTACCAAATCCATCCCCCAAATGGCGAAGTGCTAGGGGGCCGTGATACTCCTGAGCCGCTGAGCCGGGTGAAGTTGGAGGGGGTGAACAACTGTCACTTTTCGCATTTCCCGGTGAACTCCGCAGCGTCTTGACTTAGGGTTTGCCAGAAGTACCCCTGTCGGACTATCCTTCCCTCCAGGGTTCTGCTTCCCGAGTGGCTTCCACACTCCCCTGAATGGACTTCCTCCAAAATTCTCTGGACCTCCCTCTCGGCCACACATCGTGCCAACATTCCCAAGAGGGTCTTCCTGTACAACTGCCCGTCGCGCATGAGATAATACGTCGACTTGTGATTGAACTTCTTCTTATCCATCCCCTCCGGGAATTCCCCTGTGGATAGGAATGTTGCGAAAGGATCCATCCACGAGGGGTGCTGGTCCACCTCCATCAGCTTCCCTTCTTGGATGCATTGACGGAACAGGTCGGTGATGGTACCCCCCACCCGGGGACCATGCTTGGCCAGCTGATCAACCTGCTCATTCTCCCTCTGCAACACATGTCGGATGAAAAAGGTCTGGAACATATCGATGACCCCCTTCACCTTTGCCAAGTATAGCTGGAGGGTAGGTTCTCTTACCTCAAACTCCCCGTTGATCTGAGAAGCAACCGCCATGGAGTCCGAGGATCTCCACATCATGCACCCCCAGCTCTCTGGTTAGGCGCAATCCTGCTATCTCGGCCTCGTACTCTGCCTGGTTGTTAGTGATGAGAAAGTGCATTACCACTGTTTGCTCGATCCTCGTCCCTGGGGGATCTCCAAGATCACCCCCACCCCCAAGGAATGTTTCCTGACGTACCGTCTATCATCACCTTCCAGGGAACTGAGCGAGTGAGTTTTGCCTTCGCCACCTCGACCACATAATCAGCGAGGAAGTCGGCCATGGCTTGGGCCTTGATCGAGAGGCGCGGGACAAAGGAGATATCAGACTCACTCAACTCCACCGACCACTTGGCCAATCTGCCCGAATGCTCCACCCCCTCGAAGATGTTGCAGAGGGGATGGTCAGTCACCACTCGGATGGAGTGTGCCTGGAAATAGGGTCGAAGCTTCCGAGCCAAGATGACCAGAGCAAAGGCCAGCTTCTCCAAGATTGGGTAACAGAGCTCTACCTTCCTCAGGACCCGGCTTACATAGTATATGGGCAGCTGCTTATTCCCCTCTTTCCGAACCAAAACGGAGCTCAAGGTCTCTGCTCCGACCTCGAGATACAAAGATAGGTCCTCTCCCTTCTTCGGCCCTCGGAGCAGGGGGCCTGAGTTAACTGCCTCTTCAAATCCTGAAACGCCTCCTCGCATTCCGCAGTCCATTCAAACTTCTTGCCTCCCATCAACGCTTTGAAGAAGGGAGAGCACTTCTCCCCAGCCCGGGAAAGGAACCTGCTTAGCCCTGCCAACTTTCCTGTCAATCACTGCACCTCTTTAGCATTCTGAGGCGGTCCCAACTCCATGATCGCCTTGACCTTGTCAGGATTCGGCTCCACCCCCACGGGGGTGAGAAGATGGCCCAAGAACTTCCCCCTGCTGGTCCCAAAAACACATTTCAAAGGGTTTAGCCTCATCTTGTATTTGCGCAAGGTGCCGAAAGTCTCCTCTAGGTTATGTAGGTGGGAGTCCACCTCTCGGCTCTTGATCATCAGGTCACCCTCATACACCTCGAGATTCCTTCCCTTTTGCTCTTAGAAGACCCGATCCATCATCTTTTGGTATGTTGCCCCTGCATTTTTTAGCCCAAAAGGCATCATCTTGTAGCAGTAGCACCCATCCTCTGTGATTAAGGAGACATCTTTCACATCGGGGGGGGGGGGGGGGGGGAGGGGTGCATCCCGATTTGATGATAACCTGAAAAAGCATATAAGAAACTCATTACAGGAAAACCAACGGCTGAGTCAACCAACGCGTCGATTCGAGACAAGGGGTAACAATCTTTGCGACATGATTTATTAAGCAAAGAGAAATCAACACACATTCTTCATCGACCGTCTCTTTTTATTTTGCTATGACTACATTGGAGACCGAGCCAGAGTATTGAATTTCGGATACAAAGTCAGCCTTCAGGAGCTTGGCCACCTCCTCCCTGATGGGCTCGGCCAGCTTGTCCGCAATGGATCTATTCTTCTGCGGGATGAGACGAGTTTCTGGGTCCAGGTTGAGGCGATGGCAGACAACATCCGCATTGATCCCTGGCATCTCCGCTGTGCTCCAAGCAAAGATGTCCACGTTCTTCTGGATGCATGCCAACATCCTCTCCCGGTCCACCGGGGTCGGCTCCCCGCTGATGCTCACCTTCTCCACCCTGCCTCCAAGGGTGAGAACTTCCATCTCCACCACCTCTTCTGCAACCTCCAGACGAGACTGCTTTGCCCATTCTCCCGCGTCCCCCCCTCCCGGTACAATGACCTCCTCCTCAACCTCCTCCACGGCCATCGCCTCGGTCAGCTCTTCCTGAACTCCCTCCGCCACCTCCACCCGGGTGCGTCTCTCCTCTACCTCCATCTCCACTCCACCTACTTCCTGCTCCACCTCCTCCATCCTCCGCTCCATCTCCTCGGCTCCCTCCTGCCAAGAGATAGAGTTCACAACGGTGACGTAGCACTCTCTTGCCACTTTGGGGTCGCCCCGGACCTGGATCCCCTCGGCGTTGAACTTCAGGCATTGGTGGAAGGACGAGGGGACGCAACGAAAGGCGCTGATGAGAGGTCGTCCGAAGATGGCGTTGTAACTACTGGAGGCATCCACTATGACAAACCTGCAATTTCGGGATTGCCCCCTAGAGTAACATGTTGCCCCACTCCCCCTTCTGCCTCCTTCCTTTCCCCCGAGAATCCAAACAAAGGCCCATCCAATGCCAACACCCTCTTGTCCTCCACCTTCATTGCCTCAAACGCCTTCTTGAAGATGACGTTGACTGAGCTCCCGTTGTCGATGAGGATCCGGGAGATGATGAAATTCTCGACCTCTATTTGGATGACCAGCGCGTCGCAGAAGGAATCCTCATGATCTGGCATGTCACTCCTAGAGAAGGTGATCCTCTCCTCCGGGGGCGGGGTCTGGGATGTGGAGTCAGCGCTCCTTCGGTACATGGTGTGGAGGCTCGTCTTTCGGGAGGCCTCGCCCCCCCCCCCATGGATCACTCTGATCCCCCCTCGGGCTCCCACATCGGTTCGGTCCTCACACCTGTCCTCCTTTGCCCGAGAAAGGACTTCCTCGATCTGTACCTCCTGACGGTCCCGCTGCTGCTGCTGCTGCTCCCTGTTTCCCCTCACCTCGAGGAGCTCCGGGCACGTGGTTGTAGTGTGCCCCTCTTCCTGGTGGAAGTCACAATAGGGTAACTCCACCCTGACTTCCCTCCTCTGCTGATCCCTCCTCCTCTGCATGGCTATTGTCATAGCCTGATGCTGATCAGGGAGGGGGGGGGGGGGGGCTCTGACCCTGCCTTCCGCCGAGGTGGTAGAACTGACCCTGCCCCCCTGGCCGTAGTCTCCTTCGTGTTAACCTCTCCGCCGACCTTGGTCCTGCCACTCCGGCTGCCTCCAGCCGAGCTGGTTCTGCTCCTGACGCCCCCACCTGGGTTGCTGCTGTTGCTCCCTCTGCCGAGGTTCGGCTCTCCTCATCTCCTGACCTCGGCCACCTCCTGGCCCCTTCTCCTCCTCTGTGGCCCACCTGACCAACTTCTTCGTAAACTCAGGATTTGACGCCTCCCCGTCGACTTCCCTTGTCGCCCTCTCCATCACCTCCTCGTTGGAGAGGGGAGACACTCTTTTCAGTTCCATCATGAAGAAACTTTATTGCAGCCAATGTTGTGAAGATTGAGATCTTAACTAAGATCGGGAGACATCCATAAGATCGTAAAACGTAGGATCGACACGGATCACAAGATCGTATATTAATAAAAATTAAATCAAAAGCATGAGAAATATGTAACAATCTACATACCATCAAATAAAAATATAATATTTCATACCATACCAAATTACCAATGATACCATATTACCATCACATCAAAATATTAATATAAAAGACATAGATGCATAGTCGCATAGCATACCATCATATTAAAATATTACATACCAAAAAGTCAATAGTAGAGCTTTTATCCTCTACTTTCCTCTTTGCAGTTCCAATTGACTCTTCTTCTACAGGGGCGATTGTTTTCTTCAATAGTCTTTCTTGTAAATCAACTAGGATATCCCATAATTCCTTTTTCACTTCGTCTGGCACGGCTCTACAAGCTCCAACATCCTTTTGTGTACACGTCAAATGATGTTTTAACCGTTATATTCCTCCCGTCACCACTTTCTGACAAAATTTGCATTGTATTTTCCTTATATCTCCCTCTACTGGAATGCCATACTTCCATCCAACATCACTTTTAGCTCCTGCAGCAGTCTTTTGCGTTCTAGATCCAATACGAGCATCAACAATATTGCTCCCAGATGCACTATTTGAACCACTACTTGATGCCATTACTAACACAATACAACACTACAGTGCACTTATTGTTTTGTACAAATTAAAGTTGTAAGAACAAATTTACATTTAACACAAGAGATCAAAATATGGACACACACTAAAATTAACATAAACCTAATGATATAAGCATTAGACATAATAGTATAAACCCAATGAAGACACAATAGTATAATGTCATAAGCAGTAAAGTATACAGACGAGGATGGAAGATGAATACCTCGGTTTCAGCTTGATAACAACCGTCTGAAGGTAGGTTCCCCAAATTTGTCCTCCAGCTGAATGTACATAAGAAAACAACACAAATAAGAAGAAGAGGAAGGCACGGGAGAGGAAGAAGAAGAAGAAGACACGGGAGAGGAAGAGGAAGACGAACAAGAAGGATTGTCAGAAGAAGAAAAAGAAGAAGAAGAAGACCTGCTGTCTGCTGTGGGATTGTTAGAAGAAGAAGACCTGCTGCCTGCTGCAGGATTGCCAGAAGAAGAAGAAGAAGAAGACATGCTGCCTGCTGTGGGATTGCCAGAAGAAGAAGAAGACCTGCTGCCTGCTGCGGGATTGCCAGAAGAAGAAGAAGAAGAAGAAGAAGGAGGAGAAGAAGAAGAAGACCTGCTGCCTGCTGCTAGATTGCCAGAAGAAGAAGAAGACCTGTTGCGGGATTGCACCTGCAAAAGCCGTCGGAGACGGGATGACCTGCTGCGGGAGAGGAAACAGGGTTTAGGAAGCAGGGTCGGGATTTTAACTTACCAGACGGGGTCGTGGAGCCCGGCGATCCTACCGATTTACAATGTTACGCTCCGGTCTCGTTCAACCCCTGGTTGATGTGGAACAGGGACTCCGACTCCTTCCTTTTCTTGGAAGTGGTGAACCTCAACATGAACCCCCGACGCAGGTCCTCGAAGCAGTAGATGGAGTTGGCCAGTAGCTGGTGGAACCACTCTCTCGCCTTCTCTTTGAGGGTGATGGCGAAGAGTTTGCATTTGAAGACATCAGACATCTGCCTTATCGACACCACATCTTCGAACCACTGGATGTGCTGGACTGGGTCATCCTTCCCGTGTAGTAAGACATCTCCGGTTCCATGAACCCCTCTGGAACTGGGCAGAAGAAACCAACTCACTGAAGGGGATGCTTCCCCCTGCTGGGCGAGCCGGAGGATCTCGCACCCCCATCTCGCCGAACCGGCCTCCGCTCGCCGAGCCCGGGAAAAGCACTCGCCCGGGCAGTTCGCACCTTGACCTCCTTCCCAGCTCGCCTGCCGGGAGCGTCCTCGCCCAGAGCCGGGGCGGCGACAACTGCAACTGCTGGCGTCGTGCACTCGGCACGCGCGCCGAGTGCGAACCTGACGAGGCCAAGCACCTCCTTCCTGAATTCTTCGAACATCCCCATCGTGGCCAGAGGGGGAGGGGGTGGAGAGTCGGCCCTGTTCGAACCCTGCCCTTCTCCTCCAGCCATCTAGCCTGCTGAAGATTTTTTGTGCTGACCATGCTCCACGCTCACCGCACCAAAATGTTGTAACCGAAAACTCGGTCTCTGTGGAGTTCACCCTTGGGAAAGGGGTGATCGCACGCCTACTTATCTCTCGCGAGCCAAATGATTAAGGAAAAAGAACAGAGGGACAGACCCAATGACTCGACGTCGAGGTCCCACCACACACCCGAAAGATCTTAGAGCGCTTCCCCTCCTTAGTCAAATGTCGAGCTAAGGATATCTTAGAAAGCGCAAGAAGACCGGGGGACAAGTAAACATGCCTTCTGAGGTACCATCTTGGGTCTATGTATAGATTTCTGAAAATGACCTGCAAATAGTCAACCTCTGTTATTTTGAACAGCTATGTGCAACCCAACTGGGGTTGAATGGTGAAAACACATCATAAGGGATTGGGGAGAGCGGCCCCCTAAAACCTCTGCTCGCTGGGGGCGGCGAGTGCTTGATGGAGTTGACACTCGCCACCTCACCGCCGGCCCTGGGCGAGTGCGGGCCCGACCTGCCCCACTCGCCCGCTACTTGCCAACCTTTCTGGAGTGAGTGCGAGCCGACCTGCTCCACTCCCCCCCCCCCCGCGCCAACCCACCAGGGCGAGATGAGGCGACTGGAGAGCTCTCGCCTCCTCCCGGCTCGCATAGGACTTGGACTGCTGAAGCTTGGTCGATCCGACTCCTGTCGACCATAACTCGCCGGATACAGGGTTGTACATTAGATGTTATGAGCACAGGGCTCATAGCTACCCCAGATGAGGACATGCTGAGTTTCCCAGCTTTATGGGTATATTCCAAGAAGATAGTTTCCCAGCTTTATGGGTATATTCCAAGAAGATGACAATCGAGAAGTATGGGGAATTGAGGAGACATGAAATTCCTTACAAACCTCTGAAAATCATTTGATTTTTCTGGGTATTATTAAGGCTTGGCTTGCGTCTATTTTATATGATAAGTGGGTGTCCAGATGAGAGGTATCAAGATTTTTTTATTGGGGCATGCACTGAGTGTTATTAGGCAAACTTGAGGAGCTTCCTCTTTCATGTATCTGTAATGATGCACGACGAGTCCAACCCACACTAGGGACGCACGTACCAATATCGTCTACATGCAACAGAGGCGTTACTACATGTTCTATTATCTTCTATCTAATTATGCATTATGTTATTTTAATTCTACAACTTTATTTCCATATTTACTCATATGTGTAACCGAAACGGGGGTGGGGAGTGGGGGGCCAGCTTTGTGGACCTATTTGGGGGGGGGGGGGGGGGGCAGCTTTGGGGACCTATTTGACCGGCCGGTTTGTCCTTGGTTTGACATGCAAGTATTAAACCCCTAGTTTCCGATCTCTCTCTTCTTTTTCCTCTTCCTATCTCTCTCTGTAACCTGATGGAAGACCTGTGCAACCTAGCCGCCTATTCGCGTTTCGCAAATCCCCTCTCCAAGCTGCTGCTCCTCGTCGCCACCCATAGCACCTCCCGGATCAAGGAAGGGAGATCTTCCTCCTCCGACGCATCCTCATCCAACGAGACCCTTCACGAGATCACAATTAGAAGCCCATAACATCTTGGTATCAGAGCTAAACGCTGGTGATTCCATTCCCGACACTTCTTCCGTTCCCTTCCGCCCTCCCCATCCCATGGAGACAACCCCGTGATTCTGCACCTCCGCTGGACTTCTACCGAATCTGCCCGCTGCCCGTCAAACCCTCTTTTCGATGTTTGAAGGTGGTCCGTCTTTGCCCCAGGTGATGGAACTTTTCCAAACCATGCTCATGACTCGGAACTTCAAAATGGAGACACTCAACGCACGCTTGGATCCCCCTACAGGGTGCGCCATCTCTTCTGCCTCTGAACACAGACGAGTATTCCCGGACAAACCGGGTGGACTCCATTGATACTCGCGTGGACTATCCCACCTACTCCCGTTCCATTCAGATGGATTTTTCCATTTACAAAGTCTGCGAAGATCCTTTGCCTTGGTTTACCCATTGTGGCCTTCGCCAATCAATACACGCCTGATGACGAACGCGTCAGCATCGCCTCCTTCCACCTACATTGGCTCAACGCAATTGTGGTTTACACAACTTATGCGGGCACACCCCCATTCCACATGGGCGGAATTCAGTGCGGCCTTCACCTTGCGCTTTGGTCCCGTTCTACCGAGAAACCTGCTGGGATATCTAATGGCCCTCAAACAAGCCGGCTCCATCGACACTTATTTGGAACAAATCCAGATTTTGTTATCAAGGGTGACATCCGTTTTACCGGAGCAACAAGTTTTCCTCCACCACTGGTCTTCATGAGTGGTTGCGTTGGGATGTGGAATTCCAGACGTCGCGTGATCTTACTATGGCTATGAGTCTCGCCCAGGCTTGTGAACGGTGACTGTTCTTAGATTGTCCTCTATTGGGATGTCATGACTATTAGACAGCCCTCCCTTCTGCCGGTACGACCGACAATTTTCCAATCGGGGAAGAGCTGGTCCGACCTACTTTCCGCCGTCGCTTTTCCCGCCCCGAAATGGCCACTCTCTGTGAAAAAGGCTTGTGCTTCAATTGTGATGAGGCTTTCACGTTGGGGCATCAGTGCAAACACTTATTTTGGCTCAAAGTGGATGGTCCTTCCGACGACGCTGCTGAGGGGGGTCACGAATCGGGAATACCGCAACTCTCCATTCATGCTATTGTGGGACCCCAAGAGGGTCAAACCATCTGGATGTTCGTGTTGATCGGTGGGATCCAACTACTAGCTCTCATGGACTCTGGTAACACCCACAGTTTCATTCGCTACATCACGGCTCTTCGATTGGGCCTTCCGTTTGCCCCTCACCAACACGTCAAAAACTCTGTGGCAAATGTCCAACATATGATGTGCCTTGTAGTATGTCAGAAGGTTGAGTTTTTGGTGGATGGGTGAACCTCATAGGCAAACTTATTCGTGGTGGATCTTCGAGGCTTAGAAGTGCTTTTGGGGGTCCTTTAGCTTCGCACCCCGGGACCTCTCACACGGGATTTCGACCTTTTGACCATGTCTTGGTATTCGGGCTCCCGGCTCGTACTGTGGCAAGGTTGTGCCCCTTGGCCACTCCCCTCCTTGGTGCAGACCGAGCCTCTTTCCACTACTTCTCTGGTTGAAGACAGCCACCCTTCCGACCTCTCGGATCTCCTGCAGTCCTTCACCGACATATTCAGCCCTCTCATCAGCCTCCCCCTCACTGCCAACAGTACCATCTTATTTGCCTCTATCCTGGGATGACCCCAATTGTGGTGCGACCGTACCGTTACCCCTTCCACAAAAGGATGAAATTGAACCACAGTGTGATCTCTTCCTCCAACAAGGACTCATCCAGCGCAGTGTGTCTGCATTTTCATCTCCGGTCCTCTTAGTGCTCAAGAAGGATAGCTCATTGCGGCTTTGCGTGGAATGCAAAGCCCTGAACACTCATACAATCAAGGACAAGTTTCCGATTACTGTGGTGGAAGAGCTCTTGGATGAACTGCATGGAGCCAAAATTTTTTCTAAATTGGACTTGTCCTCCGGATATCATCAAGTTCTCATGGCTGCCACCGACGTGAAGAAGACCGGTTTTTGTTCCCACCACGACCATTTTTAATTCTTGGTCATGCCATTCGGGCTTACGAACGCCCCTTCCACCTTTCAGGCACTCATGAATGAGTTATTCCACTCCCTCTTATGGAAATCTGTTCTAGTTTTCTTTGGCGATATTCTATTCTACAACAAGTCCTGGACGGAGCACATGCAACACCTCCATGGGGACCTCCAATTGGTTAGGTCTCATCAGTTGGTCCTCAGGGCCTCCAAGTGCTCCTTTGGCCAAAGCTCTGCGGCCTACTTGGGACATATCGTTCACGGTCTGGGGGTTTCCGCCTATCTAGAAAAGTTACAAGTGGCGGCGGCATGACCCCTTCTGTATTCTCCCACCAGTCTTCGCTGCTTCCTTGACCTCACGGGATGCTATCGCCGTTTCATTTGTGCCAATGACACCTTGGCCGAGCCATTGGTAGGGTTATTACGCAAGAATACATAAGCAACGACCCAAGCCTTTCGTCTATTGCAAGTGGCCTTGATGTCTGCACTGATCGTCTATCTTCCCGACTTTTCCATGGAATTCCAGGTGGAATGTGATGCGTCCGGGACCGGCTACGGAGCCGTATTCCAGTACGAGGGAGATCACATCACTTATTTTAGCCGTCGGGCTGCCCTCTACCATCGCAAATTACCGGCCTGCGAATAGGAGTTGATCGGCCTTGCCAAAGTCGTCCAACATTAGCGTCCATACTTGTGGGGCAACAGGTTTTTGATCTGTACTGACCACTACAGTCTCAAATATCTGCTCGATCAACGACTCTCTATAGTGTCATAGCAACGTTGAGTGAGCAAAATTCCTCAGGTTTGACTTTCGTTTGGAGTATAAAGCAGGAGTTTTAAATCACGACACCCACGCACTTTCTCACTGTGACGCTCAGACCGAGCCCTCTCTATTTGCTATCTCCTTTCCAACCACCAACCTCCTCTCCATGATCCGCAAGAGATACAACTCTCCCCAATCCTATTCGAACTTCTCTACCGGGTGACCAAGCACCTCGCCGATCCACAGTAGACAGCCCTGAAAGGCCTTATTCTCTATCAACACCAGGTTTATGTAGACTCTTCGTCTCCTCTTATTGCCGCTATCCTCGAATATACTCATGGCAGCAATCATGAAGGCATTTCACTATATGATCCAACACCTCCGTGCCGATTTTTTTTGGAAAGGAATGTGCAAAGGTGTACATGCCCTCATCTCGCCCTGCGCGACATGCCAACGAAACAGAACAGATCATCTCCTTCCCGCGGGCCTCCTACAACCCCTCCCGATACCTACACAGATTTGGTTCGCATTGCCCATGGACTTTGTAAAAGGGCTGCCCACTGCCCGCGACAAATTAGTTTTAATGGTGGTGGTAGATCGTTTCTCGAAGGGTGCTCATTTTATTGTCATGACACGCCCACCACTTGTTGAAAATGTGGCCCAGATTTTCTTCTAGGAGATCTTACGCTTGCGCGGAATGTCAGAGACTCTGGTATCGGATCGTGACAAGGTGTTTACTAGCAACTTCTGGAAGGAGCTCTTCATACTCAACGACACCAAGCTCTTTTTTCGCCGGCCTATCACTCCCAATCCGAAGGTCATATGGAGGCCGTGAACCGGACAATGGAGATGTATTTGCATTGTATCATCGGAGATCGTCCATGCGATTGACCACATTGGCTTCCTTGGATAGAGTATTGTTACAATACCGCCTACCACACGGTGCTCCAAATCACCCCATTCTGTTTTATTGTGACCGCGAGCCCCCTCAACTCTTATCTTATACGGGTAGGACTGCCCTTGTCGACTCGGTCGACTAAGAATTGGTGGATCACGATGAATTCTTGTTGACTGCCTGGACTCGTCTAATTCATGCTTGGAGGCCGCTTACAACCGGGGCCACCGCGAGGTAGTTTTGTCCATCAACGATTGGTTATGGTTGCGCCGACGCCCTTTTCGCCAACTCTCCGCCACGAGACACACCTCCAACAAGCTTGGGCCAAAATTTTTATGGCCCCTTTAAAATTATGTGTCACATTGTGGATGTCGCCTACTTCCTCGGCCTTCCCACGGATGACATATTCATGATGTTTTCCATATTTCTCAGCTCAAGCCATATGTTGGCTCCCCGCCAACCGTGCTCGTGGTTGACATTCCGATCCAGCTTGAGGACAAGCTAGCTTCCGATGAGGGCGGCGATGTTATGATGCACGATGAGTCCAACCTGTGGTTGAGCCGCACGCACCAACGTCGTCTACATGCAATGTAGGCGTGACTACATGTTCTATTATCTTCTATCTAATTATGTGTTATGGTATTTTAATGCTACGGCTTTATTTCCATATTTTCCCTTATGTAAGCCCAAATGGGGGCAGTTTTGTGGACCTATTTGACCGGCCGGTTGGGTCTTGGTTTGGCATGCAAGAATTAAACCCCTAGTTTCCTATCTCTCTTCTTTTCCCTCATCCTATCTCTCTCTAACCTGACGGAAGACTCGTGCGACCTAGCTGCATGTTCGCTTTTCGCAAATCCCCGCTCCCAGCAGCTCCTCCTCGCCAACCATAGCACCCCCCAAATCACGGAAGGGTGATCTTCCTCCGAATCATCCACATCCTTGAGATCCGTCACAAAATCACAATCAAAAGCCCATAACAGTATCCTCATTGTTCTTCTCAAGAGTAATTTTTCATTTTCTTTCTATTCAGCCATCTAATAAGTGGTGCAGTTTGCATCATTTGCCGACTTTACAATTATTTTTGTGTGTTTCCATTATTTCACCACTGGAGTGTGTTCCTTTATTCTATACCTCTTGTGCATTGACAATTCCACTTACCAATCTATCTGCATCAGCTCTTCCAAGCAATGACCCAAGAACACCAATGCAGGGAGCTTCTGATCCTTAGGTAATCGACGGTCTCCACGCGTCGCTCGGCTTCATACGAGATCTCAATTTGGGGTCACAACTTGGTATCAGAGCCATGTGTGCTCATCAACGCTCTTCGACCCTTCCCTTTCCTCAGCACCATTGTCATCTGATGCACGGGCTCGTCCGCGCGCCGGATTGGTATGCTTTGTAGGCATTGATTCTAATCTACTCTAGCCCGATTCCGAGCATACAATCATGCATCCAGTTGTTGGGCTTGTATCTGTCCAGTTTGAGGCTCATTCCGAGTAGCTGGGTTGCTTCCTCACAAGTTTTTCCGCAGCCGGTCTCTATTGGCTCCATGGAGGATGACAGTAGCGAGGCAGCAAGGATGGTTAGTTATTATAATAGACGGACTGAATTTATTCGTGGACCCGGTTACACCATAATAAAATTCATTTATATATGTTACACCATATTACCATAAGAAAATTTCTTTATATATGCTACACCATAAGCGAATTTCTTTATATATATATACAAGGAGTCGTGCACGGGAGATCCCGTGCGGGGAGGCGACATTAGTCGGGGGCGACGACATTTGTCGGGGGCGGCGACATTAGTCGGGAGCGGCGACAATGGTCGGAGGCGGCAACATTGGGCGGGGGCGGGGGCGACAACATTGGCGAGGGAGGCGACATTGGCGGGGCGGCGAGTAGGGGAATAAGAAAAGAAAACTATGTAAATGAGTAGAAGAATAAGAAAATTTATGATCAAATGATAAAAAAAATCATGCAAATGAGTAGAGAAATAAAAAAAATGAGGTGTATTTTGACATTAAAAAGTTACACCATGGTTAGGGGGTATTTTGGGGAGACGAATGTTACACCATGATTCTTTTGGAGTTTGCTTATAGTATATATATATATATATATATATATATATATATATATATATATATATATATTACCTTAAGAAAATTTCTTTATATATGTTACACCATAAGCGATTTTTTTTATATATATATACAAGAAGTCGTGCAAAGGAGACCCCGTGCGGGGCGACGACATTAGTCGGGGGCGGCGACATTAGTCGGGAGTGGCGACAATGGTCGGAGACGGCGACATTGGGCGGGTGGCGGGGGCGACAACATTGGCGAGGGCGGCGACATTGGCGGGGCGGCGAGTAGGGGAATAAGAAAAAAAAACTATGCAAATGAGTAGAAGAATAAGAAAATATATGATCAAATGATAAACAAAATCATGCAAATGAGTAGAGGAATAAGAAAAATGAGGGGTATTTTGACATTAAAAAGTTACACCATGACTAGGGGGTATTTTGGGGAGACGAATGTTACACCATGGTTCTTTTGGAGTTTGCTTATAGTGTGTGTGTGTGTATATATATATATATATATACTAACATCTTCGAACGGGCTCCGCCCGTTCTCGATGCGTCGCTGCGGGATTCGCCCGCACCCAACCGGGCTTCGCCCGCTAGGCATTCTGGTGGGCTTCGCCCGCCCCCCCCGGCGAGGCTTCGCACGGGAAGCCTCCGCTTCCGCCCGGGAAGCCTCCACTTCCGCCCGCCGCCGCCGGCGGCCTGCCCGCCGGGGGGCGCCGGGCAGGCCGCTGGCGGCGGCGGGGGTGAGGCGTGAGGGGCGTGAGGTGGAATACCGCGTATTGTGATTTTTTTCTGGAATGAACAGTGTTCGAAAAAGGTATTTGGATATTTGCAGAGCTCTTGTGTTGAATCCAACGACACATGTTTGATGGAGCTTGATCGGACGGTCCAGATCTGTTTCATGGTGTGCTTTGAGATATGTCTATTGTATTATATAATAAATAAATAAATAAATAAATAAATAAATATATATATTATATATATATATATATATATATATATATATATATATATATACGAGTGACAGGCACGGGCCTCCGGCCGATGACCACGCGCCACAGTACCCAATCGCGGCGGCGGGCTTCGCCCGGCCCCGGCGGGCTTCGCCGTGCTCCATGCGCCGTTACAGGTTGCCCCCGCATCAAGGCGGCTTGTGCCCGCAACATATACATATGAGTGCCCGACACGGGGCTCCGCCCCTACGGCCAAGCGCGACAGTACCCATCCGGTGACGGCGGGCTTCGCCCGCGCGACGGTACCTGGCCTGAGGCGTTGGGCTTTGCCGGCCCCCGACGGGATTCGCCCAGGATACGACCGTGCTCGATGCTCTCGGACGGCCTTCGGCCGCATCCTGGCGGGGTTCGCCCGCAAACGCACGGGCTACGCCCGTACTCGATGCTCTTGGGCTGCCTACAATTGATGTCTGTGCACATCCCTTTATAACTCCAAAATTTTACGTAGTTATTCATTATTGTTAAATATATAAGTTTTTATATTAAATTCATGCAGTTTACTACTTTACTGGCATGCACAGCCTATCGTCCAGGCTCCAGCGCATGAATTTTTTTTTTAAATAGTGTTTTCTTTAGTCCCACACTGGAGAAATAAATTTGAATTTTGTATATAAATACAAAACCAGCCATCACTGTTTGAAATAGCAGGTTGGATTTTCAAGGGTGGGTGTTATATGGGTGCGGGGCGGGCTATGCTAAGTGTATGTCATGTGGGGGCGGGCCTGAGTCAATATTTTTTTAAAAAATTCAGTTTATTTTAAAAAATTCAATGGGTAAAATGATAATTTCACATGTCCTATATTAGGACACCCTAATAGGTTTAAGAGACCTATAAAAATATGGAGAGAGATTGAGTGATTTGATCAAACGGCTGCTGAAATAGCGTGGCAGATCCGACGGCCGTAATTACTCCAATGAATTTTAAATTCATGAATTTGATATATCTTTATATATGGTAAAGATATAACACTAATAGTTTTCCATTAGTTTACTAGATAAATGCATTAAAAAATCGCTGTTGACAGGAGCTATTTCCGTTCTAGGGCATGAAGATTGTGCTACACTTCATTGTTTGTAGTTAGAGAGGCATATATTTATATTAAATGCATAAGCTACATGAGTGTATCCGTGTGAGTTTTGTTTATATATTTTGTTTGAGCCATAAGAGGAGTCTTTGCGCACCCGCAAAGGTGTTCCCGTATGTCCTGAAGGCAGTCTCTTGCAAAAAAATAAATGCAAGGTAAGATTTGCCTACATTTTATCCTTGTGGGATCTTTCCCTAGACCCTCGCTGCGCGCAAATGCTTTGTGCACCAGGCTGCCCTTCTGTTTCAGCAAGATATTGGGTGCAGGACTTAACCTCCGGCACAAATTCTTATTCTTTTTGTACTTTTGATCAATTTCTTCTCGGCACCGGGATAAAACATAAATTTTGAATCTAAAATCAATTGATTATAGCTGGACTAAGTGCGAAACAAATTCTTTTGATCAATTTGCAGGTGAAGAACAACAATCACATCTTGTGCTGGGCATGCCAAATACACTACTGTGCCTTGTGTCTGCAGATCGTGAGAAGTACCTCCAAGCACTTCGGCCCTAAAGGCTGCAAACAGCATACTACACCTCCATCAGATAAATAAATTTCAGCAGCAAATATCTAGGGTTATTTATGGGGACCTCCCCTGAGAGTTTGCATAATTACAGGTGGCACCCCTCTTATCTTTCAAAATTACATCCCCCCCTCTTTAAGTTTCCCCAGTTTACAAAAACGTCCTTTGAAATACGGATGGAAATTAATAAAATTAGCCAAATTATCATATTCAATTTTATCCTTTGTAACAACTTTACATTGAAAATTGTAACATTTTTCTTTAGAGAAGTATAGTTGGAAAGTGATCATGCCAAATTATTTTATGATATTTCAATTTTACTTGGTAATAACCTATATATTGAAAAGGGTGCATTACATTTTACCAATAGGATAAAGTTGAATATCATGGCTGATTTTTATCATTTTCCATTCATTTTTTTAAGGGAAGAGGCATTTTTGTAAATTGGGGAAATTTAGGGGAGAGGTAAATATAATTTTGATAGATAGGGGTGCAACTTGTGATTATGCAAACTCTCGGGGGAGTCCTCATAATTAACACACACATACACACAAATATATATATATATATATATATTTCAAAATGTGAGCAACATATTTTATTTCAAAAAGTGAGCAACATGAAAGTTGTAGATCTACAACTTTTATGTTGATCACCTTTTGATTTGAAGCCGTTTAGGCCCTCGATTCGGGTCCCTGAAAAAGTCACGCTGAACATATGTATGAACACTTGTTCGGCGTGAATTTTTTTGGGGCTCAAATTGGAGGTTTAAACGGTTTTAAATCAAAAAGTAATCAACATGAAAGTTGTAGATTTACAATTTTCATATCGATCATTTTTTGAAATAAGTTATATTTGGGGGGGTCAATCTCACGGTTTTCTGTATAATACATTATAGAATCAGTTCTCTATATATAATTTTCCAAAATATATATATATAAGCCCATTGTTTGGTGTTATAGAGGCATAAATTTATACTAAATGCATAAAGCTACATAGTTTATCTGTCTTTTCTTTTCTTGAGCCAGTTATTGGGTGTATGACTTTAACTTCACAAGTTTCCTTATTTTATTTTATACTTTTGATCAATTTCTTCTCAGCGCCAGAATAAAAAAATATTGAATGTAAGAAAACAATTCAATATTGATGGAACTGCTTTGTATTATTAAATGCACAAATAACTGCATGAATTATTTGAAGCAGGAAAGAGAAAACTTGTATTAAATTATATCTTTTTTTATTATTCCATGACTTTTAATGATATTTTACAACCACAAAAAACTCAGCAAAATATCTCCTTTGATAAAAATGGCCCAAGCAAGCAGCAACCCCTATTATAAATAGTTTTTTTCAGCTACCAGATAGTAACAAATAAAATCATGTAAGCATTGCCTAATCTGGCAAAATTTTATAAATTTAAAGCACTGTTCCAGTCATGAATCTCTGGTTTAATACTGCTTTGGGGATTGGCCTTTGTCGATAATCACGGTTGAGCATTGCCCGTGGGAGAGAAGCAATCAATAAGTATCTCAAACAGTTACTATCAAAATTTATAATATTGGGATGGGTGACAATAGTTATCATGAATGATGTATAGTTTTTTTTTGTGGAGGATAAGTTAGTTGGCTACATATGTACTTAATTACGTACGAGAAAATGAAGGTAATGTTTAGATATACTTTGTGAACGGTCAACCAGAACAGAAGAATAGATAATTGGAGATAATGCAATAGATGTTAAGGGGAATATTGGAAGTAGGGGCTCACCGTCGGCGAATCGTGAACACTATCACCATCGGAGAATGCGAGAACTCTATCACCGTTACAGAAAGCGAGAGAACGTGATTTGGGTGTGAAATGGGGGAAGGAGATCGAAAAACCTACCCCGAGTGGCAGGTGTGGGCATTACAACAAAAAGATTTAGAAGCGAGGTCGTTTTCTCTTACTTTTGGACTGCGGATAACTTATTACGAACAACAAATATCAATTCTCAAAAAAAGGGGGAACAATACATTTACATTCTGCAAATTATATAACTTATGTTGGGATATATTTTACTTTTGATGACTTAATACAAACAAACTCTTTTGGTTGTCTTTGTATTAAGTAGAGATAATGTTCAATGTATACATTTATTTAATATAATTTAAATTTATATTCTGATATTTTTTATTATATTTTATCTTATTTATAACTTAATTTACTTTCTTTTTTGATTTCAGGCTCTTGGAAATGAATTCTTTCAATTTGAATCAAATGGTCATGTTTAGGAGAGATTTTGGAGTAATTTCAGCATTTTGGTCTGCAAATAGTAAAAATAGAAATGATCCCAACCAAAAAAAAGTTACGAAATGTGCCGCCCTATTTCAGAATGAGAATGATATCATCTACAACCTTGAGAAATTTTACAAAATTAAAATTACAACCCCTAGGGTCATGGGATGTACATTCAAAAATTGCAAAACGCAACCAGACATGCCCCAATCCAACTGTTCTTTCTCACAGTGTCATGCCCCAACGTCACGGGCGTGACCGTAGGACGTGTAACCCACTTTTATAACGAATATTAGCGGTTTTTCCGGATAGCAAAAATGCAATTTTGATTGTTGAATTTCAAATGACCATAACTTTCAATACAGGAAGAGTTATGAAACGTGTCAACCAATTTTGGAATGAGAACAATGTCATCTACAATTAGAAAAAAATTGCAGTGTCACGCCCTAAGGTCACAGGAATGACCCAAGATCATGGGTGTGACCCGGGGGCGTCGCCAACAAGTTATTGACAAAAAACGATGTCATTCACTTTCTGCGTTTCCTGGAATAAGTTTGGTGATTTTTTCTCCAGTTACACGTCCCTTGGTCAAGACGTGACTCAGGGGCATGAATTTCATGTGCTTGTAATTTATCTTCTAATTTATATGAATTGTTTTTATTTAGCTCCCTACCTCTCTTTACATTTCTCTCATCATGATGAATAGTTGAACTCAATTTAACACTTAATCTTGGTGAACTTTGGAATAGAATAATTATATTTTGATTCTCTAAAATTTACAAACTCTCTTTATTATTAGCTTTAATTTACCTTTCAGTTACTTTATTTTAATTTCATATTTCCGCTATATGATAGTCGATCCATGATTCGTATTCTTGTTGGTCAAGAGGTTCATGCATACGAGGAGATCACGTAAACGTAAAAGGAGTTGCATGCTCTTCTTGATTAAGGATGACATAAATGTTCCAGATTGGAGTCAAATCTAATAGTGAGGGTTCACCGCTTAAAACAAGTTTATGGTTTTCGACTGGTCGAGAGATCTTAATCGATTAACTTAAAGTTAGGTGGTAATATTCTTCTATTGTTGTGCTATCATATTTTGGGAACCTCCACAGTCAAAATATTTAAATTAGAAGCTTGTAATTTTCTCTTTAATGAATTTTATCTTATTTTAAAGGGATTCTAAATCAAGTGATATTTCTCATTAATCATCAATGTTCTCTTTAGTTAAATAATTCTTTTTGTTATCTTCATTCAGACTAGCTTTCTATTTTCAATAAAATAATAGAATTTAGTGAGTAGAAGCAGTCGACAAGGCGTATAGAATATGACACTTGATATTTATTTAAATATATTATGCTATGAATGATAGGTACACTTTCCTATTGTTTGCAGAATTAGAGAAAATAATATCTTAAATTTACTTATCAAGTTTTTGACGTCGTTGTCAGGAATTTTATTTTGATATTTGAAAGAATTTTTTTATTAATTTTATCATTTATTTTCTCTCTCAAATTTTATTTTCTTTATCCCTAACCACCCCCCCCCCCCCCCCCCACAATCCTATTTTTTATTTAATTATTTCTCCTTTCTTTTTTTTATTTTTTTTCATTTCCATTTTATTAAGTAGCGAGTGGTTTTCTTTTCATTAATAAAAATGTTATCCGTTTTAACCGCTTAAGTTGCCGCACTTACAAGAAAAACTGAAATTATCGAAGCCGCAACTCATTATCATTCACAACTTTGTAATTTTGTGTTCAAAATAGTAATCTAAGCGAGGAATATTTTTATAATCAAAATATTTTCTAGTGCATATAATTATGATGTATTTATTTCTTGCTTTGACATTCATTATTCATGGTGACAAAATTACCCAGATATTTTACAGCATGGTGAAGAAAATCTGTTTGTTCAAAATTTTCATTCCTCCACTCTTAACCCAAAGAGCTCTACTTCTAGGGTCTGTTTGGCGCAGCTCTGGCGGTTGGAAAAATCCCTATTCCAGCCGCCAGAGCTGCTTTATGTGTTTGGGACAGTTCCTTGTGAAGAGCTTTTCAAAAATCTGGAGCTGTTTTGCAGCTTTTCAGAAATTCCCCCCCCCCCCCCCCCCCCAGCTTCTGCTCCTGCAAAATAGCTTTCTCTCTCACAGGTTTTGAAAATCTAATGGTTTCTTCAGTTAGAGGCCGGACGGCCTTCCTCCGGCGATTCCGAGCCCCGGAGGGCCTTCCTCCGGCGATTCCGAGCCCCCGACGTCCTTCCTCCGGCGATTTCGAGCGCACTTCTGCACAGAACATCCAAACACTGCAGCTTTTCAAAACTGCTCCCCAAAGTTCTATTTTAAAACAGCTCTATCCGGACAGCAGCTTTTCAATCTGCCAGAGCTGTCCCAAACAGAGCCCTAATCTTTTGGGATTCTACGAATTTTCCTTATCCGCAGTTAAATAGTTATTCCCAAGATGAAAATAATATTTTGTACTAAGACTTAAAAAAGCCATGGGTACACCAGACGAAGTATTAGTTGAAAATAATTATTTTGAAACTTCTTCACCAAAATTCACTACTATTTTCATGAATTTTCACAAACAATAAATAGTTAATTTGAAAATGAAGTTGTTAAAAATCTTATGTCCCAAGAATTTAGTACACTTGGTACAACAAATGAATTTTAAGACAACATTTTTTATTTTGAGATTCAACAACACGAACTTAATCCCATACTTTCACAAGAAACTCTTGCTTGCCATAGCTTTTCCAACTCGTTTGTTTTTTATTCTTTTTACACTAACAATTTGAATTTAGACAATTAGTTGTTGCAACAAAATGTCTTTTACAATCCATTTGCCATTCATCTTCAGCAATCTGATTTACCTAAGGTATATATAGGTAATTCAAATTCATAATTTCAAACCGACGAACAAATATAGAATCAAGAATATAGCGGAGTTGTCGGGCAATGGATATCAACATATTCACGTGTCTGCAAATTAAGGGAGTTACAATTGCACTTCTATTTTTATTATTAGGTTAGCTAACAATACACCTCTAGCTCAAACACGATAAACAAAGTGCTCTTAAGAGACTCCCAATGATTATCTTAATTTTGCTTTATTTTAAAATTTTATCTTTTCTTTTCAAATAGAAGTACCCCGCCTCTCACTTCCATACTTTATCATTCTCTTTAAAATATTGTGGACAATATTTATTTTTAAGGAAGAGGCGTGCTTTTGTTGTTTTATAAAATAATGAAAATTTTATAAAACTTTGTAAAATGGCAAAAAATTAATATTATAAAATCAAAATAAAATAGTCTTTTTTTATTTTCTCATTTGTTTTTCTTAAAAAAACAAAAAAAGACTAAAAACAAAAATTAAAAAATTGAATGAGCCATGTTGGGGTATCATCACACAAAACGCGCCTAATACCATTGAAAGTCAGTGTCACTGGATATTTTTAGGAAGTTTAAGAATTAATAAAAAACCTATAAAAATTTTTTATAATTTTTAAAATATTTATATATTTTGACTTCTTTTTTCCTTTTATAAAAACAAAAAATCATAAAAAATTGAAAAACTTAAAAAAAAAACATCTTGCAACAAAAATAGTTTTTTTAAAATTTATATTTGTATATTATTTAAGCATTCTCTATTTTGCTTTTTCTTTAGTTTAACTAATTTAAAATATTTGTTTTATTTATGGGAATTTTAAAAGTTTCTTTTTATGAAATCTTTGTTCTAATATGCATCATTGTCATAATTTGTTAGGTTTAAGTTTTTTGATACTTTTGATTTTATGAATATTTCATTATCTTTATTTGATTAAAAAATTTCTTAGCTTTTTTTTCACTATATAAATATTATAATTCAATTTTGAAGTAAGTAATTGTGCGTAAATCTTTAGATTTTACTTGTATTCACTTTTACCTCATGGGTTTTTTATGATTACTCATTTTTTGTATACTCTTAACATAAATTTTTATTTCAAAATTAACGATTATTATATGATCTAGGACATCCTTTAGCCTTTTTACTCTTTACCATTTTCCCTTCCCTATTTACCTCATATTATTGGCAAAAAAATGTGAAGATGAGAGCATAAAATTCATCACCTCCTTTTTTGAGAAAGGAAAAATATGCTTGGGGATGAGATGATAAAATTAATCATCCCTTTTTGAGAATGAGAGTCTAAAATTCATCATTCTCTAGCCAAATTTGTTTCGAAATTTAGACAGGTGAGAGGATAAAATTCATCATCTCATCCTAAAGACCATTTTATTCCAATTCTTGAAACCTATGCCAATATAAATTTCAAGTCCTGGTGATCATAGATTTATTTTTGAAATTTAGTTTGTTGAGAGTGCATACTTAATAATTTGTAGTTTTCTATCAAGATTCTAATGCTCTTAAAAGTTTATATAATTTCAATATTAAGATGATTTGCTTAATCCTAAAGAATTTTGATCATGAAGATTTAATTATAGAATTATAAACTAACATTTATTTTTTCTCATATCAATTTGTGAATTATGAATTATCTCTTATTAATATAGATCTTATTGCAAAACATATTTTGATATGATTCATTCATAGTTCAAAGATGTGTATAATTAGAAGTAATTCTACGTAAAATATTATATAAATTTTACTCATACTTATGAATTATTTTTGCTCTTGAATAACAAAAGCTTAAGTATGAGTGTATTTTATAATGCTAAATTTATATAATTATTTTATATAATTTAGATTTATATTTTGATAACTATTATCATATTTTATCTTATTTATAATCTAGTTTACTTTATTTTCTTATTTCAAGTCCTTGGAGACGAGTTCTTCAAATTTAAATCAAATATGCATGTTTAGAAGAAGTTCCGGAGTAATTTATGCATTTTAGTCTACGAATAATAAAAATGGAAATTGCCATAACATTCAAACAAAAAAGATTTACAGAATGTGTCACCCTATTTTGGAATGAGAATGTTGTTTATAACCTAGAGCAATTTTACAATGTTTAAATTATATGTCCTAGGGTCACAAGAGTGACCCGAGGGCGTGTGCACTCCAAAAACTACAAAATGCCACCAACAACGTCCCCGATAAAGCATTCTTTCTTGCAGTGTTACACCCCAAGGTCACGGGAGTGACCCTAGGGCATGTAACTTGTTGGGTCCATTGATCACATTGTCCCAGATTTAAAAAAGACCCACAGGATAACGGTATACACATGATTGTATCTGATGCATGTTATAAGCTCAATGTATACAAGTTGTTCTTTGTTATATTGATTAGACATGTATTCTGAGTCACAATGATAGATGGACTCAAGATAGGATGCTGACAAAGCAAAAATCTGGCTAAGTACGAAAGCTTTGAGTGAAGGCAGTTCACTTAACACCAAGAGACTATAAGCGTTGACAAAAGCTCAAGCAATCAAAGCCTCAGGGTTGTTGCTTGGAAATCTGTCTAAGGACAGAAGTGTTGAGTGAAGGCAGTTCGCTCAACGCCCACTCATTTGGAAATTAGCTTAAGTACAGAAGCGTTGAGTGAAGACATGCCACTCAATGCCTCATCAAGAAATCTGTCCAAAGAAGTGTTGAGTGAAGACAATTCACTCAACGCCCACTCAATAGAAATCTATCTAAGGACAAAAGCGTTGAGTGTAGACAGTTCACTCAATAGCTCATCAAGAAGCCAAGCCGAGGACAAAAGCATTGAGAGAAGAAGCTGCACTCAGCGCCTTCATACAGATAAATTCAACTAAGTAAAGAGGCGTCGAGTGATGAAGGCTCACTCGACGCCTAAGCTGTTTGACTATAAAGTTTATATGTGTTGAGTGATGAAGGTTCACTCGACGCCTACGCTATTTGAATTATAAGACTATTGGCAAGCTCTTAAGTTAAGAGCTAGTTAGGAATGACCCCAATGTGAAGTGCTCTAAGGAGGGCATTTGCCCAGCTTGCGAAAAGGGGAAGCAGACAAAAGTCTCCTTCAAGGGCATTGGGTCCGAAGACTCTGTAATGTGCTTATACCTTTTTCACATGAACTTATTTGGTCCTATGCCCGTTCACAGTCTTGGTAGGAAAGTCTACACCCTTGTCATTGTTGATGACTATTCCAAGTTTACCTGGGTGTTCTTTCTTAAGAAAAAGAATGAAACCCTTATTGTCTTCATGAGGTTTGTCAAGCAAATTCAGAATGAGCTTGATAGTTCTGTGATCAAAATCAGAAGTGACCATGAGACTGAATTCCAGTCTGATAGCATGACAAGGTTCTATGAAGAGAATGAGATTCATCAAGAATTCTCTTCTCCTAAAACACCCCAACAAAATGGGATAGTTGAGTGGAAAAATAGGACTCTCATAGAGGCTGGTAGAACACTGTTGAGTGATACATCTCTCCCAGAATATTTCTGTGCTGAGGCAGTAAATACTGCATGTCATGTCCTCAATAGGGCCTCTATCACCAAAAACCACAAGAAGACTCCCTATGAGATCTTAAAAGGCGAAAAACCAAATCCGCTCTATCTCAGAATCTTTGGTAGTAAGTGCTTTGTACTTCACACTGGCAAGTCCTATGTGATTAAGTTTGCCGCCAAGTCCTTTGATGGAATATTTGTTGGGAACATCAATCATAGCAAAGCTTATAGGATCTACAACTTGAAAAGTCAAGTTGTAGAAGAATCAGTTCATGTAGTCTTTGATGAGTCTACTATGATTAATAGTGGGCTGCCTAGCTCCTCATGTAGTACTGTAGGTACAGAATAGATGATGGATAAGCTGGCCATCAAGGAAGCATCACCAGTTATACCAGATGAAGTGGATACTCTAGAAGATCTACCAGGTACACTAGGAGTCGATGAAACAAGAGGCTCCACCTGAAGCTGAACCTATTGCTGAAAGAAGACTGACACCTGCAGTCAGACACATAAGAGATCATGCAGCACACCAGATACTTGGTGACGCAAGACAAGGAATAACAACAAGGAGCAGAAGTCAGAATACTGCCATGTATTCAAGCTTTCTATCCCAAGTGGAGCCCAAGAAGTTTGAAGAAGCCAACATAAACCATTATTGGATTAGAGCTATGTAGGAGGAACTGAACCAGTTCAAGAGGTGTAATGTCTGGAAGCTGATTCCCATACCACATGGTCATAATATCATTGGAGTCAAGTTGATCTACAGGAACAAGCTGGATGAAAATGACATTATAGTTAAGAACAAAGTCGGACTAGTAGTTGAGGGGTGCAGGCAAGAAGAAGGCATTGACTTTAATCAAACCTTTCCTCTGCAGCATGATTAGAGGCCATCAGATTGTTTCTTGCATATGATGCACATAAGAGATTCAAGGTCTACCAGATGGATGTGAAGTCAGCCTTCCTGAATGGTGACTTAAAAGAGGAAGTCTATGTTGAGCAGCCTCTAGGTTTTGTAGTTCCTAACTCACCTGCTTATGTTTATAGACTTAGGAAAGCTCTATATGGTCTAAAGCAATCCCCTAGAGCATGGCATGCGACTTTTTCTAGTTTCCTCATTGGGATCAAATTCTCAAGGGGAAATAGACAAGACCCTATTCCTGAGGGAATCTAAGGGTAAGATCATCCTAGTTTAGATCTATGTATATGACATCATCTTTGGATCTACTAATGACAACCTCTGCACAAAGTTTGCTAAACTCATGCAGGGAAGTTTGAGATGAGCAGTATGGTTGAACTTAAGTTCCTCTTGGGCCTCTAAGTAAGACAGACTGATGATGACTTGTTCATATCCCAATCTAAGTTCACTAGGGAGTTGATAAAGAAATTTGGCATGGAGAACTCCCATGGGGTCAAGTATGCCTGTAAGCAAAGATGAGGCAGGGAAACCTGTTGATGATACTTTGTATAGAGGGATAATTGGATCCCTTCTATACCTGACTGCAAGTAGGCCAAACATCATGTATGTTACCTGTGTTTGTACTATGTATCAGGCTTGCCCTAAAGAATCTCACAACTCTACAGCTAAGAGAATTTTGAGGTATCTTAAGGGCACTCCAGATCTTGGCCTATAGTACCCTAGGAATGGGGAGTTTGAACTAACTGTCTATTCAGATGCAGACTTTGCAGACTGCAAAGAGGACAGGAAGAGCACATCTGACACTTGTCAGTTATTGGGAGGGAGACTAGTATCTTGGAGCTGTAAGAAACAAACCAGTGTTGCAATATCAACTGTAGAGTCAGAGTACATCTCAACAGGTAACTGTTGTGCTCAGTTGTTGTGGATCCAGCACTAGCTTCAAGACTACAACCTCCAAATAAGTATAACTCCTCTATTCTGTGATTCTACTAATGTAATCTCAATTGCTAGGAATCTCGTCTCACATAGTAGGACTAAGTATATAGAGATTAAATATCATTTCATTAGGGAGCATGTGGAATGTGAAGACATCACCCTTGAATTTGTTCCAACAGACAAGTAAGTGGCTGACATATTCACTAAACCACTAAATGAAGCCAAATTTAACACCTTCAAATTTGAGTTGGGTATGTTAAACTTAGTATAGCTTTAGTTGCTCCTCATCTGGTTGTAAGTTATTTGTTATTTTGCAGATGGATTTGTTCTATAAAGAAATAAAGATCCTTGAATTGAGGGGGAGCATGTCCAGCACAACTCCAATAGTTTACTGCTGCCTAATTGAGGGGGTGCAGATGATAAGAGTCATACCTGCTATTTGCTGAAGTCAAAAAGAGGGGAGGAAAAGATGATGATCAGATGATCGGATGATAAGTGTCCTACCTGCTATTTGCTGAAGTCAAAAAGAGGGAGGAAAAGATGACCAGAGATGATGATCAGATGATCAGGTAAGTCAACACACTCACTTGCTCACTCACTTGCCTAAGAGTTTTGACTTCCTCAAATAGGGGGAGATTGTTGGGATCTTTGCCCACAATGTCCTAGATTTGATGAAGTCAATCTTGTCAATGATATACATACAATTGTAGTTGACAGTGATGGGATAGATAGCCTAAGTGGCTAAGTCAGGTAATTTCTTACCTAAGTGGTGGAAAGACAGAAAACTATCCAAGTCTACAAGCATTGAGTAAAGATCATTCACTCAACTCCAGATGACTTATAGCGCTGAGTAAAGCCTATTTAGTCAATTCCATGAAGTGGCAAGCTTAGAATGTGGCCAATTCCACAAGCATTGAGTAAAATCAACTCACTCAACGCCATACAGCAAAAGGCTGTGAGTCAGGCTAATACAGTCAAATCCTAAAGAGAAATGTCCTGAAAAGTGGCTAAGTCCACAGGCGTTTAGTGTAACTTGTAACATCCCGACTTTTATTGGGCCACCAGAGTCCGAGTGGGCCCAATAAAAGTGGCCCGAACCCTACCCCTGACCCGGTGAGAAATAACTCTAGGCGAGAAATAGAGCTAGAGAACTCTGAATTGAGTTCTGTCAGTTCCTGTGACCTCGTATAGTCAATACGAGTGCATCAGAACTCGTTTAGTTGGACCCCGAGATCATTTAGTGGATGTGACCATTCCTCGCAAAACGCAACAAGAGCGAGATTTTGGATATCGAGCTAGAGAACTCCGAATCGAGTTCTGTCAGTTCCTGTGGCCTCATATAGTAAATATGAGCGCATCAGAGCTCGTCACATCACGATCCGAGGTCTAACGACAATTTTACACACTTCGGCCATTTTAGCGCACTACGATGCACAAATTTTGGACTTTCGCCAAACAGACTCCGATTCAACCCCAATCAGTGACGTTGGACTCGTGTGGTCAATACGAAGTCAACGGAAGTCATCCCGGTCAATTTCGACGACAATTGGTCAACCAGTGGTCAAATAAAGCATAGTCGTGCATCAAAAAGTGTGCGCACACCAATTGTGACACGACACCCGAACCTTGACCCAACCTCGATGACTTGGACCCACTTTGACTTTGACCAGCAAGGGGGACCCACCCTAGGGTTGACTTGGTCAAACCCTCCAAAAAATCCACTTTTTTGGATTTTTCTCCAAATGAGGGGCTCACCTCCTCTCCAAAGGAGGATGGCCCATGCCCCCTCACTCTCCTTGGGCCCCGCAACTAGCAATCAAGCCTAGGACAAGTGGAGGCCCACCCACTTCTCTCTCTCCCTCTCTCTCTCTCTTTCCCATGTAAAGGCCCAAGCCCATAAGGGCCCATCCATTTTCCCCACACGAGGGAAAATGAGAGACCTCCAGCTATCCTTAGACAGTTGGAGGGTGGGATTAATCCCTCCCTAAGGAGGGATTAGTCCCACACCACCCAAAGGGAGGGAGCTCCCCCTCCCCCTCCCTATAAAAGGACCCACTGTTGGATCTTACGACGCCCTTAGAGGGGGGGGGGGGGTGAATAAGGTACTTTTTAATTTTCTTACACAATCTAAGCAACCTTTACACAATGAACAACAACAAAGTAATGGAAGAGAGCAAATGAACACAAGCTAGAAATAATAATGATATATTTCAAAAGAGTTACAATGAATACAATGTGTCTCTATAGAGCTAGAGATAAAGGCTCATGACATAAATAAATTTGCTAGTGTATTCGCCGGTTCTTCTACCAAGAACCGGCAGGCTAAAGCGTATCTATCCCTAGATCTTGCTACTAGCCTCCCCTTAGATCTAACCCCGATCTAGACGCTGCACACAAGGCAACGATTTCTCCCTAAGCCATGCAAGGACTTGGACGCCACTCACAAGGCATCGATTTCTCCCTAAGCCACACAAGGACTTGGATGCCACTCACAAGGCGGCGATTTCCCTTCCGATTACAATGTGAAAATAAATGAAAAAATAACAAAAACAACTTGAGCAATTTAGGCTATACACTCCCTTCAAACAAAGCGCTGAAGATGTCGATGAATCCTTGCAAGTGATGCTTTAAATGCTTCACACGTGTCGTCAATCTTCCGCGCTATTTGGCCTTCTTAGAAGTATGGAGTATCTCTCAGTTCTGGAGCTCTCTGGATCGTCTATGAAGGTAAGTGCACTCAAGGTAATGAAGAATTCGTCCCTTTCTCAGAAAATGAGCGGCTTTTATATTCTGGCGCTATCGCTAGGCGATACTGGGTATCACCATCAGGAGATAGTGGTAACTACTGCCACATGTCCCACAAACTCCTCATTTTCGCATCGCACAAACGTTGAGCGCTGAATCGTGCACTATCGCCGAGAGACACTAGATATCGCCATCTGGCGATAGGGAAATAATGGTAGCAACGAATTCGTCGAACGTCGAGCAAAAATCGTCGAGTGGCGCTATCGCTGAGTGACACTGGATATCGCCATCTGGCGATAGAGAAATAATGGTAGCCATGAAATCGTCGAACGTCGAACGAAAATCGTCGAACGTCGAACGAAAATCGTCGAACATCGAACGAAAATCGTCGAACGAAAATCGTCGAACGTCGAACGCAAATCGTCGAACGAAAATCGTCGAACGTCGAACGAAAATCGTCGAGTGGCACTATCTCCTGTGGCGGTACCTACTATCGCCTGGCGATATCTCCAAGCCATTATTTCGTCAAGCAAAATTGCGTCGAGTGTCGAGCGGTGTTGTATCGAGTGGCGCTATCGCCTAGGCGCGATACCCAATATCGCCTGGCGATATTCCCCTTGTTGAATTCTGACCCGATTCAGCATCAAACAAATATTAGTTATACACCTGTGTTATCTGCACACCAAAAAAAAATCCAAATATCAAATACAAACAAGATTTATTATTAGCAAACTAGGAAGCGTGGAATGCATGCTCCAACAATCTCCCCCTTTTGATAATAACAAATCCATTAAGAAAGAAATCATGAATGTTAAAAAGGTCCACCCAATTTGAGTATCATGACGAAATAAGTGTATGTACACAAATGCTCTTGGATGAAACTCTCCCCCTACATGTGATCTCACCCTAAAGTGAAGCATAGAGAAATTCGTGTAGTGTAATTAAGAATAACTCAAACAAATAACGTGTCTTCCAAGGGTGCACAAAGATATAAGAACAGACTGCGATAAATGATTGCTTTCTTTCTTTGGAAAAGTGTTGGAGAAGCAGCAAAAAGGCACTATAGCCGGGCGATACAGGGTATTGCCGGTCGGTGATAGTGGGAATTTTGTATAAAAAGAGCGCAGTCAGTCAACACCATCAAAGTGAACCATTTTCCTGAAGACTGAGTGCGGAACGCGGAGGAGAGGACGACGAAACCCTAAACCTAGGTATGAAATCTTGTATTTTTGCTTGAATACTTGGTTTTTTTTCTTTTTATGGGTATAAGAGTGAGGAGAGTGTAGCTTGTGAGTGTAGAGTAAAAATTTCAAGGTTTTCAAGTGTTAAAATGTCGATTTGGAGATCTTAAGATACTAGGCTTGTATGAGTGAAATATGTGAAGATGTCCTTGAAAAACTGATTTGAAGAACACACACTTGCAGATTTGGTATTTTGGATGAAGGGGGAAACCAGATCTGAAAGTGGAAATGAAGAAAACTTATTTTCCGCTATCGCCCGGCGATAGTGGGTGTCGCCGGATGGCGATAAAAAAAAATTTTGTTTTCTGAAACAGAAAATTTTATATGCAGAAATGGCTTCCAGTTCGAAGGCTCGAAGAAGCACAAAGAGTGACTCATACTCGTCATATCAAACATTCCATGGAATAGAGAATGCTAACATAGGAATCAGATGGGTGATTGAATTCGACCCGGCTCGGCATGCACATATTCACGACTTGTTAGCAATGGCAGGAATAATGCCAATTATTATTCCAGACACATTCTCCTTCATGCTCATCCGAGAATTTTACAATTATCTCAAAGATCCGCGATTCACGGAATTAAATGACGGAGTTCGATCAAAAATTCAAGGACAGATGGTAGAAATAACTCATTATGATTTGAGAGATGAATTTGGACTAATAGAGCAGGAAACCACGTCAGACGTCGTAGAGAACTATCAGAAGGATAAGGATTCGACATTATTGAACATGGTTTTGCATGGAAATTCCAGCAAAACACTAATCCAATCAACGGCCACCTTGACGGAGAATGCACGGCTAGTGGAAAAAATACTGAGGCATACCATCCTATTGAAATCCGGAGACACACGTAAAATAACGGCCCAACTTAGTTATGTGACATATATGATTTTGGAGCGTGAGCCATTTGACGTGGCGGATTTTGTTCTCTCGATAGTACGCTACTCATTCAGATTGAAAAGTCTGAATTGGAAGAAATTGAACACCCTACCACTTGGAGCCGTCATCCAACGGATCTTATATAAGAAATACACATGGATTGACCCCGAATTGTACGTCAATGATTGTATCCCAATAATATATTCGATGAGTGGAACACCTTCAATCGGCCGATCAACACGAGGAGGGTCATCAAGGAGGAGTGAACCGGTGTCCACTATCCGAAACCCACCAATTCCTAGAGGTGGATCATTTCGAGAAGGGTTAGAGGACTTGCGAGAGTCGTTCGAAGAACATAAGAGGGAAGTGAAGAAAAACTTTTTGGGAATTCAAAAATTCTTTAAATTTCTGACCAAAAGGTTGAAGATGAAGCCTACTCCAACCGAAGCCGCAAAATGGGAAGATCCGGTCACGGAGCCGTCCCGTACATCGACTCGCCGAGCATATCGGACGCGAAGCAGCGAGCACATTTCTGCAGATGATCAAGGAGAGACAAGTGGAGGGGACAGCAGAAATTTTTGAAGATTTCTGGAATGCTGGACATTTTGCCACTGTCGCCGGGCGACAGTCACTATCGCCGGCGATAGTGAAATTTCTGGAATTTTCTTAGATGTTGATTTCATGCTGTAATATTATTGATCTTGTAATGTTATGTGGTAGTTCTTCTGGAAGAATGTAAGACACTCAGTATGGAATGTTGAAATTGTGTTTTTATTATTATTTATGGAACGCTTATTTTGGTGTAATGTTCATGATGTTAACAACGAAATTATGTTAAGTTTTTGTGTGTCTTGCTATCATAATTTAGTAATTTGACAAGTCTAGAGTTCCTAGTTCTAATCGTAAGAGTGAAAAACAGGAATCTGGAAGTGCTTTAGTAAAAATATCCGCAAGCTGTGAATCGGTGCTTATAAAATTGACTTTGATTGTATTCTGTTTTATGTGATCTCGTATGAAATGGTGACGTACATCAATTTGTTTGGATCTAGAATGATGAGCTGAATTATATGTTAAGTCAATTGCACTTTTATTATCACATTTTAATTCAATGGTTTCATGAACTATACCAAAATCTTCTAATATTTGCTTCATCCATAAAGCTTGTGCACAACAACTGCCTAGTGCTATGTACTCGGCCTCAGTGGTAGATAAGGCAACATAATTCTGTTTCCTACTCGACCAAGAGATAAGTGAAGGTCCAAGAAAATGACAGGTGCCACTGGTGCTTTTACGATCTAATGAACACCCAGCATAATGAGAATCAGAAAAGCCATGTAATATAAATGTATCGTTATGTGGATACCACAATCCTAATTTAGATGTGCCATAAGATATCTAAAAATACGTTTAACTGCTTTTAAATGTGATTCTTTAGGATTAGCTTGAAATCGAGCACATAAACATACAACGAACATAATATAAGGCCTAGAGGCAGTCAAATATAATAATGATCCTATCATTCCTCTATAAAGTGTTTGATCTATGAATATTCCACTTTCATCTTTTCCTAACTTTAATGAGACACACATAGGGGTATTTGCTTGTTTGAGATTTTCAAATCCAAATTTTTTTAAAACATCATGAATATATTTAGATTGGCAAAAAAATGCCATCTTGCTTTTGAGAGATTTGAAAACCAAGAAAATAAGTGAGTTCGCCTACCATGCTCATTTCAAATTCATTTTTCATGATTTTAATAACACTATCACATAATTTCTCATTGGTGGATCCAAAAATAATATCATCAACATATATTTGTAAAACGATAAGATCATCATGGATATGTTTAACAAATAAAGTACAATCAGCACTGCCCATTTTGTAATCATTTTTCAATAAATAAATAGTCAATCTATCATACCATGCTCGGGGTGCTTGTTTCAAACCATACAAGACTTTTTCTAATTTATAAACATGATCAGGAAATCTAACATCAACAAAGTCTAGAGGTTGTTCTACTAAAACCTCCTCCTTAATATACCCGTTAAGAAAAGCAGTTTTAACATCCATTTGAAATAATTTAAACATTTTAAAACTTGCAAATGCAAGAAATATTCTAACTGCTTCTAAACGTGCTACGGGTGCAAAAGTTTCATCAAAATCTATTCCTTCTATCTGTGAATATCCTTTTGCTACGAGTCTGGCTTTGTTCCTAGTGACCCTAGATTCACTATCAAGTTTATTTTTAAAAATCCATTTAACCCCTACAACAGGATGATTTGACAGTCTTTCTACTAACTTCCAAACTTTATTACATTCAAATTAGTTAAGCTCATCATTCATAGCTAAAAACCAAGAATTATTATTTAAAGCAGCTTCAACACTTTTAGGTTCTATATCAGAAATAAAGCACATATTTGAACATAATTCATGTACGGATGAACGAGTACTTAGCCCTCTTGATGGTTCTCCAATAACCAAATCTTGGGGATGATCCTTTGAAAATTTTAGTTCACTCGGAGGCACATATCATTGCTCTTCTTCTTGTTGTTGTTCAACTCCTTTTTCTTTATTTTTGTCTCCAAGGTTGTCATCGTCATCCAACCTTTGTAGAGGGGAGAGCTCTTCATTTTTACCTGTATTATTAGCTTCTACACAAGGAGAAAACTCATCAAATTTAACATGTATTGATTCTTCAACTACTTTAGTCCTCTTATTGTAAACTCTATAAGCTTTACTTATAGAAGAATAGCAAAGAAAAATGCCTTCATCACACTTCTCATCAAACTTGCCTAAATTATCCTTAGTGTTCAAAACAAAACATTTACATCCAAAAACTTTAAAATAAGACACATTCGATTTCTTTTGAAAATACAACTCATAAGGTGTTAAATTTAAGATGGGTCGAAGCATAACACGATTAATAACATAACAAGAAGTACTAACAGCTTCAGCCCAAAATGATTGAGGTAATTTGAATTCAGATAACATAGTGCGAGCTAGTTCTTGTTGTTAAATTTTCTCAACGTGGTCAGCAAGATAGCCCAAACGCCAAATTAATATCTTCGGAACTACCCAGTTCGCACGCTGAACCTGCGAAAAACCCAAGGACTAGAGGTTGCACCCAACAACACAATGGAAGCACAAGAAGGTCTTATTATGCATTCACTTCTTTACAATCCGAGGCATACATAGCGAGACATGATTTCGCTAGTACTACAGCTGTAAACAGAAAGAACCAAAAAATAAGCCGGTCGGACAGCACTCCAGTCCGCCGAGACCGCGAGGTCGCCGAGACCGCCGAGACCGCTGAGCTCACCCAAGCTATGCTGCAAACCGCCGAATACCACGGAGTCCGCCGAGACCGCGAGGCCGCGCGGACACACCGTTATTCGCCTCCTGCTGAACCCGAACTGAGGAACTCCCCTACCCGCTTGAAGCCGGTGGACAGGTTATTGAAGCTGGCAAAGATGAAACAGAACTGACAAGCCGTAGAGCGACCTCCTGCTGAGTCCGCAGAGACCGCACACTTCCAAGCACTGACCGAAGTCACAGCCAAACTCCTGGCTCCTTGAAGTTATCCGCGCGACCTGCACACAGCAAACCGTCAGCCTGAAACAATCCGCGCGGACTGACAAATAGAGACCGCAGCACTTCGCACACCCCAACTTACTGTTCACTCAAGTTACTTAGGTTCCTGTAGATGTGCCAGGGGGGTCCTATTTATAGGCAAGGTGAGGAGTGTGGTCACCGCCCAAGAGATAGCGACACCACCCTCAGTCCGTGCGAATACAACCACCGTCCGCTCAGTCCGCGAGGACTTAGCCGGTCACCAAGGGAAACCGCTAGGAGCTAGGCAACCAATGACGAACCCTCTCCAGTCCGCCTAAGCTAAGCGGACAAGGCACCAGCCCGCAAAGCTCCAACTGCTTCAGGACATCAAACCCTCTTCAATGGCTGTCCGCACCAACCCGAGGCAGTCTGCAAGACCCACACCTCAATCCGCCACAAGTCCACGACCAAAGGCAAACAGCAACAGTCCGCCCGGTCATAGCGGACTTGGCGGATACGGCGGACACCATGAACTTGGCACAATGTGTGACCAAGTCCAAAACCATCAAGGGCCAGTGCGAGCATGGCGGACACAAAGTCCCGTCCGCCAAACACCCTAGCACAGACCGCCACCAGTCCGCGAGCACCTTGCACTTGTCCAACGCAGCAGCTTCCTGCCGGACTCCAAGCATCAGTCTGCCAACCGGTCTCCACAGCAAGACCTGCTGTGACACCAGAACTTGACAAGGCCTCAACCAAGCTCTAAGCCCAGTCCGCAACAGCCCGCACCGCGAACACATCAGTCTGCAAGGCTTCCCGCGAACTCGAGCCAACCCGCCTATCAGCACAAACTTGCACCCGCGGCCTCTGAGCAATGCACCAGTCCGCAAGCCTCTCTATCCGCAGATACCAGGCCGCTCCAAACCGCGGACTCCATGCAACAACCCGCTCAACACAGCCGGCTTCCACCAGACTTTCCACCAGGCCGCATAACGCAGTCCGCCCAGTCCGCCCAGTCCGCCCAGTCCGCCAAAGCTGTCCGCCACAGGCCGCGCGGCCTGTCCCATCACCCACTTCCACTTCACAAATTTCAACACTCCCCCTTGAAGTGAGAAGTGGTGACCAAGCCCAGCAAGCTGCGCAAGCGTTCAAAAGGCCCCTTCGACAGTGGCTTTGTGAAGATGTCAGCAAGATTATCTTCACTCCGAACATGCCCGACCAGCAGAGACCCCTCCAACACCTTCTCCCTGATGAAGTGGTGATCAATCTCTATATGCTTGGTCCTGGCGTGACACACTGGATTGTTTACCAGTTTGAGAGCACTCTCATTGTCACCCCGGAGTAAAGTAGGCCCTTGCACTTCTTCATGAACATCCTCTATAAGCCTCCTCAACCAAACGGCTTCCCGAGCAGCCAAGGCCGAAGCCTTATACTCCGCCTCCGTGGTTGAAACCGACACTGAGTCCTGCTTCTTGCTACACCACGAGATGCTAGCTGAACCGCAAGTGAACACATAACCTGAAGTAGACCTTCGATCATCCGAATCACCGCCATAGTCAGCATCCGTGTACCCGAGCAACGCAACCTCCGCGTCCCTTCTATAGAGGAGTCCCATGTCGGAAGAAGCCTTGACATACTTCAGAATTCCCTTCGCCGCCACTAGATGAGATTGCCTTGGTTCATCCATATACCGACTTACTCGGCCAACAGCATAAGCGATATCCGGCCTTGTAATCGTTAGGTAAATCAAGCTCCCAACAAGAGCCCTGAACACCAAGGGATCATGAAGAACCCTTCCCTCATCCCATCGAAGCTTCAGCCCAGATTCTAGTGGAGTAGAGCACTTCTTCCCTTCGCCCATGCCAAACCGCTTCACAATGCGATCAGCATACCCTTTCTGGCTAATGAGAACCCCGCACTCCTTCCTCTCCACTTCCAGACCGAGAAAGTGATGCAACTCTCCCAAGTCCTTCATCTTGAAGCGTATAGCAAGCTCTGCCCTGAGCCTTGCTACTTCCTCCTCCGAGTTCCCTGTGATGATCATGTCATCCACATACAGCAGGACCAAGACTCTTAGCTCTCCCTTCTTCTTGACGAACAAGCTTAAATCCGAGTTAGAAGCCAGGTATCCACAGAATTGCAAGTACTCTGCAATCTTTCCATACCACGCTCGAGGAGCTTGCTTCAACCCATAGAGAGCCTTCCTGAGTTTGCAGACATAGTCCGGATGCTTCTCAGAGACAAAACCAAGCGGATGATCCATGAAGATGTCCTTGTCAATCTCTCCGTAAAGAAAGGCATTCTTCACATCGAGTTGCCACAACCTCCATCC
This sequence comes from Platanthera guangdongensis, assembly GCA_039583875.1. Taxonomy (NCBI): domain Eukaryota; kingdom Viridiplantae; phylum Streptophyta; class Magnoliopsida; order Asparagales; family Orchidaceae; genus Platanthera; species Platanthera guangdongensis. The sequence continues at coordinate 12,514,077 of CM077161.1, read as the reverse complement.
CTTGCTAGCAGCCAAGGCGATCACCACTCTTACAGAAGTCATCTTCGCAACTGGACTGAAAGTCTCCTCATAGTCTTCTCCATACTGCTGTGAGAATCCTCTAGCGACCAGGCGAGCCTTGAACCGATCAATGCTCCCATCAGCCTTCTTCTTCAACTTATACACCCACTTGCAAGTAACCGGAGTAACGCCATCAACCTTGGGCACAAGGTCACATGTTTCATTCTTCTTCAGAGCATCAATCTCTTCCTTCATGGCATCATCCCACTCCTTCACTCCAGTGGCCTCGTTGAAGTTTGCAGGCTCTCGCTCATCCAGAGGACCTGCAAAGAAGCAGGAGACAAAGCTCACTGCATTCCCATCACAGTACCGAGCCGGTGGCTTAACCACCCTCTTCAATCTCCGAAGACACGGCTCCTTGCTCACGGCTTCCGTTGCTTCTTCAGGCTCCACTCCTACCTGGGGCAAGCATTGAGTAGTGCTCCCCCTGCTTCCTGAGCCAGAAGGCTCAGCCTCGGAGTTTGAAGCAACAGGAGCTGCTGGTGAAACAGCAAGCTCCTCTTCCAAGCCTTCAGCAGCCTCCACCGGTGCTTCCTCAACCTTGCTACTTCCGGTAAGCTCCACCGAGCCACCTCCATATGACGTCAGCTCGTCAAAGACAACGTCTCTTGACACCACGAACTTCTTCGTCACAGGGTCCATGCATTTCCATCCCTTCTTCTGTTCATCGTAGCCAATAAAGACAAGTTTCCTTGCCTTCGCATCCAGCTTTGTCCGTGAAGCATCCGGGACATGCACATAGCAAGTTGAACCGAACACCCTAAGGTGTTCAACACTCGGCTTCTCCTTCAGCAACAGCTCAATAGGAGTCTTCATGTTGATAGGGCTGAGTGGCATCCGGTTGATAACATAAGCAGCACAAGACATTCCCTCCGCCCAAAAGGACCTTGGGATATCTTTCGCATGCAGCCAACATTTGCAGGTTTCCGTCAAATGACGGATCTTCCGCTCCGCTACCCCATTTTGTTGTGGAGTGTGAGCACAAGTAAGCTCCCGTTGGATCCCGTGCTTCCTGCAGAAGTTAGAAAACTCGGAAGAGACAAACTCCCCCCGTTATCAGTTCTAAACTTCTTAATCCGCAAGCCAAGCCGGCCTTCTACCAACTCCTTGAACTCCACGAACAAACGGAAGGCTTCCGACTTCTCCTTTAAGAAGTACACCCAAGTATACCTTGAGTAGTCATCAACCAAGACAAGCATGTATCTGCTTCCACCAAGGCTGGCAGTAACCGTCGGTCCCATCAGGTCGCCATGAATACACTCCAATGGTTTCTTGCTCCTTGTTTGTGATTTATCAAACGGAAGGCGATGTGCCTTACCGTATTGACAGCCGGCACAAACATGCCCATCACCAAAGGAGGATAACTTCGGCAACCCCCTCACCAGACTTCTACTCGCCATTGCCTTTAGCTTGTCCATGCCAACATGCCCCAGCCTCTCATGCCAGATAGCCGCACTATCATTGGCCCTCATTCTATCAACATAAGCACTGGTGGAAAGAACAAACAAGTTCTTCACCCTCCTCCCAACATGAGCAACATCAGCTTTCACCGCTGATACGTTGCGAAGGAACCTCACGTCTGTTGGCCCAAACAGAACGTGATACCCAGCGTCCACCACGTTGGTCACCGAGAAGAGGTTCTTTTTCATGCTCGACACGTGATACACACTCCTTAACGTGAGTGGCCCCTGATCACTACCCAAAGACACGCCCCCCTCCTTCTCTACTGCATAAACAGTATTATCAGCAGTGATAATAGCTTCATTACCTGAGTAAGCCTGCATGGAGGTGAACTTCGACTTGTCTCCGGTGAGGTGTTGACCACACCCGGAGTCGACGATCCACTCGCTGTTGAAGTCCTCAGCAGATAAGGCCCGGACACAAGTGCCCGTCATGAAAGCTCCTCCCCATTCTGCTTCTTCACTTCGCGAGCAAGCTTCCTCCTTTCCTGCAGCATGCCCAGGCTGCAGTTTGACCTTGCAGTCCCGCTTGAAGTGCCCTCGCTGATGACACCGGTAGCACTTCAAGTTCTTCTTCCAGTCCTTAGGAGCATTGCTCCTCTCCGGTAGATATGAAGATGAAGTCTCCTTCTCAACAACAGCCTGCACCTTCTTCTTCTTCTTCCCTTCCCATCCCTTCTTCTTGCCTGAGAAGAGAGCCTCGCTGCCTTCCTGATTCAGATTCACTCCAGCCATCTGCCTTGCTAAGCTCTCCTGCGAGGCAAGCAGATTCTCCAGCTCCAGCAGAGATGGCTGAGTAGCCCACCCTTGAACAGATGTAACAAAGGCCACATACTCCTTCCGCAAGCCGCGGATAATGTGCCTCTTCATCTTTGCCTCAGAGATAGGCTCATCAGGATCCAGTGCCGACAGCTCAGCACACAAGCTCTTCATCTTTAAGAAGTACTTGGAGATGGAAAAGGTCTCCCTGAGTTGCCCTGGCCAACTCATTCTCCAGGAACTGCAGCCGCGCCACATTCTTCCTATTGAACAACTCATCAATGGTTGTCCAAATATCAGCAGACGACTCACACCCAATGATGTGATCAAACAGTTCCGGAGAGACAGCTCTCTTCAGAACGAACTCTGCCTTAGCATTGGTTCTTCTCCAGAGCCTCACCTGCTCAGCAGTACCGAAAGCAGCAGTAACTTCCTGTCTGTCATCACCACCGACGACTTCCCACAGCTCCTCGCCAAGAAGATAACTCTTCATGCACGACTTCCACTTCTTGAAGTTAGTCGGCGTTAAGAGTTCAATGCCCAGACCTCTTGCAAGACTTCCTTCCATTGCAAACACCTGTTGGTACCCTTCAGCAGCTCCGAGCAACAACACAGGTTGATCACCACTCAATCACTGAGTCACAACACTGGCTGACTTCCGCTCACGCAACTGAACCTCCGAAACCTCAGAAACCTGGCTCTGATACCATGTTAAATTTTCTCAACGTGGTCAGCAAGATAGCCCAAACGCCAAATTAATATCTTCGGAACTACCCAGTTCGCACGCTGAACCTGCGGAAAACCCAAGGACTAGAGGTTGCATCCAACAACACAATGGAAGCACAAGAAGGTCTTATTATGCATTCACTTCTTTACAATCCGAGGCATACATAGCGAGACATGATTTCGCTAGTACTACAGCTGTAAACAGAAAGAACCAAAAAACAAGCCGGGCGGACAGCACTCCAGTCCGTCGAGACCGCGAGGTCGCCGAGACCGCCGAGACCGCTGAGCTCGCCCAAGCTATGCTGCAAACCGCCGAATACCACGGAGTCCGCCGAGACCGCGAGGCCGCGCGGACACACCGTTATTCGCCTCCTGCTGATCCCGAACTGAGGAACTCCCCTACCCGCCTGAAGCCGGCGGACAGGTTATTGAAGCTGGCAAAGATGAAACAGAACTGACAAGCCGCAGAGCGACCTCCTGCTGAGTCCGCAGAGACCGCACACTTCCAAGCACTGACCGAAGTCACAACCAAACTCCTGGCTCCTTGAAGTTATCCGCGCGACCTGCACACAGCAAACCGTCAGCCCGAAACAATCCGTGCGGACTGATAAACAGAGACCGCAGCACTTCACACACCCCAACTTACTGTTCACTCAAGTTACTTAGGTTCCTGTAGATGTGCCAGGGGGGTCCTATTTATAGGCAAGGTGAGGAGTGTGGTCACCGCCCAAGAGATAGCGACACCACCCTCAGTCCACGTGAATACAACCACCGTCCACTCAGTCCGCGAGGATTTAGCCGGTCACCAAGGGAAACCGCCAGGAGCTAGGCAACCAATGACGAACCCTCTCCAGTCCGCCTAAGCTAAGCGGACAAGGCACCAGCCCGCAAAGCTCCAACTGCTTCAGGACAGCAAACCCTCTTCAATGGCTGTCCGCACCAACCCGAGGCAGTCCGCAAGACCCACACCTCAATCCGCCACAAGTCCACGACCAAAGGCAAACAGCAACAGTCCGCCCGGTCACAGCGGACTTGGCGGATACGGCGGACACCATGAACTTGGCACAATGTGTGACCAAGTCCAAAACCATCAAGGGCCAGTGCGAGCATGGCGGACACAAAGTCCCGTCCGCCAAACACCCTAGCACAGACCTCCACCAGTCCGCGAGCACCTCGCACTTGTCCAACGCAGCAGCTTCCTGCCAGACTCCAAGCATCAGTCCGCCAGCCGGTCTCCACAGCAAGACCTGCTGTGACACCAGAACTTGACAAGGCCTCAACCAAGCTCTAAGCCCAGTCCGCAACAGCCCGCACCGCGGACACATCAGTCCGCAAGGCTTCCCGCGAACTCGAGCCAACCCGCCTATCAGCACAAACTTGCACCCGCGGCCTCTGAGCAATGCACCAGTCCGCAAGCCTCTCTATCCGCAGATACCAGGCCGCTCCAAACCGCGGACTCCATGCAACAACCCGCTCAACACAGCCGGCTTCCACCAGACTTTCCACCAGGCTGCATAACGCAGTCCGCCCAGTCCGCCCAGTCCGCCAAAGCTGTCCGCCACAGGCCGCGCGGCCTGTCCCGTCACCCACTTCCACTTCACAAATTTCAACACTTGTAAAGTTCTATTTTTTCCTTTCCACCACACCATTTTGTTGCGGTGTACGAGGTGCAGAAAATTCATGTTTAATTCCTAACTCATTCCAAAAAGAAACAAATTTCTCATTATCAAATTCACCTCCATGATCTGAACGAATGCATTTTATTTTTAATTCTATTTCATTTTGAACATGTAAACATAATTTGGAAAATTCTAAAAATGCATCAGATTTAGACGATAAGAAAATTGTCCAACTAAAACGAGAAAAATCATCAATCAAAACAAAAGTATATTTTCTACCTCATAGGCTTAGTGTATTAACAGGACCAAACAAATCCATATGTATCAATTCTAAAGGCCTAGTGGTGGAAATGATATTTTTGCTTTTAAAGGAAGATTTCGTAAACTTTCCTTTTTTACATGGTGAACATAAGGATGATAGATTTCCATGTAAAGAAGGTAAACCTTTAATAAGTTGGTTTTGAGATAATTTTATGATAAGTTAGGAACTAGAATGTCCAAGACATATATGCCACAAATCTAATTCCTCATTTTTAGAAATAAAATATTTTACCGAAGAATGTGATAAATCATTAAATCTAATCATGTAAACATTTTGAAATCTATGAGCGGTAATAACAATATCATTTGTTTTAGAGTTAATAATTTTGCATAGGTTTGAAGATGAATCAAACAGTACATTTAAGCTAATATCACATAGTTGAATGATTGATATCAAATTATGCTTTAAACCTTTAACATATAAAACATTTGAAATAGAAAATGATTTGTTACCTACCACTCCAATGCCGATGATTTTCCCCTTTCCGTTGTCTCCAAAAGTAACTACTCCTCCTTTCTTCATCTACAGGCTAAGGAACTTTGATTTATTGCCTGTCATGTGCTTGGAACACCCAGAGTCCAAGTACCACACGTCTTCTTTGTCCCTAGCCTGCCAATACACCTAGAAAGATGATGAGAGTAAAGATCCGGCTACCTAAATGGTTCCTCCTATAGAATATGTGGAAACCTTAGGCACCCAAATTTGTTTAACTGAACAGTATCCCGTCTTTTTACAAGTATGTGTTGTGTGACCAAACTTATAACATTTAGTACACTTGATGAAAGGAGACGACAGGTTTTTTAAAATGCATTTGACCTGGAAGTTACATGGACATTTGATTTATTGTTTTTACCCTGAAAATTAAATTTTCTGGAATTTGTCTTATCGCCGGCGATAGTGGATGTCGCCGGGCGATAGTGCTCTTGAGAGTATCCAAGTCCGAATTTTCCAGAACCATAGTACTGGTTTCCCAAAATCATATTTAGAGATTTTTGGCCCACTCCAAATTTGTTTGTGGCCATTTCTAAATTTCGGACTTGTCCCCATAACACATTATTTTCAGCAACTATGGTGCCGCAACGATTAACGAAGGACTTCTTGCTGCCTTTCACTTGAGATTGAGAGAATTTTAGAGATATCTCTAAGGCTTATTTCTCTTTTGTAAGAGTTTCAACCCGAGTCTGAGTCTTAGAGAGATCTTTCTCAAGTTCCACTATCTTTGTCAAAGAGGGTCAATCCTCTTGACAAGACACTTTCTTCTTTCCAAGAACTTTTATTTCATTTTTTAGCTTTTTATTTTCTTTAATTAAGACTTTATTTTCAGATTTGATTAGTTTAATTTCATGCAATTTTTATCTAAAAACTCACAAGTACTCAAAAATTCAGAATATAAATCATCAAAGGTTTCAGGAGGTACCTCAGTGTCGCTCTGGACACTGCTTCCTTCATCATAAGATGAAGCGCTCTTTCCCATCAAGCACATGTTGGCCTCCTCTTCTATTTCTGGACCAGAACTACTCGACACCTCAGAAGTGGCTTCATCCCACGTTTCAGCCTTTAGGACCTTCTTCCTATCTTTCTTTCTGTGCCGCTTCTCCTTCAGCTCTTTCAGATACTTTGGGCACTTGCTCTTTATGTGACCTATCTTCCTGCAATGATAGCATTCAGGTGGTGATCTATCTTCATCATCCTCTTCTTCAGCTTGAGATTTTCCTTTCCTATTCCCATACTCTTTCTTCTTGAAAAATTTCTTAAAAGAACTTCTTTCAGGATTTCTCATAAATCTCTTGAACTTCTTCACAAACAGACTCTCTTTATCTTCATCATCACTTTCATCAGACTCGCTTTCCTTCTCCTTCTTGGACTTCAACGCCAAAGCTTTCTTTCTTGGCTCTAAGCTATACTCTTATTATTGAATCATCAACTCTACTTCATGAGTTTTCAAGTTGCCTATGAGATTCTCAATTTGGAGAGACTTTAGATCGTGTGACTCCGAGATGGCAGTCACTTTAGGATTAAACTTTGGGGTAAGCGATCTAAGTATTTTCCTCACCAAATCTCCATTTGAGAAATTCTTTCCTAGAATCCTCGAGTCATTTACTATCTTGCTAAACCTCGTGTACATGGAGTCTATATCTTCATCAACCTCCGTCTTGAACTTCTCAAACTCCGATTCTAGCTAGAAGAGCTTCGAGTACTTTACCTGCGATGTTCCTTCGTGAGTAACTTCAAGAAGATTCCAAATATCATATGCAGTATCACATGCACAAACACGGTTAAATTCAGTCCTATCTAGCGCACAAAATAAAGCGTTCATTGCCTTAGCGTTATTTTTACATCGAAGCTTATCGGCTTCGTCCCATTTGTCCTTGGGTTTCTCCATAGAAACACTTCCTACAACAGTAATAGGGGCAGTGTAACATGTTTCTACCATGCCCCAAACATCAATATCTAGTGCTATTAGAAAGCATCACATTCGAGCTTTCCAATAGTTGTAGTCAAAGTCCGTGAATAAGGGAGGTCTACTAATACCTTGACCCTTAGAAAATGCGTGCGTGTTTTGTGCCATTACTCCCGGTGGTGAAACCGTTTTTGGAGTAACCTCGCTTTGATACCAAGTGTTGGATCTTACGGCGCCCTTAGAGGGGGGGGGGGGTGAATAAGGTTACTTTTTAATTTTCTTACACAATCTAAGCAACCTTTACACAATGAACAACAACAAAGTAATGGAAGAGATCAAATGAACACAAGCTAGAAATAACAATGATATATTTCAAAAGAGTTGCAATGAATACAATGTGTCTCTATACAACTAGAGACAAATGCTCATGAAATAAATAAATTTGCTACTATATTCGCCGGTTCTTCTACCAAGAACCGGCAGGCTAAAGCGTATCTCTACCTAGATCTTGCTACTAGCCTCCCCCTAGATCTAACCCCGATCTAGACGCTGCACACAAGACAACGATTTCTCCCTAAGCCACACAAGGACTTGGACGCCACTCACAAGGCGGCGATTTCTCCCTAAGCCACACAAGGACTTGGACGCCACTCACAAGGCGGCGATTTCCATTCCGATTACAATGTGAAAATAAATGAAAAAAATAACAAAAACAACTTGAGCAATTTAGGCTAGACACTGTAACGCCCCGAAAATTTTATTTGAGTCGGTCGCGAAAAAGGGGATTTTGGTGCCTGTATAGGGGTACACGGCCTAGGACACGGGCGTGTCCAAGGCCGTGTATGGCTGGTGTTTTTGGTCGTTTTCATCCCGAGAAGGACACGGCCAGGAACACGGCTGGATGACACGGGCGTGTCATCGGACACGGGCGTGTGCCTACCCATGTCAGTAACCGTGTGCAGTTGGGTCGTGTCGGTTGGCGTGGCGGTTATGCGTGACATGCCCCCGGACACGGGAGTGTCTGAGACCGTGTGGCTTTTCTCAGTTCGAGGATCGTGCCTGGATCGAGTCACACGTCCTGGGACACGGCCGTGTGCCAAGCTGTGTTCGGCCCAGGTCTGGGAAATATTATGCAGATCTGAGCTGTTCGTTTTCTTCAATTAAGATCCAACGACCCAGATGAGTTCCTGCTCTTTTAAGGTCGGGAATAGGTGAGTTAATCCCTCATTTCTCTCCAAGGTTTTCTCTTTCCAAGGTGTTAGAGAGAAGAGGAAGAAGAAGGAGGTTTTCGGCCGCCGGCGGAGCATCGAAGCACCGTTTCGAAATCGGAGAGCGGATCCGTGGAGGAAAGGTCGTTGCGAAGAGTTCTGTCCGCATAGTTTTCCCATGGCGCCAAAACGGACTATAAGGGTAACGATTCTCAACTTGAGCATGTGAAGCTCTTTCTTTCTGCATAGGGAATCCCGCTCCCGCGAGTGTGCGGTGAGTGCGTGGTGTTCCTTGGGGTTGATGTGAATAGTCCCCCTTGTGTTGCATATAGAGTCCGGAATCGTAAGTACAGGCATAAGCATTGTGTGTGAAGCCTACCCGGACATGTATCGTCTGGATCGGCGATGTTGTGTTTGATATGATTTGCCGGAGAAGACTCCGTGCTTTGGGTTTTTTTCGGGTTTCTACAAGGTAGATTGCAGCAGGGATCCTTGGAGGTTAGCTTCAAGGCGCACCCGGAAAACTGAGCGGAAACATATTCTGCTAACTTGGCGGTCTGGGAACTGGCCTTGATCATAACTGGGTCATGAGATTGTTTGGAAAATTTGGGATCCAAGAGAAGCTTGGCCCGCGCGTAGGACTTAAATTGTATATGCGGCGTGAGCAACGGGCAAGTGGAATTGGACCTAGGCTATGTGGAACGGTGCGAGAAATCCAAAAAGGGCACTGGCCGTTGGCATAGTCGAGAGCCTTAGACGGTGGTCAGAAAGGCTAAATGCTCACATTTGGTTGCCATCTTTGGGATGGTGGTGAAGACGCTGATTGGTCAGGATTCACCATTAATGTGCCCTGAGTGCACGAGGTGTGTGGCCATGCGAGCCTACACCAGTGGCGAACTTTATAGTGACACTTTATTGTTTAGCTGGGCTAATGAATTGCAGGGAAAGAACACCGCCATCCCGAGTAAGGGGCGGAGTCATTATAATTTGGTCGGCTTTTGGCTGACCGTTGCTTTTTTTTGCCATCGTGCGGTGGTATGTGCTTGCAGGTGCTACAGAGCCAAGTGCCAAATAGCGGGCTGGAGCCCATGTTGCTGTGCTGGCCCTAGAAGGCCGTAGAATAGTTGTTTTTACTCTTATCATGTGTGGCCGGCCTGCGATCCTATGTATGTAAGACAGTTTTATTAAGTGAACATTTGTAAGGCCTTAAGGCCATATACCCGTTTCAGTGTATTTGGGGTTTCATTCCTGTATTTGTAGTTGTGGACATTCATATATATTGGATTTAAGATTTGGGTTCTTTCAACTTTAAAAACTTCCACTAGAATGCTCTGTGTAGGACGTGTAGTCTTAATTGGATGGTTTGTATATTCATTTGGTAACCCTTCCGACTGTCTGTGGTATATGGCGTCGGGTTCCAGCTGGACCTTCTGTTATATTCCATACGACGGATGGGGGTTTTACAATTTGGTATCAGACTTCTGGTTATGGTCAGGCTTAAAGGAATTCGTGGGCGAATTCTTTTAAGGGGTGGTGAGCACATGTGTACGTCATCGTTATAATATCAAAAAGAATCCATGAATGTCCACTTAGGATTGAAAAATACACTAGTTTTGAGGAACCTGCGTGTTCCTATAGTTGTTTTTTGCAATTTTGTTTGTCACTTATTGGTATTTTGTACGACTATAGGTGACCGGGAGTGGCGCAGAGCCGACAGAACGTTTGGTTTCTGAGGATTATAGTGCTCCCAGCGACATGCTTGAGACCCCTCCATCGTTTGAAACCATAAGAAGGATTGTTGAAGTGGTGCTCGCTGTAACTAGTGCACAACAGGGAAGCAATGTGCAACCCTTTGTCCCTGTGATGACTTCAATGTCAGGTGGTGTGTTGGATCAAAGGACTTTAAGAAGGCCAGTAGGCCAGCGGTTGAACATGTCCTTAGTACAGGGTACGCACTCAGTTGATGAGTATTTGCAGGCATTTTTTTTGATAAGCCGCTACCCATGCTTTGAATTGGAGAACGAACAGTCTATAGTTGATAAATTCTATAATGAGCTACATGGTGAGCTGCGAATCCTATTGCTAGGACCAAAACTATTGGGATTCTGAGCCTTGGTGGAGTCGGCTAGATCTTTGGAAGTGGATATGGGGAAACTTCACCAGATATCAATGAGTAGGGTACCGAACCCTGCAAGTCCTATGAGGGGTGCATCTCGCAGAATGCTGAAGCAGAAGGGTATTTCATCGACTAGCAAGGTTACTTTCAACTGTCATATTCGTGGCAAGAAAGAGCACTCTTTCCAAGCTTGTCGAGATGGTGCTCAGAAGACTAAGGAATCTACGTCAGGAGCGGTTGAGGACTCTAGTGCCAAGAAAACAGAGTTCAAAATGCCGGCTACCTCAAAGTCTGGATATCGTAGGTGGTATAAGAAGGCTAGGACTTCGGGTCTAGCCCCTCCTTTTGGTGCTTCAAGGGAATCTATAGGCCGAACCTCGGGTGCCTGTTACATCTGCGGGAAGTCGGGGCATTTTGCTCGTGAGTGTTAGAGCGGACGTGCAAAGTACGAGAGGAAGTCTGAAGTGTACAGCCTGGGTCAGCAAGAGGCCAGAAAGCATGCGGTTGTGGTGACAGGTAAGGTTTAGAATTCTAGCATTTAGCTTTAGACACTTGTTGCCTTTGTGCATGTTAGCCTAGAACCACTTGTGCTAAGCTTGGTTCTAAATTTCGTTTATCCGGCGGGAGCACCGTTCGTTAAAGGGGGCTTCATGTCTCCGTTTGCCCAAAGGAATTGTTTTGCACGTCGGAATACCTCTTTCGATGGCAAAAGACGTTTCGGAGATGTTGTTGTCTTATGGTACTCAATGCGCGCTGATAGAATCTGTTGCGTTTAGGTCTGGATTGTGAGTCAATAGTTTGGTTTGCAAGCGTTGTTACTACCGCTAGGAGAGTTTAACGTGATCTTTAGTATGGTCAGGCTCTCGGAGCAGCAAGCATACGTTGCTCGAAGTTACTAGTGGGTTAGTTGAGAGCTAGTCATGAGACGACAAGTGCGGGCGTGAAAGGGGGTTGAGTAAGACGATGATGTCTGCCCCTCATGTGGCTAATGTGGTTCGGTGTAGGGCCAAACCGGTGTCATGCTCTCCGTATCGTATAGCGCCAAAAGAGATGGCAGAGTTAAAGATGCAACTTCAAGAGTTGTTGGAGCAAGGAAATGTGCGTCCAAGTTCATTGCCTTGGAGCGCACCGGTTCTTTTCGTTAAGAAGAAAGATGGGAGCTTGTGACTTTGTATCGACTACCGGGAATCAAACAAACTTACGGAGAAGAACAAATATCCAATCCCGAGGATTGACGGTCTATTTGATCAGTTGGTTGGGTCAACGGTATTTTTGAAGTTAGATCTGAAATCTGGTCACTACCAGTTGAGGATAAGTGAGAGCGACATCCCAAAGACAGCATTCAGTACGCGGTTTGGGCATTACGAGTTCACGATCATGCCGTTTGGGTTGACAAATGCGCCATCCGTATTTATGGATCTGGTGAATAGGACGTTCAGAGAGTACCTGGATCGTTTTGTGATAGTATTTATAGATAATATCCGGGTGTACTCGCAGTGCGAAGAGGATCACTACAAGCATCTACACATGGTGTTGGAGACGTTGAGGAGGAATCAGTTGTACGATAAGTTCTCCAAGTGTGAATTTTGGTTATCCTCGATAGCGTTCCTTGGTCATGTTGTCAGTGGAGAAGGGTTAGCGGTGGATCCGACAAAGATAGTGGCAATACGGGAGTGGACTACTTTGACTATGGTGGCGAAAGTCCGGAGTTTTCTGGGACTTGCTGGCTACTATAGGCGCTTCGTGGAGAATGTTTCACGGATAGCACTTCCACTCACAACGTTGACAAGGAAGGATCAGAAATTTGTGTGGTCTCCGGAGTGCGAGCAAGGTTTTGAAGAGTTGAAGAGTCGGTTGACCACGGTGCCTATTTTATGTTCGCCAAGTGGAACCGAAGGGTTCGAGATTTATAGTGGTGCTTCGGGTAATGATTTGGGTTGTGTTCTGTTATAGCAAGGGAGAGTGATAGCCTATGGTTCACGACAACTGAAGGTTCATGAGAGGAATTATCCAGTCCATGACTTAGAGTTAGCGACCGTGATATTTGCTCTAAAGCTTTGGAGGCACTACCTGTACAATGTGAAGGTCGATGTTTACACCGATCATAGGAGTTTGAAGTACCTGTTGGACCAAAAATATCTGAACATGAGGCAGCGGAGGTGGATGGAGTTCTTAGGGGACTACACCTTCAAGACACATTATGTGCCTGGGAAGGGAAATGCAGTGGCTGATGCGTTGAGTCGTAAGATTCCCACACAAGCCAACTGGTTATCGGTACATGATGAGATATTGGTCTAGGAGTTGGAGGCTTTGGAGATATCTTGCGTCGACAAGCAGTCTAGTGCCGAGGCAAAACTATTTTGGATAAAGGTGCAGTGTGACCTAGTGGATAGTGTTCGGCGGGCTTTGATTCAGGATAGCAGCATGAAGCAGATCTTGGATGAATCTTTGGATGGGTCAAATTCCCAGTTTGTGGTTGACGATGGGTTACTAAGGAAGGACAGTCGTCTATGCGTTCCTAGTGCGGATAAACTTCGGGAGGAGTTGATGTATGAGGCGCATCATACCAAGTACTCGATCCACCCGAGAAGCACGAAAATGTATAAACAGATGAAGAAATTATTCTGGTGGCCGGGTTTGAAGAAATATGTAGCACTTTATGTGTCCAAGTGTCGTACTTGTGCGTTGGTGAAGGAGGAATGCCAGAAACCCGGAGGTTTCTTGAAGCCCCTACCTATCCCAGAATGGAAATTCGATAACATATCTATGGATTTTGTGCATCGATTGCCGAGGTCACAGAAGGGAAACAACGCCATTTGGCTGGTCGTAGATAGGTTGACAAAGGTGTCACACTTTATTCCAAACAAGAAGGAAGACCCTGTGGAAAAGTTAGACAAACTCTACGTGGAGAATATTGTACGTTTGCATGGTGTGCCCCGCAGTATTGTTAGTGATCGAGATGGACGCTTCACGTCGAATGACTAGAGGTTGGTGCATAGTCTGTTGGGTACTAAGCTAAAGTTCAGCATAGCCTTTCACCCACAGACGGATGGTCAGACCGAGAGGGTCAACAGGACTATGGAGGACATGCTTCGCATGTGCGTCCTAGATTCTGGAAAGCAGTGGGAAGATCACCTGTGCATGGTGGAGTTTGCGTACAACAACAGCTTTCAGGCAAGTATTGGAATGGAGCCTTTCGAAGCCTTTTACGGGAGGAAGTGTCATACGCTGTTGTCTCGGTTGGAGGCAGGAGAGTCGAAGTTGTATAAACGTCAAGCGGTGGAAGACGACACTTCAATGATACAGACAATTAAGGAAAGATTGAAGATCGCTCAGGATAGACAGTCAAAGTATTACAACGCCAAACATAGGAATGCGGAGTTCAATGTTGGCGACACGGTGTATCTAAAAATCAAGCCGTTCAAGGGTGTATCGCGGGTTCGATGATTGAAGAAGTTGAGTCTGAGATACCTTGGACTATTTGAAATCCTGGAGCGTGTTGGCGAGGCGGCGTATACATTAAAGCTATCGTCGGAATTGAGTGGGCTGCATGACGTGTTCCACATATCAGTGTTGCATAAGGCGGTGCAAGAGCCTTCACAGATCATTGCGGATAATCGAGTACCCGTTGATTATGAGTTGACCACAAGGGTCAAGCCAGTACGTGTTGAAGATGTTGCAGTCAAGCGACTCCGCAATAAGGATATCCGTATGGTTAAAGTCCGATGGGATAATTGCGGACGTGAGGAGCTTTCTTGGGAGCGATAGCAAGCTATGTTGGAGGAATACCCCGAGTTATTCCACTCAGGTATTATTTAATTATGTACCTTTGCTTAATTTCGGGACAAAATTCCTTAAGGGGGGGGGGAGATTTGTAACACCCCGAAAATTGTATTTGAGTCGGTCGTGAAAAAAGGGATTTTGGTGCCTGTATAGGGGTACACGGCATAGGACATGGGCGTGTCCAAGGCCGTGTCTGGCTGGTGTTTTTGGTCGTTTTCATCCCGAGGACACGGTCAGGAACACGGCTGGATGACACGGGCGTGTCATCGGACACGGGCGTGTGCCTACCTGTGTCAGTACCCGTGTGCAGTTGGGTCGTATCGGTTGGCGTGGCGGTTATGCGTGACACGCCCCCGGACACGGGCGTGTCTGAGCCCGTATGGCTTTTCTCAGTTCGACGATCGTGCCTGGATCGAGGCACACGGCCTAGGACACGGTCGTGTGCCAAACCGTGTTCGTCCCAGGTCTGGGAAATGTTGTGCAGATCTGAGCCGTTCGTTTTCTTTAATTAAGATCCAACGGCCCAGATGAGTTCCTGCTCTGTTAAGGCCGGGAATAGGGGAGTTAATCTCTCATTTCTCTCCAAGGTTTTCTCTTTCCAAGGTATTAGACATAAGAGGAAGAAGAAGGAGGTTTCTGGCCGCCGGTGGAGCATCAGAGCACCATTTCAAAATCAGAGAGCGGATCCGTGGAGGAAAAGTCGTTGCGAAGAGTTCTGTCCGTGAAGTTTTCCCATGGCGCCAAAACGGAGTACAAGGGTAACGATTCTCAACTTGAGCATGTGAAGTTCTTTCTTTCTGCATAGGGAATCCCGCTCCCGCGAGTGTGCGGTGAGTGCGTGGTGTTCCTTGGGGTTGATGTGAATAGTCCCCCTTGTGTTGCATATAGAGTCCGGAATCGTAAGTACGGGCATAGGAATTGTGTGTGAAGCCTACCCGGACGTGTATCGTCTAGATCAGTGATGTTGCGTTTGATATGATTTGCCGGAGAAGACTCCGTGCTTTGGGTTTTTTTCGGGTTTCTACGCGGTAGATTGCAGCAGGGATCCTTGGAGGTTAACTTCAAGGCGCACCCGAAAAACTGAGCGGAAACGTGTTCTGCTAACTTGGCGGTCTAGGAACCGGCCTTGATCATAACTGGGTTATGAGATTGTTTTGAAAATTTGGGATCCGAGAGAAGCTTGGCCCACGCGTAGGACTTAAATTGTATATGCGGCGTGAGCAGCGGGCAAGTGGAATTGGACCTAGGCTATGTGGAACGGTGCGAGAAATCCGAAAAGGGCAATGGCCTTTGGCATAGTCGAGAGCCTTAGACGGTGGTCAGAAAGGCTAAATGCTCACATTTGGTTGCCATCTTTGGGATGGTGGTGAAGACGCTGATTGGTCAGGATTCACCATTAATGTGCCCTGAGTGCACGGGGTGTTTGGCCGTGCGAGCCTGCACCTGTGGCGAACTTTATAGTTGCACTTTATTTTTTAGCTGGGCTAATGAATTGCAGGGAAATAACACCGCCGTCCCGAGTAAGGGGCGGGGTTGTTATAATTTGGTCGGCTTTTGGCTGGCCGTTCCTCTGTTTGCCACCGTGCGGTGGTATATGCTTGCAGGTGCTACGGAGCCAAGTGCCAAATAGCGGGATGGAGCCCATGTTGTTGTGCTGGCCCTAGAAGGCCGTAGAATAGTTGTTTTTACTCTTATCATGTGTGGCCGGCCTGCGAGCCGATGTATGTAAGACATGTTTTATTAAGTGAACATTTGTAAGGCCTTAAGGCCATGTACCCGTTTCAGTGTATTTGGGGTTTCATTCTTATGTTTGTAGTTGTGAACATTCATATATATTGGATTTAAGATTTGGGTTCTTTCAACTTTAAAAACTTCCGCTAGAATGCTCTGTGTAGGACGTGTAGTCTTAATTGGATGGTTTGTATATTTAACCCTTCCGACTGTCTGTGGTATATGGCGTCGGGTTTCAGCTGGACCTTCTGTTATATGCCATGCGACGGATGGGGGTGTTACAGACACTCCCTTCAAACAAAGCGCTGAAGATGCCGATGAATCCTTGCACGTGATGCTTTGAATGCTTCGCACGTGTCGTCAATCTTCCGCGCTATTTGGCCTTCTTAGAAGTATGGAGTATCTCTCAGCTCTGGAGCTCTCTGGATCGTCTATGAAGGTAAGTGCACTCCAGGTAATGAAGAATCCATCTCTTTCTCAGAAAATGAGAGGTTTTTATATTCTGGTGCTATCACCGGGCGATACTGGGTATTACCATCAGGCGATAGTGGTAACTGCTGCCACGTGTCCCACGAACTCCTCATTTTCGCATCGCACAAACGTTGAGCGCCGAATCGTGCACTATCGCCGAGCAACACTAGATATCGCCATCTGGCGATAGGGAAATAATGGTAGCCACGAATTCGTCGAACGTCGAGCAAAAATCGTCGAGTGGCGCTATCGCTGAGCGACACTGGATATCGCCATCTTGCGATAGCGAAATAATGGTAGCCATGAAATCGTCGAACGCTGAACGAAAATCGTCGAACGTCGAACGAAAATCATCAAACAAAAATCGTCGAACATCGAAAGCAAATCGTCTAACGAAAATCGTCGAACGTCGAACGAAAATCGTCGAGTGGCGCTATCACCTTTGGCGATACTTACTATTGCCTGTCGATATCTCCAAGCCATGATTTCGTCGAGCGGAATTACGTCGAGTGTCGAGCGGTGTTGTGTCGAGTGGCGCTATCGCCTAGGCTCGATACCCAATATCACCTGGCGATATTCCCTTTATCGAATTCTGACCCGATTCAGCACCAAACAAATATTAGTTATACACCTGTGTTATCTGCACACCAAAAAGTCATCCAAATATCAAATACAAACAAGATTTGTTATTAGCAAATTAGGAAGCGTGGAATGCATGCTCCAACACCCACCCCCTCTCTTTCCCCCAAGCTCTGAGCTAACTCCCTTTCCCCCTGCCCCCCTCTGTTGCAGCTCTGGTGGCCAGAAAAAGCCAACCCGAGGAGCTCCTCCCCCTCCACCACCACCACCCTCCATGACCACCCAACCCGGCCACCTCCAAGTGCCCCCAGCCCAGGTGGAAGCCTTCTCCCTCTCCCTTCTCCATTTTGGACGTCTTACATGGCGCTCCCGGCGGCCGGAGCGCTGCCGTCGTCACCCTCCTCCCTCCCGTTCAAAAAAAAGAAGAAAATAGGTCTGGCGGCGGCAGGCCGCTGGACAACCGTCGGAGGGAGAGCCCACCCCCGAGCAGTCGGCCGGGGGTGGTGCCACCGCCAGCCGGCAGCTGAAGAAGCCTGTAATGGGTGGCGGAAATGAACAGGGGGGGGGGGAGATGATGCACAGTGAATTCATTTTGTATATATATATAATAATATATTATATATATAAATATTATTATAATATTTATAATAAATATTATAATATTATAAATATAATGAGTTTGATTTTTAAGAGACTAAAATAGGCTCTTAGGGAAAAAGTGTTGAACAAGAAAAATGTTCTCCTTGTTGAGGGCGTTCTCCACAAAAAGTTTGAGAATTTGTGGAGTTGATTTGGTATTTTAAAAGCCTAAATGAAAATATTTTGGCCAAATTAAAGGCCCAAAACTCTTCAAAAAATTATGAAAATTTTTCTAGGGTCATTTTAGACCCTAACAAGGGTTGTATCAAAATTTGGGGTCATGGGGATAAGTTTTGATATTTTTCCCAAATTATGGAAGCCTAGCATTGAGCTCGGTATTTATTACGTTCGTTTTCTTCGAAAACGAAAATTGGAGCGCGCGATTATATTTTCTAATTGAAATTATAAATTCAAATTGTCTTATCGATGAGAGTGGCTGAGGCAAGTGACCAAGCTCCGTGTGATCCGAGACTTCGTGAAACCGTCGAGCGCCTCGACTTTCGGGTGATCTGGGCACGCTCGGAAAGTGAGAGCACGAGTAGTGAGTTGCAAATTATTCTCGATAAATAATGAGGGTGTAACTCCTGATAAGCCCCGATCCGATTAATTCGTGATTAATAAAGCGCAACCAACTCATAATCGAATCTTAATAATGTGTGTAACCCAAGGAAACCTTTAAAAACTGAGATGGAACTGAATCTCTCCTGAGAATGGAGATGGAACTGAATGTGCCTCCTGGATGGAGATGGAATTGAATCTATCCAGAGAACGAAGATGGAACTGAATGTGCCTCCTGGATGGAGATGGAACTGAAAAATCTCTCCTGAGAATGGAGATGGAACTGAAGCCTCCTGGATGGCGTGATTGGACTACTAACCATTTTCTTTATGATTATTCCAGTCTTGCACTAGTCCAGTTCCTTTATTCTTTTCAGTTCAATACTTTCAATTCAGTACTACTACAGTTTCGTACTGGTCAAGCTTATTTCAGTACTTTCATTTCAGTACTACTCTAGTTTCGTACTGGTCAAGCTTATTTCAGTACTTTCATTTCAGTACTACTCCAGTCTCATACTGGTCAAGCTTATTTCAATACTTTCATTTCAGTACTACTACAGTCTCGTACTGGTCACATTTTATTTCAACACTTTAAATAAGCAGCATAATCACCGCACTTGTCTTTATCGCAATTTACTTTTATAATCCCGGGTCCTGCTCTGACGAGTAGTCGTTGTTAAGTTTGAGCCTTAGTTGGGGATAACCGGAGTCGAAGTAGTCCTCCAGGTCTAGCTCCAAATAAATCGCTCCCATGCTCCTTGTCAAAAGTAGAGCTAAGTGCCAAAGCCCGAAGTGTAAGCCTAGTAGGGCAGGCCGACGTAGACCCGATGTTATATTGTTTGCCTTTTGTTTGATTGATTGTAAATTGCTTATAGTGAAATAGTGCCGTGTCAGTCCCTTCCGCAGACCGTTCGTACCGGTGCGGGAAGGTTGACGACTCATGGTGACAGGGAGATGAGTACCACAGGTGACCGACCGTTATATTCCCCGTCAGGTTTCCTCTGCTGGTCGGCCAAAACTGAAAGAATTAGTGCCTAATCACCTAGAGGGGGGGTGAATAGGTGTAATTCCTTTTTCTTCTAAGGCAGAATATCTATTCAGATAATGCTATAACAAACACGGCACATAATTCACAGAATCACACAATCACAGATTGCACACAGATTTTATAATGGTTCCCCAAGGTCTGGGTACATCCATTTTACCCCTTCGCCTATCTAGCAGTGTGCTAGATTCGACCTAACTTCTTCACTTCACCTCAGATCCGCAGATCTTACAGTAGCTCAAAACCCCAAAAAGGCTCCTACAACTCAGAGTGAGTCCACACTCCTAAAGCTCAGGCAATTTGCCCTACCTCAGCCTTCAACAAGGCCTACAACTCAGAGATCACAATCTCCTATAACTCAGGCTCATAGCCCTACCCCAGCCTTCAACAAGGCCTACCACTCAGATAAAATACTCTCCTACACTAAGCCTTTATAAATATAGGCTTACAACTCAGATCTTATAAAGATCCTACAGAAAATTGATATAAGTTTGTAATATACCACCACCCTAGTAGAGAGAGAAAGGATGGATGACTTCTTGATCAGTTCTTGGAAGAATCTGATGGCAGAGAACAACCACTATTAGCTTTCTTCAAAGCTTCTTGAATCTGAACTCAGTAGGGTTGAACTCCTGTGAAGTTGATCTTCAATCAGCTTCTTTATTGATATTCAGATCTCAATCTGAATCCTTCTTGACAGCCTGGTTCAGCAACTGCACTTAAGGGACTTGTTGATATAAGCCCCTTCCTTCTCTTCAATAGATGGAGCTCTCTCTCTCCAACTTCTTCTTAGATCTTCTGACGAAAATCTTCTTCAATTTTTGTGTAACTGTATGTGTATATATTTTTTCCTGTCTCTCACTCCTTTCTGTCTAAGGAAAAATGCCTTTATATAGACTTTCTCCATGGTAACCGACTGATCCAGTTTCTAACAAACTTCTGACAGCTCTGACAGTTGTAGTAGACCGATTGGTAATGATAGCTGTCAAGTTATCCAGTCACTTCTTGAAACTCCGTCTCTGTCAACAAAGTGTCGAGACTGAACTTCAACATGTGTCGACACAAGTAAACTAAGTGTCGACACAAGCCTTGGTGGTGTCCACACAGCTTCCTTGGTGTTGACACTACTTCTCGACACAACATCTGTAGAATATGTCGACACTGATTCTATGTGTCGACATAATCACTTCTTCTCTTTAACTTTATTGAAACTCTGCAGTGTGTCGACACAAGTCCTGTGTGTCGACATAGTTGATGTCGACAAAGTCTTATGTGTATCGACACTGCCTCTGTGTGTCGACACAATTGATGTAGACTAAGCTTTTCTGTGTGCTGACTCTGTCTCTGTATGTCGACACAGTTGATGTAGACAAAGCTTCTCTGTGTGTCGACACTGCCTCTGTGTGTCAACACAACTGATGTTGACTAAACTTCTCTGTGTGTCGACACTGCCTCTGTATGTCGACACAGTTTCTTCAGGTGTCGACACAACCATTCTAAGTGTCGACACAATTAACTCCAAGTGTCGACACAGCTTTTCTCTAGTGTCGACACAAGCCTTCATAAGTGTCGACACAGCTTCTTCTAGTGTCGACATATGGACTTAGAAACTTTTTTCCTGCATTCTTGTATTTTCTTAACCTGCACATATAAACTCAAAACAACATCAAATACACCTTGATGCATATCATTGAGTAAGGTGAGGCTTCTTCAAATCTGGTACACATTTTCCAATGTACCCAACAATCTCCCCCTATTTGGAGCAGTCATAACTCTTAGTCAATGATATACACCATTCATAACAAACACATATGATGATGTACAAAAACATTATATGACATGGTAACTTCTAAACAAAATATACATAACAAGTCATCACAGAATAATAATGCAACCAGAATGAGCATTAATTATTGTTTTGTTTCAACTTTCAAAAGTTTCTAATCAAAAGTTTACATATATTTCAACACTAAAGATTACAAAGTTGTAAAATCAAGTAAATCTAATCTAAAGCTGATCTGGCTCCTTGATAACTATGTCTTTACCTGATTGGATCTTGGCTTGTATTGGAGCATCTGTATCATCAGCTGGCTTCTTGCCCTTTAGAACTTTATTCTTTTGCTCTTCAGCTCTTATTCTTTGCCTTTCAAAATAATGAAAGAGATTTGTGAAATATTTGCTAAGCTCCTGAGCATTAGGAGGTAGCTTCCCAGCTTTAGCCTTTCTTCTATATTGAACAATGACTTCTTGTCTAGCTTTATGTTTTTGCCATTCTTGCTCTGAGTACCATTTTCCCCTGTCATGAGTCTGGTACTTTACAGCTTTCCAAGTAGTCAGTATAATGTTCCTAGATGTTGGACTCCACTGCTCAAAATCAGGCTTCAACTCAGCCTGTTTTCTGAATCTTTTCTTAGATAATAGAGCTTCTTGCTCTTTGTTCAAAACTGCCTCTGGCACTGGCATTTCTACTTTCTCAAGGATAATATTTTGAGCACCTTCTGGAGGACTGTACATGTACTGTACTTCTTGATGAATCATTTCAAAATCTGCTAGAGGGTAAATGACTTGAGCAACTTCAGCTTGATCACCTCTAAAATAAGCAGGGTGTATACCTAACTCAGCTATATTGTCATCATCACAGATGGATGGATATCCAAGTGTGGCTCTGATGCTATTAGATATCCATTTAGCATGATCTGAGCCAGCTTTGACTAACACTCTCTCCCCCTTTATGACTTCTCTTGCAACATGATCCCTGAGGTCATCTTTTTGAAATCTGATTTGTTCATCAAGAAAATTTACACCATCTTTATAAAAAGACTTTAACTTCAGTAACTGTGCATAAATAGTCTTTTGAGAATCCTTAATAGCTGTTTGGACAGCAGCTAGTCCTTCCTGTAATTGCTTGTCAAAATCTGCCATGGCTTTAGTCCTTGCTTCAGTCTGGGCAGAAGTAATATTCTTCATTTCTGTAACAATCGTATTATGTGATTCAGTCAGGTTATCATTCATTCTAAGTTGATTTTCTAGGACATAGCCTTGCTTCACAGCTATATCATCAACTTGAGTCGTGATTTTTTCTTGATGTATTGCTAGGAAAACCACAACATTGCCCCCTTTGCGAAAGCAGTCTGTCATCTCCTTTTTATTCTGATTAACTTCAAATCTTATTGATTTAATATCTATAGCAAAGGAGAGTTGTAGATCTTTGTGAGCTTCATCCATATATTTCTCCATGACAATCCTTTATTCATCCAATTTTACTTGCAAGGAGACTAATAAGGAACTATAATCTGTAGTTAGGGCTGATTGTGTAGCAGTTTGTAATGCCCTCTTATAGCTCTGTCTTCTTCTTTTGAATACCATTAGCTTTCTTTTCTTAGCTTGAATTTCTGCTTCATCTTCTGAAGCCGAGGTACCGACCATATCAACTCTTTCTTTAGGACTAGGAGGCAATTCCTGTTCAGTCTTAGGTTTCTCCCCCTGAGTCACTTGCTCCTTCCCCATAGTACTTACTTGCTCCTTCTCAATGTTAACTTGCTCCCCCTCAAAATCTTCTTTCTCCACCTCAAACTCAGTCTGCTCCCCCTCAGTTCTTGCATGTACTATATCTGGAAACAACTCCTCAAGGGTAAACTCTTATTGAGTAGGGACTTGAGGGACCACCAACTCAAGAGCATTAACAGCAGCAGATGTATCCTCCATGATAACATCTTGTGCTTGACTGTTCAGTTGTGTGTTCTGGTCAGCATCATCCAAAGACACAATTAGTGTTTCATCTTTATTAATAAAAATTGATTGATTAATTTCTTGAATTACCTCAAGTATAGTCTGTGTAGCCATTTCACTTTCCAAGTGGGTTGGCTCTTCCTTAAGATGAGGCTCCCCCTACACTTGAGCACTATCTCCAATATCTTGTGCAGGTGATTTTTCAGGAATCTCTCCCCTCTCTTCATCTGGCATGTCCTTTGTTAGGACTCTATCCCATCTGGATATAATCCTTATGTCCATTCTCCTCATATGGTTGATCTTTGAACCAGCAGTTTGTTCCATTATTTCAGGAATTTTTTTAGCCAAGTATAGACTCAGAATTCTTCCCAGATTTGGCTTATTAATACTTTCCTTAATCTTTTCAAAAACTACTGCTAACCAATCTAAGTTTAGTCTGTAGATGATCCTGGTCATCAGGCTAAACATATAGGCAGAAATCCTATCCTGCCCCTGGCTTGCAGAGAATGACTTTTCCCACTACTTCTGAAAGGAATTTTCCTTATTGATTCATTCCGTTTCTGCTCATTGAGGATCCAATCTTCATGGTGGGATCCAATCCACACCATTGAAGTGCTTCCCTTATCTTGGATGAGGTAACTTCTACTTTTTCTTGAATTCTTGGTAGTTGAAGAGTTTTTCTCAAGCTCTTCAAAGTTAGTTTAACTTTAGCACCATGAACTATAGATTTGATTTTAAGTCCAGTTGAATCTATAGAAGCTGAGCCATAGAAATCCAGAATTTCTTTCTTCCAAATGTTTGTTGGTTCAGATACCAAAAATTCCAACCCATTTTCAGCAATTAGGGTTACTACTGCTTTAATTTTCGGTTCTGCATGATCAAAGGCGCTGCGTACCAGCTCATAGCCTTCATTGACATTGTCGTCTAGCTTTGGCGCCATTAGGGTTGAGTGAAAGCTTGGATTAAGAAGAGAGAATTTGTCGACACAAGGTTTTGGTCTCGAAACTATGGAGAGTGTGTCGACAGACTATGTTGATGACCTATTTATACCTTTCTAAATAAGGAAGGTCAAAAGGCTCGTCAAAATCCTCTTAATGTGTCGACACTGTTGAAATATGTCGACACAGACTTCTAATGTCTCGACATAAGTATTGACATCTATGTGTCGACACTTATTCCATTTACGCTCGATGAAATCTGTGTTGATCCTAAGTGTCGACACCACTTCTGGATGTGTCGACACCACTTCTGGATGTGTCGACACAACTTATCTGAAGTGTCAACACCTATTCCCTAGATGTATCGACACCACTTTTCTGGAATGTCGACACCAACTACTATGTGTCGACACAGACAACTTCTTGTGTCGACACAATTTTACTTAGCCAAATTTACTAAACTAATTTATGTTCAACATTCCTAAATCAATTTTGAAATTGTTGAATTTAGTTTCATCTAAAAGCTTAGTAAACATGTCAGCTAGTTGTAAATTAGTACTAACAAATTCTAAGGATATATCTTCTTTCTCTACATGGTCTCTAAGAAAATGATATCTTATTTCTATATGTTTTGTTTTACTATGAGAAACAGGATTATGAGCAATAGAAATAGCACTAGTAGAATCACATAATAATGGAGTTCTACTTACCTGAATACCATAATCTTCCAAGTGATGTTGTATCCACAATAGTTGTGCACAACAACTTCCAGCAACAACATACTCAGACTCAGCTGTGGATATTGCCACACTGGTCTGCTTCTTACAGCTCCAAGACACCAATCTTCCTCCTAGAAATTGACAGGTGCCTGTTGTGCTTTTCCTATCTACTTTGCAACCTGCAAAGTCTGCATCTGAATAGTCGATTAGTAGAAAATCTCTATTCCTAGGATACCAAAGGCCTAGATTAGGGGCGCCCTTAAGATATCTCAAAATCCTTTTGACGTCAGTAAGATGAGATTATTTAGGGCAGGATTGGTACCTAGCACAGACATATGTAACATACATGATATCTGGTCTACTAGTAGTCAGATATAGGAGGGAGCCAACTATTCCTCTATACAAAGTTTCAACTACAGGTTTCCCTGCATCATCTTTGCTAAGAGATACACTTGTCCCCATAGGAGTTCTCATGGTAGTGGATGACTCCATACCATACTTTTTAATTAACTCTACGGTGAACTTAGACTGGGATATGGACAAGCCATCATCAGTCTGTATTACTTGGAGACCCAAGAAGAACTTAAGTTCTCCCATACCGCTCATTTCAAATTTCCCTTTCATAAGTTTTGCAAACTTTCTACAAAGGTTACTTTCAGTAGACCCAAATATTATGTCATCAACATATATTTGGACTAGGATGATCTTTCCTTTGGATTCCCTAAGGAATAGAGTCTTATCTATTTTACCCCCTGAGAATTTATTCTCAATGAGGAAATTAGACAGGGTTTCATACCAAGCCCTTAGAGCCTATTTTAACCCATACAGAGCTTTCCTAAGTCTATAGACATAAGTAGGATTGAGTGGATCAACAAAACCTGAGGGCTGCTCTACATAGACCTCCTCTTTTAAGTCTCCATTTAAGAATGCAGACTTAACATCCATCTGGAATACTTTGAAGCCTTGATATGCTGCATAGGCTAAAAATAGCCTGATAGCTTCCAGTCTTGCCACAGGGGCAAAAGTCTGATCAAAATCTATGCCCTCCTCATCTATGTATCATTTGGCAACTAGTCTTGCCTTGTTCTTCACTATGATCCCACTCTCATCAAGCTTGTTTCTATAAATCCACTTTGTCCCTATGACATTGTGGCCCTTTAGTTTTGGAACCAAATCCTAGACCTTGCACCTTTTGAACTGATTTAACTCTTCCTGCATGACATCAATCCAGTGTGGGTTCTTAACAACTTCTTCAAATCTCTTGGGTTCCACTTGAGATAAGAAGCTAGAGCAAAGAACTGTGTTCAAGTTCCTGCTCCTTGTTTGTACTCCTTGTCTTGGATCATCAATGATTTGGTGTGCAGGATGATCCTTCAACTGTCTAACTGTTGGAGGTAATCTATCAGCAGTTTGGTCTTCTCCAATCTCTTAAATATGCTGCACCTCATGTCCTTCATCAGCATCTTGAGTTTCTTGTACTCTCCCTGGACAGCAACTACCATTTTCCACATCCTGATTTGCAGTTGGAACTTCTCTGATAGTAAGCTGGTCCATCTTCTGCTGTATACCTGGAGAACTACAAGAACTACTTGACAACTCACTGTTAATAAGTCTAGTTTCTTCAAAGATGACATGAACTGACTCTTCTACAACTTGAGTAGCCAAGTTGTAGACCCTATAAGCCTTACTATTGTTGTTGTACCCAATAAATATCCCATCTTGGGATTTGACAGCAAACTTAAATAGGTGAGATTTGTCATTATTAAGTACATAGCACTTGCAACCAAAGATCCTAAAATATGATAAGTTTGGTTTTCTGCCTTTCACAACCTCATAGGGTGTCTTTCTGCCGGGCTGTTGCTGGTTGGTGCTCATCGGTCTGGCAGTTTGTCTCAGATGGCTTAGAGACCGGGCGGTCTAGCGGTCTCCTGTGGAGGCTTGCTCTCTACGGCTCTTGTTCTCTCCTCTTGTTGGTTGTCGGGCGGTTAGCCGGCTTGTCTAACCGCACGACCTGTCCACTTTGTCTTTTTGTAAAGCCGCATATACTTGTAAATTTTTAGTCTCACATTGCTTAATTATAATCTCTCTCATCTCCTCCATTCTATAAAAGGGAGGCTATACCATTGTAATTGATACCTTTTTTGGATAATAAGTTTACATTACTCCAAATTTTCAGACTGTTATTTTCTGTTCGCACACTGACTTTGAGATTTTGTCAACGTATTATCACATGGCGTTGAGTGAGCTTGCCTCACTCAACACTTATGGACTTGGTAAATATTCACAGCTTTCCTGTGGCATTGACTGACTGAGTTATACTCAATGATTATGGAGCTATGGCATTGAGTGAATGAACTTCACTCAACGCATGTGGACTTAGCCATTTTTCTATCCATTTCTTCTTAGGATTTGACTGTATAGCCTTCACTCAGTGTTATAAGTCATCTGGCGTTGAGTGAATAACCTTCACTCAATGTCTGTGGACTTGGACAATTTTTGGTCTTTCCACACCTTAGGTAAGTGTTTACCTGACTTAGCCTCTTAGGCTTTCTATCCCATCATTGTTACTAAGACATCAAATACACTTTTATATATATCATTGAAAAAATTGACTTCACTCAAATCTAGGACATTGAGGGCAATGGACCCAACATAGACTTTTATAGTCTAACAGCTTAGACGTCAAGTGAGCCTTCATCACTCGACGCTTTTGGACTTTGTTCGATTTCTCTGAATGAAGGCGTTGAGTGCATCTTCTTCACTCAACGCTTTCTGCCTTTGCCTGGCTTCTTAATGAGGTATTGAGAGGCCTCTCTTCACTCAACGCTTTTGTACTTAGTTGAATTGTTTGTTGAGGAGGTGTTGAGTGAACTGCCTTCACTCAACTCTTCTGTCGTTAGACAGATTTCTTGACAGCAATACTGCGGCTTTGACTGTTGGGTATTTTGTCGATGCTTTTGCTTCTAGGCGTTTAGTGAACTACCTTCACTCAACACTTCAATACTTAACTAGATTTTTGCTTTGCAATACTGAGGCTTTGACTGCCTGAGCCTCACTTGACTCTTTTAGTCTCTTGACATTGAGTGAACTGCCTTCACTCAATGCTTCTGAACTTAGCCAGATTTCTGCTTTATCAGTATCTTATCATGAGCCCACCTATCTTTGTGACTCATACTACATGTCAAATCAGTTCAATAGAGAACAACCTGCATACATTGAACTTAGAGCATGCATCAAATACATTCATTTGTATAACATTGACTTTTGGGCCTTCTTTAAATCTAGGACATTACGATCAATGGACCAAATAATCTCCCCCTATATGAAGAAGTTATAACCCTACTCAATGGTATACCTTATTTAGCAGATAAACATCATAGTAGAAAAGAGCAACAATTTATATACACACAGAAAAAATATAATTTTCATTAAAGGAAGAAATCATGATTAGATAGTGTGCATAAAACAAAATGATCATTCTCATAAAACCCTTAAGGAAAATAAGAACATTCATAAATTTCAGGTTCCCTTATAACTATGCCCCTGCTTTGTGTCTTGGCAGCCTTTACTTGATCTTCAGATTTCTTCTCCTTCTGTCTTTCAAAATAACTGTATGACTTAGGAAAGTACTTGATGGGCTCCACATGTAACGCCCAAAAATCGGTTGAATGAGTTTGGGTGCGATTAAAGAGCTTGGGGTGCGAATAGTATCTTAGGCTAGGGTTTTAATATAAAACCTAAACCTAATTCCCCCCCCCCCCTCAGCCGCATTTCCCCCATCTCCTGATCCCGCTCTCTCTCTCCATCTTCTCTCTCACGCGCAAAACCACCCTACCTCTCTCTCTCATAGCCCGCTGGAAGGAGCAGATCGACCGCGACTGAAGGAGGAAGGAGTTCCCTCCTCTTCTTCTCACGATCTCTCTCCCTCCCTCTCATCTCTCCCGTTGCAAGCTAGTAGGGGCATCTCGAGCCCCCTCTCCACTGCTCTCTTCTCCCTACGCTGCCCCACTAGAAGGATCCCCCTCCTAATTCCTATTGTTGTGGGAGTCGTGCAATGGCAGGGTTAGAGGTCTCGACCTCCCTCAACCCGAGCCTCTCTCGCTCTCTTTTTCTGTCTTGGCTGCCGCCTGCAAGGAGGAAGCTGACCACTTGCTTTGGTGTTGGGTGCTAGTGAGTGTGCAGCCGTGAAGACCTAGCATGGATCTTACTCTTGGCCGGCCTAGTCGGGTGAAAGCCCTGTCTTGAAGTTGAGGAGCCATTTTGGAGCTCGAATCGGCGTATACAAGCTGGATCCGTACGTGGACAACCACTACGAGAGTTGTTCATGAGTCCATGACCAAGCCATGCCTCTGAAATGCACGTCAAGGGTAACGACTTTTCTTCTTGGGCAGGCGAAGCCCTGAATTAGCATATTTGCATGGAAAGCCCCTCTCCACCGACGGGTGGGGGCAGGGTGCTCTCCGATGAGATGATATTTACATCCTCGCTATTAATTGCATCAGCACCCGGAAGCACAAGTACATTTTAGGCATGCTGTGTGAAGCCCATTTGGACATGTTGGTCTAGATTAGTGATGTTCTGGGGTTTCCGAAGAAGGCTCCGTGAGAGTTGAATATTTTGGAATGGGGGTCTGCCCGAGGTGGCAGTTATTACTAGAGGTGTGCTCCAGGAAACACAATAATATTTGCACGAAGTTGTTGGATCGTTGACATTAACCCTTGGGGAGTTTTGTCGTGTTTGTGTGAAGCCCATCTCTTGGAGACCGTAGGGCTAGTGTATGGAGTTGTGTGCCTTGAGTGCACAACTCTGGTGGTCGTGAGTGCCACCCTTGTTATATAACAATCAGTTATGTAGGCGATAACAAGCAAGGGGAGGTTGACCCGCGTCGTGCATGTTGGGTACGACGATTTGAGCAATGAGCTTGACTGAACTGTACCTGCATTATATGGTGTAGTTCGACTACCTAAGGAAATTGGTGTGTTGCTACAAGCATAGGAGAGAGCCGAGGATGTTGAGTAACGGCTAGCAAATGCTCAATGTGTTGCCATTCAGTCTAGGACTGAGTATGGTGGTGGGACCGGGGAAAGTCTGGTACACCGTTAAGGTTCCTTCAGTGCACGAGATGTTGGGTCGTTAGCTCCAACGTTTATGATGATTGGTGCTTAAATGGTACATTCTAGCTTTATGTAATTATGCTAATCCGCTTGCAGGGAAGAAGCACTGCCACCCCAAGAAAGGGGTGGGGTCATTATAATTTGGTCAACCATTGCTGACCGTTGCTTTGTTTTCTACCACTTGGTGAAATGTTTGCTTGCAGGTGCTGCAGAGCCAAGCGGGAAATAGCGGGCTGGAGCCCTTCTTGTTGAGCTGGCCCTTGAAGGTCCAATTGTTTGTTTAGTTGTTTTTTTATGTGTTACTGGTCTGCGTGCCGATGTATGTAAATCATTTTATTTGGTTAAACATTATTGATGTAAGGCCTTAATACCAAATCTGTGGTTGTTGTATTTCATTCCTATTGTGGTTAGTGGACATTCTCCTTTGGGCGTGATTTTTATTTAACTCCTATTATTTTTCTGCTAGAATGTAACTCTGTGTTAGGATGTGTTTTCAAAATGTTAAGGGTTTTTGGTTTCATTTAGTAACTCTTTCGTCTGCCCGTTTCATATGACGTGGAGCCCCGGCCGGACCTTCTGTTATATTATTCATGACGGATGAGGGGTGTTACAATTTGGTATCAGATTTAGGTGTCGTTCTTCCTTATTTGAATTCGTGGTCGAATTCATTTTAAGGGGTGGTGAGCACTCATGTGCGTTGTCATTATAACATGACAAAATTCATGAATGTCCACTTAGGAATGAAAAACACACATGAAACAAGTTAAAAATATTGTTTGTGGAACATGAGCGTTCCTTTGTTTGTTGATTGTTGTCTTTTAGTCACTAAAATGCATGTGGCGCAACTATAGGTGACCAGAAGTGGTGCTGAATAGTCCCAAAATCACTATTCTGCAAAAAGTAATGCACCAGCGGAGGTGCCTACACCTCCTCCTTCTACCGAGACAATCCATTTAGTTGCGGAAGCTGTGTTCGCTATGATCAATGCGCAGCCAAGAGAGCAAGTACACCCTATGGTGGCCACTGTGCAGGCTGTCGTAGTTGAGCTAGTGGCGGCGATGCAAGTGCCTGGTGAGCCCAGCAAAGCGAGCAACTAAAAAGCAGATGAAGCATGTGATGAGCTTAAATCCTCCTACATTTTCGGGAGTGAAATCACCAACTCAGGTCAAAGATTGGCTCTCTTATATAAAGAGAACCATGACAGCGACAGAGACTAATGAAGCACAAAAGGTGACCATAGCCACTTTCCTACTGGATGGAGAGACAAGACTGTGGTTGGATGAGGTGGAGTTGGAGCAGCTTGCTGGCAGATAGCTATCTAACGTTTTGATGGAGAGTTCTCGAGACTTTTCTTGGCCAGGTACCTCCCTTCCACGCAGAGAATTACATTGGAGAATTAGTTTCAGCACTTGACCCAGGGAGAAGGTTCTGTTGACGACTATTTACATGAGTTCACAAGGTTGGGGAGGTATACCGGCTTCACGTTTGCAGACGAGGAGCAAAATACCGACAGATTCTACAAAGGACTGCGGGATGACTTGAGGTTGCTTCTCTCAGGCCCAATGACGCAGGGCTTTCAGGTTTTTGTAAACACTGCCCGATCTTTGGATCAGGACATGAGGAGAGTGAGAATTAATAAGGACTTGACTGTGAAGAAGCCAAAGTACAAGGTGCCTACCTCTTCGAAGTCTTGGTTCCGCAGCAGGTGGAACAAGAAGGCTAGGTCATCTGGACCAGCCCCTCCTGCTGTTACTTCTAGATCTACATCGAGTCGAGGCCCGTTTGCGTGTTATACATGTGTCAAGGTGGGGCACTACGCACGAGAGTGCCGCAGTGGACCGCCGAAGACTGAGAAGAAGACAGAAGCATCTTATGCTGAAAAGTGGAAAGCGGTGGAGTCATCAGCTTCTCATTATACTCATGCACCGCCTCAAGTCTACAACTTTGGCCAACTGGAGGAAATAAAATAAAATGACGTGGTGACAGGTACGACATAGCATATAGTTTTTACTACTTTATATACTTGTTACCTTGTGCCTTCCTTAACTTGTTTGAATTAGGTTTTGTCAACTATCCGGCAAGAGTACTATTCGGTACATGCGCTTCTTACTCCTTTCTATCCAAGGACTTGTATCGCGCATCGGATTGCCTTCCATTTTATCAACTAATAGATTGGATGTTTTGCTGCCTAACGGTTGCTTGATGCATGCGTATAGGACCTGCTGTGTTCTGGTGCGGATAGGGAATCATGAGTTTAAGTTGGAAGCATCTGTACTGTTGATATCCGAGTTCGACGTTATCTTTGGCATGGAATGGATTTCAGAGCAACGTGCATGTATTGACTGCAACTCGAAGGAAATCACACTGGGATAGGGTACTGAATGCGAGACCAAATTCACTGGTATGCGAGGATCGAGCAAGATACTGATGTCTGCTCTCAAAGTGGTCAAAGCGGTTCAGAAGGGCACATAGTTGTTCTTCACGCTATTGGAGGCTGTAGAGCTGAAGTCTCATTTGAGTGACATTCCTATGGTGATAGAGTTCGTGAATGTGTTCCCTAAAGATCTCCCTGGGATTCCACCCCAGCGAGAGATCGACTTCCCTATTGATCTGGTGTTACGTGCGAAACCTGTGTCCCATGCACCATACAGAGTAGTGCCAAAGGAGATGACAGGGTTGAAGGTTCAGCTACAGGAATTACTAGAGTAGGGTTACATACGCCCAAGTGGTTCAACTTGGAGTGTGCCGGTCCTCTTCATGAAGAAGAAGGACGGGAGACTGCGTCTATGCATTAACTACAGAGACCTAAACAAGCTAACAGAGAAGAACAAGCATCCGATTCCGAGAATCGATGATTTGTTTGATCAGTTGGCTGGATCAACCATTTACTCAAAGATGGATCTGAAGTCCGGCTACTATCAGTTGCGTATAAGGGAGAGTGATATTCCCAAGATAGCGTTTGGCACACGCTATGATCAATATGAGTTCACCGTGATGCTGTTCGGGTTGACAAATATGGCATCGGTATTCATGGATTTGAAGAACAAAACCTTTCAGGAGTATTTGGACCGATTTGTGATAGTCTTCATAGATGATACATTGGTATACTCGCAGTCAGAGGAGGATCGTGTGAACCATTTGAGGTTGGTTTTGAACACCTTGAGGAGGAGTCGACTAAATGCCAAGCTCTCTAAGTGCGAGTTTTGGCTATTGTCTATGGCGTTTCTCGGTCATGTCATTATTGGAAAGGTATTGCTGTGGATCCGGCGAAGATAGCAGCTATACAAGAGTGGCCTGTGTTGACTATAGTGGCGGAAGTCTGGAGTTTCTTGGAACTTGCCGACTACTATAGGCGGTTCGCGGAGAACTTCTTGCGGATAGCTTTACCTCTCACTACCTTAACGAGAAAGGAATAGAAGTTTGAGTGGTCGTCGGAGTGCGCACGAGATTTTGAGGAACTGAAGGGTCGTCTGACCACGATGCCTATTTTGAGTTCGCCATGTGGTACGGACGACTACGAGATCTATAGCAATGCCTCAGGGAGCGGCTTAGGCTGCATCTTCCTACAGTTTGGAAAGGTTTTAGCATACGACTCACGCCTGCTGAAGGTGCATGAGAGAAACTATCCCGTCCATGACTTGGAGTTAGCGGCGATGATATTCGCCCTGAAGCTGTGGATACATTATTTATATGGCCTGAAGGTTGACATCTTTACGGATCATAAGAGCATTAAGTACCCGTTGAACCAGAAGGAGTTGAACATGCGACAAAGAAGGTGGATGGAATTCCTCGGAGATTACACCTTCGAGATACATTACACACTCGGGAAGGGGAATGTGGTCGTTGATGCTTTGAGTTGCAGAACTCCCGCACGAGCAAACTGGTTGTGCATGCATGATGAATGTTTAATCCAGGAATTGGAAGCTTTGGGTATCACCTGTGTCGATAGGAGTACTAGTGCAAACGCATGCTTGAACTGGATGGAGGTGCAGTGTGACCTTGCAGACAGAGTTCAGAGAGTGTTGGAGCTCGATGAGAGCATGAAGCACTATGCAGCGGAAGGGTCAAATTCTCAGTTCTTAGTTGAATAGTCTTCTGTGGAAAGGTGATCGCTTGTGCGTCCCAAAGTCTGGAACTCTATGGGAAGATTTGATGTATGAGGTTCACAATACCAAGTACTCAATCCACTCGGGGAGCTCAAAGATGTACAAGGACATGAAGACACTATTCTGGTGGCCAGGTATGAAGAAGGACATAGCCCTCTACGTGGCAAAATGTCAAACGTGCGAGCTAGTGAAGGCCGATTGCCAACGACCAGGAGGCTTCTTGAAATCATTGCCGATCCCGGAGTAAAAATTTGATGATATTTCCATGGATTTTGTGCACGGTTTGCCAAAGTCATTGCAGAAAAATGATTCTATCTGGGTGATTGTTGGTCGGTTGACCAAAGTTGTGCATTTTATCCCGAATCGGAAAAGCGATGCAGCGGAGAAGCTAGCAAAGTTGTATATGGAGATCATCGTTTGATTACATGGTATCCCTTATAGTATAGTTAGCGACCGTGATGGGCGGTTTATGTCCGGTGATTGGAGGCACGTTCATCGGTTATTGGGCACAAAGCTCAAGTTTAGCACAGCCTTCCATCTGCATACGGACGGGCAAACTGAGAGGACAAATCATACGATGGAATATATGCTGCGAATGTGCGTTGTGGATTTCGTACAGCGTTGGGAGGATCACCTTCACATAGTAGAGTTTGCCTATAACAATAATTATCAGGCAAGTTATCAGATGGCCCCGTACGAGGCGTTATAAGGCCGGAAGTGTCATACTATGTTAGCATGCGCAGAAACAGGTGATACCAAGATATTGAAGTGCAAAGATGTTGATGAGGTGAATGAGTCCATACAGATCATTTGAGAGCAATTGTTGACCGACCAAGATCGTTGGGCGAAGTATTACAGCGCAAACACCAGAACATGAAGTTCGCGGTTGGAGATTGGGTATACTTGAAGATAAAGCCTTTCAAAGGAGTGTCGAGGGTACGATGCTTGAGGAAGCTGAGTCCAAGGTATTTAGGGCCATTCGAGATCGCTGAATGCATCGGCGAGGCACCTTACCGATTGCCATGTCGACGAAGCTGAGTGGGTTATACGATGTCTTCCACATTTCTGTGTTGAGAAAGGCGGTGCAGGATTCCGATTCTGTGTTGGAGGCCGATGTTTTGCCAATAGAAAGTGGCCTATCTACTAAGGTGAAGCCAATTTGCATCGTCGATAGCGACATACGATAGTTGCGGAGAAAGACAATCAAGATGGTGAGAGTCCGTTGGGACAATTGTGGCCGCGAGGAGCTCTCTTGGGAACCAGAAGAGGACATGTACGAGGAGTGCCCCGATCTATTTTACTCAGGTATGATGAATTTCATTTCGTTATTCGTATTTTAATTTCGAGATGAAATTTCATTTAGGAGGAGAGAATTGTAACAACCCAAAATCTGTTGAATGAGTTTGGGTGCAATTAAAGAGCTTGGGGTGTGGATAACATCTTGGGCTAGGGTTTTAATATAAAACCTAAACCTAATTTCCCCCACCCCTCTCAGTCGCATTTCCCCCCTCTCCTGATCCCTCTCTCTCTCGGTCTTCTTTCTCACACGCAAAACCACCCCTGCTCTCTCTCTCCCATCGCCCGCTGGAAGGAGCAGATCGACCGCCGGCTGAAGGAGGAAGGAGTTCCCTCCTCTTCTTCTCCTGACCTCTCTCCCTCCCTCTCATTTCTCCCGTCACCGGCCAGTAGGGGCAGGCCAAGCCCCCTCTCCCCTAATGTCTTCTCCCTGCGCTGCCTGACTGGAAGGAGCCCCCTCCTCCTGATTCCTCTTATTGTGGGAGCCGGGCAACACCAGGGTTAGGAGGTCCCAACCTCCCTCAACCCAAGCCTCTCTCACTCTCTTTTTCTATCTCTGCTGCCGCCGGAAAGGATGAGGCTGACCACTTGTTGTGGTGTTGGGTGATAGTGAGTGCGCAGCCATGAAGACCTAGCGTGGAGCTTACTCTTGGCCGGCCTACTTGGGTGAAAGCCCTATCTTGAAGTTAAGAAGACATTTTAAAGCTCGAATCGGCATGTGCAAGTCGAATCTATGCGTGGATAACCACTACGAGAGTTGTTCGTGAGTCCATGACCAATCCATGCCTCTAAAACACACATAAAGGGTAACAACTTTTCTTCTTGGGCAGGTGAAGCCCTTAATTAGCATATTTGCATGGATGCCCCTCTCCACCGATGGGTGGGGGAATGGTGATCTCCGACAGGTCGATTCTTACATCCTCGCTATTAATTTCATTAGCACTCGGAAGCGCGAGTACGGTTTAGGCATGTTGTGTGAAGCCTATCCGAATATGTAGGTCTGGATTGGTGATGTTCTGGGGTTCCCAAAGAAGACTCCGTGGGAGTTGAATATTTCGGAATGGGGGTCTGCCCGGGGTGGAAGTTAGTACTGGAGGTGTGCTCCAGGAAACACCCTAATGTTTGCACGAAGTAGTTGGATCGTCGGCATTAACTCCCGGGGTGTTTTGTCGTGTTCGTGCGAAGCCCGTCTCTCGGAGACCATAGGGCTAGTGTATGGAGTTGTGTGCCTTGAGTGCGCAACTCAGGTGGCCGCGAGTTCCACCCTTATTACATAACAATCAGTTATATAGGCGATAACAGGCAAGGGGAGGATGACCCGTGTCATGCGTGTTGGGTACGGCGATTTGAGCAACGAGCTTGACTGAACTATACCTGCATTATGTGGTGTAGTTCGAATACCTAAGGAAATTGGTGTGTTGCTACAGGAATAGGAGAGAGTCGAGTAACTTAAGTCACGGCTAGCTATTAGTCATTGTGTTTCCATTCAGTCCAGGACTGAGGATGGTGGTGAGACCTGGGGAAGTCCGGTACACCGTTAAGGTGCCCTGAGTGCACGAGATGTTGGGTCGGTCGCACTAACGTTTGTGATAATTTGTGCTTAAATGGTACATTCTAGCTTTATGTAAATATGGTAATCCGGTTGCAGGGAAGAAGCATCGCCACCCCGAGAAAGGGGTGGAGTTGTTATAATTTGGCCAGCCCTTGATGACCGTGGCTTTGTTTGTCACTGCTTGGTGGAATGTTTGCTTGCAGGTGTTGTTGAGCCAATCGGGAAATAGCGAGCTAGAGCCCTTCTTGTTGAGCTAGCCCTCGAAGGCCCAATTGTTTGTTTAGTTGTTTTTCATGTATTGCCGACTTGCGTGTCGATGTATGCAAATCATTTTATTTGGTTAAACATTATTGATGTAAGGCCTTAAGGCCAAATCTGTGGTTGTTGTATTTCATCCATATTGTCGTTAGTGGACATTTGCCTTTGGACGTGGTTTTTATTTAACTCATATTATTCTTTCTCTAGAATGTAACCCTGTGTTTGGATGCGTTTTCAAAATGTTAAGGGTTTTTAGTTTCATTGAGTAACTTTTCCGTCTGTAAATTTCATATGATGTGGGGCCCCGATCGGACCTTCTTTTATATTATTCGTGACGGATGGGGGTGTTACACCACAACATCTGGTGACAGTGCACCTGACTTTTTGTCCCTTCTGAATTTTCTTCTCAATTCCTCATTCCTTTCAAGCTTGGCCCATTCTATGGAGCTATTGAGCTTTTCCTGTCAGTTTTGTGGTCTTTAAGTTGATCCCAGCCAGACAAGATGATGGTTCTTGTTTGGGGACTCCACTTCTCAGAGTCAGGCCTGGTTTCCATGTAACGCCCCCATATGTCACGTGACATATAATGGTGAGTCCGGCCGGGGCCCCACACTATATGTCACAGACAAGCGGCGAAATTACTTGTGAAAATCAAAATCTACTCGCATCCTAACACAAAACATTGTAGCGCAGTATTTTAAGTTACCATGAACTCAACTCAGAGAATGTCCACTCCTATATAAATGCCACATTTATATATCAAAACCAGGAATGTATACAACTTACACACACTGGCCTTAAGGCCTTACAGGTTTCTCTTTACACAAATAGATTTTCGTACATCAGCACGCAGGCCGGCCACACATGAAATCCAACCACGATTTGTACGACCTTCAAGGGCCTGTAGCAGCAAGCCTCCATTCCGCTCATTTCAATTCAAGCAGCAACACCTGGAATTAGCCATCAAATCCAAACAAAAAACAAAGTAACGGACAACATTAGCTGACCACTTATAACGACCCTACCCCTTCCTTGGGGAAGTGGTTCCTTCCCTGGATGCATAGCCATCATTATATAGATCAATCTACCAATCACATTCACATCACAAACGTCGGTATCCACCAGACGCTCTGTGCACTCAGGGCACCTTTTTGGTGTACCGGGTATCCCAGTCGTACACCGTCGATCAGAGGTTTTTAAACTATTGGTTGGCCGGTTCAATCCTAGTCCACCAGTCCCGCAGGCTGGCGACATCCCGTCCATACCACTCAGAGGTCCTCACCTCACAACATCCACAAATAACAGAGCAGATCGACACACACCATGTAGTGTAGCAAGCCGGGTTTACCAATGCTCCCCAGGCATTACTGTAACGCCCCGAAACTCAAAGGAGCGACGGGGACGTTTTGGGCCAGTTTTGGGTTCTAGCTGCAGGCACACGGCCTGGGACACGGGCGTGTCCCAGGGCGTGTCGAGCTTGTGTCAACACTCAGCCGAGAAGTCGACACTTTGGTCTCAACATTGTGTCGAGACTGGGCACACGGCCTGCGACACGGGCGTGTCGCAGGGCGTGTTTACCCGTGTCGACACTTAAGCGCGAAGTCGACACTCTGCGGTCGACGAATTGTCGAGACATGGCACACGGCCTGCGACACGGGCGTGGCGTAGGGCGTGTCAACCCGTGTCGACACTCGTCCCAGGAAGTCAACACTTTGGTCTCGACATTGTGTCGAGACAAGGCACACGGCCTAGGACATGGGCGTGTCCAAGGCCGTGTTAGCAGGTCGACGATCTTCGCTCGACGAAGTGTCGAGTGTCGAGACCATGTACACGGCCTGGAGCCCAGGCGTGTCAAGGTGACACGGGCAAGGACACGGGCGTGTCCTAGAACCCGTGTAGTGCTCGGGTTGTTTTCGGGGAAAAATGATGGGGGTACACGGCC
The DNA here is from genome assembly GCA_039583875.1 of Platanthera guangdongensis. Taxonomy (NCBI): domain Eukaryota; kingdom Viridiplantae; phylum Streptophyta; class Magnoliopsida; order Asparagales; family Orchidaceae; genus Platanthera; species Platanthera guangdongensis. Next base: position 12,474,947 of record CM077161.1, on the reverse strand, counting down.
GGCCACACGGCCGTGTCAGGAGGAACACGGGCGTGTCAGGTCGAACACGGGCGTGTTCGATACCCGTGTGTTGTTCCAGGTGATTCGATTTTGACGGCGAATGAGGCACACGGCCCTGTACACGGGCGTGTGCCAGGCCGTGTTCGATCCAGATTGGGCATTTTAGTCCCGAATCAAAGCCGTTCGTTTCCTTATTTTGAGATCCAATGAATGGGGGTTGTTCCTGAAGGGATATACTCGGGATTGGACTTAGAAACCCTCACTTTTCATAAGTTTTCATCTTTCTAAAACCTTAGAGAGAGAGGAGAGCCAAGGAAGGAAGAAGGAGTTAGATCCGGCCATTGGAGGAGCTTCGAAGCTCCGAATCGCGAGCCGACTCCGGATCCACGGAGGCAAAGCTAGTGCGGTGCTTTTCATCCGTTTACTTTTCAATGGCGCTAAAGAGGAACGCTAGGGTAACGATTCTCTTCTTGAGCATGAGTAGCTCTCCTTCTTTGCATAGGAAGCCTGCTCTCGCGAGTTTGCGGAGAGTTGGAGGCGTTCCTTCGGGTAGATATGTAAAGTCCCCATTGTTTAGAGTCCGTAAGCGAGAACGGACATAGGCATGATGTGTGAAGCCTACACGGACATGTTGGTCTGGATCGGTGATGTTGCATTGCATAAATGCCGGAGAAGACTCCGTGCTATTGATTGTTTTTCGGGTTTTATACACGGTAGATTGCAACAGGGAGCCTTGGGGATTAACCCTAAGGTGCACCCGGAAAACTGGGCTGATGCGTGATCTTGCCAACATGGAGGCCTGAGAGCCAACTTGAACATAACCGAGTTATGTGAAATTGTGTGACGAAAATGGGACTCGGAAGAAGTTTGACCTGCGCAAATGGCTTAAATTGTCATTGCGACGTGAGCACGGGTTAGATGGAACCGTACCCACATCTATGTCGTTCGGGTTAAAGAGACCTAAAGTTACGTGGCACTTGCCGTTGGCATAGATGAGAGTCTTCGGCGGTCAATGGCTTAAATTGACTTGACCCATGCCGGGAAGACAAATTGCTCATATGTTTGGCCGTCAAAGTGGCGGTGGTGCGTCCGGAATGTCCATGGCTTTAACTGACGTGACATCGACCGGTTCACTGAGAATGTGCCCTGAGTGCACGGGGTGTGTGGCCGTGTGATCCTACGCCTGTGATGAAATGAATACTATTATATTGCTCGCTTGTGCTAATAAAACTGCAGGGAAGGAGCATTGCCGCCCCGAGTTAGGGGCGGGATCGTTATAATTTGGTCAGCATTGCTGACCGTTGCCTTTTTGTTTGCCACTGTGCTGTGGTTATGTTGCTTGCAGGTGCTGCTGGACCATGCGGTCAATAGTGGGCTAAAGTCCAAATTGCGAAGCCGGCCCTTGAGGGCCTATTTGGAGTGTTTACATCTTTATTCATGTATGACCGGCCCGCGTGCCATGGTTTGTAAATCATGTAACATTAAGTAAACCTTTTTGTAAGACCTTAAGGCAAGTACTGGTGTTTGTACTTCATTCTTGGTTGGCTACTCTAGTGGACATTCATGCTTTAGTGCTGGGTTCTTTATTTCAACTTAAACTGCTTCCGGTAGAATGCTCTATGTAGGACGTTATGATTAGTTGGATGGTTTCCATTGAGTAACCACCCGGTCTATCTGTGGTATTTGGCGTCGGGCCCCGGCCGGACCTACTGCTATATGCTATGCGACGGATAGGGGGTGTTACAATTACCACCTGAAATAATTAGTGCCTAACCACCTAGAGGGGGGGGGGGTGAATAGGTGTACTTTTTCTTTTACTTTTAAGGCAGAAACTCTGTTTAGTTAATTAACCAGAAATTACAAATTCTACTACTACACAATACAACAATCGCAGAAATAATTCACCACAGAGTGCACACAGATTTTTATAGTGGTTCCCCAAGGTCTGGGTACATCCACTTTCCCCCTTCACCTATCTAGCAGTGTACTAGATTCGGCCTAACTTCTGCACTTCTCCTCAGATCCTCAGATCTTGTAGTAGTTCAGAACTCAAACCAGGTTCCAACAACTCAGAGTGTCCCCACTCCTACAACTCAGGCAAACAACCCTACCTCAGCATTCACCAAGGCCTACACTCAGAGAACACAGTATCTTACAACTCAGGCACAAGACCCTACCTCAGTCTTCAACAAGACCTACACTCAGAGATCTAAATCTCTTACACTCAGCCTTTATAAAATAGGCTTACAGCTCAGATCTATAATAGATCTTACAAAAATTTGATTAAATAAAGTTTATGACCACCACCCTGAAAGAGAGAGAAGGGATGAATGGCTTCTTGAACAGTTCTTGGAAGAACTTGATGACAGAGATCAACCTCTCTTAGCTTTCTTCAAAGCTTCTTTAATCTGAACTCAGTAGGGTTGAACTCTCCTGAGAAGATGATCTTCAATCAGCTTCTTACTTAAGATTCAGATCTCAATCTGACTCTTTCTTTGCAGCCTGGTTCAGCAACTGCTCTTCTTATAAGGATCTCTCTCTCCAACTTCTTCTAGATCTTCTGTCGAAAATCTTCTGTATAATTACTTCTATCTGTATTGCTCAGAATCTGTATTCTTCAATGATTGATCATCTTATCTGTTGAAGGATAAAGGCTTTTATATAGTCTTCCTCCATGGTAACCGGCTGATCCGGTTTCTAACGAACTTCTGACAGCTTTGATAGTTGCAGTAGACCGGTTGAAATTTCAGCGGTCAAGTCATCCAGTCACTTCTTGAAATATTATCTCTGTCTGAAAGTGTCAAGACTGATCTTCATTATGTGTCGACACAAATAGACTAAGTGTCGACACAAGTGGACTAAGTGTCGACACATGCCTTGGTGGTGTCGACACAACTCCATTGTTATTATTAATACTTCTCGACACAGCCTTCTGTTGAATGTGTCGACACTGATTCTGTGTGTCGACACAAATCCTTCTTCTTTAAAACTTAGTTGAAATTCTGCTGTGTGTCGACACATCTCCTTTGTGTCGACACAAATACTTTTCTTTAAAACTTAGTTGAAATTCTGCTGTGTGTCGACACATCTCCTTTGTGTCGACACAGTTGATGTTGACAAATACTTCTGTGTGTCGACACTGCCTCTTGGTGTCGACACATTTGATGTCGACTAAGTATTCCTGTGTGTCGACACTGACTTTTGGTGTCGACACAGTTGATGTTGACTTTGCTTCTCTGTGTGTCGACACTGCCTCCTGGTGTCGACACAATATCTTATGATGTCGACAAAGCCTTTCCTGGTGTCGACACAGCTAACTCCAAGTGTCGACACAGCCTTTCTCCAGTGTCGACAAAAGCCTTTATAAGTGTCGACACTGCTTCTCTAGGTGTCGACACATGGACTTAGAAATTTTTCTGCATTTCCTGCAATTACGTAACCTGCACATATAAACTCAAAACACATCAAATACACCTTGATGCATATCATTGAGTAGGGTGATGCTTCTTCAAATATGGTACATATTTTCCAATATACCCAACAATCTCCCCCTATTTGGAGAAGTCAAAACCCTTAGTCAATGATATACACCATACATAAACAATACACAATATGATGTATAACAGCATTATATGACAGAATAAATACTTAAACAAAACATATAAAACAAATCATCACAGAATAATAATAATGCTAACACAATGAGCATTCATTAAAGTTTTGTTTCAACTACAAAAGTTTCTTTAATAGAAGTTTACATAGATTTTAGACACTAAATTTTACAAAGTGATAAAATCTAGTAATTCTAATCTAAGGCTGCACTGTCTCCTTGATGACAATGCCCTTGCCAGATTGAATCTTGCCTTGAACTGGAACATCAGTGTCATCAACTGGCTTTTTGCCTTTTTGATCTTTCTTCTTTAGCTCTTCAGCCCTGATCTTTTGTCTTTCAAAATAATGATAAGGCTTTGAGAAATATTTGCTAGGCTCCTGTGTATTAGGAGGTAGCTTCCCAAGTTTTGCCTTTCTTCTGTACTGTACAATAGCTTCTTACCTGGCTTCATGTTTTCTCCATTCTTGTTCAGAGTACCATTTGCCCCTCTCTAGGGTATTGTCCTTTGCAGCTTTCCAAGTAGTCAGTATAATATTCCTAGATATGGGGCTCCACTGTTCAAAATCCGGCTTTAACTCTACTTGTTCTCTGAATCTGTTCTTGGACAAAAGCGTTTCTTGCTCTTTCAATACTGCCTCTGGCACATGCTGGTCTACTTTCTCAATGATAATATTTTTATTACCCTCTGGAGGGCTATACATTGATTGTACTTCATGATGAATCATTTCAAAATCTGCTGGAGGATAAATGACTTGAGCAACTTCAGTTGGCTCACCTCCAAAAATAGCAGGATTTATTCCAGATTCAGCCACATTGTCATCATCACACAAGGGTGGATATCAAGTGTTGATCTGATGCTATTGGAAATCCATTTAGCATGATCAGATCCAGCTTTAACTAGTACTCTCTCCCCCCTTTATCACTTCTCAAGCCACATGATCTCTAAGATCATCCTTCTGAAATCTGATCTGTTCATCCAGAAAATTAACTTCATCCTTATAAAATGACTTCAAATTTAGTAGCTATGCAGAGATAGTCTTTTGAGAATCTGTAATAGCAGTTTGAACAACATCTATCCCTTCTTGTAATTGCTTATCAAAAGCTACTTTGACTTGAGTCCTTTCTGCAGTCTGAGCAGTAGTAATATTTTTCATCTCAGTGACAATCACATTATGTGATTCAGTCAAGTTTTCATTCATCCTTATTTGATTTTCTAGGACATAGCCTTACTTAAGAGCTATGCCATCAACTTGTGTCTTGATTTTCTCTTGATGTGTGGCTAGGTAAAACACTGCATTACCTCCTTTGTGGAAACAGTCAGTCATTTTCTTTTTTTTTGATTCACTTCAAATCTTATAGATTTTGAAAGTGCATGTTAGATCTGATATACTCTAGAGGGGGGGGGGGGGTGGGGGTGGGTGAATAGAGTATGGTACTTACTAAAAACCTTTTACAACTCTTGTTGTATTCCTAAGTGAACAGGGAAGCAAAACAAATAAAGCAAACGCAACAACTATCTAATCACAGAGCACTCATACAACAATCACATACCACAGCCAGAAAACAAAAGAAAATAGCAACCAGAAGACACAAGGAGCTATAGTGGTTCCCCAACCAATTTGGGTACATCCACTCTTCTACCACCCTAGGTAGGAATCCACTGTAGGATGAGTTGATCAGGTGTCCTGGGCACCAATGAGCTTTTGTTAAGGTGCTCAAAAACCAAACTCTCAAGTCTTTTGGAAGGAGACTTGCAACCAGAATAATTTTGAAGGGATTTAAAACCCTGCACAGGAATGAGAGAAAGGGTGACAGTGTCTTCTTTGTCAATAGTCAGAGAGAAGACTTGTGGATTGATTGTAGCAGATCTTGCTCCCCCTGAGATCTTGAATTAGTCAGGAATACTTGAGCACTGCTTCAGGGTGATAGGCCTTCAATGATCTAGAATGCATGGACCAGAACTGCTTTAAGAACTTCTTTTGACTAATAAAGTTCTGTTGTCCTTTGAAGTTATCCTGAGAATAGATAGAAGAAGACTCTTGATTGAATTTGGTTATTCTTCTTCTTCTTAAAAAAGTTCTCTGGTCAAGGCAGATTGTAGTCAAGAACTTTAGATTTTAGAATGATTGTTCTTCTCTGCAACTTTTGAATGTCTATCAGATTGTTTGCTGTACTGTAATTCTTGAACTCTTTCACGGCTTGATTCTGTTCTCTTGCTGTGTGACTGTTTTTTTGAGTATCTATGTGTCTGTATGTCTGTCTCTGACTGAGGAATATTCAAACTTTTGAATGTCGAGCAGTAATTGCAGTCGGCTTGGAAAGAATCAGCAATCAATGACTTTCCTAACTGTCCCATGAAAGAAAATGGCAGGGAATAATCCATAGTCAATGCACGTTCTAACGGTAACATTCCGAGAAGATCTGACATTAAATGTTCAGGAATCAGCGCCAAGAAATGGGACGGGAACCTTGAAGAAAACCTAATCTGGATCCGGCGAACGAAGAACACAATTCGTCGAGCTGAACTTGTGTTCGTCGAGCTGAGCTTGAGTTCGTCGACTAGATAATCTTCATTCATCAGATAGACAGTCTTCATTCGTCGAGCTGAGAAAAGTTCTGGACTTAGGCAAAATATCCTGCATCTGCTGAAGAGCTGTGTCGACATAAGTTGGTGTCGACAGATTGATCTTGGTGTCGACACAAGTCCTCTAGTGTCGACATAAGGTGGCGTCGACTGAAATCCTGGTCTCGACACAAATCGTCTGGCATCGACACAAACCCTAAGTGTCGACACAAATTCTCTGAGTCCAGAAATCGTCGAGTAGAGTTTAGCATTCGTCGACCTGAGAAGCTGTGAACTTGAGGTCCAAGTTCGTCGAGCTCAGAATATAATTCGTCGACCGAAGCTTGAGGCTGGACTTAGAAAAATTTGAAGTTGTCCTGACTTTGGCTTGATGTAGAAACTAAGTCTTCATCGAGCAGAGAACATAGATCGTCGAGCTCAGCACTAAGAATTATCTCACGATCATCGAGCGCAGAACTCCTTTCGTCGAGCTGAGTTCGACGAACGTCGAACTCACTTTACTTGGTCTTGAAAACTTGTGAGTCTGGAGTCTTTGAGGGTCTTGTTGAGAGCTGGTCCATCTGGAGTTGAGCCTAAGGACTTAACCTAGACTTTAAGACACAAATTGACCCTGGCTATACACGATGGGTCACATCCTAAGTCAGTGAACCTAGCCCAAATCAACTAGGGATCCAACAATCTCCCCCTATTTGGGTGAGGTCACTAACAGAGACTCAAAATAGAAAACAAAGCAAGAAAAGAGATATATCTGGCAGAGAATTATAACACTTGCAACAGATATATATACATACAGCTTTGTTTAACAGATAACATAGTTTTAAAAACAAATAACAGATAGAAATTGAAACAACAAGAAAATTACTTCTATGGCTTCTTCTGCTGAGGTTTGTCTTCTGCTTTCTTTTCTCCTGGCTTCTTGAAAATGATTTCTCTGTTAGGATTTTAAGCTTGAGCCACTGTCATGGTCATATCAGCTGCCCCAATAATTTTCAATGAAGTAGCCCTGGGGACAACTGCTTCTGGATGAAGTTTCATATAATCATCAACATTAAACAGTTTGTTGCCTTTGTCAAACCTTTTCAGCTCTTCCTTTCTATACTTTGACATTGTTGAAAGACCAGAGATATCTTTTCCTTCTGCTCTGGCTTTATTTATCAATAATAGTGCAATCAATTCTTGGTACCTAGCCATTCTTGCAGTATTAGCAGTTTCTGGTTCTTCAAAAGGAATTGGAGGAGATAGAGGTCTTTTTGGGCTTTCAGCTTTATGTACTTCAGAACTTTGTTGTTGCTGCTGCTACTTACTTTAACTTCCTGAGAAGGATGGCCTCTGCTGGCTGCTTCCAGAAGATCTCCCTAACTGTCTCTAATAAGTTTGCATTGGGGCAGATCTCTCGGAGCTAGAGCCACTGGCACCAGCTGCTGGAGGAGGAGGAGGAGGAGGGTCCTTCCTGTATCTGTGCACTGGAGGAGGGGAATATCTCCTGCTTCTCTTTATATCTTTCTGCTGGTTTTTGAAGAGCCACATCCATACTGGCATTCCCTTATATGGAGTCACATTGTGCAGAATATAGTAGGGAGTGTCTGTATTGGGATTTGGCTTGGGAGCTGGAGGAGGAGCAGCCTTTCTCTTCTTTGCCAACAATCTCTTTTTCTTACTAGCTGCATCATTATCAGAATCATTATCATCATCATCAGACTCTAAATCCTGAGGGGTATCATACAATGCATCCAATGCTTTTAAAGCTTGATCAGAAACAACAGCCTTTTCTGGAGGAGGGGCAGAAGGTTCAGGAATAAGGGTTTCAGCAATAAGAGAAGAAGTATCTGTACAAGATTCAGAAACAAAAGAGACAGTGCTATCAGCTGCTGTCTTATTCTCTTCTTCAATGTCTGCCTGAATAAGCTCATCTAGAGTAGGCATTGGAGAGTCATCTATAACAAAATCTGGTGCTGAAACTGGCACTGATGTAACTTCTGGAATGACTTTTGAGTTAGAGGCAGAGAGAGAAAAATTATCATAGAGTTGTTTGGCAACTGCTGGACTGGCTGGTGAAGTATATGGTACCATAGCCAAATATGTCTTAGAGAAATCTGCTGGAGAGAATTGCATATGTACAGTATCAAAATGTCTCAACAAAACTGATAAATTTACTGTGGGATTTAAATAGAAATCACCAACAGGAGTTATTTGAGCAACTGACTCATCCAAATCAATGTCAGTATCCATAAATTGAATTAACTCAAACATCTCAGCATCAAAGTCTGTCAAAATTATTGTATCCTCATCTGAATCTGTATTAGCTAGGGAGGGAACTGCTGTGACTGTTGCTGCTGCTGTATCTGCATCTGCTGCAACTTCATCATTGAGCATCTCCCCCTACCTGGGTTCAGGAATACCTGGATCCAGGCCTCTAGATGAAGAGGGGACACCAGATAGAAGAGAGATCTGGGCAGATAAGGAATTAATGGAGGTCACAAGAGGTGTAATGGCCTCTTGGATGAGAGATTGGATGAGATGAGTGAGCAAAGAAATGAGGGTAGATGGATCAAATGGGGAAGGGGAAGGGGATGGAATGGGAGGAGGAATAACAGATGGAGTGGGGGCATCTTGCATGATTGTATCTGATGGTATATTATAAGATGGGATGGTGGAAAAGTGTGGGGGAAGAGGAGACTGTGGAGGTGTAGGAAATATTGCCTCATGAGGGGAATCTAGAGGAGTGAGTTGTTGATAAACTTGCAGAGGGGAAGATGGAGGTGGAGATTGAGTGATTGTCAGGTCAAGTGGTGGAGATGAAGGAGGGGTAGGTACAGGAGGAGGATTCTTTGGAGGAAGAGGTGCTGGAAGAGATGGTTGAGATGGAGGAACCTCTTCAGCAAGGTGGGGAGCGGCCTTTACAGCCCTTGTGCTCTCAGAAGTTTGGAGGGAGGAGGAAGATGCCTTTGAGGGCTTGGAGATGGTCCTCTCCCACCTGCCAAACAGAGCGCAAGTGAGGCGCTTGCTGGCATTTATGAAGATGGTCGGGGAGACCATACATTCAACAGTCTTCTCTGTGAGAAAAATTCCCAAAATTCTGCCAAAGTAGACTTCCTTCTTGTTGTTCTTCTTGATTAATTCAAAGAAAACCTTACTCCAATCAACATGTCTCTTATTCACTACTGCACACATCATTAGAAATTGGTGACGGGTAATATAGTCATGAGCAGAGTGCTTGGACATCAGTATCTTTCCCGTAATATCTACCAGAAATTGGTAGGCGGCAGATAGTTTCTTTTTCAACAACTTATTAGGGTTGTTACCAGAGAAACCCATCAGTTTCAGCATATCATTGAATTCCTCAGAATCCATTTCCAGATTGTATTCTCCGTTCACTAATCCAAATATCTCAGAGAGAACTGCGGGAGAGAGGGAAACAGCAGTGTTCCCTATATTGCCGGTCAAAACATGTTCTTCAGAAACTGTAGATGTATATACCCATTCTCGTATTTCCGTTCCATGAAGTTTAATGCGCCTGTTCATGAAATCCTTTAAATTGAGTTCTTCCAGTAGTTCCAAGATGTATAGAAAGATGGGGTCAGAATGTTGAAACGACTCAAAATCCATGTCGAATCCAGTGTCAAACTTCATTGCAACCAAAACACCTGAGGGAATCGCCATTGATGTCCTGCAAGAAATACACAGAGAGAAACGACGATCAAGAGCAAAGGAACTAAAAGCGCGGTACGGAGGTCGAAGAAAACCTAGATATACGTTTTTCAGAATATGAATCAACAAACTCCATTCCACGAAAAAGAGAAATTCTTCGAACTGAGCTCGACTAAATAAATTATAGACAGATAATTCGTCGATCTCATCTAAAAGAATCGAAAACAGTTCGTCGACCTCCGTTCGACGAAATGTCTTCTGAAGCAAAGTTCGTCGATCTCTGGTCGACGAAAATTGTTTCCTCACACAGAGAATTCGTCGATCTCCGTTCGACGAGAATCTCTCAAACTTTCCCTAGTTCGTCGAACTCCGTTCGACGAACTCAGGAAAATTCGTCGAATGCAGACAGAAACTAGGTTAACTCTTCTCCATCAATCATTCCCAGTTGATTTATAAAGAACAGATGGGTTTTCTCATTCAATGGCTTGGTGGAAATGTCTGCTCTCTGTAGATCAGTAGGAATATGGATCAAGTTAATTTTCTTTTTGTCCACATTATCTCTAATGAAATGATGTCTTATTTCAATATGTTTAGTCCTAGAATGGTGAACTGGATTTTGTGATATAACAATAGCACTAGTATTATCACAAAATAATGTTGAATTATTTAAGTTGACACCATAATCTAAGAGTTGGTTTTGTATCCAAAGAATTTGTGAACAGCAACTACCAGCAGCCATGTATTCTGCTTCTGCAGTTGATGTAGACACAGATGTCTGCTTTTTACAAAACCAGGAGACAAGTCTCATACCAAGGAGCTGGCATGTTCCATAGGTACTTTTCCTGTCCACTCTACATCCAACATAGTCAGCATCTGAGTATCCAGTTAACTCAAACTCTGACTCTGCAGGATACCAGAGTCCTAGACTAGGGCAACTCTTTATATATCTCAAAATTCTTTTTAGGAAAATAAGGTGAGATTCTTTAGGGTTCACTTGGAACCTAGCACAAAAACATGTGGCAAACATTATATCAGGTCTGCTAGCTACTAGGTATAATAGGGATCCAACAATTGCCCTATAATTTTTCTGATCCACTGGTTTCCCTGCTGCATCAGAATCCACAACAGCATTTATATCCATAGGAGTTTTCATCCCTGAAGCATCACCTATCCTAAACGTTTTAATGAGCTCTTTAGCATACTTACCTTGGGAGAGGAAGATGAAAGAAAACGGTTGCCAACCTAAATCACCTAGAGGGGGGTGAATGGGTGAGTTGTGCGTCTTTTGCGGAATAAAAAATATTTAGAGCACATCACAAAACTATCTACCAATATCACAGACGACACAAGATTTAGAGTGGTTCCCCGACCTTGGGTACATCCACTTTCCCTCACCGATCTAGCAATCAACTAGACTCGGCTACTCCACTATCTCGGATCAAAAATCGATCCTACCCTCGGAACAAAGTTCCTACATACTCGATCCAAACAAAGGGATCTACACCTCGGAAGATAACACTTCCTACCAACTCGGAGTGAAAAGCTCCTACACTCGGAGAAACTTTCTCCTACAAGATTAGTAAAGTTTTGAAAAAATTATACAAATAGTAAATCCAATCAGATCTGATGAACCGGCCCGAGAACTTCTTCTTATGGACTTTGCAGCACTATCAGAAATCGGTGAAGAGAATCTCGTCCCAGATCTGGATCTTCTTGCTTTTACAGAATTGGAGAGAGAAGATGAACAGTGATGTCGATCTCGATCTGTAACATTCTTCAGAATGAATCCCCTGAAATTAGAAGCAGTGGCCGGAGAAGAGGGCGGCGGCGGCGGCTTTTGTTTCGTGAAAATAGATAGAGGAGTCGGCTGAAAACTTTCTCAAAATAAAATGACAAGAAGGCTTGGAGAGTACTTAGGGTTTGTCATTTTCTGATAAGACTTTATATAGGAGAGAATAACGGTCATAATCGGTCATAATGAGGTACACGTGGACCAATCATGTCTCGTGATTTGAAAATCACGTTAGAAAAAAGACTTAGACAAATTTCAGGAAAGTTCAGCCATATACACGAGTAAGAGAAGATCTACTCGAGTAGTTGAATAACCACTCAAGTACATGAAGAAGAACATACTCGGGTATATAAAGATAGGCTACTCGAGTAGGCAGAAACCAACTACTCGAGTAAGCAGAAAGAACTACTCGAGTGTGTATAGAGAACTACTCGAGTACATAAAGGAACTACTCGAGTACAAGAAAAACTACTCGAGTATATTACATAAACTACTCGAGTACATGAAGGACTACTCGAGTGGAACACTTAGAATAAGTTCTGAAGATGTCAGCGAGCAGCTACTCGAGTAGTTGAACTAAACTACTCGAGAGGAAATGATCTACTCGAGTAGGTGAAAGTTCTACTCGAGTAAAGGACTTAGAAAATTCTGGAGTTAGGAAAATTTCAAAGTACACGAGTGAAACACGATCTACTCAAGTAGGTATAATGAACTACTCGAGTATGATTCTATCTACTCGAGTATGTGAGTATACTTACTCGAGTATATGAGTGTTTATACTCGAGTCCATGACTTAGAATAATTTTGATGAGAGAAGCCTTTAATACTCGGGTATAATGAGTGATCTACTCGAGTATATAAACATGCTACTCGAGTATATGACTAAGTCTACTCGAGTACATGACTTAGCTACACGAGAGGTACACTTAAGTACTTGAGTACAAGGTTTCTTTACTCGAGTAAATTATACCCAATCTACTCGAGTAGTTATGGACCTACTTGAGTAAAAGACTTGGAGAATTTTTTTTGTTGGAAAACTCTTTCTTCTAATGTAGTCAACTTCCAATCCTTTTCCCAAGGTCCAATAGCTTGAATATGAAGTGTATCCCAATAGAGAGACCACACATGAGTCAACACCTTGGAATATGCAATGAGGGATTATATTGCACAGTTCTTGTGTTTGGTGACCCACTGTGGATTGACATTGGTCTACACTTCCCAGTGAAATTCCTGCAAATATATAACTTAAACCAAGCTTCAAATACAACTTAATTCATCTTAGTTCCAGGGTGACTTCATCAAATCTGGGTTCGTGTGGATGTAATACCCAACAATCTCCCCCTATTTGTTGAAGTCAGAACCCTTTACACTAAGGTGAATTATAGACATAAAAGAAACTAAGTAGAAAAATATGAGCAGGTAAGCAATAGACAATGAAAAAGATAATTAGACAGAAATTTAGAATTGTATATATGTAAATTTCCAAAAACATCAAGTCTACAACTTATCATTTCAATCTCTCAACATCTTTTAGGTTTAGGCTTGGGCTTGCTGCTTTTCCATCTTTTCTTACTGTCTTCTTAGATAGCTAAATGACTTAGGGAAATATTTAGGAGGCCTTGGAGGAGCAGCAGGATTATTTCTCCTAAACTCTCTGTCATGGATCTTCCTTTTTAGCTTAGATTTCTCATATAACTCTCATTCCTGGGAACTATAATGATTGTTACTGTTCTCATTTAGATCCATAACTAGCCTGAGTATGTCCAAAATTAGAGACTTGGAAGTCGGAGACCAAGCTTCAGCATGTTCAGTTGCTTTGGAAGGAGCAGTCCTGCTAGCATAGGGGCCTTCACCATACTTCCTTTTCTTCTTGTAGGTTCTGATCTATGGAGGAGCTTGAAGGAAGATATCAGCAGGGTCTTCTGGAGCATAGGAGTCTGGAGGGTCAACTGTGTCTCCAGGCTTGGGAGAGAAGGTAGGTTGCAGAGGAATAGCTGGGGCAGTGACATCTGTAGCTAGAGGGTTGAGATGATGAGGAATGATGTTGGGATCAATTGCAAGGTCTGGCAAAATCTGATTGTGCATCCAGACAGCAGTGTCATAGGTATGAAATTTGATACTCTGTATCTGGGCTAGCACATCAGCATGAATGGTCTTCACATGAGCTTCCCATATATCTGTCTTCTGAGCAGCAGATTTTTCTACCTGTTCTTTGAGTTCTTTTATCAAACCCTCCCCCTTTCTTATTTCAACAGATATTTTCTCTATTGTGTCTTCTTTGAAAAGTCCAACTTCTTCACAAATTTTCATTTTGTTAGCTTCATTTCTCTTGTCTAGCTCTATCTGATTATTTGCCAGGGTGACACCTTGTTCCATAACATTGCCAACACTAGTGATAGTGTGGTCAAGGGCTTTGCCACCAAGTTGAAATAAATACTTGAGCTTGTCAGTGTTATGCTGAATTTCAGCAAAGCCTCTGTTATTCTCAGTCTCAAGGGCAGTGACCTTGTCAGTGACTATCTTTAGGGAGGTGTCAAAATAATTTCTCTGTTCTTGAAGAAGAAGTGCAATATGGTGCAGCAAATCTGAGGAGGAAGAGACTGTAGCAGCAGTTGAGGGAGCAGCAGTAGGGATGGGAGGAGTTACCCAAGGAGCTATTTCTTCAATGATGACAGAGCTGAGAGCTCTGGTGGTATTAATTATAGCATACCTTTCTTCTGTATCATGGGGAATGGAGAAATCTAGGGTTCTGAGAGGGGCCTCAGCTGGCTCAGGAGAAGGCTCAGCAGAAATAAGAATGGTGTCTTGCTTGTCTTTTACGGGATCTGGAGATGGTGTTGGAGTCCTGGCTGGAGAATGGGCAGGAGACTGTGCTGGAGAGAAGTCCTTGTGACATTCAGAGGTTGGAGCTGGAGGAGATAGAGGAGGAATGGGCATCACTTCTTCAGAAAGCTCTGCAATCATAGCATCTATGGCAGCAGCTGTTGACAGAAGAGATTCTTGATGTAACTGATCTGAAGGAGTGGCTGGACTGCCTGGAGTATGAGGGAGGGAAGAGAGTGCTGGTTGAGGAGAGGGCTGCCTGATTTGGATAGAAGGAGCAGGTTCCCCCTTACTTAGTGCACCAGAGGAGCTGGCCACATGATGAGGAGATGGAGATAGAGTCCTGTCCTCTATAGCTGGAACTTCTGGAACTTCTGGAGCTTCTGAGATCTTTGCAGCTTGGGCAGAATTCTTTAGCTTGAGATCCCATCTCTGAATGGAAGAGATGGAGACCTTCTTTATGTGGTGAAGAGGGGTCCCTTTGGAGAAGTTGAAGACCTCAGGATTTGTTTCATGGAGGAGCAGAGAGATAATTCTGGCGTAGTTGGGAGATTTTAAACTGTCCTTTATTTTATCCAGAATCAGCATACCAAATTGGTATTTCTTGCGGCAGACAATTGCTTGCATTATGTCGAAGAAATATAGAGGAATGTCCCTTATGGAGTTGGTCTTGCACAGCAGAATCTTGCCAATAATATCAACTAGAAATTTTCCTTCAGCGTTCATGTCTGACCTTTTAATATACTGAGCTTCAGAAGAAATGCCACAGAAAAGGGCTGTTCTGTCAGAGTCTTCATCATCTAATTCATCTTCTTCATCTACAAGCGGCAGTCGGAGAAGCTGAGACAGAGGTCTTGGTGAGCTTGATTTTCACACCTTTCACTTTTGATTTTAGGACAAGTCCATGACGCTTGACCTTCAGGTTTGAGAAGAATTCAACAACTTCTTTGAATAAAATTCGGCAGGGTTTCTGGAGAATGAAGGAAAGGTTAGCGGTGTCGAGAAGGATGAGAAGGTTGTGGAATTCATCTGAGAGCTCTGCAATACCGGCAGTGACGAGTTCTGATCCGACGCCGATCTTGGAAGAAGCGGCCATGGCTGCGGTTGACTAGAAGTGGTGAGGAGGGAAGCGGCTCTGCAACAGCGGCAGAGGAGAGTAGGCGAAATGGCAGAGGGTACTCGAGAGAATGAAATGATGTCATGTAGGTTTGGGTTTTCGGAATTTCATATATATATAACCCTAAATTACATCTAATTAATTTGAAGGAAATTTACTAAATCGAGGGAGGAGGCGGCGTTTAGCCTTGGGTGGCGAATAGAACAAATTTCAAAATTTGGGAAACACTTACACGAGAGAGATATAGACTACGCGAGTAGGTAAGAGGTTACTCGAGTAGATCTTCAGAAATCACTCGAGTCGGTCTGCAAAAAGTACTCGAGTAGGTGGAGAAAAATACTCGAGTAGATACGTGACGTACTCGAGTGGGTAAGTGACTTACTCGAGTAGGTAAGTGACTTACTCGAGTAGGTAAGTAAGTACTCGAGTAGGCACACTTATATTCAAGTAAGTAGAGAGGAGTACTCGATTAGGTAGATTAACGTACTCGAGTATGTCAGTAGTTACTCAAGTAGGTATGCAGTGACTCGAGTAGGTGAATTTACATACTTGAGTATGTCTTATGCTTCTCGAGTCAAACTGTGAAAAAGAATTTAGAAAATATAGATTTTGACTAACCCCTTGGAATTACTTGCTTCTTAGTCATCCAGCCTTCTTTAGTCCTCTTTATTGAGCATCCCAAGCTCAGTCTTGAAGAACGAGAACTTGATCTCGTCCAGCGGCTTTGTGAAGATATCTGCAACTTTCCTATCTGTAGGCACATATTGGAGATCTATGTCTCCATGCTCCACATGTTCTCGGATGAAGTGATACTTTAGCTCGATGTGCTTCGTCCGGCTGTGGGAGACTGGATTGTTGGCTATTGCAATTGCGCTGGAAGAGTCGCAAAATAAAAGAATAGCCTTGAACTGCATGTTGTAGTCCTCGAACTGATTCTTTATCCATAGCAACTGTGCGCAACAACTGCCTACAGAGATATACTCTGACTCGGCCGTTGAGATTACGACATAGTTCTGCTTCTTGCTACTCCAGGAGATTAGCCTTCTTCCGAAGAATTGGTAAGTCCCTGAGGTGCTTTTCTGGTCGTCTTTGCTACCTGCAAAGTCTGCATCTGAAAACCCAATTAGTTCGCTGTCATTACTTCTTGGGTACCATAAGCCAAGATTTGGTGTGCCTTTAAGGTATCTCTGGATCCTCTTTGCAGCAGCGTAGTGAGATTCCTTAGAGTTCACCTGAAATCTAGCACAGACACATGTTGAAAACATTATGTCAGGTCTACTGGCAGTAAGGTAGAGCAAGGATCCAATTATGCTTATGTACTTAGTTTCATCAAAAGGTTTCCCTTTTTCATCCTTGTCTAGAGACATAGTTGAGCCCATTGGAGTCCTCATAGAGGTTGCGTTCTCCATTCTGAATTTCTTAATTAGCTCTTTGGTGAACTTGGTCTGGGAGATGAAAATACCATCTTCAGATTGTTTCACCTGAAGCCCTAAGAAATACTTCAGCTCGCTCATACTACTCATTTCAAACTTCCCTTGCATAAGTTTTGAGAACTTTTTGCAGAGGTTGTCATCTGTAGAGCCAAAAATGATGTCGTCGACATAGATTTGCACTAGCAAAATCTTGCCTTTTATTTCCCTAAGAAATAATTTCTTGTCTATCTTTCCCCTCGTGAACTTGTTCTCAAGTAGAAAGGTAGACAACGTTTCATACCAAGCTCTAGGAGCTTGTTTCAGACCATATATGGCCTTGTGCAGAAAATATACATGATCAGTAAAGTTAGGATCAACGAAACCTGGAGGTTGTTCCACATACACTTCCTCCTTTATGTTACCATTTAGGAAGGCCGACTTCACGTTCATCTGATAGATGGTGAAGCCTTTGAAAGCAGCATATGCTAGGAACAGCCTTATTGCCTCCAGCCTCGTCACTGGAGCATATGTCTGGTCGAAGTCGATTCCTTCTTCTTGACGATAACCTTTAGCGATGAGTCTGGCCTTGCTCTTTATGATAGTTCTATCTTCGTCCATCTTGTTCCTGTAAACCCATTTTGTTCCAATGATGTTCTTTCCTTTGGGTCTTGAAACAAGTATCCACACATTGCAGCGCTTGAACTGATTTAGCTCTTCTTCCATTGCCATTATCCATGATGCGTCTGAGTTTGCTTCCTCAAATTTATTTGGTTCAACCTGTGAGAGAAAACTCAAATGAAGATTCTCATTAGTTGTACCTCTTCGAGTTCTGACACCATCCCGGGGATCTCCTATGATCTGGTCCATGGGGTGATCCTTCAGATGTCTGAGCTCTAAAGTTCTTGCATCTGGATTATCTTCAAGCACCGGAGTGATTTCTTCTTCCTGGATGACTTCTTCGTTTTGATTATCAGCCTCTCCAATAGGAGTGGGAGTGGTGATCTTAATGAACTTCTCGCCTTTGTCTTCGGACGGATCATCCAAGCTAGTTTCTTTCAGCTTTTCACCTACATCTTCAATGAACACACTAGACGGATTGCTTTGTAGCAAGCTCGTCTCATCAAATACAACGTGTATCGATTCTTCCACCACCAGGGTTTTTCTATTAAATATCCTATATGCCTTACTATGGCTACTACAGCCTACAAAAATACCTTCAAAGCTCTTTTCACTGAACTTGGTGGTATGATATTTACCATTGTTAAGTACGAAGCATTTACAACCAAAGATTCTAAAGTATGAGACCGTTGGTTTCTTGCCTTTCAGAAGTTCGTAAGGTGTCTTATTGTGGTCTTTGTTTATGAGTGCTCGATTTTGCACGTGACATGCAGTGTTGACGGCTTCAGCCCAGAAGTACTCCGGTAGTGAAGTATCACTCAACATGGTCCGGCAGGCCTCTATGAGTGTTCTGTTCCTTCTCTCAGCCACTCCATTCTGTTGTGGAGTACGAGGAGAGGAAAACTCATGAAAGATACCTAAGCTTTCACAGAATTCTGTCATGGCCCCAGATTTGAACTCTGTTCCGTTGTCACTTCTGATTTTGACTATGGAGCAGTTGTATTCATTCTGGACTTGCCTGACAAAATTAGTAAAGATTTCGAAGGTATCTGACTTGTGTTTTAGAAAGAACACCCACGCAAAGTGCGAGAAGTCATCAACAATTACCAATGTATAGTCCTTACCTCCCAAACTTCTAATTTGCAGTGGACCAAACAAGTCCATGTGCAGTAGATGGAGACATCTGTTAGAGTCTTTGCCAATAATGCTTTTAAAGGTAGCCCTTGTTTACTTGCCTTTTACGCATGCATGACAAGGCCTGTCTTTGACGCATTTGACATTTGGAGCATCACGTACTAAGTTCATTGAAAATAGTTTATTAATGGTTTTGAAATTAATATGTGCTAGTCTCTTGTTCCATTGGTCACCAAGAGAAGCACTATCTTTAGATAAAAGACACACTGGTGTAGAGGAATCTATACAGATGAAATTTAAACAGAAAATATTCCTGCTTCGAGTGCCGAATAAAATCGTTTCCATATTGTCAACGAATTTTATCAAGCACTTATCAGCATGGAACTCAACTATGTATCCTTTATCGCAGAGTTGGCTTATGCTAATGAGATTGTGTTCCAATCCTTTGACATAGGCCATATCCGAGAAGGATACATTGCCGTTAGTAATCATACCATAGCCTCTAGTGATTCCACGGTCTGAACCTCCAAAGATGACCTTTGGTCCGTTTACGACTGGAGTAAAG
Organism: Platanthera guangdongensis; assembly: GCA_039583875.1. Classification (NCBI taxonomy): domain Eukaryota; kingdom Viridiplantae; phylum Streptophyta; class Magnoliopsida; order Asparagales; family Orchidaceae; genus Platanthera; species Platanthera guangdongensis. The sequence goes on along the minus strand of CM077161.1, from coordinate 12,455,641 downwards.
TTTTGAATGAGGCTTCTAGTCCCGGTCATATGCCGAGAGCATCCGCTGTCCAAGTACCATATGGGCGTTTTGTTGGCCTTTGGACATCCCTGCAATCTTAATCAATTTGCCTTAGGAACCCAAACACGTTTGGGTCCTTGGTCTCGGGTTAGAATACTCCCCCTACGAGTGTTAGCATTATGAGCGATCTTTCTCATATTGCTAACATGAGGGGTTGCAACATTTCTGGAATTGAACCAGCAATCTATGGCGAAGTGACCAACCTTGCCACAGCACCAACAGTCAAATCTGTTGTACCTTTGCCTCAAGATCTCCTGCTTGACCTTTTGGAATTTTCGTCTAGCAGGGGTAACATTCTTGGAGGAAGATGACTCATGATGATGACAATCACATGGCTTCTTCTCCTTTATGGGCTTCTCTACAACAGGCTTTGTCTTTGGTGCCTTCTTGAAGTTATGCCCATGATTTAAAGGGTCATAGCTCTGAAGAATAACTTCTTTATAAGGTGCCTTAAAGACACTCTCGCCAAAGTTTCAGGGTCGAGCCCATCCTTGATAGCGGGACTTTGGCTCTACATAGGTAGGCCTAGCAAAGTGCCTGTAGGATGAGTCAAAATCAAACTCATTTGATGGAAAGATGACCTTTTTGAATGTAGTTTGATTTTGAGGGGCTTTTCCCTTTTCTTCGGCTGAGGTCTTTTTGGCGGCCTTATTTTTCTGTTGATTCTTGTTTCTCCTAGAGGATTTACTAGGAGCTTCTTCATGGCCTAGTCCAGCTCCCTTGGCCTTTGCTGAGAATTCAACAATAAATGGAAGAACTGTTTTGGGCTTCGAGAAACTCTCAATAATTTTCCTTTCTGTCGCAAGTTTGGCTTCCAATCTTTTGATGATCTTCTCCTTAAGGTCAAGGTGCTCAAGAGCCTTGTTATATTATTCAGTAGCATTATTGAAGTTTTCTTCGAGGGAGTCAGTCTTTGCAACTTTCTCTCTCAAGATGCTCTCTTCGACTTTTAGAGATTTGATCTCTTTAGCCTGAGTCTTCACGACACGACGACATTTGTCGTAGGCCATGATTAACTCCTTGTACTGGGCCATTAATTCTGACTCATCGTCAGAGGAGCTACCCTCGCAATCATGTTCAGAGACTTCAGAATCTGAAAGAGGGGTATGAGAGTTTACCTTCCCAGTGAACTGGGGCTCTTGTTCATCATCTGTTTGAGCCATTAGCCCAAAGTAAGCTTCTTCTTCTTCGCTTGACTCAGATGAGTCAGAGTCGCTAAGAGTCTTGCTCTTTTTGGCTATGAGGCTATTCTCTTTCCTCTTCTTGTTGTGTGAGGATTTCTTGTCTTCTCTTCTACCACCCTCCTTCTTCTTATGAGGGCAGTCAGCAATGACGTGACCTGGCTTATTACAGCAATAGCAAATGATGTCAGTTGAAACATATTTGTTCTGTTTAGTATTGTACCTTTCGTGGCTGCTTGAGCCTTTTCTTTATCGATCGCCATCGCGCCGCGATCTTCTGTATGAGGCATCCTTGCCTTTACATTGTTTCTTTTTATTAAGAAACTTCTTGAATTGCCTTGAGAGTAAGGAGAACTCTTCTTCAGATAGTTCAGAGCCTGAGGTGCTAGGCTCTGATGTTTCTTCTTCATCATCAACTTCTAGAGCTAGAGCGGGGGAGGCAGCCTTAGTCTTTTTGGTGGTGTCTGCCTTCAGAGCAACAGATTTCTCCTTTAGAGCAGACCTGCCTTTCTCTTCTTCAGCTATTCTTGTATTGATTTGGAGTTCATAAGACATAAGCTTTCCAAAGAGATTTTGCGGGTCCGTTTCAGCTAGCTTCCCGAACTCCCTGATGGCGCATATCTTGTTATCCCATTCCTTGGTTAGGGATCTCAAGAATTTATCGTTCAGTTCTCCGTTGGTGAAGACATTGCCATACACCCTTAGGACATTCACAATTTTGAAGAAGTTTTCAAATGTGTCGGCAATTGTTTCCTTGTTCCCTTGTCAGAATGCTTCATATTTTTGGTTGAGAAGGGATCTCCGATCATCCCTTACTTCTTCAGTTCCTTCCATCAATGCGACATCTCCTTAGCCGATTGACAGTGAATCAAATTCTGCAGCATCGAGTCATCGACTGCACTTGCTATAATGTTCTTCGCTTTCTTGTCGAGGGAGACAAGTGCAATCTCGTCTTTGTCGAGATCCATCATCTTTTTGGGAACTTTCTTGGTATGGTCGATAGTGGACACAGTCATGGGAACGTAAGGACCTTCTTCAACGATCATGAAGATCCTTGGATTCACAGCTTCCATGAAAAATTTTATCCTTTCTTTCCACATGAGAAAGTTATTTTTGTTGCACAGTGGAAGCTTGGCGAAATCTTTGCCCTTGTCCATTTTATGGTAGATTCTTTCAGACAACAGATTTGGATCTGATCAAGGTGTTAACCTTTTGACGATCAACCTCCCTCTGATACCAATTGAAAGAAAACGGTTGTCAACCTAAATCACCTAGAGGGGGTGAATAAGTGAGTTATGCATCTTTTGCGGAATAAAAAATATTTAGAGCACAGCACAGAACTATCTACCAATATCACACACGACACAAGATTTAGAGTGGTTCACCGACCTTGGGTACATCCACTTTCCCTCACCGATCTAGCAATCAACTAAACTCGGCTACTCCACTATCTCGGATCAAAACCGATCCTACCCTTGGAAAAAAGTTCCTACAAACTCGATCCAAACAAAGGGATCTACACCTCGGAAGATAACTCTTCCTATAAACTCGGAGTGAAAAGCTTCTACACTCGAAGAAACTTTCTCCTACAAGATTAGTAAAGTTTTGGAAAAATTATACAAATAGTAAATCCAATCAGATCTGATGAACCGGCCCGAGAACTTCTTCTTATGGACTTTGCAGCACTATCAGAAATCGGTGAAGGGAATCTCGGCCCAGATCTGGATCTTCTTGCTTTTACAGAATCGAAGAGAGAAGATGAACAGTGATGTCGATCTCGATCTATAACTTTCTTCAGAATGAATCCCCTGAAATTGGAAGCAGTGGCCGGAGAAGAGGGCGGCGGCGGCGGCTTCCGTTTCGTGAAAACAGACAGAGGAGTCGGCTGAAAACTTTCTCAAAATAAAATGACAAGAAGGCTTGGAGAATACTTAGGGTTTGTCATTTTCTGATAAACTTTATATGGGAGAGAATAACGGTCATAATCGGTCATAATGAGGTACACGTGGACCAATCATGTCGCGTGATTTGAAAATCCCGTCAGAAAAAAGACTTAGACAAATTTCAGGAAAGTTCAGCCATATATACGAGTAAGACAAGATCTACTCGAGTAGTTGAATAACCACTCGAGTACATGAAGGAGAACATACTCGGGTATATAAAGATAGGCTACTCGAGTAGGCAGAAACCAACTACTCGAGTAAGCAGAAAGAACTACTCGAGTGTGTATAGAGAACTACTCGAGTACATAAAGGAACTACTTGAGTACAAGAAAAACTACTCAAGTATATTACATAAACTACTCGAGTACATGAAGGACTACTCGATTGGAACACTTAGAATAAGTTCTGAAGATGTCAGCGAGCAGCTACTCGAGTAGTTGAACTAAACTACTCGAGAGGAAGTGATCTACTCGAGTAGGTGAAAGTTCTACTCGAGTAAAGGACTTAGAAAATTCTGGAGTTAGGAAAATTTCAAAGTACACGAGTGAAACACGATCTACTCGAGTAGGTATAATGAACTACTCGAGTATGATTCTATCTACTCGAGTATGTTAGTATACTTACTCGAGTATATGAGTGTTTATACTCGAGTCCATGACTTAGAATAATTTTGATGAGAGAAGCTTTTAATACTCGAGTATAATGAGTGATCTACTCGAGTATATAAACATGCTACTCGAGTATATGACTAAGTCTACTCGAGTACATGACTTAGCTACACGAGAGGTACACTTAAGTACTCGAGTACAAGGTTTCTTTACTCGAGTAAATTATACCCAATCTACTCGAGTAGTTATGGACCTACTCGAGTAAAAGACTTGGAGAATTTTTGTTGTTGGAAAACTCTTTCTTCTAATGTAGTCAACTTCCAATCCTTTTCCCAAGGTCCAATAGCTTGAATATGAAGTGTATCCCAATAGAGATACCACACATGAGTCAACACCTTGGAATATCAATGAGGGATTACATTGCACAGTTCCTGTGTTTGGTGACCCACTGTGGACTGACATTGGTCTACACTTCCCGGTGAAATTCCTGTAAACATATAACTCAAACCAAGCATCAAATACAACTTAATTCATCTTAGTTCCAGGGTGACTTCATCAAATCTGGGTTCGTGTGGATGTAATACCCAACAGAAGATAACATCTGGGAGCTGCTTCACTTGGAGACCAAGGAAGTAGGAAAGCACACCCATGCTACTCATCTCAATTTTTGAATGCATGAGGTCAGCAAACCTCTTGCACAATTTGGGATCAGTAGACCCAAAAATAATGTCATCCACATATATTTGTACTAACAATATTTGGTCATTATGATGTCTAGTGAAAAGTGTTTTATTTATAGTTCCTCTTGTAAATTCATGCTCTAAAAGAAAGCTTGCTAGGGTCTCATACCAAGCTCTTGGAGCTTGCTTTAAACCATAGAGAGCTTTATGCAATTAAAAAAAAGAGGGTTGAGTTGGAGAGATAAAACCTGGAGGTTGTTCTACATAAACCTCTTCTTGTAGTACTCCATTCAGAAATGCACTTTTAACATCCATCTGGTAGACCTTGAATCTCTTGTAAGCTGCATAGGCAAGGAATATCCTAATGGCCTCTAACCTTGCAATAGGGGCAAAGGTTTGGTCATAGTCTATTCCTTCCTCTTGTTTGTAGCCTTGAGCAACAAGCCTAGCCTTGTTTCTCACTATGTTGCCTTGAGCATCCAACTTGTTCCTGTAGACCCATTTGGTTCCAATAACTGGGTAGTTATGGGGTCTTTGAACCAAGTCCCAAACTCTACATCTCTCAAACTGATTTAGTTCCTCTTGCATTGCAATGATCCAGTGGGGATCTTGCTCTGCCTCATGAATGGTGAGAGGTTCAATTTGAGAGAGAAAACAGGCATGCATCAAGTCTTGGTTGAGTTGATGCCTTGTTTGTACACCTGCTGAAATGTCTCCAATCACTTGAGATCTGGGGTGATCTCTAAGTGTGACAAGATCAGTTGGTGGAGTTGGTTGAGCAACAGCTTCAGTATTTAATTCCTTTTGGGGAATAGTATTAACTGTTGAAGGAAGTTCAGCCACTTCCTCTTGAATTTCCTCTTCACTATCTTCAGCAACCTTTGGAGTAGAATGGTTTGATACCTCTTGGGTAAGGTTCAGTCCATCCATAGACTCACACAGTGGTGGAACCTGCAAAGAGCTTATGGTAGAAATCTCTTTCTCCTTGTATGACATGTGAGATTCATCAAAAGATACATGAATAGATTCTTCAATTTTAAGAGTTGATTTATTATACACCCTATAAGCTTTACTGATCATGGTGTATCCCAGAAACACTCCTTCATCAGCTTTAGCTTGAAATTTTACTAAGTATTTCTTGTCATTATTGTGAATGTAACAAATACAACCAAAGATTTTAAAATAATCTACTTTAGGTTTCTTCCCTTTGAGTAATTCATAGGGAGTCTTGCCCTTCAGTTTATATATTAAACTTCTATTCAACACAAAGTTGAAGGTGTTCACTGCCTCTGTCCAAAAGGATAGAGGAAGGTGAGCATCTGACAACAATGTAGTAGCAGATTCAATAAGGGTTCTATTTTTCCTTTCAGCTACTCCATTTTGTTGAGGAGTTCTAGGAGCTGAGAAAGTGTGTCTGATTCCTTCACTCTGACAGAACTCTTACATAAGAAGAGAATCAAACTCTGTCCCATGATCACTTCTGATCAGGGTAATGTGAGTATTGAACTCACTCTGTATGCATTTGAGAAACTCTGTCAAACACATGAAGTTATCAGACTTCTTCCTCAGAAAGAACACCCATGTGAATCTAGAGAAGTCATATACAACCACTGAAGTATAGGATTTCCCTCCGAAGCTTTGTACTGTAATGGGTCCAAAAAGATCCATGTGTAACAGATACAAAATCCTAGGTGAATCACTCTTATTAAGTGATTGAAAACTATTTTTGGTTTGCTTGCCTAATTGACAAGCCTTGTAGAGTCCTTCCTTCTTGTAGAGGCCAGAAGGTAGTCCTCTAACAAGGTTGTCCTTGGATAGCCTAGCAATGGTTCTAAGGTTTATATGTCCTAATCTCTTATGTCATAATTCATTAGGTCTACAAATGGAATTAAACAAGCATATATCTACCTTGGTTGAAAGAAAATCTACAAGATAGATGTTACCTTTCCTTTTACCTGTCAACACAGTTGTGTTGTCCTCTGATTTGATCTTACATGAGGATTTGCTGAAGGTCACTTGATAGCCTTCATCACACATTTGACTGATACTGATTAAGTTGTGCTTCAGTCCTTCCACATAGGCTACTTTCTTGAATGTGACTGAGCCAATCTGGACTGCACCATATCCTTTTGTTAGTCCAAAGTTTGAATCACCAAATATTACTTTGGGTCCAAGTTTGGCTTTGAAGGAAGTGAAATTCTCCTTGTTTCCTGTCATGTGCTTTGAGCACCCACTATCCAGATACCATTGCTGGTTTGATGTTGGATAGGACTTCACCTGCACATAAAACAATTCATTTGTTTTTGACCCGGTTCACCTTGGGCCTAGGTTGATAACCTTTGAATTCAGAAATAAACGACATCCCAGGTTGACTCTAATAACCTTCAGGATGATATCTCCTTGGAGGTATTATCCATTCAATATAAGGGTTAAATATTTGAGATGTAGAACCTCTAGGATTGAGCTTTGATTTGCCTTTGAAAGAGTTTTCAAAACTCTGAGCTCTGTTCGACGATCTCTAAGATGAGTTCGACGATCTTGGGTCAGATCGTTGAGCTTCGTTCGAAGATCGACCATGCCAGAGTTCAGGGTTCAGAGATCGTCGACCTGAGTTCGACGATTTAGCCTGAGATCGTTGAGCTCCATTCAGCGATCGTCGAGCTCCGTTCGACGATTTCTGTTGACCTCTTGTTTTCTTAGGTAAGTCAGAATTCTTCCTAGCCACCTCCACAACTCCCTTACCTTTATCAGAGATAAATTTGATTGGGGTTGTTAAGACTATGGGTTGGCTAGATGAGGCACCCAAGCCCAGTGTACTATTGAATCTTGAGTTCAATATGCTTGTGATGTCCATTAGTTTGATACTTCTCTCATTAAGGGATTCTTCAAACTTCTTGTCCTCTAATAGCTCACTTTTCAGTGAAGCTATCTGCTCCCTATAACATTCCAACTCCTCAGAGAGTTTGAGGTTTTCTGATTTTAAAGTGCTATGTTCAGATAGCTGATTTCTGAGAGAAATGATTTCCTTCTCAGATTTTAATAAATCTAAACATAGTGCTTTAAACTCACACTTGAAGTCCTCAGAATTAAAATCAAAGGAATTTATTACCTGGTCTTCTTCATCATCACTAGAGCTTGATGAAGCTTCAGATTTTTCTTCTATCTCACTCCAAGTTTCAGCAATAAACCCCTTCCTGGTATGTTTGTTCTTGCTGGAGGAGGGTTTGTCATTGCTGTTCTTCCTGAAGTCTTTGTCTTTTCTTCTTTCTTTCCTGTCTTTTTTGTCCTTATACTAATTTTCTGGACAGTCAGACACCATGTGGCCTGGTTTCTTGCATCCAAAATAAATAATCTCTTTGTTATTTGATTTGTCATACCTTGGCTTGTCATGCCCTCTAGAAGACTTTTTCCTGAAGTCCTTCCTAGCCATTTTGTAAAACCTTTTGGCCAGTAGGCTTAGCAGCTCTTCATTTCCTGTGACCTTGTCTTCAGGCTGATCTTCAACAGCCTTGAATGCTATTGATTTCTCTTTTATGACTGCTGGTGAAGCAGCCTTCTGCTCTTCTTCTCTATTCTTGATGAGCAGCTCATAAGACTTGAGTTTGCCCAAGAGAGCTTCAGTTGTGATCTCACTTAGGCTTCTGGCATCCTTGATTGGTCAGATTCTTAAGTCCCAAGTGCTGGGGAAGCACATTAGGATCTTGTCATTGAGTTCAGTCAGTGAGATCTCTTTGTCCAATGTTTTCAGCTCATTGACTATGAGACTGAGTCTATTATATATATCAGTAACTGACTCAGTTCCTCCTTTCTTGAAGTTCTTATACTGAGTTATGAGATGGGATCTTCTATATTTTCTCTCATCAGCAGATCCTGAGACTATCTCAGATAACTTGTCCCATATCTCCTTTGCTGAGTTGCATTCATTAACTTTTTAAAATATTTCATCAAACATAGTCTGGGCTAAAATATTCATTGCCTTAGCATCTGCCACTTTCCATTTCTTGATTTCTGCATCTGTTCCTGAAGGAGGTGGAACAACACTTGTGCTTGTATTTTCTGGGGGTCTTGGACACACTGTCAAAACAGAATTAAAAATGTCTTCATCAATAGAGTTCATGTACAATCTAATCCTTGCCTTTCAAAGTGCAAACTTAGATAGATTGCACACTGGAGGTCTGGTGCTAGCATAATCTTTGTTTTGGGCCATGTTTGTGAAGAAATAAATCTAGTAGCAAAATTAAAACAAGCAGATCTAACTAGAGGGATCTTTGGGTTCAGGTGTTAGCCTGTGCAACCACTAAGGTGTGGTATTTTAACCAACCTCCCTCTGATACCAATTGAAAGTGCAGGTTAGATCTGATATACTCTAGAGGGGAGGGGTGAATAGAGTATGGTGCTTACTAAAAACTTTTTACAACTCTTGTTGTATTCCTAAGTGAACAGGGAAGCAAAAGAAATAAAGCAAACACAGCAACTATCTAATCACAGAGCACTCACACAACAATCACAGACCACAACCAGAAAACAAAAGAAAATAGCAACCAGAAGACACAAGGAGATATAGTGGTTCCCCAACCAATCTGGGTACATCCACTCTTCTACCACCCTAGGTAGGAATCCACTGCAGGATGAGTTGATCAGGTGTCCTGGGCACCAATGAGCTTTTGTTAAGGTGCTCAAAAACCAAACCCTCAAGTTTTTTGGAAGGAGACTTGCAACCAGAATAATTTTGAAGGGATTTAAAACCCTGTACAGGAATGAGAGAGAGGGTGATAGTGTATTCTCTGTCAACAGTCAGAGAGAAGACTTGTGGATTGATTGTAGCAGATCTTGCTCCCCCTGAGATCTTGAATTGGTCAGGAATGCTGGAGCACTGCTTCAGGGTGATAGGCCTTCAATGACCTAGAATGCCTGGACCAGAACTGCTTTAGGAACTTCTTTTGACTGATAAATTTTTGTTGTCCTTTGAAGTTGTCCTGAGAATAGATAGAAGAAGACTCTTGATTGAATTTGGTTGTTCTTCTTCTTCTTAAAAAAGTTCTCTGGTCAAGGCAGATTGCAGTCAAGAACTTTAGATTTTAGAATGTTTGTTCTTCTCTGCAACTTTTGAATGTCTATCAGATTGTTTGTTGTACTGTAATTCTTGAACTCTTTTACGGCTTGATTCTGTTCTCTTGTTGTGTGACTGTTTTTTTTTTTTGAGTATCTATGTGTCTGTATGTCTGTCTCTGACTGAGGAATATTCAAACTTTTGAATGTCGAGCAGTAATTGCAGTCAGCTTGGAAAGAATCAGCAATCAATGACTTTCCTAACTGTCCCATGAAAGAAAACGGCAGGGAATAATCCATAGTCAATGCACGTTCTAACGGTAACATTCCGAGAAGATCTGACATTAAATGTTCAGGAATCAGCGCCAAGAAACGGGACGGGAACCTTGAAGAAGACCTAATCTGGATTCGTCGAACGAAGAACACAATTCGTCGAGATGAACTTGTGTTCGTCGAGCTGAGCTTGAGTTCGTCGACCAGACAATCTTCATTCATCAGATAGACAGTCTTCATTCGTCGAGCTGAGAAAAGTTCTGGACTTAGGCAAAATATCCTGCATCTGTTGAAGAGCTGTGTCGACATAAGTTGGTGTCGACAGATTAATCTTGGTGTCGACACAAGTACTCTAGTGTCGACATAAGGTGGTGTCGACTGAAATCCTGGTCTCGACACAAATCGTCTAGTGTCGACACAAATCCTAAGTGTCGACATAAATTCTCTGAATCCAGAAATCGTCGAGTAGAGTTTAGCATTCGTCGACCTGAGAAGCTGTGAACTTGAGGTCCAAGTTCGTCAAGCTCAGAATATAATTCGTCGACCGAAGCTTGAGGCTGGAATTAGAAAAATTTGAAGTTGTCCTGACTTTGCCTTGATGTAGAAACTAAGTCTTCGTCGAGCAGAGAACATAGATCGTCTAGCTCAACACTAAGAATTGTCTCACGATTGTCGAGCGCAGAACTCCTTTCGTCGAGCTGAGTTCGACGAACGTCAAACTCACTTTACTTGGTCTTGAAAACTTGTGAGTCTGGAGTCTTTGAGGGTCTTGTTGAAAGCTGGTCCATCTAGAGTTGAGCCTAAGGACTTAACCTAGACTCTAGGACACAAATTGACCCTGTCTATACATGATGGGTCACATCCTAAGTCAGTGAACCTAGCCCAAATCAACTAGCGATCCAACAGATTTTATATCTTGAACCAAGGAGAATTGGAGATCTTTGTGAGTCTCATCCATATACTTCTCCATGGCAATCCTTTGCTCATCCAACTTCACTTGCATGGATATTAACAAAGAACTATAATCAGTTGCTGGGGCAGGCTGTGGAGCAACAGTTTGTAAAGCTTTCTTGTAGTTTTGGCTTCTTCTTTTGAATACTATGAGCTTCCTATTTTTATCACTTGAAGCTTCTGCATCCTCAGATTCTGAGGTACTAGCTATATCAACTCTATCCTTTGGACTAGATGACACTTCTTGTGCAGTCTTAGGTAGCTCCCCCTGAGTCCTTTGCTCCTCAGTTTCAGTTCTGGTTTGCTCCTCCTCATTCCTTGCAGTCTTCTCATGAGATCTCACATGCTCCGCCTCAAGGTTAGCTTGCTCTCCCTCAAAGACAATTTTCTCCCCGTCAAACCCAGCATGCTCCCCCTCAATATCAGGAAACAGCTCTTCTAAGGTAAATTCTTGTTGAGAAGGGACAGGAGAGTTTCTTATTTCTGGAGCATCAGCAGCAACAGATGTATCTTCCAAGGTTATATCTTATGGTTGACTGTGTAACTGAGTTGTCTGATCAATATCAATCAAAGATTCAGTTAATATTTCATTCTCAATATTGAAAATTGATTGATTTATTTCACTGATTACCTCAAGAATTGTTTGAGTAGCCATTTCACTATCCAAGTGAGTAGGCACTTCCTCATGGTGAGGCTTCCCCTGGAGTGGATCCAGGTGGATGGGGCTAGTAGATGGTTGCTCCCCCTGCCTCTGTGCATCTTCATTTCTTGCTGGTGACTGTCCAGCATTTCCAGCCTCTCCATCATCAGAACTAAAAACTACTTGCTCCTCTGGACTACTTGAAGGTTTAGGAGCCCTTTTAGCTTTCTTCTGCTTCCTCTGTGGAGGTGTTTCCTTCTCTGGAGAAGGCATGTCCTTAGTTAACACCCTCTCCCACCTTGAGATAATCCTGATGTCCATCCTCATGTGATTTATCTTAAAACCAGCAGCTTGTTCCATTACTTCTTGAATAGTTCCAGCCAAGTACAAGCTCATTATCCTACCCAGATTAGGCTTCTTCATACTTTCCTTAATCTTCTCAAAAATCACTGCTGACCAGTCAGTGTTGAGTCTGTAGATGATCCTTGTCATCAGGATGAACATGTAGGCAGAAATCCTATCATGTCCCCCTGGCTTGCAGAGGATGACTTTGCCAACTATTTCTGACAAAAATTTGCCTTGCTGATTCATGCCTTTTCTGGTCATGGCAGCTCCAATCTTTAAGGTGGGATCCAAACCACACCAATGTAGTGTTTCCCTTGTCGTAGATGCAGGTACATCTTCCTCTTCTTGAGTTCTTGGTAGTTGAAGAGTTTTTCTCAAGCTCTTAAATGTAAGTTTGACTTTGGCTCCATGAACTATTGACTTGATCTTTAATCCAGTTGAATCTAAAGTTGCAGCGCCATAGAATTCAAGTACTTCCTTTTTCCAAATCTTGGTTGGCTCAGAAACTAAATACTCTAACCCATTCTCAGTAATTAGGGTTACAACATCCTTAATTTCTAGTTCCGCCTGGTCAAATGCGTTGCGTACCAGCTCATATCCTTCATTAACGTTCTCTTCAAGCTTAGGCTCCATTAGGGTTTTGAGAAATCTTGAATTTAGATTAGAGAGATGTCGACATAAAGTTTTGGTCTTAAAACTATTAAGTGCATGTCGACAAATAATGTTGAAGACCTATTTATAGCTTTCTAAAAATGAAGGTGAAAAGGCGCGTCATAATCCTCTAAATGTGTCGACACTGTTGAAAAGTGTCGACACAGACTACTTAAGTCTCGACAATAGTGTTGACTACTATGTGTCGACACCAATTATGATGTGTCGACACTTATACATCTGCGTTCGACGATTAGTCGAAACTCTACTCGACGAAATCTGTATTGAACTTAAGTGTCGACACCACTTCTGGATGTGTCGACACCTACTCTGGATGTGTCGACACTACTTCTCTGAAGTGTCGACACAGACTTTCTAGATGTGTCGACATCATTTCTCTGGAATGTCGACACCACTTCTATGTGTCGACACAGACAACTCCTTGTGTCAACACCATTTTACTTAGCCAATTTTATTAAACTATTTTAAGTTCAACATCCCTAATTCAATTTTAAACTTATTGAATTTGGTTTCATCTAGAGGCTTAGTAAACATATCAGCAATTTGATAATCAGTTTTAACAAATTCTAGTGAAATGTCCTCTTTCTCTACATGTTTTCTAAGAAAATGGTATCTAATTTCTATGTGCTTAGTCCTACTATGTGAGACAGAATTATTTGCAATAGAAATAGCACTTGTAGAATCACAAAGCAAAGGTGTTCTACTTACTTGAATACCACAGTCTTCTAGCTGGTGCTGAATCCACAATAGTTGTGCACAGCAACTTCCTGCTGCCATATAATCTGACTCAGCTGTGGAGATTGCCACACTGGTCTGCTTCTTACTCTCCAAGACACTAGTCTTGCACCTAGAAATTGACAGGTGCCTGTAGTACTTTTTCTATCTTCCTTGCAACCTGCAAAATCTGCATCTGAATAGCCTGTCAGTAGAAAATCTCCATTCCTATGGTACCAAAGGCATAGATGAGGTGTGCCCTTAAGATATCTCAAAATCCTTTTGACTGTAGTTAGATGAGATTCTTTAGGGCATGCTTGGTACCTAGCACAGACACATGTAGATACATGATATCTGGTCTACTAGCAGTCAGATATAGTAGGGAGCCAACTATCCCTCTATACAAAGTTTCATTTACAGATTTCCCTGCATCATCTTTGCTAAGAGACACACTTGATCCCATAGGAGTTCTCATTGTATTGGATGATTCCATACCATACTTCTTTATTAACTTCAGGGTGAACTTAGACTGAGTTATGGATAAGCCATCTTCAGTCTATCTTACTTGGAGACCCAAGAAGAACTTAAGTTCCCCCGTACTGCTCATTTCAAATTTTCCTTGCATAAGTTTTGCAAACTTTCTGCAAAGATTACTTTCAGTAGACCCAAATATTACGTCATCAACATATATTTGAACTAGGATTATCTTTCCTTTAGATTCCCTAAGGAATAGAGTCTTGTCTATTTTCCCCCTTGAGAATTTGTTCTCAATGAGGAAACTAGACAGGGTTTCATACCAAGCCCTTGGGGATTGTTTCAACCCATACAATGCTTACCTAAGTCTATAAACATAATCAGGTTTGAGAGGATCAACAAAACCTGAGGGCTGCTCTACATAGACTTCTTCCTTTCGATTTCAATTTAGGAAAACTGACTTTACATCCATTTGGAATACCTTGAAACCTTGATATGTTGCATAAGCAAGGAACATCCTGATTGCTTTTAGTCTTGCTACTGGGGCAAATGTTTGATCAAAGTCAATACCTTCTTCCTGCCTATATCCTTTTGCAACAAGTCTTGCTTTATTCTTCACAATGATCTCATTCTCATCCAATTTGTTCCTAAAGATCCACTTTGTTCCAATGATGTTGTGGTCTTTTGGTTTAGGAACTAACTTTCAGGCCTTGCATCTTCTTAACTGATTCAGCTCCTCTTGCATGACATCAATCCAATGTGGGTCTATAACAGTTTCTTCAAATTTCTTTGGTTCCACTTGTGACAGGAAGATGGAGCAAAGAACTGTGCTCAGATTCCTACTTCTTGTTTGCACTCCTTGTCTAGGATCACCAATTATCTGATTTACTGGATGATCCTTTAAGTGTCTATTAGCTGGAAGTAGTCTATCTTCAGGTTGCACATCTCCAGCCTCTTCATTAAGGTGCACCTCTTGGTTTTCTTCAGCATCTAGAGAGTCTAGCACTCCCCCTGGACAGCAACCACCATTTTCCACTTGCTGATTTGCAGTAAAATCTCCTATAATGATAAGCTTGTCCATTCTCTCATTTAAACCTATAGAACTGCAAGCAATACTTGACAACTCACAGTTAATCAGTCTTGTTTCATCAAAGACTACATGTATAGACTCTTCTACAACTTGAGTAACCAAGTTGTAGACCCTATAAGCCTTACTATTATTGCTGTACCCAACAAATATCTCATCTTGGGATTTTACAGCAAACTTGGTTAGATAAGACTTGTCATTGTTAAGTATATAGCACTTGCAACCAAAGATCCTAAAATAGGATAAGTTTGGTTTTTTGCCCTTCACAATCTCATAGGGAGTCTTTTGTGGCTCTTGGTGATAGTAGCCCTGAAAGAAATTGTACCTAATCACCTAGAGGGGGGGGGGGGGGGTGAATAGGCGACTTTATCTTTTTAAACTTTTAGGCAGAATTAATCACAGAATTCACAGAACTTTAAACAGCATACACAGAATCAATCACACACACAGAGTACACACAGTTTTTATAGTGGTTCCCCAAGGTCTGGGTACATCCACTTTCCCCCTTCGCCTATCTAGTAGTGTACTAGATTCGGCCAAACTTCTTCACTACTCCTCAGATGCTCAGATCTTACAGCTCAGAACCCCAAACAGGTTCCTACAACTCAGAGTGATCCCACTCCTACAACTCAGGCACACAGCCCTACCACTCAGTCTTCACCAAGACCTACACTCAGCCTTCACCAAGGCCTACACTCAGCCTCCAACAAGGCCTACACTCAGAGAAAAGTATCTCCTACACTCAGGCACAAAGGCCCTACCACTCAGCCTTTATAATTTCAGGCTTACAACTCAGATTCCTTATGATCCTACAAGAAATTAAAATTACAAAGTATATAACCACAACTCTGATTGAGAGAGAAGAGTTGTCTGGTTTCTTGAAGAGTTCTTGAAAGAACTTTGCTGAGATCAACCTCCCTTGGCTTTCTTCAAAGCTTCTTAAATTAGAACACAGTAGGGTTGATTCTCTATGCAGATGATCTTCAATCACTGCTGACTTAAGAATCAGATCTTAATCTAAAACTTTCTTCACAACCTGGTTCAACAGTTGCTTTCTTAGAAGGAGCTCTCTCTCTTCAACTTCTTAGATCTTCACTTGAAGGTCTTCTTCACTTTGTTGATTTCAACCTCTATCATCTGTTGAAGGTATAAGCCTTTATATAGGCTTTCTTTATGGTGACCGGCTGGTTCGGTTTCTAACGAACTCCTGATAGCTCTGACAGTAGCAGTTGACCGGCTGGAATGGCAGCTGTCAAGTCATCCAGCCACTTCTTAAATTCTCTGTAACTGTCTGAAAGTGTCGAGACAGACAGTCTTTAAGTGTCGACACAAATAGACCAAGTGTCGACACAAGTAGACTAAGTGTCGACACTAGCCTTCATGGTGTCGACACAACTCCTTGTGTTGTAGAAATTACTTCTTGACACTGCTTCTTCAGAATGTGTCGACACTGATTATGTGTGTCGACACAAGTCCTTCTTCTTTGATACTTAGTTGATTTCTGCTAAGTGTCGACACAACTCCTTTGTGTCGACACATCTTCTTATGTTGATACTTGCTAAGTGTTGACACATTTCCTTGGTGTCGACACATGCCTTTTGTGTTGATACTTTTTCTGAGTGTTGACACTTTCCTTGGTGTCGACACAGCCTGTATGTGTTGACACTTTCCTTCTAGTGTCGACTCTGCATTCCTGGTGTCGACACAATTACTCCAAGTATCGACACTACTTCTCTAGGTGTCGACACAAGCCTTCTTAAGTGTCAATACTTTTATTCTGGGTGTCGACACATGGACTTAGAAACTTTTAAGCTTTCCCTGCAATTACTTAACCTGCACACATAAACTCAAAACACATCAAATACATCTTGATGTATATCATTGAGTAGGGTGAGGCTTCTTCAAATCAGATACATGTATTCCAATGTACCCAACAATCTCCCCCTATTTGGAGAAGTCATAATCCTTAGTCAATGATATACACCATACATAACAAATTCATATTATGATGTAAAACAGTAATATATAACAGGATAAATACTTAAACATGTATAAACAAAACATGTATACACAAATATCTCAGAACAGTAATGTAATATATTTAACACATATCATATTGTTCTAACAACTTCAACATTTTCATTATTCAAATGTTTACAGAGAGTTTAAAAACAAATGATTACAAATTGTAAACTTAAGAAAATTCCTATCCTAAGGCTGCTCAGGCTCCTTGATCACAATGCCCTTTCCTGATTGTATCTTTGCTTGGACAGGAGCTTCAGTATCATCAGCAGCAGCAGGCTTCTTTCCCTTAAGATCTTTCTTTTTCAATTCTTCAGCCTTTATCTTTTGACTTTCAAAAAAATGATAAGGCTTAGGGAAGTACTTGCTAGGCTCCTGTGCAGTAGGAGGTAGCTTTCCCAACTTAGCCTTTCTTCTATATTGAACAATAGCCTCTAGCCTGTTCTCATGTTTCCTCCACTCTTGTTCAGAGTACCACTTTTCTCTATCCAGGATATTATCTTTAGCAGCCTTCCAAGCAGTCAAAATGATATTCCTGGAGGTGGGGCTCCATTGTTCAAAATCAGACCTAAGTTCAGCTTACTCTCTGAACCTTTTCTTAGATAATTGTGCTTCTTGTTCTTTTAGAACTGCCTCTGGCACTGGCTGTACTACTTTCTCCAAAATAACATTCAGATTACCATTAGGAGGACTATACATAGACTGTACCTCCTGATGTATCATATCAAAGTCTGCTGGAGGGTATATTACCTGAGCTACTTCAGCTGGCTCTCCTCCAAAGTAAGCAGGATTTATTCCAGACTCTGCCATATTATCATCATCACATAATGGAGGATATCCAAGGGTGTCTCTGATGGAATTTGAAATCCATTTGGCATGATCAGAGCTGGCTTTGACTAACACCGTCTCCCCCTTTATGACTTCTCTAACAATGTGATCCTTAAGATCATCTTTCTGGAATCTTATTTGATAATTAAGATAATTAACTACATCCTTATAGAAGGGTTTGAACTTCTGAAGTTGTTCTGCAATGGCCTTCTGAGAAGTTTCAAGAACAGTCTTAAAAGCAGTCAGGCTTTCTTGGAATTTCTTATCAAACTCAGCTTTGGCAGTTGCACTCTCTGCAGGTTGGGCAGTGGCTATATTCTTTATCTCAGTGACAATGTGTTGGAACACCCTATTACTAATTTGGGTCAGGATCACTATGTCTCTAAGAACCTTTGCTTGACCTCCTATATAGTTTAATAGGTCAATTAGAATTGAGTCTAAGGGTTAGAAGTCTAGGTTTGGAAGCTGCCCTGAAGACCAAGATTTTGTATTTGGAGACTAAGTCTGATCGTCGAGCTCAGCACGACGTTTCGTCGAACTCCGATCGACGATCGTCTAGCTCAACTTCGACAGATCGTCGAACTCCATTCGACGATCACTGAGCTCAACCTCGTTATATCGTCGAACTCAGTTCGACGATCGGTGAGCTCAGGTCGACGATTTGGACTCTGCTTTGGATCTCTATCTCTGAGCTCAGTTCAACGATCTGTGAGCTCAGATCGACGATATTTTGCTGATGTATATTTCCAGATCGCTGAGCTCAGCTCGACGATAGCAGAGCTCAGCTCGACGATAGCAGAGCTCAGTTCGACGATTTCAGATAACTTCCAGAATGTTTCTAAATTCAAATTCAAATCTGTTAAGGAGTTATTCTACAATTAATTCAGAGATTTCCTAGCCGTTTTCATTCATTTCTGGACCGAGTTTCAAGGGATTTTTCAAGGAATATTTCTGTAGACTTTCCCCCAGAAGAGATTTGGCAATTAAGGATGCAATCAATGCAGGCTAACAACTACTTGACAGAGAATGCTACTCTATTCTGTACCAGAGAATAAAAGACAGAATTTTTGAGTCATCACAGACACACAGAGAGAGAGACACAGAACAGAGATTACAGAGATACATTAAAAATATTCTGTCTCAAAGAATTCTCAAGAACACACACACACACATCCAAGGAGATCAAGCTTTCAAAAATCTTCAGATCTCTTTAGTTTTCAAAGTGTTCAGGCCAACACTTTTCAAGACTCCAGACACTCAACATTTCAGTCATTTTGCTGAAATCATCTATTGCTGGAGTTCAATCTTTGAAGGCCTATCACCCTCAGCAAAGCTTTTCTTCCTGAAGATCTCAAGTATTCAGGGGGAGCTTTGACATCAACAATCCACTTAGTCTTCTCAGTTGTTTGAGAAAGAGAAGACTGCCATCACTCTCTCACCCCCCTCTCTGTAAAGGGTTTCTCAAACTCCCTTCAAAAGTTTGAGCCTGGTTTTTGAGCACCTTATCAAAAGCTCATTGGTGGCAAGACACCTGATCAAAAAATCTAGCTTGGTTTTTGAGCACCTTATCAAAAGCTCATTGGTGCCAGGACACCTGATCAACTCATCCTGCAATGGATTCCTACCTAGGGTGGTAGAAGAGTGGATGTACCCAAGTTCTGGGGAACCACTATATTTCCTTGTGTCTTCTGGTTTTGCTTGTGTTTATGTTTGTTTTTGTCCTTGATTTCTCTGTGATTAGCTCTTTTTAACTTAGTGCTGTGATTAGTTTTATTCTGCTTCCCTGCTCACACTTATTACAACAACTGTTGTAAAAAGGTTTCAAAGCACCATATACTCTATTCACCCCACCTCTAGAGTATATCAGATCTAACTGCTCTTTCAATTGGTATCAGAGCGAGGTTGGTTAAACATACCATACCAAATTGGTTGTACAGGCTAACACCTGAACCCAAAGATCCCAAGTTAGATCTATTATCTTTTTGTATATTATTATTAGATTTTGTTTTCACAAATCATGGCCCAAAACAAAGATTATGCTAGCACCAGAGCTCCAGTATGCAATCTATCCAAGTTTGCACTTTGGAAAGCAAGGATTAGGCTGTACATGAATTCTATTGACGAAGACATTTTTAACTCTGTTTTGACAGTGTGCCCAAGACCCCCAGAGAATTCCAGCACAAATACTGTTCCACCTCCATCAGGAACAGATGCTGATATCAAGAGATGGAAGGTGGTTGATGCCAAGGCTATGAACATCTTGGCCCAGACAATGTCTGATGATATATTCCAAAAGGTGGCTGAATGTAATTCAGCAAAGGAAATTTGGGACAAACTCTCAGAAATAGTCTCAGGCTCTGCTGATGAGAGAAAGGATAGGAGATCCCATCTCATCTCTCAATATGAGAATTTCAAAAAGGGAGAAACTGAGTCAGTGAGAGACATGTACAACAGGCTAAGTCTAATTGTCAGTGAACTCAGGACATTGGACAAAGAGATCTCTCTAACTGAACTTAATGATAAGATCCTGATGTGCTTCCCTAGCACTTGGGATTCAAGAATCTGGCCAATTAAGGATGCCAGAAGTCTGAATGAGATCACTACTGGAGCTCTATTGGGTAAGCTCAAATCTTATGAGCTACTCATCAAGAATAGAGAGGAAGAACAGAAGGCTGCCTCACCAGCCACAAGAAGAGAGAAGACCATAGCCTTCAAGGCAACTGAAGATCTGCCTGAAGATAAAGCCACAGGCAATGATGAATTACTCAGTCTGCTGGCCAAAAGATTTTACAAAATGGCCAGAAAGGACTTCAGAAGAAGATCATACAAGGAGCAGGACAAGCCAAGGTATGACAAGTTCATTAGTATTAATAAAGACATTATTTGCTTTGGTTGCAGGAAACCAGGGCACATAGTTCCTGACTGTCCAGAGAACAAGAACAAGGACAGAAGGGATAGGAAAGAAAGAAGAAAGGAGAAAGACTCCAAAAGGAATGGCAATAGCAAACCTTCTTCAAGCAAAAACAAGCATACAAGAAAAGGGTTTGTTGCTGAATCCTGGAGTGAGACTGAAGAGGAGTCAGAAGCCTTATCTAGCTCCAGTGATGATGAGGATGATACAGAAGAAAAGGAGTTCTGCATGATGGCAATCAATGCCTCACAACATAATTCAGAAGAAGAGGAGTCAGAGTCAGATTCAGAGACTCAACCTGAAGAAGATCAGGTAATTGGTTCTTTTGATTTTAGTTCAGAGGATTTTAAATCTGAATTTAAGGCACTGTGTTTAGACCTGCTAAAGTCTGAGAAAGAGATTATCTCTCTAAGAAATCAATTATCTGAACACAATACTTTAAAGTCAGAAAACCTCAAACTCTCTCAGGAGTTGGGGTGTTGTAGGGAACAGATAGCTTCACTGAAAAGTGAGCTCTCTGAGGCCAAAAAGCTTGAAGAATCACTTAATGGGAGAAGCATCAAGCTGATGGACATCACAAGCACAGTGAACTCCAGATTCAATAGTACATTGGGCTTGGGTGCCTCATCCAGCCAACCTATTGTTCTAACAACTCCAATCAAATTCATTTCTGACAAGGGAAAGGGGGTTGTAGAGGTTGCTAGGAAAAATTCTGATCTGCCTCAGAAAACCAAGTCCCAGCAGAAATCATCGAACCGAGATCGACGATCGCCGAATGAAGATCGACGATCGCCGAACGCAGCTCGACGATTTCTGGCAACATCGTCGAACGCAGATCGACGATATCAGCCAAAGTCGTTGAACGCAGGTCGACGATCTCAAATACCTGACCTCAGCCATAGTCGACAGTTGAACGGAGCTCGACGATCTGACCCATGATCGTCGAACGCAGCTCCAAGATCGTCGAACAGAGGTCAGAGCTCTGGAAAATTTTTCAAAGGCAAATCAAAATTGAATCCTAAGGGTTCTTCATCCCAAATCTTTAACCCTTATACTGAATGGATTATACCTCCAAGGAGATATCATCCTGAAGGATATAAGAGTCAACCTGAGATGTCTTTCATTTCAGAATTTAAAGGTTATCACCCTAGGCCCAAGATAAACTGGGTCAAAAATAAATGAATTGTCTTATGTGCAGGTGAAGACCTATCCAACATCAAAATAGCAATGGTATTTGGATAGTGGGTGCTCTAAGCACATGACAGGGAACAAGGACAACCTCACATCCTTCAGAGCCAAGCTTGGACCCAAAGTTATCTTTGGTGATTCAAACTTTGGACACACTAAAGGATATGGTGTAGTCCAGATTGGATCAGTAACCTTCAAGAAGGTAGCTTATGTGGAAGGACTGAAGCACAACCTAATTAGCATCAGTCAGCTATGTGATGAAGGCTACAAGGTGACCTTCAGCAAAGCCTTATGCAAAATCAAGTCAGAGGACAACACAACTGTGTTGACAGGTAAAAGAAAAGGTAACATCTATCTAGTAGATTTTCTTTCAACTGATGTAGATATCTGCTTGTTTAATTCTGTCTCTAAACCAAATATTTTGTGGCATAAGAGATTAGGACACCTAAACCTTAGAACTATTGCTAGTCTATCCAAGGACAACCTTGTTAGAGGACTACCTTCTGGCCCCTACAAGAAGGAAGGACTCTGCAGGGCTTGTCAATTAGGCAAGCAAACTAAAAACAGCTTTAAGTCACTTAATAAGAGTGATTCACCTAGGATATTGTATCTGTTACACATGGATCTTTTTGGACCCATCACAGTACAAAGCCTAGGAGGGAAATCATACACTTTAGTAGTTGTAGATGACTTCTCTAGATTCACTTGGGTGTTCTTTCTAAGGAATAAGTCTGATAACTTTAAGTGTCTGACAGAGTTTCTCAAATGTATACAGATTGAGTTCAATACTCACATTGCCCTGATCAGAAGTGATTATGGGATAAAGTTTGATTCTCTTCTTATGCAAGAGTTCTGTCAGAGTGAAGGGATCAGGCATACTTTCTCAGCTCCTAGAACTCCTCAACAAAATGGGGTAGCTGAAAGGAAAAATAGAACCCTTATTGAATCTGCCACCACATTGTTGTCAGATGCTCATCTACCTCTATCCTTCTGGGCAGAGGCAGTGAACACCTGCAACTATGTGCTGAACAGAAGTCTGATACATAAACTAAAGGGAAAGACTCCATATGAATTACTCAAAAGGAAGAAACCTAAAGTTGACTATTTTAGGGTCTTTGGTTGTATTTGCTACATTCACAATAATGACAAGAGATATTTAGCAAAATTTCAAGCCAAAGCTGATGAAGGAGTGTTTCTGGAATACTTCATGATCAGCAAGGCCTATAGGGTCTATAATAAATCATCTTTGAAAATTAAGGAATCTGTTCACATTTCATTTGATGAAACTAACATGTCTTTCAAGGAGAAGAATTCTTCTACCATAGAACCTTTGCAGGAACATTCTCTAGTTGAAGACTTGAACAAGTTACAGGTTACTCAAGAGGATGAAATAGTGAAGATGAAGGAAATGCTCAACACCTTGAAGAACAACTTGAAGAGCCAGTTGTTGTACCACAAGAGAAAACAACAACACAGGTTGGTGAACAATCAACACCCCCTGTTGATTTAGTAACATCAAGAGACCATCCAATTTCCCAAATAATTGGAGAAATTTCAGCTGGTGTGCAAACCAGAAATCAGGTGAACCAAAACCTATTGCACACCTGCTTCATATCTCAAATTGAACCTCAGTCCATTCAAGATGCAGAGCAAGATCCACACTGGATCATTGCAATGCAAGAGGAGTTGCATCAATTTGAGAGGAACAAAGTATGGGAACTAGTGCCAAAGCCTAAGGATCACTCCATTGTTGGAACAAAATGGGTATTCAGAAACAAACTAGATGATCAAGGAGTAATTATAAGGAACAAGGCAAGGCTAGTTGCTCAGGGATACTCTCAAGAAGAAGGAATCGACTACGACCAGACCTTTGCACCTGTTGCAAGATTAGAAGCCATCAGAATATTTCTAGCTTATGCAGCTCATAAAGGCTTCAAAGTATATCAGATGGATGTCAAAAGTGCTTTCTTGAATGGAGACATCAAAGAGGAAGTTTATGTCAGACAACCTCCAGGTTTTATCTCTCCAACTTATCCTGATTATATTTTTAGATTGAATAAAGCATTATATGGTCTCAAGCAAGCTCCTAGAGCATGGTATGAGACCCTAGCATGCTTTCTCTTGGAAAATGGTTTATAAGGGGTAGAGTAGACCAAACTCTTTTCATTAGAACCCATAAGTCTCATACCCTACTAGTACAAATTTATGTAGACGATATCATTTTTGGTTCTACTGACTCCAAATTGTGCAGAAGGTTTTCCAACCTAATGTATTCTAAATTAGAGATGAGTAGCATGGGTGAGCTATCCTTCTTCCTAGGATTGCAAGTCAAGCAACATGCTGAAGGCATCTTCATTTCTCAAACCAAGTATGCAAATGAACTGGTTAAGAAATTTGGTATGTCTGAGGCATATTGTATGAAAACACCCATGCCTACTAATGCTGTATTGTATGCTGATGAACATGGGAAACCTGTTGATCAGATAACATATAGAGCAATGATTGGCTCTTTACTATATCTTACAGCTAGTAGACCAGATATAATGTTTGCTACATGTATATATGCTAGGTTCCAAGTAAGCCCTAGAGAGTCACACCTAACTTTAGTAAAGAGGATTCTCAGGTATGTTAAAAGTTGTCCAAATCTAGGTCTCTGGTATCCAAAGGATTCAGCATTTGATTTAACTGGATTCTCAGATGCTGATTATGCTGGATGCAGAATTGACAGGAAAAGCACCAGTGGAACTTGTCAGTTCCTTGGTGACAGACTTGTCTCTTGGTTTTGTAAGAAACAAACATCTGTGTCAACTTCAACTGCTGAAGCTGAATATATGGATGCAGGCAGTTGTTGTTCACAAATCTTGTGGATTCAAAACCAACTCCTAGACTATGGCTACAACTTAGAGAAGTCTAAAATCTTTTGTGATAACACAAGTGCTATTTCCATAGCTCAAAATCTAGTCCTCCATAGTAGGACAAAACACATAGAGATTAGGCATCATTTCTTAAGAGATAATGTTGAAAAGAATAAAATTGAACTACACTATATCCCAACTGATTTACAAAGGGGAGATATTTTCACCAAGCCATTGGATGAAAAGAAACACACCCTCTTCCTAAATCAGTTAGGAATGTTAGATGGAGTAAGTCTTAAATAATATCCAAGATCTTGAAAGCTTAAAAATTGACCAAGACTAGGCAAACATTCTGATTTTTCTTAGTGTCTAGAATTTTTCTGATCTCTGAACTGCGCTCGACGATTTGCCCCAAGATCGTCGAACGGAGATCGACGATTTCCAAAAATCATCGAACTGCGTTCAGCGCCTCTCAGATAGTATGAACTATCTCTTCCGGTCAACGATCGTCGAACGGCGCTCGACGATTCTGTTCTCTGAACGATCGTCGAACGGAGCTCGACGCTCTCCAATATCGTCGAACGGAGATCGACGATGTTGAAGACTCTTCAGTTTCCTTTAGAAGCCTCGATCGTCGAACTGAGTTCAACGATCTTTCCAATTCTGCGTCGAACCCTAATATAAAACTCATTTTTCGCCGTCGTTCTCTTTTGCGCTTTCGATTTCTCTGCAAGATTTCTCTTTCCCTCCAAACAGTTCTACACTTGGTCATTTTGTTTGTTGAGTTTTTGCAGGTACAATGGCTGTGTCAGTTGCTGTCCTTGCTGCAATGAAGTTTGATGCTGGGTTTGATATTGATATAGCATCCTTCAGCACGACTGATCAGATTTTTCAAGATATATTGGGTTTGTTCAAGGACCAGAATCTGACAGCAATAATGACCACCAGGATCAAGTTAGCTTCTGATGAAATAAAGGAGTGGGTTTATACTGTCCATAATCAAGATAACAACACCATTGTTGGGTCTATAGCTAGAACTCAGGTACCCTTGACCCCAACCATTCTAACAGAAGTCTTTGAGTTGAGAAATGGAGAAGATTCTGCTGAATTATCTGGAGATGAGTTTTCTGAACTGCTTGCCAGAATGGGTCATTCAGAGGGAAACCCTAGCAAGCTCTTCAAAAGGAACCTGTCTATAGAATATAGGTTCCTGGCAGATGTTGTTGGGAAGGCGCTACTGGCTAAGCACTCAGCCCATGATACAATATCAAGATATCAGCTCTGTCTCATGGGAGCTCTTGTGGATAAGAAGAATCTGAATTGGGGAGAGGTTTTCTTTGACCTCATCAAAAAGAAAATCAATAAAAGTTTTGTTAACTTTGGAAGAATCCTTGGAGTATTTCTGCAGCACAGGTGCCCTGCCCTGCTGGTCTCCTCTGGAGTTCATATCAATGCCTCCAAGAGATTGTCCTGTGCCCTCTTTGGAAAGTGGGACAGACAAATCAACAAGCCTAGCAGGCCCTCCTCCAGTACCTCTTCAGGCACAAGGACTCTAAGAGTCACTCCTCCACAGGTCTCTGCCCCTGCAGATGACCTGGCTGCTGTTGCTGCCTATTCTCCTCCTCCTCCAATTCCATCCCTTCCCCTACCATCCACCATTCCAGCTCCATCCACTATCATCATATCCAGCCCATCTCCAACATCCACACCTTCTCCAGTACCTAATCTACCACCACCAGAAGATCAATTCCACCCTCTGTTCTCCTACCATCCACCAGATGTCACCTCATCACCCTCCATTCCATCCTTCACCCTACTTGATGATTCCTTCATGGATGATTCCCCATCATCTCCTCCTGAGTTATCTTCCTTCTCCACTTCATTTCAATACCTCCTTCACCAAATCATAGATCAACCCACATTCACCCCAGCTATCTCCATCCCTCTATCCTCCATATCCACCATACCAACACCTCAGCCATCCCTTCCACCATACTCCAGCTCTCCCCTTCCAGAACCTTCAGCTGCTCCTATACCTTCTACATCTGCTCCAGCTCTTGAGCAAGTAGACCTCTCAGCCCTTGCTGACAGGCTGTATGAGCTGCTAGCCCCTAGGCTCTCTCTGCTGTTGGAGACCTCCT
The DNA here is from genome assembly GCA_039583875.1 of Platanthera guangdongensis. Classification (NCBI taxonomy): domain Eukaryota; kingdom Viridiplantae; phylum Streptophyta; class Magnoliopsida; order Asparagales; family Orchidaceae; genus Platanthera; species Platanthera guangdongensis. The sequence continues at coordinate 12,429,019 of CM077161.1, read as the reverse complement.
TGGCTCCACGCCACCTGTCAGTGGCAGCCCTTTCTGCCAGGCTCTCTTCCCTCTTCCCTCAGGCAGCACCTACAGCAGTGTGCCTTGATCCAGACATATCTGCATCCAGGCAGGGGGAGATGCCATATGAAGTGAATCTTCATGCTGCTGCTGCTGCTGTTTCTGTAAGCTGTCTGTTTGCTGCTGCTGTTACTCCTGCTTCTTCTGCTGCTCCTCCTCTTGCTGCTGTTGTTGTGCCTCAAGCACAAGTTCCTCCTGCTACTGCAGTCCTTGCAATAGACCTCAGGTCTTTGCTGTCAGTTTTTGATTCTATTTACTTCAGCTGTCTGCCAGAGGCCAATGTTGTCCAGCCTCCAGAAGATTTATCCAAGGCACTTGTGCCTTTTTCTTGCTGTGACCCTAGCATCCTCACCTCCTTTGTAAATTCAGTAATTGCTGCTGCTGAAAATGTTGATGCTGCTATTTCTGAAGAAAGGATTGTTGTTGCTTCTGAGAATGCTGATACTGCTGCTACTGCAAATATTGATACTGCTACTGAAGTTACTATTGTTTCTGATGAACAAATTTCCAAAGAAATACTGATGTCAGAGGCACCTGAATTTGAGCCTTCTGCAATTTCTGATGATATTCCTTCTGCTTCTATTGTTGTTAGTGAATCTGTTGTTACTGCTATTGTCACCTCTTCAGTATCTATTGCTGGTGTCATTTCTGCTTCTGTTTCAACATCTGCTGTTGTTTCTGCTGTTACTACCTCAACACCTGCTGCTTCAGCCTCATCTGCTTCTGAACAACTCAAGAAAGACTTAATGAAGAAAATAGATGCTCTCTATGATGACCAGAGTTCTGAATCTGATGAATTTAAAACAGACTCTGATGACTCTTTTGTTACCATTGCCAGGAAAAGAAAGGCAAGGAGCAAGGCTATGAAGAGAGTACCTCCTGCCAAAGTTAAGGATAACAATGACATCCCATATTACATTCTACATGACTGCCCAATTACTGAACACTGGATGTAGTACTCCAAGAACCAGCTGAAAGCAATGAAGAAAAAGAGAAAATATGAGAAGGGCTCCTCCCAGTTCCAACACTCTTATCCTCCTCCACCACCTCCTCCTGATGCAGGTGCAGGTGGAAGCTCTGCAGCTCAACCCCCAGCCAGAAGTTAGGCTCCCTATCAGCCTCATGCCAGATCTTACCACAGGGAAAGCCAATCTAGGGGTTCACATTCTAGGAGAGAAGGATATAGAGGTAATCAAATAGATATTCAAGTCTATTCCAATGGTTACTCCAGGCAACACCCATACTCTAGGGGAGGACAAAGTTCTACTAATACATCATCTGGTCCTTTCCCTTATAAGCTGAAAGAAAATGTGTCTTCCAGGCCTCCTCAGGACAATACCTCCAACAGATATGAGCCTCCTGTACCTTTTGAGGATCCTGAAAATAATCCAGCTGCTTGGACTGCAAGGTTAAAAGAACTAGCTGCACTGGATCAGATTAAAAAGGCCAGAGAGCAAGGAATAGATTCTTCCAACATTTCAACAATGTTTGAACAGAGACAAAAAGAGCTAGAGAGATATGCTTCAAGTAAATTCTTTGATGCTGACAGATATATGGAATTGCATCCTGAAGCAGTGGTTCCCAGGCTTAAACAACAAACATCTCTAGGTGCAACAGATGACACCAGATCAAAGAAGGAAGCCCTCAATCCTAATAGAGAGATTAAAATGGTTAAGGGCAAAGAGAAGAAATGATATTGTAAGGTGACAATTTCTGAAATTTCTGATTATCTGGATGCTATATATCTCTGTGATTATTCTGCAATGTCTAGCTGTTGTTTTTCTGCTTTGATGCTTGTATGTTGTTATTTAAAATTTTTCCAAAGTCTGTAAATAGTAATCCTAATCCAAATAGGGGGAGATTGTTGGAACACCCTATTACTAATTTGGGTCAGGATCACTATGTCTCTAGGAACCTTTGCTTGACCTCCTGTATAGTTTAATAGGTCAATTAGAATTGAGTCTAAGGGTTAGAAGTCTAGGTTTGGAAGCTGCCCTGAAGACCAAGATTTTATATTTGGAGACTAAGTGTGATCGTCGAGCTCAGCACGACGTTTCGTCGAACTCCGATCGACGATCATTTAGCTCAACTTCGACAGATCGTCGAACTCCATTCGACGATCGCTGAGCTCAACCTCGTTATATCGTCAAACTCAGTTCGACGATCGGTGAGCTCAGGTCGACGATTTGGACTCTGCTTTGGATCTCTATCTCTGAGCTCAGTTCGACGATCTATGAGCTCAGATCGACGATATTTTGCTGCTGTATATTTCTAGATCGCTGAGCTCAGCTCGACGATAGCAGAGCTCAGCTCGATGATAGCAGAGCTCAGTTCGACGATTTCAGATAACTTCCAGAATGTTTCTAAATTCAAATTCAAATCTGTTAAGGAGTTATTCTGCAATTAATTCAGAGATTTCCTAGCCATTTTCATTCATTTCTGGACCGAGTTTCAAGGGATTTTTCAAGAAATATTTCTGTGGACTTTCCCCCAAAAGAGATTTGGCAATTAAGGATGCAATCAATGCAGGCTAACGACTACTTGATAGAGAATGCTACTCTATTCTGTACTAGAGAATAAAAGACAGAATTTTTGAGTCATCACAGACACACAGAGAGAGAGACACAGAACAGAGATTACAGAGATACATTAAAAATATTCTGTATCAAAGAATTCTCAAGAACACACACACATCCAAGGAGATCAAGCTTTCAAAAATCTTCAGATCTCTTTAGTTTTCAAAGTGTTCAGGCCAACACTTTTCAAGACTCCAGACACTCAACATTTCAGTCATTTTGCTGAAATCATCTATTGCTGGAGTTCAATATTTGAAGGCCTATCACCCTCAGCAAAGCTTTTCTTCCTGAAGATCTCAAGTATTCATGGGGAGCTTTGACATCAACAATCCACTTAATCTTCTCAGTTGTTTGAGAAAGAGAAGACTGACATCACTCTCTCACCCCCCCCCCTCTCTGTAAAGGGTTTCTCAAACTCCCTTCAAAAGTTTGAGCCTGGTTTTTGAGCACCTTATCAAAAGCTCATTGGTGGCAAGACACCTGATCAAAAAATCTAGCTTGGTTTTTGAGCACCTTATCAAAAGCTCATTGGTGCCAGGACACCTGATCAACTCATCCTGCAGTGGATTCCTACCTAGGGTGGTAGAAGAGTGGATGTACCCAAGTTCTAGGGAACCACTATATTTCCTTGTGTCTTCTGGTTTTACTTGTGTTTATGTTTGTTTCTGGCTTTGATTTCTCTGTGATTAGCTCTTGTTTAACTTAGTACTGTGATTAGTTTTATTCTGCTTCCCTGCTCACACTTATTACAACAACTGTTGTAAAAAGGTTTCAAAGCACCATATACTCTATTCACCCCCCCTCTAGAGTATATCAGATCTAACTGCTCTTTCACAATGACATTATGGGAAGCTGTTAGATTATCATTCATTCTTATCTGATTCTCCAGTACATATCCTTGTTTGATAGCCATGTCATCCACTTGAGTCTTAATCTTCTCTTGATGTGTAGCCAAATAGACCACTGCATTTCCTCCTTTATGAAACAGTCAATCATCTCCTTCTTGTTTTGATTTACTTCAAATCTGATAGATTTGATATCTTGTGCCAGATCAAATTGGAGTGACTTATGTCCTTCATCTATATACTTTTCCAAAGCTGTTCTTTGCTCATCCAGCTTAATCTGCATTGCCACCATCAGAGAATTATAGTCAGTAGATGGTGCAGGCTGTGGTGCAATTGTTTGTAAAGCCTTTTTGTAAGTCTGGCTTCTTCTTTTGAAGACCTGGAACTTCCTCTTCTTGGCTCTAACAGCCTCTTCATCTTCAGATGTAGATGTACTATCTATATCAACCCTGTCCTTAGGGCTTGAAGGTAAATCCTTGTCAGTCCTAGGAACCTGCTCAGCATCCTTTGGCACTTCAGGGTCTTTATTTGCTGTCTCCTCTTGAGACCTAACTTGCTTCCCCTAAAGATCTACCTGCTCCCCCTCAACAGCTGCTTTCTCTTTCTTAAAATCAGTTTATAGAAGATCAGAGAATAACTCTTCTAATGTAAATTCCTGTTGAGGAAGGGCTGGAGAATCTCTTATCTCATCAACAACTTGATCAGCAACAGATGTGTCCTCCATGACAATATCTTGTGGTTGAGGTTGTGTTTGCTCTAGTATGGTTTGGGTAGCTTGTTCACTCTCTAGTGGAGTTGGCTCTTCCACAAGTAGAGGCTCCCCCTGGAGTGGATCCAGGTGAATTGGGCTAGCTTGTGGTAGCTCCCCCTGTCTTTCTGCATCTTCTTATCTAGCTGGAGACTGTCTAGCATTCCTTCCTTGTTCATCATCAGAACTAAATACTACTTGCTCTTCAGAGCCGCTGGAGGTTTCATCAGCTCTAAATACTACTGCCTTGTTCATCAGCTTTGATACCACTTGAGTCTTAATTCATCTAGAGTTGCTTCATTCAGAAATTTGAGAACTTCTTTCTTCCATATCTTGATCGGTTCTGAAACAAGAAATTCTAACCCAGTTTCTGCTATTAGGGTTACCACGCCTTTGATTTCAGGTTCCGCATCATCAAAAGCGTGTCGCACGAGCTCATATCCTTCATTAACATTTTCTTCTAGCTTGGGTGTCATTAGGGTTTGAAGAAATTTGAATTTAGAGAAGAGAGATGTCGACACACAAGTTTTGTCTCGAAACTTTGGTGAGCGTGTCGACAAGCAATGACGAAAACATATTTATACCTTTCTAGAATGAAAGATGAAAGGGCGCGTCAAAATACTTAAATTGTGTCGACACTGTTGAAAAATGTCGACACTTACTTATAATGTCTCGATAACTATATGTCGACACAAGTATAGTCGACACTTATATATGTGTCGACACCACTCAGCTCGACACTTAGTCGAGATTTCACTACACTAATTCTCTGAAGTGTCGACACCGACTTCCTAGATGTGTCGACACCTTTTCTCTGAAGTGTCGACACCACTTCTATGTCTCGACACAGACAACTCTGTGTGTCGACACTATTTTACTTAGCCAATTTTTGTAAACTATTCTAAGTTTATCATCCCTAATTCAATTTCAAATTTATTGAATTCGGTTTCATCTAAAGGCTTAGTATACATATCAGCAAGCTGATTATCTGTATTAATATACTCTAGTGAAATATCTCCTTTTTCCACATGTTCTCTTAGAAAATGGTATTTTATTTCTATGTGCTTAGTCCTACTATATGAGATAGGATTATTTACAATAGAAATGGCAATAGTAAAATCACAAAATAGAGGTGTTCTACTTACTTGAATACCATAATCTTCAAGCTGATGTTGAATCCATAGAAATTGTGCACAACAACTTCCTGCAGCCACATACTCTGATTCTGCTGTAGAGATAGCCACACTGGTTTGCTTCTTGTTACTTCATGATATCAGCCTTCCACCTAAGAATTGACAGGTACCTGTTGTACTTTTCCTATCTTCCTTGCAGCCTGCAAAATCTGCATCTGAATAACCTGTCAGTTCAAAGTCTCCATTCCTAGGGTACCAAAGGCCCAGATAAGGTGTGCCCTTTAGATATCTCAAAATTCTTTTGACTGCTGTCAAATGAGATTCTTTAGGGCAAGCTTGGTACCTAGCACAGACACATGTAGCATATATGATATCTAGTCTACTAGCAGTCAAATACAATAGGGAGCCAACTATCCCTCTATACAAAGTCTCATCTACAGGTTTCCCTGCATCATCTTTGCTAAGAGACATACTTGACCCCATAGGAGTTTTCATGGTACTGGATGATTCCATACCATACTTCCTTATCAATTCTATGGTGAACTTAGACTGGCATGTGGATAAACCATCCTCAGTCTGTCTAACTTGGAGACCCAAGAAGAACTTTAGTTCCCCCATACTGCTCATTTCTAATTGTCCTTGCATAAGATTTGCAAACTTTCTGCAAAGACTACTTTTTGTAGACCCAAATATGATGTCATCTACATATATTTGGACTAAGATTATCTTACCTCTAGATTCCCTAAGGAATAGAGTCTTGTCAATTTTCCCCCTTGTGAATTTATTCTCAATGAGGAAACTAGACAGGGTTTCATACCAAGCCCTAAGGGCTTGTTTTAACCCATACAAAGCCTTCATAAGTCTATAGACATAATTAGATTTGATAGAATCAACAAAACATGATGGCTATTCTACATAGACTTCTTCCTTCAGATTTCCATTCAGAAAGGCTGACTCAACATCCATTTGGTATACTTTAAACCCTTGATAGGTTGCATAAGCCAGGAACATCCTTATAGCTTCCAGTCTGGCTACTGGAGCAAAGGTTTGATCAAAGTCAATACCTTCTTCCTGCCTATAACCTTTTGCAACCAGTCTTGCTTTGTTCTTTATAATTAATCCATTTTCATCCAACTTGTTCCTAAAGATCCACTTAGTCCCAATAATATTGTGGTCTTTTGGTTTAGAAACTAGCTCCCAGATATTGCATCTTTTGAACTGGTTCAACTCCTCTTGCATAGCCTCAATCCAATGAGGGTCTAGGATTGCTTCTTCAAATTTCTTTGACTCTACTTGGGATAGAAAGCTGCAGTAGAAAACTGAACTTAGATTCCTGCTCCTTGTTTGTACCCCTTGTCTGAGATCACCAATAATTTGATTGGCTGGATGATCTTTTAGATGCCTATTTGCTGGAGGCAGTCTGTCTTCGGGTTGTACTCCTTCAGCTTCTTCAACTTGCTGCACCCCTTGGTCTTCTTCTGTATCAGGTGCATCTAGTACTCCCCCTGGACAACAGCCACTATCATCCACTTGCTGACTTGTAGTAGAACCTTCTTCAATAGTAAGCTTGTCCATCTTCTCAGTCACACCTGTGGAGCTGCAAATTCTTCTAGACAATTCATTGTTAATGAGTCTGGCTTCATAAAAAACTACATGAACAGACTCTTCTACAACTTGAGTAGTCAAGTTGTAGACCCTATAAGCCTTACTATTGTTGTTGTACCCAACAAAGATCCCCTCTTGGGATTTGGCAGCAAACTTGGTTAAGTAAGACTTTCCATTGTTAAGTATATAACATTTACAACCAAAGATCCTGAAATAGGATAAATTTGGTTTTCTGCCCTTCACAATCTCATAGGGGGTCTTATTGTGACTCTTGGTGATAGTAGCCCTATTAATTACATGACATGCAGTGTTTACTACCTCAGCCCAGAAATATTCTGGGAGAGATGTGTCACTTAATAGGGTTCTACCAGCCTCTATCAAGGTTCTATTTTTCCTTTCAGCAATGCCATTTTGCTGAGGTGTTCTTGGTGAAGAAAATTCCTTAAAAATTCCAAATTCTTCACACAGTTTTGTCATACTGTCAGACTGAAATTCAGTACCATGATTACTTCTGATTTTGACCACTGTACTGTCCAATTCATTCTGAATTTATTTAACAAAACTGTATAAGATACTTGGAGTTTCATATTTCTGTCTAAGGAAGAACACCTAGGAAAACCTTGAGTAGTCATCTACAACCACAAATGTGTAGACCTTCCTACCTAGGCTGTGAACTGGCATAGGACCAAAACGATCCATATGCAAGAGGTATAAGCACCTCACAGCATCTTTGTTTTCAATGCTATTAAAGGTGGATCTGGTCTGCTTGCCCTTTTGACAAGCTGAGCATATCACATCCTTAATACACTTAACCTGAGGACCATTCCTCACTAACTCTTTACTATAGAGTTGACCAATTGTGTTATAGTTAAGATGGGCTAGCCTCTTGTGCCATTTGACACAATGAGAGACTTTCTCATCGGCTACAAGACACACAGGAGAAACATTGTTCTCACACATAATGTCTAGACAATAGACATTTCTCTTCCTATAACCTGTCAGAATGATCTTTTGATCATTTGACCTCCTGATATGACAACCATCTTTGACAAATGAGATGTCATATCCTACATCACTCAGTTGACTTATACTAATTAGGTTGTGTTTCAAACTTTTAACATAAGCCACTTGAGTAATTGTAATAAGGTTGCTAGAAATGTTACCAAAGCCTTTGATGATTCCTTTTTTAGAACCACCAAAGGTGACTTTAGAACCATCCTTGATTGGTGTATAGTCCTTTAGCAATCTCTTAGTTCCAGTCATGTGCTTGAAACATCCACTATCCAACTACCATATTGGGGCATGGTCACTTGGACTCACCTACAAAACAGATTAGTTAACCTTAGAACCCAAAGAATTCTTGGGTCCTTGGTGCTGGTTAGTTTGCCTTTTAACAAAACTACCTGTAGCTTTTCTAGCAGGCAGATTGCTACTCACCTTGGCACTTGAATTATGCCAACAGTCTATGGCAAAGTTGCCTATCTTGCCACAACACCAACACTCAAATCTGTTGTACCTTTGCTTAGGTACAACACTGGCTGTTTTATCTACAGCAGGCTTCTTGTTGAGTACTGTGGCTTTTGTCACAACCCGCATTTCCTCAACGAATACATCATATCAGAGCAAGAGGAACTACGGGTTATGATGTCACGTCGTACAGGGGATAACTGCACACTCTCACGCCCTAGGTCACGGGCGTGACCGACCCGGCACGGGCGTGTACCCGGCCGTGTATTGTGTGGATAAACTTGGATTTGCCGACTTCCTGTGCCGCTTAAAGTACACGCCCTGCGTCACGGGCGTGACACAGGGCGTGACAGGGCCGAAAATCGACTTTTTCCAGTTTTTTGTGTCGTTCATTTCCTTGATCCTGCATCTAACGGTCCCGCTCTGTTCTGGAGAAAATAAGGCCGAAACAGAGATTTCTCCTCCTCATTTCACCTTCTTCTTCATCATCTTCCTCATTCCAAAAGGAACTCAAGGGAGCAAGGCTCAAGCAAGGCAAGGAAAGAGAGGAGCAGCCGTCGCGGCGTCATCTCGGTTCAGGCAAACGGTGTTCTTCACCCTTGCCAATCTTATTTCTTGTTCTTTGATTGTGCAAAATAGCTAGTTTTCCTCTTTCAATGCCCTAGTTTATTATTCTTGTTTTGTGTTATCCCTCACTAGCCTTACTGAAAGTCCACCTAGTGTCAACTATCTTCACCTATGGGGGGGGGGGGGGGGGGAATAGGTGACGTGCAGCGTTTTTGCGGAATTTAAGATTGTACCTGCACAATAGAAATAAACAGCACAGCACACAGAATACACAAGCTATTTATAGTGGTTCCCCGATTTGGGTACATCCACTTTCCCCTTTCGACCTATCTCCCAACAAGGGACGACTCAGTCTCTTCACAAACAGGATTGAAATCCAATCCTTGCACTATCGGAAGGAACCCTTCCACACGTAGGAGTCAACACTCCCACAACACGGGTTGCACCCAACCCTTACAACACAGAACAAATGTTCCTTTACAACAAAAGTAAAACTAGAATGTACAAGAGATACAAACTACGTTTGGAGACTAAGGTGTCCCTCTTTGTTGACGACGTGTTCTTGAAGTCCACAAAGAGTCCACAACCCTAGATCTCTCTTGGAGAGGATCTCCCCGGAACCGGCGGCGGCAAGATGGGCGGCGGCAAGGTTCACAGGATCTATGGCGACGACGATGTGCGGCTGCAGTGTTAGAAATGAACAAAAACAAGCTGAAAGTGGAGCTAAAACAAACCGGAAGAGTTTTTAACAGAAATTTTATTATCTGAAAAAGGTATCTATTACAAAGGTATGCCCTCCCTTATATAGAATGGAGGAGAGATGAGAGAATACAAATAAGAGATGTGGGACTAAAAATTTACAGGACTAAGCGGACTATACAAAACAAACCGCACAAGCCGCGCGGTTAGACAGAAGGGCTAACCGCACGGCTACCATCAGAGAGAAAGAGAGACTGCCAGGGTAGACCACCAGACCGCCCTGTCTTCAAGCCGGCTGAGACAAACCGCCAGACCGCGCGGTCTTCAACCCGCCAAGACAGACCGCCAGACCGCCCGGTTACCATCTTCAACACTCCCCCTCAAGCTGGAGCATATATATCGATCATGCCCAGCTTGTCGCAGATGTGGAAAAAGGAAGCAGACACCGGCTTGGTGAAGACATCTGCCAACTCGTTGTCCGAAGTGACAAATGGAGTGCAAATTTGTTTCTTCAATATTTCTTCCCGAATAAAATGACAGTCGACTTCTATGTGTTTTGTTCTCTCATGAAAGACCGGATTTTTGGAAATGTATATCGCGGCCTTATTGTCACAGAACATAGGAAGAGGATAGTTGTAAACCTCTCCTAAGTCAAGCATGAGAGCCTGCAACCATTTCAACTCACATGTAGTCGATGCCATGCTGCGATATTCCGCCTCTGCACTAGACCTGGAAACTACAAACTGTTTCTTGCTCTTCCAACTCACAAGATTGCCTCCAACAAATGTGCAGAAACCTGATGTCGATTTGCGGTCCCCTTTGTCATCCGCATAGCTCGAATCAGAGTAAGCTTCAACTCTTAGGTGACCATTCTTCTGAAATAGGAGTCCTTTTCCTGGAGCAGCTTTAATATACTCTAATATTCTCAGAGCAGATTGTAGATGACACTCCCTCGGAGCTTGCATGAACTGGCTCACCTTGCCGACAGCATAAGAGATGTCGGGTCTGGTTAGCATGAGATATATGAGTTTGCCCACCAGACGCCGGTATCTCGTAAGATCAGAGAGAAGAGGCGAGTCATCTGTCCAAGTTTTGTCTTCTCCAGCTGTAACAGCCCGGCCCATGGCACTCAGAGGCTGCGCACAGCATGGCCCAAGCTCCGGCACTGCTACAAGGCTGCAGCCCAATACACCCCAACGCCTCTCCCGCCTGTTTCTCAGCAAGGCGCGTTATTGGCGCTAGGTATCGAACCCGCAACCCTTGATAGCCACTCTTCCAACAGCGCTATCACCGACTGAGCTGCAGCCATAGGACAACGTGCAGGTTTAGCACCAGTGAGTCCTGCCTCCTTTAAAAGATCAAGAGCATACTTCCGTTGGGAAAGGACCATGGAGTTGGGCTTTCTAGAGATTTCAATCCCCAGAAAGTATTTCGGGGAGCCCATATCCTTTGTGACCAGATGTTGACGAAGGTGTTTCTTGGTCATAAATATCCCATCCTGGTCATCGCCAGTAAGAAGAATGTCATCAACATAAACCGCAAGAACAACAAGACCAGAGGCGGTTTTCCGAACAAATAAGGAGTGATCTGCTGAGCTTCTTATAAAACCAATGGCCGCAACAAAGCCACTGAAATTGTCAAACCAGGCACGAGGACTCTGCTTGAGGCCATAGATAGCCTTCTTTAGCCGGCATACCCGTGTCTCCCCCTGAGCAACATACCCCGAAGGTTGCTCCATGTAAACATCTTCCTGCAGATCACCATAGAGGAAGGCATTCTTAACATCGAGCTGCGAGATGGGCCAATCCCTGTTGACAGCCACAGAGAGAAGAACCCTAATAGTGCTGAGACGAGCCACTAGAGAGAAAGTGTCAAAGTAATCTATGCCATAAGTTTGGGTAAAACCCTTGGCAACCAGGCGAGCCTTATAACGATCCACACTGCCATCCGGGAGAAACTTCACCACGAAGACCCATCGACAACCAACAACATCCGTGCCGAAAGGAGGAGGAACAAGGGTCCAGGTACCCCGTTCAGTTAGAGTAGCAATCTCCTCATCCATGGCAACCTTCCAATGAGGAATAGTAAGGGCCTCCTGGTAGGAACGGGGGGTGGCAGTGGCCGAGATAGCCAGTGCAAAAGCTCGGCGAGAAGGGGTAAGACGATCGTAGGAAACAACTACAGCAAGCGGGTGTTGGGTACATGCCCGAACCCCTTTGTGAAGAGCAATCGGGAGATCCAGGTCAGCAGGTGCCGCAGTATCCGGAGTATCCGTGGTGGAGAGAGCTGGCCCGGGAGTAGAGAGAGATGGCAGCGGAGTGGAGGGAGAAAGCAGAGTAGAGGGTGGAGATGATGGTGATGGGGAAGAGGGTGGAGAGGGTGGAGATGGTGGAATGTCAGTAGGAGCAAAGGGAAGGGATGGGTTGGGAGGAAAAGTAGGATCAGGAGGAGGAGAGGAGGAAGCGGGAGAGAAGTAAGAGGCATTGGCAAAGAAGGTGACATCCGCAGAGACAAATTGCTTGCGGGTAACGGGGTCAAAGCAACAATAACCTTTCTGAGTGGGAGAGTACCCCAGAAAGACACATTTAATGGCACGTGATGAGATTTTATCACGGGTGGCAGCGGGAGAGTGCACAAAGGCAGTGCACCCAAAGATGTGCAGAGGAAGAGGAAAGGGATCCTTGTCCGGATAAAGAATGGAGAAGGGGGTAGCACCGTGGAGAACTGTGGAGGGAAGGCGATTGATGAGATAGCATGAGAGGAGGACAGCATAGCCCCAATAGGAGCGAGGAACATGCATTTGAGTCATCATAGTGCGAGCGACATCAAGGAGGTGACGGTTTTTGCGTTCCGCCACCCCATTTTGTTGTGAGGTGTAGACACAGCTTGTTTGATGAATAACACCATGGTGAATACAAAAGGAGGAGAAGTCTTGGCTAAGATATTCCTTAGCATTGTCAGAACGAAGGACCTTAATAGACGTATCAAACTGAGTCTTAACCATAGAATAAAATGAGGTCCAAACAGAGAACAGCTCGGAGCGATCTTTGAGAAGATACACCCACGTACACTGAGAGAAATCATCGATGAAGGTGACAAAATAGGAACTACCCCGACCGATGGTGAGGTTAGGAGCGGGTCCCCATATGTCAGAGTGAACGAGGTCGAACTGACGGGAAGAGCCCCGACTTTGCTTTGGTGGGAAGGATGAGCGGTGATGTTTGCCAAGTTGACATGCATCACAGTTTAGAGGAGGATGATGAGGAGGGAGGTGCGGCAGGAGCTGGCGTAGAATTCTGGGAGGAGGATGTCCAAGACGAAGATGCCATTGGAGAAGATCTGTAGAGGAGGAGGAGAAGGCGGATAGAGCAGAGACATTGTCGAGGAAGTAGAGGCCACCACTCTCAGTCCCGGTAGCAATCGTCCGTTGGGATTCCGGATCCTGAAAAGCACAAGAGGTAGGGGTGAATAAGACAGAACACCGTAATTGCTTGCATAAAGAAGTAACCGATAATAAATTGCATGGAAACTTGGGCACATAGAGGGTATCAGCCAGGCACAGAGACGGAGTGACTTGAACCATGCCCGTCCCATGGACCGGTGAGGGAGATCCATCTGCAACATGACCGGGGGCAATTGAGCATGTGTTTCAAGAAGAGAGAAACATTGAGGATCGCCGGTCATATGATTTGTTGCACTAGAGTCGATTAGCCATCTTCCGCGGGTAACAACATGAGCACTACCAGAAGAGGTTACCACCGAGGCGGATAGACTGGAGGAGGGGAAGGCCATGGAAGCAAGAGAGGAGAAAAGAGCACCAAGTCGGGCGAATAGAAAGCAGGTCGTGCGGCTAGGAAGGCCGCTACCAAGAAGCAAAGCAAAGGGAAAGAAGTCGCACGGCTTGAAAAAGTCGGGCGAACAGAGGAGAACAAGTCGCACGGCTAAAGATGAGGCCGGGGCGACACGCAAGCTGGAGCGGGTAGAAGGAAACAGGTCGAGGCAACTAGTAAACAGGCCACAGCGACTAAGAGGAGCAGCAAGAACACAGCAAGAAACCGCAGCGGATAGAAAAGGAAGAAGCCGCGCGAACAGAAGCGGCTAGAAAGCAGTCAAAGGCACAGCGGGGAAGAGGTCGCACGGACTGAAAAGGCCGAGCGAATAGAAGAGGAGGCAAGGAGCAGCGACTACAACAAGTCGCAGGCCGGGCGAACAGAAACAGGTCGCGCCGACGAATAACAGCAGGAGAAGTGAACCAAGGAGAGGCAATCTGCGCGATCAGGGCAGCGGACAGAAACAAGCCGCACGAACAGGTCGCGGAAAAGCGGAAAACAAGCCGCGAGAGTCAGAGAGCGCACACAATCAGGAGGAAACGACCGTGTCCTCTGATACCATGTTAGAAATGAACAAAAACAAGCCGAAAGTGGAGCTAAAACAAACCGGAAGAGTTTTTAACAGAAATTTTATTATCTGAAAAAGGTATCTATTACAAAGGTATGCCCTCCCTTATATAGAATGGAGGAGAGATGAGAGAATACAAATAAGAGATGTGGGACTAAAAATTTACAGGACTAAGCGGACTATAAAAAACAAACCGCACAAGCCGCGCGGTTAGACAGAAGGGCTAACCGCACGGCTACCATCAGAGAGAAAGAGAGACTGCCAGGGTAGACCGCCAGACCGCCCGGTCTTCAAGCCGGCCGAGACAAACCGCCAGACCGCGCGGTCTTCAACCCGCCAAGATAGACCGCCAGACCGCCCGTTTACCATCTTCAACATGCAGTACTGTGGAGATCCAAACTTCGTAACGAAGCTAGCTAGGTCTACCAACGGTCACACGAGGATCGGTCGTCTCGATCGATTCGGACGGGGAAGTTTTTCCCGATCAACAAATCGAGAGACAAGGGATCTCTGGATAGACACGTGAGACACTAAGCTTGGCTAAGCTTCTGTCGCCGGAAGATCACGAAGAAATCTCTATCAAAGGCGGCGACCAACTAGCTCGAGCGCGACGGCGGCGGCGGTGTGGAGATCGCGATTTTAGCTCAAGGTTTTCGCTCGGCTTCTTTCTGTGTGTATCTTACTGTTCAAGAAATACCCGTATTTATACTGTAGACACTTTCAATATGACCGTTGTGGGTCCCACCTGGAGGAAACCTAGTTCCGGTTCAATATAGTGCAGCGGCAGAATTCGGTCCAGCAGCTTCCAGAGAAATCGCTAAGTAAAAATCGGCGAGAATCGCAGGTGATTCTCGACGAATCGGCGAGAATCAGTTAGTGATTCTCGACGATTCGTCGAGAATCACTAGTGATTCTTGCCGAATCACTTGTTGATTCTCAACGAATATTACTTGGTATTCATGATCTGCTCAACGATGGGTTCGGAGAGAATCACTAGTGATTCTCGCCGAATCTTACTTGGCACCGTTTTGAGGTAGCCGGATAGAGTCAGCGAGAATCACTAGTGATTCTCGCCGAATCGGCGAGAATCACTTGGTGATTCTCGTCGAATTATACTTAGACGAATTTTCGACTTTCCACCCAAGAGCTGCTCCTTGACCCATCCTTGCTCCTTGTCTGCTCTTGCATAAACACGGCCCTGTACTTGAAAGTAAGTGCACTCCAATAGAGAGAGTACACGTAGGCCAACACACTGATCTGCTCAAAGAGGGATTACGTCGTGCAGACCCGTGTATATTGACCTACTGCACCCTGACATTGGTGTGCACTTAGCGTGGAATAACTGCAAGCACAACTTAAGAGGTTTCATCAAATACATTGTGAATTTATCTTAGCTTGACAGGTGGCTTCCTCAAATCCAGGTAATTGTGGATACAATACCCAACAATCTCCCCCTATTTGACGAAGCCAAAACCCTACTAGCTAAGATGAATAACACCAACCAGATAATATAAACAACATTCAGAATTTAAATATGCAGCACAAGAGAATATAGGCAGACAAATCAAGACTTGAGTCATTCATAAATTCAAATACATATATATATATATATATACATAATCTCAAGATTGTTCATATAATAACAATAACCATTAATTGTTCTTAAGAGAGAATGACAAGCTATAAAGTTTTGACTATTTTTCTTTGGCTAAGTCATCCTTGAGTTTTTGCGCCAAGTACTTCTTTCTTTGCCTCTCCATATACTCTTTGGGCTTCGGATAATATCTGGGAGGAGGAGCTTTATCTGCCGCCGTGTTGGTCCTGAAGAAGATGTTTCGTTTCGCTTCATACGTCTTGTGCATTTCCCACTCATACTGGCTGTATACATCGTTTCGATTGATTTCCCCTTGTTCCTGTAGCCAGAATGTGTCCAATATGATACTTTTGGATACTGGACTCCACTTTTCATTTCTTACTTCCTCCTCCTTCAATCTGATTCTCTTTTCAGCTTGGGTTTCCTTTGATGTCCCTTCTTGAAGCTTTCTCTTGTCCCTGGCTTTTGCTAGGGCCTCTTGGTCAAACATAGCCATACGTTTTGCTTTGGAAATAGCCCTAGCATCAGCTTCACTCATGGGAACATCTGCAGCACTTACTCCCTCAGCAGCCGTAGAAGTCTCAGGAGCATGAATACCCGCAGGATTCAAGTCGACGCCTAACGCCTGTTGGAGCATCCACCAGCAGCTGTCATAGACATATTTGTTTGACTGTTCGAAGTTGTTGATCATGACTTCCCGAAGCTCAGCCATCTTAGCTATGTATTCCTTCTCCCCCTTTTTGGCTTCGACTGCGATGGAGTTTGTATAGGAGTGCAGTGAGTCATCAATATGCTTGGTAGTCCTGGAGAATTCAGTGACCAAGGTCTGCTGATTGGCGTTGAGAGTTACCATATTACCGTCAAACTTTTGAATGTTGCTTGCTACAACATGAGCATTCTGATTCACTACGGCAAGAGTATCGGTGTTCTTTTTCAACCCAGCCATAAGAAGAGTGACCGCTTGGCCGACCGCTGAATACTTATCTTCAAATTTCTTTTCCATCATGTCAAGTTTATGATTGATCTCCACCATGTTCTTGAGCATGAGATTTTCAGATTTCTTAATTCTTTTCAGCATTTTATTTTGAGCTTTATCAAAAGAGGCTTTAAGCTCATTCACTATGCCCTGAATGACATTCACGGTATGAGTGGCGAGATTATCTCGTAGTGGAAGATCCGGAGGCACTTCTTGGCCTTGCACTTCATCAGATGCATCTGTAGAGCTGGACAGGAGCACAGCCTCTAAGGGTGGAATACTTGCAGCATCTGCAGATTTCTCGGACTCCCCCTCCACTCGTGCACCAATGTTTTCAGGAATGATTTCAGGTGCGTGCTTGTCAGATGGAGGTTCAATGAGATCCTGAGTCTCCAATGCTTCTTGTCCCTCATGGCCATCTTCCTCTCCTTCATCATCCATGAAATCATCTTCATCAGCATCCTCTTCCAACTCTTTGTCAGCAGTCTCCTGTAGAGCAGCTTCGGCTCCTTGATCGTTCCGGTTCAGGGCCTCCTCATGCTCCAGCATAGTTTCACTGTCTTCTTGTATAGCTGCCACCGCATCTCTGGCTATCTGGGAGATGTCAGATACTATGTGAGCATCAGTGGGTAGAGACTCCCCCTCAATTCCTGCAGTCAAAGCGTTAGGAATTTCACTGGGGATTACTGCTGGAGATACTTCCTGTTGTTCTTTCATGGCAGCCTGCCCAATTCGCCTCTCCCATATGTCAAAAACACTTGAGTCAATTTTCTTCAAGTAGTGTAGAGGAACACCTTTACTCATGTCATACTTGTCTCCATTCAGCTGATTGAGATACAGACTTATGATTCGGCCAAAGCTCAGAGATCTCAGGGTGTCCTTTATCTTCTCAAACAGCAAAGCCCCCCAGTTGAACCTTTTTCGGCAGACAATTGCCACCAGGATCTTGAACATGTCTGCAGAGATATGGTCATGAGAGCCTGGCTTGCAGATGAGTACTTTTCCGATTATGTCTGACAGAAGCTTCCCTTCTTCATTCATATCCTTGCGCTTTATCGACTGAGTTCCTCGTGGGAGACCACAGAATAAGAGAGTCCTGGTTTTATCTTCTTCCTCAAAAAAGTCCTCGTGCTCCGAGCTAGAGAGCTGCAGGAAGCGGGTCAGCTTGCTGGCAGACATCTTGATCTTTGCCCCAGCCACCTTGCTCTTGATAAGAGAGTCTTCATTTCGGAGTCTGGCGGTAGCAAAGAACTCCAGCACCTCTTTGTCCAAGATTTTATACGTGTGCTCCAGTACAAATGAAAGCCCAGCCTCTTCCAGCATGAGAATGATGTTTCTGAATTCGTCAGAGGCATGAGAGAACCCTGTGCGAACCAGCTCGCATCCAGTGACCAGCCCAGCGGTTGTCCTTGGAGCCATTGCACACCTAGGGAGAGAATCCCTACTCTACGCTTAATTAACAGTCAAAAGGGAAGCGACACTAGTGATAACGTCCAAGTATGGGTGAGGAAGAGGTTACCTAAAAGCGTAGACGATGAGTTAGTTCGATGAAGACGAGGGACACTTGATGAGTGCACGTGGAGAAATTCCTGGAAGGAAGAATCGAAACCGGGAGAGATCGTCGGAGAGAAACTTGCAGGAAACCTTCGGTTAATCTTGCGGGATTCGGCGAGTTTCCGGCGGGATTCGGCGGGAGACCTTCGATGGAGACCGATTCGGCGAGAGTCTTGAGGGAGACGATGAGTTTCCTGCGGAGAAGGAGTCGATTCGGCGAGCTTCCCTTGCGGCGAGTTTCCCCTGCGGAGAGAGTCGGCGAATTTTCCTGCGGAGAGCGTCCTTCGGCGGGATTCCTATGGAATGTGAAGAGTCGGCGGGAATGAGAGGGATCGACGGGTAAGGGAGATTTTAACCATCTACGCTAATTTAAACTTATAAGTTAATTTAAACATCTTCTAAATATGTAAATACTTCATAAGGCCAATCTACGTTAGTTTTCTAATTTAAGCCTGTAGAAGTTAGATCTCGAGTCTACTAGGGGAATTTCCGATAAGTTTTCACTATTGTATCTATGGTTTATGTTTACCATGTTAACATATCCTTAGATGTACACACATAAAAGTGTAAGTATAGGTATAGAAATATATATATATATATATATATGTAAATGTGGATATAATATGACTCAAGTCCTGGAACTGATCAAAGGTACCTGGGATTATGAGAGTTATCATTTAGTCCCTCAGGTCAAACATATTAGGAGCTCAATGTGAGTATGCCCATGTAGATATCACATCTGTTATTTCAGACGCTTATTCCAATTTAGTCTTGAGCCATCAACTGTCTAGTTCCCATCGTATTTACGGGAACCTAGACCACCCTGCAAGAAAGAATTACTTTACCTTAGGAACCCAAACCATATTGGGTCCTAGGTTCCTGTTAGCATAAGAACTCGACTGCCTTCCTTCAGAAAACCTGTCAAGAAGACTACCTCTGTCCAGAAAATGTGGATAGGCCCTTGCCCTAGACACAGAGGGGTTGTGCCAACAGTCGATGGCAAAGTGTCCCACTTTGCCATAGCACCAACCCGGGTGAATGTTGTATCGCCGTTTCTGACCTGATCTAGTGACTGAGGTAGTCACGGTCCTAGGTCTAAACGGGATAGGGCATGATCTGCTCACAAAATTTCCTCTTCCACCGTGACACGTGGAAGGGTGGAAGGAATGCATGTTGCGAGCGTCATGAGGCCGGGGATGTGGTGCCATCCTTTCAGGCATCCCCCTTCCTGAGGCCCCATGAAAACTTACACCATGACTTCTAACCTCCCTGTCCTGTGTCCTCGGGTGGTGAGAAGTGTTCTGTGAGCTGGGACATGCAGATTCACACCGAGTTGAGGCAGTGGCAGTGAATACAAAGGGCTCAGAATGAGCCTTAGGTATTCTCTCATGGGTGTCCACGACGGCCCTTGCACTACGGGTGTCTCCACATGAGGACAGATCACCCTTGCAGTGACCACGATTGTTCCTGTGGTCATACCTGAAGGCATGATGAGTTGCCTTCCTACTTGGAGTGGGGGGTCGGAATACCGTTTCCCCATTTCTCCACGAATTGATAATCCGAGAGATCCACCCATTTTCTTGCTTTCTCTTTATAGCATCAACCTTGGAAAAGTTTGATACTATTCTTTTCTCATTCTCTAGACTACTCTCTAGAGCTGAGATTTTAGAGTCCTTGACCTTGTTGGATGCCAATTGGAGAACCAACAAGATCTTCAGTCGAGCAATCTCTTGAGCTTGCTCCTTAGCAAGTAGGTTGTTTGTCTGAAGGGCTCTCTGCAGGGAATCAGGATTTTCCGAAGGAAAGCAGTTCCTGTCTTCAGAAACTTCAAGAGAGACTGGGCAGGATGAAGAAATTACCTGCTCTTCAGTGTTATTGTCATTAGAGCCAGTGACCGTTGTGTCATCCTCATCAGAGCTGCTTTCCTCACTAGCCTCTTCAGTCTCTGACACGGACACTGGAGCTCTGATGCTGTCCGATAGATCCTTGCCTTCATCTTCAGAGGCGAGGACCCCCACATAGGCTTCATCCTCTGATTGACAGCAGATTCCAGCTTTCTCTGACCCTCCATCAGCTCTGAGATCATCACCCACATAGATTTAGACGTCCCACATTTTTCCAATCTAGAGCGAGAAGGTCCAGACCAGATATCCATGATAATTTGACGAATCCTCTTGTCCAAGTTAAATAATGACAGTTCCGTCTCTGACATCTCTGCAATGCACTTGGGCACTTCGATATTCTTTCCAGAGCAGGAGGTCTTCATAGGAATAAAAGGACCCTCTTCTAGGATGAAAGATGCTCGAGGATCGATGGCCTCCAAGTGATATGACACCCTCATCCTCCAGACGGGATAATACTCCTTTGTGCATGTGGGGAGTCTTAGTGGCGATATCTCATAATCCAGCTCCATGCTTCTGACACTGGTGGCAGGATTCTACTCAAGGTGTAAACCTTTTTGATGAGTAACCTCCCTCTGATACCACTTGAAAGTCCACCCAGTGTCAACTATCTTCACCTATGGGGGGGGGGGGAATAGGTGACGTGCAGCATTTTTGCGGAATTTAATATTGTACCTGCACAATAAAAATAAACAGCACAGCACACAGAATACACAAGCTATTTATAGTGGTTCCCCCATTTAGGTACATCCACTTTCCCCCTTCGACCTATCTCCCAACAAGGGACGACTAGGTCTCTTCACCAACAGGATTGAAATCCAATCCTTGCACTATCGGAAGGAACCCTTCCACACGTAGGAGTCAACACTCCCACAACACGGGTTGCACCCAACCCTTACAACACGGAACAAACGTTCCTTTACAACAAAAGTAAAACTAGAATGTACAAGAGATACAAACTACGTTTGGAGACTAAGGTGTCCCTCTTTGTTGACGACGTGTTCTTGAAGTCCACAAAGAGTCCACAACCCTAGACCTCTCTTGGAGAGGATCTCCCCGGAACCGGCGGCGGCAAGATGGGCGGCGACAAGGTTCACGGGATCTGCGGCGACGACGATGTGCGGCTGCAGTACTGTGGAGATCCAAACTTCGTAACGAAGCTAGCTAGGTCTACCAACGGTCACACGAGGATCGGTCGTCTCGATCGATTCGGACGGGGAAGTTTTTCCCGATCAACAAATCGAGAGACAAGGGATCTCTGGATAGACACGTGAGACACTAAGCTTAGCTAAGCTTCTGTCGCCGGAAGATCACAAAGAAATCTCTATCAAAGGCGGCGACCAACTAGCTCGAGCGCGACGGCGGCGGCGGAGTGGAGATCACGATTTTAGGTCAAGGTTTTCGCTCGGCTTCTTTCTGTGTGTATCTTACTGTTCAAGAAATACCCGTATTTATACTGTAGACACTTTCAATATGACTGTTGTGGGTCCCACCTGGAGGAAACCCTAGTTCCGGTTCAACATAGTCCAGCGGCAGAATCCGGTCCAGCAGCTTCTAGAGAAATCGCTAAGTAAAAATCGGCGAGAATCGCAGGTGATTCTCGACGAATCGGAGAGAATCAGTTAGTGATTCTCGACGATTCGTCGAGAATCACTAGTGATTCTTGCTGAATCACTTGTTGATTCTCAACGAATATTACTTGGTATTCATGATCTGCTCAACGATGGGTTCGGCGAGAATCACTAGTGATTCTCGCCGAATCTTACTTGACACCGTTTTGAGGTAGCCGGATAGAGTCGGCGAGAATCACTAATGATTCTCGACGATTCGGCGAGAATCACTAATGATTCTCGACGATTCGGCGAGAATCACTTGGTGATTCTTGTCGAATTATACTTAGACGAATTTTCGACTTTCCACCCAAGAGCTGCTCCTTGACCCATCCTTGCTCCTTGTCTGCTCTTGCATAAACACGGCCCTGTACTTGAAAGTAAGTGCACTCCAATAGAGAGAGTACACGTAGGCCAACACACTGATCTGCTCAACGAGGGATTACGTCGTGCAGACCCGTGTATATTGACCTACTGCACCCTGACATTGGTGTGCACTTAGCGTGGAATAACTGCAAGCACAACTTAAGAGGTTTCATCAAATACATTGTGAATTCATCTTAGCTTGACAGGTGGCTTCCTCAAATCCAGGTAATTTTGGATACAATACCCAACACTTATGATGCTTTTGATTTTCCCTATGCTCCATGAATTTTAGTTTCTATGCTTAGTTTTGTTTAGTTATCAAGTCTATGCTAGGTTGATCCATGTAGTTTATCTTGTTCATGGGTTGATTCATGTTCATGTAGCCTATGTGATTCTTTATTGTTCCAAACATGTGAATCATGTAATTAAGTTACTCAAACTCTACGTTGGCAATTTGTAGTCATGTGTGAGGATGAAGGAAGGGAACATGTGTACTGGGGTTATGGTGAGATTTGCTTGTGGTGTTAAGCTTAGGTTCGTTTATGGTGAGTTTTGCGAGGCAAATTGTGAACCATGGCATAAGCGTTTATGTGAGGATTTGGTAAGGGGTGGTGTGGGTTAAGCCTTTGTGGCCACCGGGTTTGGATTTGTGGTGTAGAGCACCATTTTGGCCCGATTTGAGCTGGCTTTTATTGGTGCATTCCACTTTAGGGCTGCCACCAAAAGACCCTTGCTGAATCACATGGAACCGCTGCTTATGTTTCAGTCGTATAGGGGTTTCTTGTACTAAGGATGCTGGAATGGGCATGTGTTTTGCCTTTTTGCTCCTGCGGGTTGAGCAGGACTTGATGAAAAATTGTACGCACTTGGTGCGTTTGGCACTTTGGATTGACAGTATTTAATACTTGTTTTTCACCTGTTTTGGTCACTCATTTTACTTACATGAAGTATTGCTACGGGGTCGGTAAGCCCCTTCATTATATTGTATAAACATACTGCTCTTTTTTTTGTACCTTCGAGGATTTCTGAGGTATTCTTTCTTGAATGCCTCAGGTGCAGGTTGTAACTAGTTGAGCGGCTAGGTTTTGTTGGTGGAGTTTCTTTGGAGCTAGCCGAGCTTACTTAGCGAGGTAGTTCTTTTCTTGTTGTACAGACATACTTGCACCCCAATGGGTTCGTGTCAGCTTGTTGGCGCCCATTGGTGGCTTTTTTTACTTATGATATATGACTGTTAGACTGCTAATGTGAATCATTTGAATGGAATGATGTCTACTTGATCTTGGGAAGGGTTTATGGTAGGTTGCATTAGATATTTTTAAGCTAAACAAAACCTATTATTGTATAACATGCATAACATGTTTTGGTAAACTAAGACATATTTTCCCAAACACGTAAAACGAATGATTTCTTATATGATTATAAATGTAGACTGCATATAGGAGTTCATCATAAGTAAATAAAATATTTTCCACCGCGTACAAACACACATTTTGATTCCTAAAGCCGAGGGATACAGCCATTAAACTAAACGGTTTTCTTGCATTTAAATGATGGATTTCAACTAGTCATATACGTCAATGGTTTGCCTGAGCGTGTGCAGTTATCCCCTGCACGACGTGGCATCATAACCCGTAGTTCTTCTTGCTCTGATACGATGTATTCGTTGAGGAAATGCGGGTTGTGATAGTTGGTATCAGAGCCAGGTTTGCTTGACAAATTGGTCGGGCAAACGTTCCTTTTTGTTCTTGTCGTAAGCATGAGATCATACACACACCGAGGTGCCATCCGTATGTCTTGGCCGAAGCACGTACACTACACTCATGACATGAACAGAAGTATACGGGGCATATTATGTAGTATGGGATGCATAATATGTGGTTATATATGGATCCACCATAGGGGCAACATGTGCGGGTTATGTAGTATGGGATGCATAACCTTACCACATGGATGCGACTAGCACATTCTCTTTTTTTCGTTGCATGCAATGCTATGTAGTATAGGATGCATAGCATTGTGATGCGTACGACCGCTCATGGCATGCATTAAGGCCTTTTATAGAATACATAGCACAACACGCATAACATAACATTGCATGAGCACAATGTGCCAAGCTAAGATGTACATGATGACACCTGTACACACATGGTTTTGGGTCAAACATAGTCATGCATTCATGGTTTAGGCACAAGTTAGTGGATGACAGTGAGTCATCTTAGGCTAGGCATACCATCATTCTCAAACTCCCAGAGCAAGTGAGCAGTTGAGGTTCATATTTATATATGTATGGTCTGTACATAGCCGTTGTGTGTTTTGTTGGGTTTGAGCTTGACAAGAGTGAACGTGTTTATAGGATGTCGAAGCGTCCAGTGACAAGGCAAACTTCCCAATCTGAGGGCGAGTCTTCGGGCGCGCAGAATAATGCCCTGATGGATAGTTTACGCCAAAGTAATGAGGCTTTGACGAGGTAGGTGCAGGAAGTGCAGTCCCAGCTCCAAGCTATGTCGTCAGCGATGTCTGGGCTGGCACCAAGAGGGCAAGAGACTGTCAGCGGCCCCACCATTTCTACTCCTTCTGTGGCAGTGATACCCCCAGTTGTTGTTCCTCCTGCGATGACCTTCATCTCGCAGTTTCAGCGACTTGGACCACCTACCTATGATGGAAAAGCGGACTTTATGATCTTGGATGATTGGGTGATCACGTTGGAAGAGATGTTTGTCTATGCTGGCATTACCGAGGACCAGAAGGTGATGCTTGCCACCTATCAACTAAAAGGCTTGGCTAAAGGTTGGTGGTTGCGCGAAAAGGAAAGTCTAGGGGCGGGATGTTCGTGGGAAGCTTTTAAAGACATGTTACGGCGCAAGTTTCTACCGTCAGTTGAAAGGGATCGCCTGATGAATGATTTCTTGTACTTGAAGCATAAGAAACTCACAGTTAGTGAGTATGAAATTGAGTTTAGCAAGCTAAGTCGGTTCGCCCCGAACTTGGTGACTACGGAAGCTGACCGAGTAAAGAGATTTCTTGGAGGACTCCAAAGTGATGTGCAGCAGTTCACAAGTGCATATGGAGCGACGAGTTACACCACTGTGGTTGAGGCTGCTTTGAAAGTTGAAGCCATCGAACATGTAAAACAAAGAGGGCAGCAGATGCGGCAGGGCAAGAGATAGCTGGTGGGAGAGAAAATCTCCCACGAGTCAGACGTAAAGAAGAAGAAGGAAACATGTAGCTTCTGTGGCCGAGCTGGTCACCCGTTTGAGAAATGTTTCAAGCGGTTGGGGATGCAGAAGAAGGAGCAGGTGCACGCCATTCAGAGTGCACCAACCAAAGACTTGGAGTGTACAGCTTGTGGGGGAAGAGGTCATGATATGAGCCGCTGCTGGGTCAAGGACAAGGTGTGCTTCCAGTGTGGCAAACAGGGACATCTCAAGGCAAGGTGCCCACAAAACCAGCCCGTGCTGCAGCCAATGCCACTCCAGGCTTTGCCTCCGCCTCTGCGTTTGGACAAAGGAAAAGGGAAGTTAAATGTGATTTCCTCAGAGGAAGCTCAGATGTCACCCCAGGTTATCTCAGGTTCGATTCATTCCTCTGGTTCACGTTTGTTTATGCCTCTTATGCGTAGTGCTTAGCGACATATGTACCCTTATAGGAAACTTTAAGGTAAAGAACCATTGGGCGCGTGTTCTCTTTGATTCTGGCGCGACCCATTCATTTGTGGCTCGAACCTTTCTGGATCGGTATCATTTGACACCAGATCGAGTGGGGAATGCCTTTTGGTGAAGTTTCCTTCCGGTGCTTCTGTGGTGGCCGACTGGGGTCTTCTTGATTGTCCCATTTTGTTGGGCGATTTCGTAGCGAAGGCTGATTGCAAGGTGATCAATTTGGAGGATTTTGACGTCATTCTGGGCATGGACTGGTTATCCCGCTATGACGCTGTCATCCAGTGCAAAGGGAAGCGCTTGGATTTTATCAAGGACAATGGTCAGCCGGGAAGTGTTTATGGTGACTCATGCCAGGATACTCCAGGGATTTCGGCGGTATGTATTCAGACGTTGTTTGTTGTCAACTGTTTTGCTTGTCTCATCTCAGTTGTGGGGACTAGTGTTGTTTTGCCGCGTTTGGAGGAGATTCTTGTTGTGCGTGAATTTACAGATGTTTTTCCTACTGATCTTCCTGGTCTCCCCCCTGATCATGATGTCGAGTTCATTATTGATTTGGAACCGGGTACGCGGCCTATTGCGAAAGCGCCGTACAGAATGGCCCCGCGTGAGCTGTCAGAGTTGCGTACCCAGCTGGATGACTTATTGGCAAAAGGGTTTATCAGGCCGAGTTCATCACCTTGGGGTGCACCAGTGTTATTTGTGAAGAAGAAAGATGGGTCAATGCGGCTTTGCATCGATTATCGGGAGTTGAACAAGGTGACGATTAAAAACAAGAGCCCACTGCCAAGAATTGATGATTTGTTTGATCAACTGCGTGGCAGTTCCATATTTTCGAAGATTGATCTCCGCTCGGGCTATCATCAGCTCAAGGTCCGGGAGTCTGATATTCCGCGGACTGCATTTCGATCAAGACATGGCCATTTTGAATTTCTGGTGATGTCGTTTGGTTTGACCAACGCACCATCAGCCTTCATGGATATGATGAACCGGGTATTCAAGGACTATTTGGATAAGTTTGTGGTAGTTTTTATTGATGATGTTCTTGTCTACTCCCGTAGTGCTGAGGAGCATGAACAACATCTGCGATTGGTATTGACCACTTTGCGAGACCAAAAGTTATTCGCCAAGCTAAGCAAATGCGAGTTTTGGTTGCCTCAAGTTGCCTTTCTGGGTCATGTCATTAATCACCATGGAATTTCAGTGGATCCCGAAAAGATTGCTGCAGTCATGGAGTTGCGAAGACCGGAGACACCCAAGGAGATTCAGAGCTTCTTG
This sequence comes from Platanthera guangdongensis, assembly GCA_039583875.1. Taxonomy (NCBI): domain Eukaryota; kingdom Viridiplantae; phylum Streptophyta; class Magnoliopsida; order Asparagales; family Orchidaceae; genus Platanthera; species Platanthera guangdongensis. The sequence continues at coordinate 12,401,986 of CM077161.1, read as the reverse complement.
GGCTTGGCCGGCTATTATCACAGATTTGTAGAAGGTTTTGCTACGTTGGCTGCACCTTTGACTCGCTTAACCCAGAATAATGTGGCGTTTGAGTGGAATGACAAGTGTGAGGCCTCATTCCTTGAACTCAAGAACAGGTTATGTACCGCTCCTGTGTTGATCTTGCCGACAGAAGGGATAGATTATGACGTTTTTATGGATGCGTCGCATGTTGGACTCGGATGTGTTTTAATGCAAGACAAAAATGTGATTGCGTATGGATCTCGGCAGTTGAAAAGTCATGAAAAGAACTACCTGACGCATGATTTGGAGTTTACAGCGGTGATATTTGCATTGAAGTTGTGGAGACACTTACTTTACGGAGCGTAGTGTAAAATCTTTACGGATCATAAGAGTTTGAAGTATGTCTTCACGCAAAAGGAACTGAATCTGCGCCAACGGCGATGGCTTGAGTATGTAGCCGATTATGATGTGGACATTCAGTATCATCCGGGGAAAGCGAATGTGGTGGCCGATGCTTTGAGTCGGAAGACGGGGAAATTATTTCATCTTTCAGTCGACCGTCTTGTGGAGGAATTTCTATTGATGGATATTTCCGTGGGCAAATATGACCCGCAAAGTCATTCGATGGTAGAAGAACCTTCATGGCTGGTGCTTGCAAGACAACATCAAAAGGATGATCCTGATCTTTTACATTTATTTCTTCGAACTGAAAAGAGTGAATTACCGAATTTTTCTATTGATGAGGGGGGCACGTTAAAGTATCGCGGTCGCTTTTGTATTCCCGCAGTTGGAGACATTCGTGAGATGGTGTGTAGGGAAGCACATGGCTCAAGTATGGCCTACCATCCAGGCGCAACTAAAATGTACCGTGATTTGAAATAAATTGCCTGGTGGTATGGAATGAAAAGAGATATAGTGCAATTTGTATCTGCATGTCATACCTGCAAGCGGGTGAAAGCGGATCATGGGAGGCTTGGTGGCAAGTTGACGCCATTGGAGATTCCCACATTGAAATGGGAAAGCATTTCAATGGATTTTATTACAGGCTTACCACGATCTCCACGAGGACATGACTCTGTATGGGTGATCGTGGATAGGTTGACCAAGTGTGCTCATTTCATACCCTTTAAGGTCAACTACCCGATGAAAACAATAGCGGAGCTATATGTGAACGAGATCATCCGACTGCATGGTGTGCCAGTCAATATCATTTCAGACCGGGATTCCCGATTTTCTTCTCATTTCTGGAAGAGTCTACAAGAAGGTTTGGGGACGGATTTGCGATATTCCACTGCTTACCACCCTCAGACGAATGGCCAAACGGAACGAGTCAACCAAATTGTGGAAGATATGATTTGCTGTTACATTCTTGAGTATGACGGAGTATGGGATGAACGTTTGCGGCTTATGGAATTCGCATATAATAACAGCTATCAAGAAAGCTTGCAAATGGCTCCGTTCGAAGCTTTATATAGGCGTCGATGTCGGACTCCCCTCTTTTGGACTGAGGTTGGCGAGCGGCCTTTGTTGGGTCCAGAGGCGCTCGAGGACATGGAAGTTGTCGTACGACATATTCGAGAGAAGCTCCGGATCGCCCAAGAGCGATATGAAAAGTACGCCCGTGTCTCGACACCTCGTCGACACAAAGTGTCGACACTCGACACAGCTGGACACGCCCTGTGACACGCCCGTGTCACAGGCCGTGTCCCCTCTATCGACACCCGACACTCGATACTCGACACTCGACACGCGACACTCGACACTCGACAAGCTGGACACGCCCTGTGACACGCCCGTGTCACAGGCCGTGTACCCTCTCTCGACACCCGACACTCGACACTCAACACTCGACACTCGACAAAGCGGGACACGGCCCGTGACACGCCCGTGTCATGGGGCGTGTTTTCTTGCGTCGAGCTCAACTCGACGCAAGAAAATTCGTCGAGTCAAGGAGGTCACGCCCGTGTCGTGTGGCGTGTCACACACAAAAACGACTATTTTTCCCTGTTTTGAAAAGTGTTTCTGTGTCGTCCTAGACCATTTTTGCCTTAAAGACTTTTTACCCTTTTTTGTTTGCTGTACTATCAACCCGTTTTGCGCAACATTACCCGGGATCGAAAAAAAAGTGCAAGCATTCCCTAAGAGGCCTCACCGAGTCCCCATAAATGGACTCCGGCTTGCTGGGGAATCGTGCAACTAGGCTACCAAAACAGCCACTCGAAAGCCCGCGGAAAAACCATGCGCGAATAACGGCCAAAGCCAACGTAACGCCCATAAAGCGTACGCAATCAAAAATCCGGGGCATTACAGCTTTGCCCTTAGACTTGGACTTTACAGTCCTAGCAGATTTTGTAAACCCCAATCCAGTTTTACCCTTTTGATGTACAAATTCATCTATCAAAGGTAAAATAGATTTTGGTTTAGAAAAACTTGCAACAATATCTCTCTCTTTCTGAAGACTAATCTCCAGATTTCTAATTTGATCATTTTTAAATGTTATAGTGCCCATCTGAATAACAGTAATGTGCTTCAGTTTGGCTATTTCATTTAATTTCAAATCAAGCAACTTGTCAAAATCTGTTGCAGCAACTTTAATATTAGCAATCTCCTTAGCCTGACTCTTGGCCAAAGATTTGTTTTCTTCAAAGCTTGCAACACTACCCTATATTCATCAATCAACTGATGAATGTCTCCTTCAGATTCAGATCCACTAACATCATTTAATGCTGATGTATCTGAATCTGACTCAGTATAAGAAATTGAACTAGCAGAACAATTTTGTACCTGACTTGTCCAGGCTGATCCTGGATTTTATCTCCTTCTGATAAGGCCATCAGTCTCTGGCACTGATTGTCCTCATGCTCATATATAGAGTTCATTAACTAGATGAACTCATCTTCCTCTTCTTCAGCAAACAGTCCAATATAAGCTTCAGCTCCTGAATCAGTTTCTGAATAAGACATATCAGATAGACTTTTGTCCTTCTTAGCAACAAAGGACCTTTCCTTTTTGCCCTTGATCTGAGTCTTCTTCTTATCAGTTGACTCTTTCCTCTTCTCTAGACAGTCAGCAACAACATGTCCCTGTCTGTTACAACAATAACAAACTATCTTTGAAGATGTAGTTTTACTTGACTTGGGCTTTCTCCTGTCATTCTTTGATAACTTCTGCGAAGTGGATGGCTTAGACCTCCACTGTTTCTTCTTTAGAAACTTCTGAAAATGTCTAGTAAAAGCTGCAAAGTATTCATCACTCTCATTGCTTTCAGAATTCTTGCTTTCTGACTCATCTGTCTCAGTCTCAACAACTTTTGGAGGTGGAGATGGAGACTTGCTTTTATATTTCCTAGTGGCTTCAGTCTTGAAAGCCACAACTCTTTCTTTGTGCTCAACTCTTGTAGTCTTCTCCTCCTCCTTCCTTACCATTAACTGCATCTCATATGATAACAGTTTTCCAAATAATGTTGGAGGAGGAATGTCTGCTAATTTGGTCATTTCCCTTATGGCACAAATCTTAGTATCTCAGTCTTTAGTTAGGGATCTCAAGAACTTATCATTCAGCTCATAATTGTTGAATTCTCTTCCATAGGACATTAACTCATTAACTATCCTATAGAATTTCTTGTAGCACTCAATTATACTATCAGACCTGCCTTGTCTGAAGCTTTCATACTCCTGATTTAATAAAGACTTTTTGTCTTGTCTTACTTCTTCTGATCCCTCCATATAGACTATTAGTGTATCCCACATTTCTTTAGAAGTTTTACAGTGTATCAAATTCTGAAATGTGGCATCATCTATTGCACTTACAATAATATTCTGAGCCCTCTTGTCCATAGTGGCCAGAATAATCTCATCTTTAGTCATCTCTGAATAGTCCTTAGGAGTTCTCTGATTTGCATTCAGGACAGATACTTTCATTGGCACATATGGCCCTTCTTTGACTGTGATATAGATTCTAGGGTCAGAGGCTTCCATAAATAGTCTAACCCTTTCTTTCCAAATGCCAAAAATCTCTTTTATATAGATTGGAAACTTCATGGAACCTAGCTCTTTGTGATTCTCAGTTGAACCCATTTTCTTGATTCTTGATTATACTGAATCTGCCAACAAGATCTTTACTCAGACTGTTATGTATTTTTTGAGTAACCTCGCTTTGATACCACTTGAAATAAATTGTACCTAATCACCTAGAGGGGGGGTGAATAGGTGACATTATCTTTTTAAACTTTTAGGCAGAATTAATCACAGAATTCACAGAACTTTAAACAACATACACAGAATCAGTCACACACACAGAGTACACACCGTTTTTATAGTGGTTCCCCAAGGTCTGGGTACATCCACTTTCCCCCTTTGCCTATCTAGTAGTGTAATAGATTCGGCCAAACTTCTTCACTACTCCTCAGATCCTCAGATCTTACAGCTCAGAACCCCAAACAGGTTCCTACAACTCAGAGTGATCCCACTCCTACAACTCAGGCACACAGCCCTACCACTCAGTCTTCACCATGACCTACACTCAGCCTTCACCAAGGCCTACACTCAGCCTTCAACAAGGCCTACACTCAGAGAAAAGTATCTCCTACACTCAGGCACAAAGGCCCTACCACTCAGCCTTTATAATTTCAGGCTTAGAACTCAGATTCCTTATGATCCTACAAGAAATTAAAATTACAAAGTATATAACCACAACTCTGATTGAGAGAGAAGAGTTGTCTGGTTTCTTGAAGAGTTCTTGAAAGAACTTTGCTGAGATCAACCTCCCTTGGCTTTCTTAAAAGCTTCTTAAATTAGAACACAGTAGGGTTGATTCTCTATGCAGATGATCTTCAATCACTGCTGACTTAAGAATCAGATCTTAATCTAAAACTTTCTTCACAACCTGGTTCAACAGCTGTTTTCTTAGAAGGAGCTCTCTCTCTTCAACTTCTTAGATCTTCACTTGAAGGTCTTCTTCACTTTGTTGATTTCAACCTCTATCATCTGTTGAAGGTATAAGCCTTTATATAGGCTTTCTTTATGGTGACCGGCTGGTTCGGTTTCTAACGAACTCCTGATAGCTCTGACAGTAGCAGTTGATCGGCTGGAATGGCAGCTGTCAAGTCATCCAGTCACTTCTTAAATTCTCTGTAACTGTCTGAAAGTGTCGAGACAGACAGTCTTTAAGTGTCGACACAAATAGACCAAGTGTCGACACAAGTAGACTAAGTGTCGACACTAGCCTTCATGGTGTCGACACAACTCCTTGTGTTGTAGAAATTACTTCTTAACACTGCTTCTTCAGAATGTGTCGACACTGATTATGTGTGTCGACACAAGTCCTTCTTCTTTGATACTTAGTTGATTTCTGCTAAGTGTCGACACAACTCCTTTGTGTCGACACATCTTCTTATGTTGATACTTGCTAAGTGTTGACACATTTCCTTGGTGTCGACACATGCCTTTTGTGTTGATACTTTTTCTGAGTGTCGACACATCTCCTTGTGTCAACACATTCTTCTTGTGTTGAGACTTTTGTTGAGTGTCAACACATCTCCTTTGTGTCGACACATTCTTCATGTGTTGAGACTTTTGTTGAGTGTCGACACATCTCATTTGTGTCGACACATCTCATTTGTGTCGACACTTGTACTTAGAATTTGTTGAAACTTGCTGAGTGTCAACACAGCCTCCTAGTGTCGACACTTGTACTTGAACTTTGTTGAACTTTTGCTGAGTGTCGACACAGTCTCCTAGTGTCGACACTTTTGATGTCGACAAAGTTCCTCTGGGTGTCGACACTGCTTCTAAGTGTCGACACTGATTCTTTAGACATTTCTTCATTGTGTGTCGACACTGCCTATATGTGTCGACGCTTTCCTTCTGGTGTCGACTCTGCATTCCTGGTGTCAACACAATTACTCCAAGTGTCGACACTGCTTCTCTAGTTGTCGACACAAGCCTTCTTAAGTGTCGATACTTTTCTTCTAGGTGTCGACACATGGACTTAGAAGCTTTTAAGCTTTCCCTGCAATTACTTAACCTGCACACATAAACTCAAAACACATCAAATACATCTTGATGTATATCATTGAGTAGGGTGAGGCTACTTCAAATCAGGTACATGTATTCCAATGTACCAAACAAGCCCTATTGATCACATGACATGCAGTGTTTACTGCCTCAGCCCAGAAATATTCTGGGCGAGAAGTGTCACTCAATAGACTTCTACTAGCCTCTATCAAAGTTCTATTCTTCCTTTCAGCAATACCATTTTGCTGAGGTGTTCTAGGTGAGCAAAATTCTTGAAAAATCCCAAATTCTTCACACAGTTTTGTCATACTTTCAGATTGAAATTTAGTGTCATGGTCACTTCTGATTTTGACCACTGTACTGTCCAACTCATTCTGAATTTGTTTAACAAAACTATATAAGACATTTGGGGTTTCAGATTTTTATCTTAAAAAGAACACCCAGGAATATCTAGAATAGTCATCTACCACCACAAAAGTGTAAACCTTCCTACCAAGAATGTGAACTGGCATATGAGCAAATAGATCCATATGCAAGAGGTATAGACACCTCACTGAATCCTTGTTTTCAAGGCTATGAAAGGTGGATTTGGTCTGCTTGCCTTTTTGACAAGCTGAGCATATCTCATCCTTTATACACTTAACTTGAGGAACATTCCTCACTAACTCTTTGCTAAATAGTTGGCCAATAGTCTTGTAGTTAAGATGAGTCAGCCTCTTATATCATTTAACACAATGTGAGACTATCTCATCAGCTACATGACAAATAGGACAAACATTATTCTCACACACAAAATTAAGACGATAAACATTTCTCTTTCTATATCATGTTAATATGATCTTTTGATCACTTGACCTTTTGATATGACATCCATTCTTAATAAATGAAATGCCATATCCTAAGTCACTCAACCGACTTATGCTAATAAGGTTGTGTTTCAAACCTTTCACATAGGCCACTTGAGAGATAGTAATCTGGTTATTAGAAATGTTACCAAAGCCTTTGATGATTCCTTTTTCAGAACCACCAAAGGTTACTTTAGGGCCATCCTTGATAGGTGTGTAGTCCTTCAGCAACCCCCTTGTTCCAGTCATGTGCCTGGAATATCCACTGTCCAAGTACCATATTAGGGCATGGCAGCTTGGACTTACCTGCAACACAGATTACTTAACCTTAGAACCCAAATAACTTTTGGTTCCTTGGTGCAAGTTAGTCTGTACTTTAACAAATCTACCTGTAGCTCTTCTAGCAGGTAGATTGCTACTCTCCTTGACACTAGAATTGTGCCAACAATCTAAGGCAAAGTGGCCTACCTTGCCACAACACTAGCACTTAAACTTGTTGTACCTTTGTTTAGGTATATCCCTAGCTGAATTATCTACAACAGGCTTCTTATTTTGTGCTGCGGCTTTGCCTTTAGATTTGGACCTAGCAGTCCAGGCAGTTTTCTTAAAGCCTAATCCAGCCTTACCCTTTTGAGGTACAAACTCATCTATCAAGGGTAAAACAGATTTAGGTTCAGAGAAGCTAGCCACAATCTCTTTCTCTTTCTGAAGTCTAACCTACAGATTTCTAATCTGATCATTCTTGAATGTGATTGTGCCCATTTGAATAATAATTATGTTTTTCAATCTGGCAATCTCATTCAGTTTTTGATCTAGCAACTTCTCTGAATCTAATGCAGCCATCTTAAGGTATGCAATTTCCTTAGCCTGAGATTTGGCCAGGTTTTTGCTCTTCTTAAGTGCCTGCAATAAATCTCTATATTCATCTATCAGTTGATGAATATCACCTTCAGACTCAGACCCATCCACATCACTTGATGCAGATGTTACTGACTCTGACTCAGTACTGCAATCTGAAAGACATTGTACCTTACTGGGAATAGGCTGATCCTGGCACTTGTCTTCTTCTGATACAGCCATCAGTCACTTGCACTGATGATCTTCCTATTCATATATAGAGTTCAGCACCTGGATAAACTATTCTTCTTCATCTGCAGCAAACAGACCAATGTAAGCCTCAGCATTAGATTCTGACTCTGAAGATGACTAATCTGACAATGTCTTCTCCTTCTTAGCAACAAAGTATTTCTCCTTCTTGCTCTGGTGTTGAGTCTTCTTTTTATCACCAGACTCTTTTTTTTTATCTGGACATTCAGCCACTACATGTCCAGGCCTATTACAATAGAAGCAAACAATCTTTGATGTTGTAGACTTGCTTGGCTTAGACTTGCTCCTGTCTTTCCTGGATGACTTCCTCTTTTGATAATAGTCATATTTAGGCTTAGATATGGAAGGCTTAGATTTCCACTGCTTCTTCTTCAGAAATCTCTGAAACTGTCTAGTAAATACTGCAAAATCCTCATCTGAGTCACTGCTGTCTGAATTCTGATTGTCTGAATTTTCTGAAGTAGTTTCAGCAACAATCTTAGGAGGTGATGGAGACATCCTCCTATTCTTCTTAGTGGCTTCAACCTTAAAGGCCACAGACTTTTCTCTATGCTCACCTTTTGCACTCTTCTCTTCCTCTTTCCTAGCCATAAGTTGCATATCATATGACAGCAACTTTCCAAACAAGGTTGGAGGAGAAATATTTGCAAGTTTGGCCACTTCTCTAATGTCACAAATCTTTGTGTCCCAATCCTTTGTCAAGGATCTTATCCTTTGTCAAGGATCTTAAGAATTTATCATTCAGTTCATAAGTACTGAAGATTCTCCCATAGGACATCAACTCATTCACTATCCTATTAAACTTTTTATAGCACTCAGTGATACTGTCAGACTTTCCTTGTCTGAAACTCTCATATTACTGGTTTAGCATAGATTTTTTGTCTTGTCTTACTTCTTCAGAACCCTCCATGTATAGTATTAAAGTATCCCACATTTCTTTGGAGGTCTTGCAGTGAATCAAATTCTGAAAGGTTGCATCATCAATGACATTCACTATGATATTCTGGGCTCTCTTATCCATAGTGGCGAAGATGATCTCATCCTTGGTCATCTCTGAATAATCCTTGGGAATTCTTTGGTTTGCATCCAGAATTGATATCTTCATTGGAACATAAGGACCTTCCTTGACTGTAATATAGATCCTTGGATCAGAAGCCTCCATAAACAGCCTGATCCTTTCTTTCCAGATACCAAATATCTCCTTTATGCATATGGGTAGTTTCATAGACCCTATCTCCTTATGATTTTCCCCTGAACCCATTTTCTTGATTCTTTCTTGATTCTTAAGTCTGCCTTAAGGATCTCACTCTGACTGTTAAGTCCTTCTTTGAGTAACCTGGCTCTGATACCACTTGAAAGAATTAGTGTCTGACCACCTAGAGGGGGGGGGTGAATAAGTGTACTTTTTATGTTGCTTTTAAGGCAGAAACTCTGTTTAGTTAATTAACCAGAAATTGCAAATTCTACTACTACACAACACAGCAATCACAGAAATAATTCACCACGGAGTGCACATAGATTTTTATAGTGGTTCCCCAAGGTCTGGGTACATCCACTTTCCCCCTTCGCCTATCTAGCAGTGTACTAGATTCAGCCTAACTTCTGCACTTCTCCTCAGATCCTCAGATCTTACAGTAGCTCAGAACCCAAACCAAGTTCCTACAACTCAGAGTGTCCCCACTCCTACAACTCAGGCAAACAGCCCTACCTCAGCCTTCACCAAGGCCTACACTCAGAGAACACAGTCTCGTACAACTCAGGCACAATGCCCTACCTCAGTCTTCAACAAGACCTACACTCAGAGATCTAAATCTCTTACACTCATCCTTTATAAAATAGGCTTACAGCTCAGATCTATAATAGATCTTACAGAAATTTGATTAAACAAAGTTTATGACCACCACCCTGAAAGAGAGAGAAGGGATGGATGGCTTCTTGAATAGTTCTTGGAAGAACTTGATGGCAGAGATCAACCTCTCTTAGCTTTCTTCAAAGCTTCTTGAATCTGAACTCAGTAGGGTTGAACTCTCCTGAGAAGATGATCTTCAATCAGATTCTTACTTAAAATTCAGATCTTAATCTGAATCTTTCTTTGCATCCTGGTTCAGCAACTGCCCTTCTTAGAAGGAGCTCTCTCTCCAACTTCTTCTAGATCTTCTATCGAAAATCTTCTGTATAATTACTTCTATCTGTATTGCTAAGAATCTGTATTCTTCAATGATTGATCATCTTATCTGTTGAAGGATAAATGCTTTTATATAGTCTTCCTCCATGGTAACCGGCTGATCCGGTTTCTAACGAACTTCTGACAGCTTTGATAGTTGCAGTAGACCGGTTGAAATTTCAGCGGTCAAGTCATCCAGTCACTTCTTGAAATATTGTCTCTGTCTGAAAGTGTCAAGACTGATCTTCATTATGTGTCGACACAAATAGACTAAGTGTCGACACAAGTGGACTAAGTGTCGACACATGCCTTGGTGGTGTCGACACAACTCCTTTGTTGTTGTTAATACTTCTCGACACAGCCTTCTATTGAATGTGTCGACACTGATTCTGTGTGTCGACACAAATCCTTCTTCTTTAAAACTTAGTTGAAATTCTGCTGTGTGTCGACACAAATACTTTTCTTTAAAACTTAGTTGAAATTCTGCTGTGTGTCGACACATCTCCTTTGTGTCGACACAGTTGATGTTAACAAATACTTCTGTGTGTCGACACTGCCTCTTGGTGTCGACACATTTGATATCGACTAAGTATTCCTATATGTCGACACTGACTTTTGGTGTCGACACAGTTAATGTCGAATTTGCTTCTCTGTGTGTCGACACTGCCTCCTAGTGTCGACACAATATCTTCTGATGTCGATAAAGCCTTTCATGGTGTCGACACAGCTAACTCCAAGTGTCGACACAGCCTTTCTCTAGTGTCGACACAAGCCTTCATAAGTGTCGACACTGTTTCTCTAGGTGTCGACACATGGACTTAGAAATTTTTCTGCATTTCATGCAATTACTTAACCTGCACATATAAACTCAAAATACATCAAATACACCTTGATGCATATCATTGAGTAGGGTGAGGCTTCTTCAAATCTGGTACATATTTTCCAATGTACCCAACACCACCCATCGACCCCTCACCTATTCCTGATCGACCCACCCTTGTGGTACAACAAGCCAGGTTTAACTCGGCTCCCCAGGCATTGCCGTCAATCGATCCCTCATCTATCCAAATCAACCCACCCTAGTAGTGTAACAGGTCGGGTTTATCTCGCGCTCCCCAGGCGTGCTACCAATTGATCTCTCATCATAACCAGGAGCTTACTCAAAGCCTCCATACATCCATAACCAACATTTATTCATCCATACAATCATTCAATCAAAACATAAACCTTTCATAGCACCAAATCCACGGAGTCTTCTCCGGTTTACCCATGATCATCACCAATCCATACTACCCGTCCAGATTGGCTTCACACAGCATGCCTATGTCGTACTCCACACTTCCGGCTCTAGATGCAGACTCAACCAAGGAATCACTTCCAAAATCCACCTCTTGGTGGAGGATTCCACGCACATGCATAAAGAAAGGACTTCGATGTCCAAGAAGGAGATCGTTACCCTTGAAGATCATTTCGGAGCCATGAATCAGCCGGATGGAAATCACTGTCTCAGCATTGATTCCACGAATCCGAACTCGGATTTTCAATCCATACTCAGCAGCTCCTCCAGCAGCGGATTTACTCCTTCCTCCTTTCCTTCCCTTGCCCTCTCTCTCTTTCTCTCTCTTGGAATGAGAAGAAGAAGAAGATGATGAAAATGAAGAGCTAATTCTGCATTTTGGCCTTATAACAGCAAGGAGAAATCTGAGCCATCATATCCCATAGGATGAAAAGGAACGGCCAAAAAATTCCCTGAAAATAGCTCTCTCGAGTCTGACATGCCCTGTGACACGCCCGTGTCACAGGCCGTGTCCCCTAAGCGGTGTACGAACCGCCCTATCCAAACTTATCCACGCCAAGGTGACACGCCCATGTCACGCCCGTGTCAGTCTAGTCACGCCCGTGATACGGGGCGTATAACCCACACGAGACCTACTCGAGAGGACTTACTCGAGAGAAAACCAACTACTCGAGTACCCAGATAGGACACGCTCGTGTCACAGGAATGACACGCCCGTGTCACCCCCCCCCCCTCTTACTCGAGTACTTTTCCACCTACTCGAGTACATTTCGACCTACATAACATCTACTCGAGTATTAGCGGGACACGCCCTGTGACACGCCTGTATCACAGGCCGTGTACCCTCTTTCTCGAGTATTCGTAGACCTCAACTACTCGAGAGAAAATCGTCAACCAGGGGAGGACATGCCCTAGGTCACGCCCCCTGACACGCCCGTGTCACGGGCGTGTACCTCCCGAAAATTCGTCGAACGAATTTCGTCGACCAAGCGCCTAGCTGCGCAACCCGAGCAGGACACGCCCTGGGACACGCCCGTGTCCCAGGCCGTGTCACCCAAAATTTTCCCGTTTCTCGAATTTGGGCTGCTACAACCCTCCCCTCCTTCAAGAAATTTCGTCCATGAAATTGCACAGAAAACAACAACCAAACTGTTATGACATCAAACTGCTATAGTACAACAACCATTGGACTGTCCAACCGCCACATGTGCACATTCCTCCACAGTTTTAGCTAGTGATCTTTAGCTATAAACATTCTATATACCCTCAAACAGCATATATATATCACAAGCGATCGATCACTTCAATTTCACCAAGTGTGCACCAACATTTCAACTTGTAACACAACATATACAACATGATATGTACAAAAATATCCCAGTAGGTACATTATTAGGATTCACATTACTAGTGAGTCATCATATATATACAATATGCACATCATCTAAGTGATACAAGTCACTATCCTTACTTTCGCTCAGCCTCCCGATTTTCCATCTCTTGCGTAAGAGCCAAATTAAACACTCGAGGCTGAATTTCACCAAGTGAGCTTTGCGGCTCCTGCACTTCCAAATTTTGCAATCGAGGCTGCGTCCGGGATGCAGATGACTTGGTCACTGCTTTTCCCTTATCTTCATACGACGCACCTATCTTTTTCTCACTTCCCGAAGGGGCATTCCAACAAAATTTTGCTATGTGTCCTTGCTTCCCGCAATTATAGTATATACGTATCTCACCACGTCCTAGCCCATACATTGCCCCCGAAGAAATAGTCGACGGGGCTAATTATGCAGGCCTAAACCATTTCTTCTCTCGTCTTCTAAACTCAGATTGCTCCGACAGATTGACCCGTTTCAAATCTTTCTCCAAGGCACGGGTCGTATCGACCAATGCTTGGAAGCCTTGGTTCACGGAACTCGGGAGTACCAACCTTAACTCATCCCGCAGTCCCTCATAAAATTGATTCATCTTCCGCGCTTCCTCCGCGAATCTAGACCCCGCATATCTCCCCAGTCTGGTAAACTCATACAAGTATGTATCAATATCTGCCTCACCCTGCACCAGGCGTTGAAACTCGTTCTCCATCGCAATCCGCTGCGATACTGGCAAATATTTGGCAAGAAATAATCGGGAGAATTCATCCATTGAAACCTCCGCTAATCCGCGACCTGCCAAGTGATGCACCTCCATCTCATCCCACCACAGTCTCGCACCTCCTTCTAGCAGAAAAGTGTCTAATGTCACTTTCTGCTCCTCTGCTGTCCTGATTGCAGTCAGGATCCTCTTTACTCGAGCCAACCAATCTTCCGTCTGCGTTGGAGAACATGCTCCACCAAACATAGGTGGATGAAACTCCATAAATCTTTTCAATGACTCGTCTATTGCTTGCACCTCCACCACAGCTGCAGCACGCTCTTGTCGTGCACCAGTCTGTACTGGTACTCCTGCAGGCCCTGCCTGTCCAGTAGGTTGTGCCTATAACACCGCAAGCACTATCTCCGTCACCACCTGTATGGACTCCGTCGAAGGAGTCGTAGGTGCTTCAACAGGTGTTGCACTCTCATCCGATCGTCGGGGCTCCGACTGCCCAGCACCACTCCTTGCCACCTAGCAATGTACAAAACACTATTAATCATCCCTAGCATGATGGTAATTATATATTGTCGACACACTCATGCCCCTTACGTGCATAAAATACACTCCTAGTGGACATTCGTGAGTTCAATTATGTTCTCTCCTCCCAAACAATCTCAACCTGGCTCTGATACCACTTTGTAACGCCCCCACGCATCACGTGGCATATAACAGTGGGTCCGTGTAACGCCCCCGATTGTTTTTTCAATGATTTTATTTGATTTAATATCATCATAGTTATGACATCAGGGCGTTACTCCTTTTTACGTCATGTTGTCGGCGCTGCATCGTTAGTGCGTTTTCGCGTCCGTTTGGTCTGATTGGCCAGAATTTTTGGGAGTTTCGTTGAATCTGAAACTTTTCGAGTTGATAAGTTAAGTTTTGTGGTTTTGATTTCGTCGTTAGATTTGTGGCATTAGTGTTCACCTTCGCTGCAAGTTTCATTTAATTCGGCACTCATTTGGGCTTCCGTACCGAGTCTTCTCGAGAAGCTATGGTTCTACTCGATTAGCCCGTTTTATATTTTACTCGGGTGCCATTTTGAGGGTCATAACGACATTTTATCAAATAATGGTCAACATGAAATTTGTTCGTCTCGATGAGATCTACAACTTTCATGTTGACCACTTTTCGATTTGAAGCCGTTTTGAACCCCTAATTTCGTTGTTTCGCTCACGCGCTCGTAAATAGTACGTTTTTAGACAAAACTTTTCATAAATACCTATATATATATATATATATATATACATATACTTAGAATTAAAACTAGCCCCACTCTTTATTTAGGACTTCTTCTTCTTCTTCACTGAACCGAACTAGAGCTGAAGAAACGTGAGGACGGTGATGGCGGAGCGTGAGATTTTGTGAACCTTCCGGTCGCCGCCGACGGAGTTCCGGTGCTCGAAATCTTCATTCGAGCATAGATTTGAAAAGCTCTCGGCGAGATCTACGTCACCATGGTAATTTTTTTCCCATTTCTTGAGATTTCTCGTTAGGGTTTTTTGGCCCTAACTTCTATTTCGTCCACAGTTGTCCAGATTTCGGCTTTTCTCGTCTCCCTTAGTCCCGATCTGCGACGAGGTGTGATTTGGAGGCTTTCTTTGATAAATCCAAGACAAGTGGCTCTTTTCCTCTCCTTTTCCTTAAGATCTTATGGTAAGACTTTCATCTTATATTAATGTTCCTGGTTCCTTTAGAGTATAAGATGTTTAATTTTTTTTTAGGCTTACGCTTAGGGTAAATTTTTTGTCGTCATTGAGCGTAGGATGTGTAGCGCTTATTATAGGTTGATTGTGTAAATAATTTTTTCGACGCCGTTGAGCGTAGGATACGTTGTGCTTTGTATAGGTAGATTGTAAGTCATGATCTTCGATTTAGTGTTGCAATAATTAGATGTTGTGCTAATTTTGAGATGGTGATGTTGGGGGTATGAGTGTTGGTTGTGGTTAGCATACCACCCAACCGGGAGGCCCCTTCTTTCTGTGGATCATCATAGTGGGGGTATGCTTAGTTTCTCCTTTCCTAGACTGTTGGGTTCTGGTTGGCCCGGTTTGGCCATGTTTGTGGACCACAGTACCGACTGTGAGACGGTTGAGGATCCGGAGTTGGGCATAGGGCGCTTGAGGTCGTCGCCCTCTCCGGACTGCAGCGCAATCATACCACGTGTTGATGATCCACCCTCTTCCGAGCCGTATTGTGATCAGTTGTTTTCTTGTGATTTATGCCACAGTTTTGATAAATCTTGCTGGTTATGTTCAGACTTGTTCAACTTCGCACTTGGGGCATTCTTTTTTTTTTTATTTAGAGGTTATTATAATGGCTAACCTTCCTCCTTTTGGTTGGGTTTGGTACACCCTCCATTGTTTGGCTTACTCACTTGCTTACCCATTCTTTCACCACTTGTTTTCTTTTTTTCTGCTTGCTGAGGTGTTCTTCTCTTGAATGCCTCAGGTTCAGTTCAGGGTTGTAGCCGGTGGTGTGGCTGAGTAGTTTTGTTGCTGGGTTTGCTGAGGGTGCCTCGAGGTTGCGAGGTAGATTTTGTTCTTTTGTAGTAGCTTCAGACCTGAGAACTTTTAGTTGGTTCGTGTCTGGTGTTTGACTCCTACTGATTGTTTATTATCGTTCTCGGATATTTGGCTAGTTGCTAGTGTCTAATTTTGTGTTAGTAGTTCTTGCTCTCTGGGAAGGATTTATGCTAGGATGCCTATAGGTATTTTCAGCTATAAAACTAACTATTATTATTATATCATGCACATCATGTTTTAAAACTCTAAATCACAATATTTAAATACCGTACAAACTACTTCGATAATATTACTATAAATTTAGTGTAATGCATGCCTTGAGTTTTTTTTTGGAATCCTAGGCTCATGTAAGATGTCTAACTTATTTACTAGAGTATTTCTCGCTGCGTTTAACTATTTCTCTTCTGGTGGACTCGTGAGCCACTAAGCCGAGGGATACGCTATTTTCCTAACTTAAAATAAACTCCTTCAATAAAACATTTAAATCATTTTTTTTGTATTAAGTCGGAGTGCTGCCTGAGCGTCTGCAGGTATCCCCTCCTGAAGTGGCATCATGACACACATTTTCCCTTACTCTGATATTTCGTCGTTGTGGTGAAAATGCGGGTTGTGACAGTTAGTGTCAAAGCGAGGTTCTGCAAGAGGGTCAGTTGGTTTGGCAAGTTGGTCGAACAACGTTCCCTCAAGCAAAACTCTCCTCGTGTCATTCATTGCATAC
The DNA here is from genome assembly GCA_039583875.1 of Platanthera guangdongensis. Lineage (NCBI taxonomy): Eukaryota > Viridiplantae > Streptophyta > Magnoliopsida > Asparagales > Orchidaceae > Platanthera > Platanthera guangdongensis. The sequence goes on along the minus strand of CM077161.1, from coordinate 12,385,180 downwards.
ACACATCAGTATGTCATCAGTATATCTTGATGGAAGTATGAACACTACACTCATAGCACAAAAGAAGAAGTATACGGGGCATATTATGTAGTATGAGATGCATAATATGTGTTTGTATGTGGATCCACCATAGGTGGTGACATGTGACGGTTATGTAGTATGGGATGCATAACCACCGTCACATGGATGCCCATTAGCACGTTTTACCTTTTTCGCTACATATAATATTATGTAGTATGGGATGCATAACATTGTATGTGTACGCCACTCATACATGAATTAAGGCTTTTCTTTAGAATGCATAGCACTGCATACATATCATATCATTGCATAAGCACACGTGCCAAGTTAAAGATATACAGGATGACATATGTACACACATAATTTGAAATAAAAAAGTAATCATTTATGCACTCATATAATAGGCACAAGAGTCATAAGGATGAGGGTGTTTCCCCCTAAGTAGGACATGTCATCATTTATTTTAAATCCCAGAGCAAGCTAGCAGCATAAGCAAGTATAAGGTTTTATGTCTGAGCTAAGTTGTAAGTCTAGCATGTTGCGCGAGGTGTTGACAGATCATTTATTAATTATTTAGAATGTCGCCAAAGCGTCCGGTGACGAGGACTACTCCCCAGTCGGAGGGAGAATATTCTAGTGCCCAGAGTGAGGCCGTGATAGAGGGATTGAGACAGAGCAATGAGGCCCTATCGAGGCAGATGCTGGAGATGCAGTCGCAGATTCAGTCGTTGTTGTCAGTCGCGGCGAGTCAGCCGCAGAGGGCGCAAGAGCCCGTCGTGGATCTAGCTGTTCTCGTTCCCCCCGCTCCTCTGGTTCCCCCGGCGGTGTTGCCACCAGAGATGACTTTCATTTCTCACTTTCAAAGGTTAGGACCCCCTACGTATGATGGCAAGGCAGATTTTATGGCACTAGATGACTGGATGATTTCCATCGAGGAGATGTTCACCTACTCTGGTATCTCTGTGGACCAGAGAGTGATGGTTGCTGCTTATCAACTTAAGGGCGTGGCCAAGAGTTGGTGGTTGAGGGAGAAAGAAAGCTTGAAGGATGGATGCTCGTGGGAGTCCTTTAAGGAGTTGTTATTGAAGAAGTTCTTGCCGTCTGTGGAAAGAGACCGGTTGATGAATGACATCTTTCACTTAAAGCAGAGACAGCTTACTGTCAGTGAATACGAGGTGGAGTTCAATAAGCTGAGCCGCTTTGCTCCCGACTTGGTGTCCTTAGAATCCCACCGAGTCAAGCAATTTCTGGGTGGTCTTCGGAATGACATCCAACAGCTTACCAGTGCCTACGGATCCGGGACTTATTCTGAGGTGGTAGAGGCTGCTCTGAAGGTGGAATCCATTGACAATGCCAAGGTCAGAGGTCGACATATGAGGAAGGATAAGAGGAAGTCTGCTGAAGGTAAGGAATCACAGGAATCCGGGACTATTTGGAAGAAAAGAGGCAAGGAAGTGTGCAGTTTCTGTGGTCGGGCAGGCCACCCATGCGAGAAATGTTACCAGAGACTGGGAGCTCGGAATCAAGAGCAGGTGCACGCGATTCAGGGCGCCCCCAAAGAGAGATTAGCTTGTTCCAGTTGCAACAGGATGGGGCACCATGCAGCCCATTGCTGGAAGGACAAAACCTGTTATCTATGTGGACAGAAGAGGCATGTTAAGACCCGTTGCCCGCAATCTCAACCCCCGTTGCAGCCACCGCAATTTCAACCCCCGTTGAGACCCGTTGCCCGCAATCTCAACCCCCGTTGCAATCTCAACCCCCGTTCAGGCCTTGCCGCCACCGCAGCTCTTGGACAAAGGGAAGGGCAAGTTGAATGTGGTGTCCGCGGATGAAGCTCAGACGTCGACCCAACTAATTTCAGGTTAGATCCTAACCTTGTTTTATGTTTTAGGTATGATCTAAATGTCAATGTTTTTTTCCTTAGTCGTATATTTAATCTTATAGGAAAGTTTAAGGTAAGTAACCGTTGGGCGCGTGTCTTTTTCGATTCCTGTGCTACCCACTCATTCGTGGCTAGATATTTTGTAGAGCGTCACCGTTTGACCCTCAATCCAGTTGGCGACCCGTTCTGTGTCAAGTTCCCCTTAGGTGAATCTGTTGTGTTAGATCAAGGAATTCAGGGTTGTCCAGTCCATTTGGGAGATTTTCTCGCGGTCGCGGATCTAAAAGTTATAGACCTGGAAGATTTTGATGTAATCCTAGGCATGGATTGGCTATCGAAGTACGATGCAGTAATCCAGTGCAAGGTCAGGCATTTGGACTTCAAGATGGATGACGGTCAATGTAGGAGCGTTTATGGTTATTCGCGCCAAGATTCTCCGATCATTTCTGCGATAAGTGCTCGAAAGCTTTTGAATTCAGGATGTTTTGCCTGTTTGGTTTCAGTGTTAGCGACCGTTGTTAGTTTGCCGCTTGTGGAGGAGATTGCTGTAGTGTGTGAGTTTCCAGAAGTGTTTCCTGATAATCTTCCTGGTCTTTCGCCTGAGAGAGATGTTGAGTTTGTCATAGATTTAGAACCGAGTACCCGTCCTATCGCTAAGGCTCCGTACCGTATGGCTCCGCGTGAGCTGGGTGAGCTGCGTACCCAGTTAGACGAGCTGTTGCAGAACGGTTTCATTAGGCCAAGTTCGTCACCGTGGGGTGCTCTTGTTCTGTTTGTAAAGAAGAAAGATGGATCAATGAGGATGTGTATAAATTATAGAGAATTGAATAAAGTGACCATCAAGAATAAATATCCCTTACTGAGAATCGATGATCTGTTTGACCAGTTGCGTGGTAGCTCTTTATTTTCCAAGATTGACCTGCGTTCGGGTTATCATCAGTTGAGGATTCGCGAGACAGACATTCCACGAACTGCTATTCGTTCACGGCATGGACATTTCGAGTTCTTGGTAATGTCTTTTGGATTGACTAATGCACCTGCCGCATTCATGGATTTGATGAACAGAGTATTCAAGGACTTCCTGGATCATTTTGTCATCGTGTTCATATATGGCGTTCTAGTCTACTCCTGTAATGCTGAAGAGCATGCACAACACTTGCGATTGGTTTTGTCAACTTTGAGAGAGCATAAGTTGTATGCTAAGTTGAGCAAGTGCGAGTTTTGGTTACCTCAAGTCTCCTTCTTGGGCCATGTGGTGAATAAAGATGGGATAAAGGTTGATTCGGAGAAGATAGCTGCAGTGATGGATTGGAGTAGGTCTACCACTCCCAAGGAAATAAGAAGTTTTCTAGGGCTGGCAGGCTACTATAGAAGGTTTGTGGAGGGATTCTCTACATTATCTGTGCCTTTGACGAAGTTGACGCAGAAGCATGTAGCCTTCATTTGGAGTGATAAGTGTGAAGAGGCGTTCCAGGAGCTGAAGAGGAGATTATGCACTGCACCAGTTTTGACCATGCCTACTAAAGGACTGGAGTATGCTGTGTATGTGGATGCATCATATGTTGGGCTCGGATGCGTGTTGATGCAGGAGGGCATGGTTATTGCGTATGGGTCTAGGCAGCTGAAGGTTCATGAACGTAATTACCCAATGCATGACCTGGAATTTGCAGCAGTGATCTATGCCCTCAAGTTGTGGAGACATCTATTGTATGGCGCTATATGCAAGATTTATACTTATTATAAAAGTTTGAAATACGTCTTCACACAGAAGGAACTGAATTTGCGCTAGCGTAGATGGCTGTAGTATGTGGCAGACTATGATGTTGAGATCCAGTACCACCCGGGCAAGGATAACGTAGTAGCCGACGCCCTGAGCAAAAAAGAGAACTAAAATTTTTAACCTTTCGGTGGATTCACTGGTGGAAGAATTTCTACTGATGGGAATTTCAGTGGGAAGTGGCAGCTCGACTAGTGAATTAGAAGTGTTAGAGCCTTCATGGATTACGCTTATTAGATTGCATCAAAAGGAGGATACAGATCTGTTGCATCTTTATAGTAGAGCTGCGAAGGGTGAGTTGCCAGAGTTTTCTATTGATGATATGGGAACCCTGAGATACCGTGGTAGGCTTTGCATTCCCGCTGTTAAGGATATTAGGTATCAGTTGTGCAAGGAGGCACATGGTTCTAATTTTGCCTACCACCCTGATTCGACCAAGATGTACCAGGATTTGAAACAGATTGTTTGGTGGATGGGTATGAAGGGTGATATAGCAAGGTTTATATCTGAATGTTTCACCTGTAAGCGAGTTAAGGCCAATCATGGAAGGCCTAGAGGCATGTTAACACCTTTGGAGATCCCGAGTTGGAAATGGGAGAGTATCTCGATGGTCTTTATTACTGGATTGCCGAGATCTCCCAGAGGGCATGACTTAGTTTGGGTGATTGTGGATTGACTGACGAAGAGTGCTCACTTTGTGTCGTTCAAGATTGACTACTTCATGAAGAAAATAGCTGAATTGTATTTGGACGAGGTCATCAGTTTGCATGGAGTACCTATTAATATTGTATCTGATCGAGATTCCAGGTTCACGTCCCGTTTCTGGAAGAGCTTGCAGGAGGGGTTGGGTACCGACTTGAGGTATTCCACCGCCTACCATCCACAGACGAATGGTCAAACGGAAAGAGTAAATCAGATCGTGGAGGACATGATTAGATGTTACATTTTGGACCATGGTGGAGCGTGGGATGAGTGTTTGAGGCTAATGGAGTTTGCCTACAATAATAGCTACCAGGAGAGCTTGCAAATGGCTCCATTTGAAGCTTTATATGGGAGACGTTGCAGGACTCCTTTATTTTGGGCCGAGGTTGGTGAGAGACTGTTGCTAGGCCAAGAAGCCCTTCAAGAGATGAAAATTTCAGTTAGGCTCATCCGGGAGAAGCTTCGGGTAGCCCAAGAGCGCTACGAAAAGTATGCCAATCGGCGCAGGATCGATTTGGAATTTGTCGTCGAGGATATGGTTTTCCTAAAAGTTTCCCTGATGTCTGGTGTGAAGCGATTTGGTAAAAATCATAACTTGGACCCGAGATATATGGGACCCTTCCGAATTGTTGAGCGGATTGGTGTTTCAGCTTATAGGCTGGACCTACCGGCAAATTTTCCCGGAGTATACGATGTTTTCCATGTGAGGCAGCTGTGAAAGTGCGTGTTGAGTGACAGACAGATTCTCTATGATGTGCCCCAATTGGAGCCAAACCTCTCTTTTGTGGAGGTGCCTGTTCGTATTTTGGAGTCTCAGGATCGAGTGCTGCGGAGAAAGACAATCCCCATGGTCAAGGTTCTTTGGAGAAATCAAGACGTCGAGAGCGCGACGTGGGAATTGGAGTCGGCGATGAGAAAATCTCATCTGCATCTTTTCCCTTAGTTTTGGTAAGTCTCCTTGTTTTTGCGATGTTTGATTCTATCATTTTGGATTGGTTTTGGTGTTGTATTAAGTTTCAGGGCGAAACTTCTTTTTAGGGGGAGTGACTGTAACGCCCCCGATTTTTTTTCGATGATTTTATTTAATTTAATATTTTCATAGTTATGACATCAGGGCGTTACTCCTTTTTTACGTCACGTTGTCGGCGCTGCACCGTTAGTGCGTTTTCGCGTCCGTTTGGTCTGATTGACCAGAATTTTTGGGAGTTTTGTCGAAACTGAAAGTTTTCGAGTTGATAAGTTAAGTTTTGTGGTTTTGAATTCGCCGTTAGATTTGTGGCATTAGTGTTCGCCTTCGCTGCAAGTTTCATTTAATTCGGCGCTCGTTTGGGCTTCCGTACTGAGTCTTCTCGAGAAGCTATGGTTCTACTCGATTAGCCCGTTTTAGATTTTACTCGGGCGCCGTTTTGAGGGTCATAACTGCGTTTTATCAAACAATGGTCATCATGAACTTTGTTCGTCTCGACGAGATCTACAACTTTCATGTTGACCACTTTTCGATTTGAAGCCGTTTTGAACCTCTAATTTCATTGTTTCTCTCACCCGCTCGTAAATAGTACGTTTTTAGACAAAACTTTTCATAAATACCTATATATATACATATACTTAGAATTAGAACTGGCCCCACTCTTTATTTTGGACTTCCTCTTCTTCTTCTTCACTGAACCGAACCAGAGCTGAAGAAACGTGAGGACGGTGATGGCGGAGCGTGAGATTTTGTGAACCTTCCGGTCACCGCCGACGGAGTTCCAGTACTCGAAATCTTCATTAGAGCATAGATTTGAAAAGCTCTCGGCGAGATCTACGTCACCGTGGTAATTTTTTTTCCATTTCTTGAGATTTCTTGTTAGAGTTTTTTGGCCCTAACTTCTATTTCGTCCACTCTTGTCCAGATTTCGGCTTTTCTCGTCTCCCTTAGTCCCGATCTGCGACGAGGTGTGATTTGGAGGCTTTCTTTGATAAATCCAAGGCAAGTGGCTCTTTTCCTCTCCTTTTCCTTAAGATCTTATGGTAAGACTTTCATCTTATATTAATGTTCTTGGTTCCTTTAGAGTATAAGATGTTTAAATTTTTTTTAGGCTTACGCTTAGGGTAAAGTTTTTGTCGCCGTTGAGCGTAGGATGTGTAGCGCTTAATATAGGTTGATTGTGTAAATACTTTTTTTGACGTTGTTGAGCGTAGGATACGTTGCGCTTTGTATCGGTCGATTGTAAGTCGTGGTCTTCGATTTAGTGTTGCAATAATTAGGTGTTGTGCCAATTTTGAGATGGTGATGTTGGGGGGTATGAGTGTTGGTTGTGAAAAGCATACCACCCAACCGGGAGGCCACTTCTTTCTGTGGATCATCACAGTGGGTGTATGCTTAGTTTCTCCTTTCCTGGACTGTTGGGTTCTGGTTTGCCCGGTTTGGCCATGTTTGTGTACCACAGTACCGACTGTGAGACGGTTGAGGATCCGGAGTTGGGCTTAGGGCGCTTGAGGTCGTCGCCCTCTCCGGCCTGCAGCGCAGTCATACCACGTGTTGATGATCCACCCTCTTCCGAGCCATATTGTGATCAGTTGTTTTCTTGTGGTTTATGCCACAGTTTTGCTAAATCTTGCTGGTTATGTTCAGACTTGTTCAACTTCGCACTTGGTGCATTCTTTTTTTTTAATTTAGAGGTTATTATAATGGCTAACCTTCCTCCTTTTGGTTGGGTTTGGTACACCCTCCATTGTTTGGCTTACTCACTTGCTTACCCATTCTTTCGCCACTTGTTTTCTTTTTTTCTGCTTGCTGGTGTGTTCTTCTCTTGAATGCCTCAGGTTCAGGGCTGTAGCCGGTGGTGCGGCTGAGTAGTTTTGTTGCTGGGTTTGCTGAGGGTGCCTCGAGGTTGCGAGGTAGATTTTGTTCTTTTGTAGTAGCTTCAGACTTGAGAACTTTTAGTGGGTTCGTGTCCGGTGTTTGACGCCCACTGATTGTTTATTGTCGTTCTTGGATATTTGGCTAGTTGCTAGTATCTACTTTTGTGTTAGTAGTTCTTGCTCTCTGGGAAGGATTTATGCTAGGATGCTTATAGGTATTTTCAGCTATAAAACCAACTGCAAATGAACAATATTTAGGACTTCGTCTTCTTCTTCTTCACTGAACCGAACCAGAGCTGAAGAAACGTGAGGACGGTGATGGCGGAGTGTGAGATTTTGTGAACCTTCCGGTCACCGCCGACGGAGTTCCAGTGCTCGAAATCTTCATTAGAGCATAGATTTGAAAAGCTCTCGGCGAGATCTACGTCACCGTGGTAATTTTTTTCCCATTTCTTGAGATTTCTTGTTAGAGTTTTTTTGCCCTAACTTCTATTTCGTCCTCTCTTCTCCAGATTTCGGCTTTTCTCATATCCCTTAGTCCCGATCTGCGACGAGGTGTGATTTGGAGGCTTTCTTTGATAAATCCAAGGCAAGTGGCTCTTTTCCTCTCTTTCCTTAAGATCTTATGGTAAGACTTTCATCTTATATTAATGTTCTTGGTTCCTTTAGAGTATAAGATGTTTAAATTTTTTTTAGGCTTACGCTTAGGGTAAAGTTTTTGTCGCCGTTGAGCGTAGGATGTGTAGCGCTTAATATAGGTTGATTGTGTAAATACCTTTTTTGACGTTGTTGAGCGTAGGATACGTTGCGCTTTGTATCGGTCGATTGTAAGTCGTGGTCTTCGATTTAGTGTTGCAATAATTAGGTGTTGTGCCAATTTTGAGATGGTGATGTTGGGGGGTATGAGTGTTGGTTGTGGTTAGCATACCACCCAACCGGGAGGCCACTTCTTTCTGTGGATCATCACAGTGGGGGTATGCTTAGTTTCTCCTTTCCTGGACTGTTGGGTTCTGGTTGGCCCGGTTTGGCCATATTTGTGTCCCACAGTACCGACTGTGAGACGGTTGAGGATCCGGAGTTGGGCTTAGGGCGCTTGAGGTCGTCGCCCTCTCCGGCCTGCAGCACAGTCATACCACGTGTTGATGATCCACCCTCTTCTGAGTCGTATTGTGATCAGTTGTTTTCTTGTGGTTTATGCCACAGTTTTGCTAAATCTTGCTGGTTATGTTCAGACTTGTTCAACGTCGCACTTGGTGCATTCTTTTTTTTTTTAATTTAGAGGTTATTATAATGGCTAACCTTCCTCCTTTTGGTTGGGTTTGGTACACCCTCCATTGTTTGGCTTACTCACTTGCTTACCCATTCTTTCGCCACTTGTTTTATTTTTTTTCTGCTTGCTGATGTGTTCTTCTCTTGAATGCCTCAGTTTCAGGGCTGTAGCCGGTGGTGCGGCTGAGTAGTTTTGTTACTGGGATTGCTGAGGGTGCCTCGAGGTTGCGATGTAGATTTTGTTCTTTTGTAGTAGCTTCAGACTTGAGAACTTTTAGTGGGTTCGTGTCTGGTGTTTGACGCCCACTGATTGTTTATTATCGTTCTTGGATATTTGGCTAGTTGCTAGTGTCTACTTTTGTGTTAGTAGTTCTTGCTCTCTGGGAAGGATTTATGCTAGGATGCCTATAGGTATTTTCAGCTATAAAACTAACTATTATTACTATATCATGCGCATCATGTTTTAAAACTCTAAATCACTATATTTAAATAACGTACAAACTACTTCGATAATATTACTATAAATTTAGTGTAATGCATGCCTTGAGTTTTTTTTTTTTGGAATGTTAGGCTCATGTAAGATGTCTAACTTATTTACTATAGTATTTTCCGCTGCGTTTAACTACTTCTCTTCTGGTAGACTCATGAGCCACTAACCAGAGGGATACGACTATATGCCTAACTTAAAATAAACTCCTTCAATAAAACATTTAAATCATTTTTTTTGTATTGAGTCGGAGTGCTGCCTGAGCATCTGCAGTTATCCCCTGCTGACGTGGCATCATGACGCGCATTTTCCCTTACTCTGATATTTCGTCGTTGTGGTGAAAATGTGGGTTGTGACAGTCCGGCCGGGGACCCATGCTATATGTCACAGACAAGCGGCGGAATTACTTGTGGAAATCAAAATCTACTCGCATCCTAACACAAAACATTCTAGCGAATCATTTTTAGTTACCATGAACTCAACTCAGAGAATGTCCACTCCTATATAAATGCCACATTTATATATCAAAACCAGGAATGTATACAACTTATACATACTAGCCTTAAGGCCTGACAGGTTTCTCTTTACACAAATACATTTTCGTACATCGCCACGCAGGCCGGCCACACATGAAATCCAACCACGATTCATACGGCCTTCAAGGGCCTGTAGAAGCAAGCCTCCATTCCGCTCATTTCAATTCAAGTAGCAGCACCTGCAATTAGCCATCCAATCCAAACAGAAAACAAAGTAACAGTCAGCATTAACTGACCACTTATAATGACCCTACCCCTTCCTCGGGGTAGTGGTTCCTTCCCTGGATGCATAACCATCATTATATAGATCAATCTACCAATCACAATCACATCACAAACACCAGTATCCACCAGATGCTCTGTGCACTCAGGGCACCTTTTTGGTGCACCGGGTATCCCAGTCGTACACCGCCGATTAGAGGTTTTTAACTTATTGGTTGGCCGGTTCAATCCTAGTCTACCAGTCCCGCAGGCTGGCGACATCCCGTCCATACCACTCAGAGGTCCTCACCCCACAGCATCCACAAACAACCAGAGAAGATCGACCCACACCATGTGGTGTAGCAAACCGAGTTTACCAATGCTCCCCAGGCATTACCACTCATCGACCCCTCACCTATTCCTGATCGACCCACCCTTGTGTTACAGCAAGCCGGGTTTAACTCGGCTTCCCAGGCATTATCGTCAATCGATCCCTCATCTATCTAGATCAACCCACCCTAGTGGTGTAACAGGCCGGGTTTATCTCGCGCTCCAGAGGCGTGCTAACAATTAATCTCTCATCATAACCAGGAGCTTACTCAAATCCTCCATACATCCATAACCAACATTCATTCATCCATACAATCATTCAATCAAAACATAAACCTTTCATAGCACCAAATCCACGGAGTCTTCTCCGATTTACCCATGATCATCACTAATCCAGACTACCCATCCAGATGGGCTTCACACAATATGCATATGCCATACTCCACACTTTCGGCTCTAGATGCAGACTCAACAAAGGAATCACTTCTGAAATCCACCTTTAAGTGGAAGATTCCACGCACATGCATAAAGAAAGGACTTCGATGTTCAAGAAGGAGATCGTTACCCTTGAAGATCATTTTGGAGCCATGAATCAGCCGGATGGAAATCACCATCTCAGCATTGCTTCCACGAATCCGAACTCGGATCTTCAATCCACACTTTGCAGCTCCTCCAGCAGCGGATTTCCTCCTTTCTCCTTTCCTTCCCTTACCCTCTCTCTCTTTCTCTCTCTTGGAATGAGAAGAATAAGAAGAAGATGAAAATGAAGAGCTAATTTTGCATTTCGGCCTTATAACAGCAAGGAGAAATCTGAGCCATCAGATCCATAGGAAGAAAATGAACGGCCAGAAAATTCCCTAAAAATATCTCTCTCGGGTCTGAAACGCCCTGTGACACGCCCGTGTCACAGGCCGTGTCCCCTAAGCGGTGCGCGAACTGCCTTATCCAAACTTATCCACGCCAAGGTGACACGCCCATGTTATGCCCGTGTCAGCCTAGTCACGCCCGTGACATGGGGCGTGTAACCCACTTGAGACCTACTCGAGAGGACTTACTCGAGAGAAAACCAACTACTCGAGTACCCAGATAGGACACGCCCGTGTCACAGGGATGACACACCCATGTCACCCCCCTCTTACTCGAGTAATTTTCCACCTACTTGAGTACATTTCGACCTACATGAGAGCTACTCGAGTATGAGCGGGACACGCCCTGTGACACGCCCGTGTCACAGGCCGTGTACCCTCTTTCTCGAGTATTCGTCGACCTCAACTACTCGAGAGAAAATCGTCGACCAGGGGATGACACGCCCTAGGTCACGCCCCCTGACACGCCTGTATCATGGGCGTGTACCTCCCGAAAATTCGTCGAACGAATTTCATCGACCACGCGCCTAGCTGCGCAACCCGAGCAGGACATGCCCGTGTCCGAGGCCGTGTCACCCAATATTTTTCCATTTCTCGAATTTGGGTTGTTACACTCCATCTCTTCTCTGTATCTTTTCTTGTTGATCCTTAATTCTTTCTCCTCATCAACAACTAACTTGCCTTTGGCCGTAACAATTCTATCAGCAGTGGGGCTAAATGTAGGAGTTACATCAGCAGTTGAAGGTTTAGCCCACTAAGCACCACTTTGTTCAGTGTATTGAACACCACTTTGATCACCATATTGAGCACCAAACTGATCACCAAATAGATCTTCAGGGATTGGAGCAGGGTCAATATTTTCATATGAGAGTAGCTCAAGTTCCAATGAGCCTCTGATTACACTTGTAATCCAAACTGCATTTTCAGTATTTGCCTTTATCATTGCTTTCTCCCCCTTTCTAACATCTTCAGATGTAGTAATAGTCATGGAGGTGCTGGCTTCAGCTATCTTTACATCTAGGTAGTTTACACCCTTGATGACATAGTATTTAACCTGGATCATATGGTCATCTAGAATTTGAATCCATGCATCCATTCTCCTTTCAATTGTGATCATGTATGCTTCCATTAGTGTCTTCTGGGCATTGTGGACCATCTCCATATTGCTACATATGACGTTCTGGTTCTGGAGAATGTCATTTTGAGTTTGTCTGATCTCTTGAAGTATACCTTCAGTGAACGTGATATCAGGTGCATCCCTAATGAAGAATGCCATAGTGTTTGCTTTCAGCAAGTTGACCTCAAACCTGATGGACTTTATTTCAGTAGAAAGATTTTGTCTCAATCCCTTGATAGAGTCATTAATGTAGTGTTCCAATTGTCTTCTCTGATCATCTAGTAAACCTTTTAGTTGTGCTAGGAAGGACGATGCCATTTGATCAGCTTTAGCAGATGTGTCTTGGTCATAGACGTCCTCAACCCTATCCCTGGTAGGAAACCTGTCTTCTGAATTAGCCATCATAAATTATGAAGAATGTACCTCAGCTTGTACATCAGCAGCAACAATTTCCTTATCAGATTTAGAGGAGACAATATCATACACTATATCTTGAGCAGGGATTTCATATTTAATCTCCCCCTCATCCTCAACATTGTCCTTAAAGACAATCTGATCTCCTGCTGTAGTGTCATGAACCTCTTCTGTCACTATTGGATGAACTTGTTCATCCTCAACAAAAGTATGGGGAATCTTCCATACATGCTCAGTAGGAATCTAGTTTATTCTTCTTTGAAGATTTTATAGGAGGGAGTCAAGCTTGTCCTGAATATCAGACTGAACTTACACCCCCTCAACTGGAAAATCTTCCTTGACAATCTCCCCCTCAATATTGGTACAAATATTTTCTAATAGCTGGCCAGACAGTATGTCCATGACTTCAGCTTGGATTTCTTCAGACTGTGTTCCATCCAATTGGCTCCTTGCAGCAGGTTCAGAAGAGATTGATATCTGAGCACTCATGACCCTTCTAGTCCCTTCACTAGACTCAGACAACTGGGGATCATGAGGCTCTTCCTCACTTTTCCCAAAAGAGCTGCAATCTGTGTTGTCATCAGTAGCTAGGACTGCTTTCTTTTTCTTCTTTTCAATAGTTTATTGATGTGGCAAAAGAACTCTGTCCCACCTATCAAGCAACTTTGAGTCCATCCTCCTCATGTGATGGATTTTTTGTTCTTAGCCTTATGTTTAGGATCCGTGGAACAATGCAGAGCAGATACAGAGATATAATCCTTCCCAAGTTTGGCTTTGGGATGCATTCTACTATTCTTTCAAAAAGTACCTATCCCCAATCAGTTGTCTTAGAAAGCATTATTCTTGTCATCAACCTGAACATCTTCTTGGATATCTTATCATGAGATCTAGTCTTGCACGGTAGAGCATTCCCAACACCATCTGCTAGAAATTTTCCTTTCAAGTTCAGCTCTTTTCTCAAAATTCATCCATTGGATTGCTTTGATAGTCCACACCACTTCAGGGCAGATCTGACATCAATTTGGTCCAATTCTTCTTTTTCATCTAACGAACTGAACTTGGGCAGTTGCAGTGCCTTGCTTAATCATTTGGGGGTAATCTTGATCTTATTTCCGCTGATGGATGACCTGATTTTAGTGGAGGATGAGTTGACCTTAGCGTTTGAGAATAACTCAAGCACTTCCCTCTTCCATAGTAGACTCGGCTCAAAAAGAACATGTTCTAGGTTAGCGACCTGCAGGAGGTGGAGAATGAGTTGAAGTTCCTCTGGTGCATCATTAAACCCATTTCTCACTAACTCTGATCCCTCAAATATGAAATCCAGTCATCTTGGCGCCATTGCTTCTGTGAATTTCTGTAGATTTTTAGAGCTTTTGTCGTTTCGTCGCAACGGCAGAGAAGGGCGAGGAATACGGTATTTTGTTCTAAGCACACACCATTTTATTTATACTTGCCTCTCGTTTGAGAATGTGGAGAGGTGCGTACCTATTGTTATAATCACTGTTGAAGTTGGTGACCGGGCGGTCTGGCGGTCTGTCTTGGCGGGTTGAAGACCGCGCGGTCTGGCGGTTTGTCTCAGCCGGTTTGGAGACCGGGCGGTCTAGCGGTCTACCCTGGCAATCTCTCTTTCTCTCTGGTGGTAGTCGTGCGGTTAGCCCTTCTGTCTAACCGCGCGGCCTGTGCGTTTTGTTTTGTATAGTTCGCTTAGTCCTGTAATTTTTTAGTCCCACATCTCTTATTTGTATTCTCTCATCTCTCCTCCATTCTATATAAGGGAGGGCATACTTTTGTAATAGATATCTTTTTGGATAATAAAACTTTCAATTATTCAAAACTCCTGCTTGTTTTGGTCGTTTGTTCGCTACTTTAACATGGTATCAGAGGACTCAATTTTCTCCTCCCGATTCTGTGCGCCCTCACTGACCTCGCGACCTGTCCGCGTGACTTGCTTCTTCTTCTCGCGGCCTGTCCCCGCGGCTTGTTTCTTCCGCCTGCTTGCGCCCTGTCCGCGCGACTTCTTCTCTCCTTGTCATTGCCCTTTGTGTGCGTAACCTCTTTGTTTCTTCTTCTTCTTGTTGCGAACTGTTTGCCTCCCAGCGGACTTTTCTCTGTTCGCGTGGTGTCTCTTTCCTCTGTTCGCGCGGGCTGATTTCTAGCCGCTCGACTTCTTTCCCTCTGCTTGCTTCTGCGGCTTGGTCGTGGTTTTTCTGGCCGCTGGTATCTATCATCGTGACCGCTGCAGATCTCTTTCTCTACAGCTGCATTTTCTCTCTGTTCGCGTGGGTTCTTCCTTGTTTCGGCGGCCTCTCTGCCTTTCTTCCTTTAGCCGCTCCTGCCAGTTAGTCGCCGCGACCTCCTGTTAAGTCGCGCGGCTTGTGCTTCCCTCTTATTACCCTTTGCCTTGCTCTGCACCTTGGTCGTGGCCCTTCTTGCCGCTGGTGTGGTGTCACCGAGACCGCTGCAGTTTTTATTCCTCCCTTCATGGCTTTCATATACTCCTCCAAGCCGTTCGCCTCGGTTGTCACGTCTTCTAGCAGTACCCACGTTGTTACTCAAGGAAAATGGCTGATCGACACCGGTGTTACAAATCATATGACCAGCAATCTCCAGTGTTTTTCTCTCCTAGAAACACATGATCGGTTTCCCCCGGTTATTCTCGCTAACGGCTCTTCATCATCAGTCCATGGGACGGGGATAGTTCATGTCACTCCGTCTCTTCACTTGGCGGATACTCTATATGTGCCCCAGTTCTCGTGCAACTTATTATCTGTTACCTCTCTATGCAAGCAATTACAGTGTTCCGTCACATTTACTTCTACTTCTTGCTATTTTCAGGATTCGGACTCCCAACGGACGATTGCTACTGGGACTGAGAGTGGCGGCCTATACTTCCTGGACAACATTTCTGCTTTTTTCACCTTCTCCACCACCTCCACAGATATTCTCCAATGACATCTCCGCATTGGTCATGCTCCTTCACGTCTTCTTCGTCAACTTCTGCCCCACCTTCCTCCACAAAGTCCTCCTCTCAACTGTGAGGCCTGTCAGCTTAGCAAGCATCACCGCTCCTTTTTCCCTCCAAAGCACGTTCGTGGCTCTACCCGTCCGTTTGATCTCATCCACTCCGATATTTGGGGTCCTTCTCCTACTCTTACCATTGGTCGGGGTAGTTCATATTTTGTCACGTTCATTGATGATTTCTCTCGCTGTACGTGGGTGTATCTATTAAAAGATCGCTCCGAATTATTCTCTGTATGGACGTCCTTCTATCTCATGATCCAAACTCAGTTTAATGTTTCTATCAAAGTTTTTTGATCTGATAATGTCAAAGAATATATCAGTCATGACTTTTCTACATTCTGCATGCAAAATGGGATTATTCATTAAACTAGTTGTGTCTATACTTCACAACAAAATGGTGTGGCTGAATGCAAAAACCGTCACCTCCTCGATGTCGCTCGCACCTTGATGACCCAGATGCATGTTCCTCGCTCCTATTGGGGCTATGCTGTTCTCCTTGCCTGCTACCTTATCAATCGCATTCCCTACACGGTTCTCCACGGAAAAACCCCATTCTCCATTCTGTATCCGGGCAAGGAGCTGTTTCCTCTACCTCTCCAAATCTTTGGATGCACTGCCTTTGTGCATACCCCTTCTGCCACCAGTGATAAGCTCTCCCCTCGCTCCACCAAATGTGTCTTTCTGGGGAACTCCACCACTCAAAAAGGCTATTATTGCTTTGATCCCGTCCTTCGTAAGCAGTTCGTCTCTGCTGACGTCACCTTCTTCGAGAATACCTCCTACTTCTCGGATGACTCCTCTCCTCTTCTCCCAGCTTCTGATTCTCCTGTCATTCCCTTCGTTCCCTCGCCTCCTACTACGATCTCCACCCCTACACCGTCTCCATCCACTCCTCTCCCTCCACCTCTCTCTCTCCCTCCTCCGCCACCCTCTCCCTCATCTCCGCCGTCGTCGCTCTCTACTCCTGGGCCAGCTTTCTCTACCACGGATGCTCCGGATGCCGCGGGACCCGCTGACCTAGATCTTCCTATAGCTCTTCGCAAAGGGGTGCGGACGTGTACCCTACACCCCCTTGCTGCTATTGTTTCCTATGATCGTCTTACCCCTTCTCGCAGGATATTTGCACTGGCTATCTCTACCACTGCCACACCCCGCTCCTACCAGGAGGCCCTTGTTATTCCTCATTGGAAGATGGCCATGGATGAGGAAATGGCGACCCTAACTGAGCGGGGTACCTGGACTCTTGTTCCTCCTCCCTTCGGCACTGATGTGGTTGGCTGTCGCTGGGTCTTTGTGGTCAAATTTTGCCCCGACGGCACTTTGGATCGTTATAAGGCTCGCCTTGTTGCTAAGGGCTTTACTCAGACCTATAGGATTGATTACTTTGACACCTTCTCCCCCGTGGCTCGTCTCAGCACTATCCGGGTCCTTCTCTCTGTGGCGGTAAATAGGGATTGGCCGATTTCCCGTCTGGATATCAAGAATGCCTTCCTTTATGGTGATCTTCACGAGGCCATTTACATGGAGCAACCTCCTGGGTATGTTTCTCAGGGGGATACACGAGTATGCCGGCTGAAGAAGGCAATTTATGGCCTCAAGCAGAGCCCTCGAGCTTGGTTTGACAAGTTCAGCGGCATCGTGGCGGCCGTTGGTTTTGCGCGAAGCTCTGCCGATGACTCTCTATTTATTCGCAGAACCCCTTTGGGGCTGGTTGTTCTTGTTGTATACGTCGATGATATTCTTCTCACTGGCGATGACCAGGAAGGGGTAGCCCTAACAATGCGACATCTTCGTCAACATCTGATCACGAAAGATATGGGCTCTCCAAAGTATTTTCTGGGGATCGAAATCTCTCGGAAGCCCGACTCCTTAGTTCTCTCTCAGCGTAAGTATGCCCTTGATCTTTTAAAAGAGGCAGGATTGACTGGAGCAAAACCTGCCTGATGCCCCATGGCAACTGGAGAAGACAAAACCTGGATAGATGATTCGCCACCTCTTTCAGATAGTTCGCGGTACAGGCGTCTGGTTGGTAAGCTCATATATCTCACAGTAACCAGACCTGACATCTCCTATGCTGTGGGCAAGGTGAGTCAATTCATGCAAGCACCTAGGGAGTGTCATCTACAGTCCGCCTTGCGGATCTTGGAGTATGTCAAAGCAGCGCCTGGAAAAGGATTACTTTTTCAGAAGAATGGTCATCTGAGGATTGAAGCATACTCAGATGCAAGTTATGCTGATGACAAAGGGGATCGCAAGTCAACCTCAGGTTTTTGCACCTTTGTTGGGGGAAATCTGGTGAGCTGGAAGAGCAAGAAGCGGTATGTTGTCTCCAGGTCCAGTGCAGAAGCTGAGTATCGCAGTATGGCGTCGACCACTTGTGAGTTAAAATGGCTGCGGGCTCTCATGCTAGATTTAGGAGAGGTCTACAACCATCCTCTACTTATGTTCTGTGATAACAAGGCCGCCATATACATCTCCAAAAATCTGGTCTTCCATGAAAGAACAAAGCACATTGAGGTCGACTGTCATTTCATTCGTGAAGAGATCTTAAAGGAACAAATTTGCACTCCCTTTATCACTTCTGATAAAGAGCTGGCTGACATCTTCACCAAGCCAGTTTCCGCCTCGTTTCTTCATGTTTGTGACAAGCTGGGCATGATCGATATATATGCTCCAGCTTGAGGGGGAGTGTTGAAGTTGGTGACCGGGCGGTCTAGCGGTCTGTCTTCGCGGGTTGAAGACCGCGCGGTCTGGCGGTTTGTCTCAGCCGGCTTGGAGACCGGGCGGTCTAGCGGTCTACCCTGTCAATCTCTCTTTCTCTCTGGTGGTAGCCGTGCGGTTAGCCCTTCTGTCTAACCGCGCGGCTTGTGCGGTTTGTTTTGTATAGTCCGCTTAGTCCTGTAAATTTTTAGTCCCACATCTCTTATTTGTATTCTCTCATCTCTCTTCCATTCTATATAAGGGAGGGCATACCTTTGTAATAGATATCTTTTTGGATAATAAAACTTTCAATTATTCAAAACTCCGGCTTGTTTTTTGTCATTTGTTCGCTACTTTAACAATCACTAAGTGATCAATGACTGAGATTAATCCCGTGAGATAGCCACAAAATGAAATCCTGGGAGAATGTGTTGAGTGGACTTGACACACTCGACGACCAAGAACTTAGACTCAGCACGTTCTACGATTTGGCCAGAGTGTTGCGTTCGACGATCGGGGCATAGATCTCCGTTCAACGATCTGTCAGCGGTCGACGATCTTGGTTCGACGATCGTTGAGCGCGGGGCTGTTTCTGGCATATCTAACTCGGTCGACGTGGAGTGTTGACGCGGGGCTGTTTCTAGCATTCCTGGAACTGATACTGGATCCATAATAGCTGAGCACAATAACTTCCAGCAGATATGTATTCTGATTCAGCTATTGATATTGCAACACTTGTTTTCTTCTTGTTGCTTCATGATACAAAGCCTCCTTCCTAGAAATTGACAGGAGATAGAGGTGCTTTTCATGTCTTCTATGCAGCCTGCAAAGTCTATATCTGAATACCCAGTTAGTTCAAAATCCCTATTCCTAGGGCACCATAGGCCAAGAATAGGTGTGCCCATGAGATATCTCAAAATTATTTTAGCTGCAGAATAATGAGACTCTTTAAGGTAAGCCTGGTATCTATCATAAACACATGTAGCATACATGATGTCTGGCCTACTTGCAGTAAGGTAGAGGAGGGAGCCAATTATGCCTCTGTACATGGTTTCATCAATATGTTTCCCAGTTTCATCCTTGTCTATTGACACACTTGACCCCATAGGAGTTTTCACTATGGAAGCACTCTCCATTCCAAACTTCTTGATTAGCTCATTGGTGAACTTAGACTATGAGATGGATAATCCATTCTCAGACTGTCTTACTTGGAGGCCCAAGAAGTACTTGAGTTCACCCATACTGCTCATCTCAAATTTCCCTTACATAAGTTTAACAAACTTTCTGCAGAGGTCATCATCAGTAGACCCAAAAATTATGTCATCTAAATAAATTTGGACTAGGATGATCTTACTCTTGACTTCCCTTCAGAATAGTGTCTTGTCTATCTTTCCCCTTGAGAATTGTTCTCAATGAGAAAGCTAGATAGGGTTTCATACCATGCCCTGGGGGCTTGCTTAAACCCATACAAAGCTTTTCTAAGCTTAAATACAAAATTAGGAGAGTTAGGATTAACAAAACCTGAGGGTTTCTCAGCATAGACCTCTTCTTTTAGGTCACCATTTAAGAAAGATGACTTGACATCCATTTGGAAGACCTTGAATCCTTTATGCGCAGCATATGCAAGGAACAGTCTTATAGCTTCCAATCTTGCCACTAGTGCAATGGTCTGATCAAAGTCAATACCTTCTTCTTGTTTGTTACCCTTGGCAACCAGTCTGCTTTGTTCTTGATTATAACACCATTTTCATCAAGCTTATTATTGTAGATCCATTTGGTTCCAATAATGTTAGGTCCTTATGGTCTGGGAACCAGCTTTCAGACCTTGCATCTCTTAAACTGGTTCAGTTCCTCTTGCATAGCCACAATCCAAAATGGATCTATGTCGACATCTTCAAACCTTTTAGGTTCAATCTGAGACAGGAAGCTGGAGTATATAGCAATGTTGAGACTTCTGCTCCTTGTTGTAACCCCTTGGCTAGCATCTCCTATGATCTAATTTTTGGGATAATCCCTCAAATGCCTGACTATAGGAGGCATTCTTACTTCAGCATCATGAACTTCAGTGGCTGGATCCTACTGGTCTTCAGCCATATACTATGTACTTTCTCCTTCTTCTGTATTGTACACATCATCACCTTCTTCTAGGGTAGTAGGAGAATTATCCTTGATGGCTAGTTTATCCATCTTCATTTCTACACCTGCAGATCTAGAGGAGCTTGGCAGCTCACTATTAATCATTGATGATTCATCAAAAAATCCATTAACAGACTCTTCTACAACTTGATTTTTCAAGTTGTAGTCTCTATATGCTTTGCTATGATTGATGTACTCGACAAATATCCCTTCATAGGATTTGGCAGCAAACTTAGTCAAGTAGGACTTCTCATTATTAAGCACAAAGCACTTACTACTAAAGATCTTGAGAAAGGCTAGATTTGGTTTTCTGCCTTTCATAATCTCATAGGGAGTCTTCTGGTGATACTTGTTGATAAAGGCTCTATTCAAGACATGACAAGCAGTGTTCACTGCCTCCGCCCAGAAGTATTCTGGGAGAGAAGTGTCACTGAGTAGTATCCTGACAGCCTCTATGAGAGTCCTATTTTTCCTCCCAGCTATCCCATTTTGCTAGGGTGTTCCTGGAGAAGAAAACTACTGACAAATCCCTAGTTCTTCACAAAACTTTGTCATGCCTTCATACTGAAATTCAGTACCATGGTCACTTCTGATTTTGACCACAGAACTGTCTTTTTCATTCTGAACTTGCCCAACAAATATCATAAAGATGTCTATGGTTTCAGACTTTTTCTTTAGAAAGAAAACCCAAGCATATCTGGAATAGTCATTCAACTATCACTAGTGTGTAGACTTTCCTACCTAGACTATGAACTGTCATAGGACCAAACAAGTCTATATATAGGAGGTACAAACACCTCACAGAATCCTTGGCCCCAATGCTCTTGAAGGATGCTTTGCTCTGCTTACCCTTTTGACTAGCCCTTCACTGAAGAGCTTGCTAATTGACTTGTACTTCAAGTGAGCAAGCCTCTTGTGTCATTGCACACAGTATGAGACTTCCTCACTTGCAACCAAACATACTAGACTATCAGAACTCAAACATAAAAAGTTTAAACACTAAATATTCTCACTCCTAGTGCCTGTCAAAATGACATCTTGGTCACTTGACCTTTTGATCAGACACTATTCCTGGTGGAAGACAATGACATAACAAAGATCACATAGTTGGCTTATGCTTCTCAGGTTATGTTGCAACCCTTTCACATAAGCCACTTTTGTGATTGAGATTATGTCATTGGTGATCATACCATAGCCCTTGATAATTCCACTGTCTGAACCTCCAAAGATCACCTTAGGTCCATTTTTCACTGGAGTGTATTCCTTTAGATGGCTCCTTGTTCCAGTCATATGCCTGGAACATCCACTGTCCAAGTACCATATTGATGTATGGGTACTTGGACTAACCTGCAAACATTGTTTAGTTTACCTTAGGACCCCAAAAGGGATTGGGTCCTTGGTTCTTGTTAGCTTGAAAATGAATATGTCTACTTGCTGCACTCCTGACAGGAAGACTTAGCCTTGCCCTTGGCACACTAGTGTTGTGCCAACAATCTATGGAAAAGTGTCCCACTTTACCACATCACCAAAATTCATGGATGTTGTATCTCCTTTTCTGAACAGCCCTTGTGGATTGAAAGCTATCAACAGCTAACTGTTCAGAAGGGAGAGCAACAACCTTTTTCTTATTTCTATCAGCAATAATCTGACTGAAGGTGAGTCTACCCGTAGAGGTGCTTGACTTACTCTGAGTTCCATCAACAGTGGTCTTCTTTGCAGTAGACATGCTATTAATGGACTCAGAGATGGCCAAGTCAGACTTACTGGCTGACTTACCTTTGGTCTGAGTTGTTGCTGGAAGAACCTAAGAATAGGACATTGCCTTAAATGGTCCATGATGGGCCATCAGGAGTGTGGGGGATGGAGCACCAAACACAAGTCCATGATGGGCCATCAGGATTTTCTCATGGGAGCCTTCAGTGCACTCCATGGTTCCCTGGATGATGCGACAGTCAGTTGGCTTTCTCCCATTTGATCCATTGTAAGATAGGGAGACATCTCCCCCTTATTTTTTGTATTCTCCAGAATACAAGTCAATCAAGAGAAATCCTCCCCTAGTTTGATTTTTCTAGTGACCATAAATGATAGTTGTGTCTAGGTCATACCTGTTCAACACTGCCAGAGATGGGAGTAAAATGATTACCATGTGAAAGGTAGCATGAGGCACTACAGGAGCTTTGCCCTTCCCTTTGGAATGGGCAACACTAGAGTTCCACTTGAACCCCAACCCCCTCTTATCCTTTTGAGAGGTGAAGGAATCTATTAGTGGCAACACTGTCTTGGGCTTACTGAATTCAGACACAATCTATTTCTCCTTAAGGAGTTTCTCTTCAAGATCCTTAATGATCTTGTTCTTCTGGCTGATGGTTCCAATCTGGATGATTGCGACAGTCTTCAGTTGGTTGACTTCCCTCCTCATTTGATCAAGCAAGGAGTTCCTATTGATTTAGACTGCAGGGAAGCAACTATCTATAGGGAGACAATCTCCTCAGCTTATTTTTTGACTAGTCTCTTGCTCCTTTTTAGAGCATCCAGAATGACACCATACTTGTCAATCAATTGATTGAAATCCTCTCAGAATCTGATCCATCATCCCCACTGGAGGAAGTGGATGTATCAGATTCTGTGCCAGACTCGTAGATAGAGGGAGAGCTTGGGATAGAATGTACCTTATCAGGAACAGAAATGTCCTGATTATCTTCTAATAGAGCCATGAGGTAGAGTTCCTCATCCTCATCACAGTCAATTTCAACTGAGGACAGTGGGGCCTTGACTCCTATCCTTGCATCTAGATAGTTCTCATCCTCTACAGCAGTAGCAACAAATAACCCTATATAGGCTTCATCTTCTTCTTTAGAGTCAGAAGAGGCTGAGTTAGATTGGCTCCAGCTCTTCGCATTCTTGGTAATGAAGGTCTTTTCCTTCTTGCCCTTATTATGGTGATGCTTCTTCTCACCTATCCATTTTCTTTTGACTGGGCAATCAATAATGACATGCCCAGGCTTGCTATAACAAAAACAAATAATTTTAGAATAAATATATTTACTGGGTTTAGAATCATACCCATCTCCTTTGGAGATCTTCTTCCCAGATTTGTTCTGATCCTTATTATAATGAGAGGAGGAGGGATTGTTCTTCCACGGCCTCCTCTTCATCATCTTCTAGAATTGCCTTGAGAAGGTAGCAAACTCTCTATCTGACATGTTACTGTCAGATGAGCTAGACTTAGAGCTTTCTAAATTAGCTGGCCTCCTTGGAGGTGAGGCAATCCTCTACTTGCTCTTCTTAGAGCTTTCTGCCATAAAGTCCACTGTCCTCTCCTTGGCATGAGACCTGATGGTGGTCTCCTACTCCTTCCTGGTAGTTAACTGCATCTCATAAGAAAGCAGCTTTCCAAATAGATTGTGTGGAGGAGTTTCAGCAACCTTGGTCACTTCTCTGATATCATAAATCTTTGTGTCTCAGTCTCTAGTTAGAGATCTCAGGAACTTATCATTCAACTCATAATTACTGATGACCCTCCTATAGTTCCTCAGCTCATTGACCACTCTGAAAAACTTTTCATAGCAGTCAGCTATGCTGTCCATGCTGCTTTGCCTGAAGGCCTCATATTCCTGATTGAGTAGGGATTTCCTGTCATCCCCAACTTCTTTAGTGCCCTCCATGTAAACAATCAAGGTGTCCCACATTTACTTGGCTATCTTGCAGTGGACAAGATTCTGGAATGTGGAATCATCTATTGCACTCACAATGATGTTTTGTGCCCTCTTGTCCATGGTTGCTAGGATGACCTCATCCTTGGACATCTTAGTGTACTTCTTTGGTGTCTGGACATTGGCATCTAAGACTGAGACCTTCATGAGGATGAAAGGTCCTTCCTAGATAGTAATGAAAATCCTTGGGTCTGAGTCTTCCATGAATAGTCTAACTCTCTCTTTCCAGATACCAAAATTCTCCTTTCTGTAGATTGGAAGCTTCATGGAGCTCAACTCCTTATGGTTCTCTCCTGAACCCATAAGGACAATCCTTAGCTACCATTGGAGATCTGTTCAGACTGTTAAGTCTTTTTTGAACAACCTCCCTCTAATACCACTTGAAATTCTTTGTTTTTAAGAGTAGCTAAACATCTAGAGGGGGCGTGAATAGGTTTTATGTCTTTTTAGACTATCTTTTAACTTTAGTGTGTTGTGACTTAGTTTTAAGTTAGCTTTCAAAAATACACAACAACACACAAGTGTTTATAGTGGTTCCCCAAGATATGTGTACATCCACTGTCCCTCCCACCTTTCTAACAGAATGTTAGACAAGTCCAACTTCTCCAATCTCAGCTCCAAGAGCTTACAACACAGATCCCTTAGGATCTCTCAGACTCCTCCAAGTCTTACCTCAAGCTCAAGGCCCTACCACTCACAACAAATGATGCTCCTACAGCTCAGTGATCCACAGATCACCTACCTCAGACTTTAATCAAAGACCTACAACTTAGGCTAATAGGATATCCCTACACTCAGATCCACTATAGGATCCTACCTCAGATAATGACTCTCCTACAGGTCAGGCACACAGGCCCTACCTCAGATCCATAGAAGGATCCTACACTTAGATCTACAGAAGGATCCTACCTCAGCCTTTATAGTTCAAGCTTACAACTCAGATCAGGAATGATCTTATAGAGAGAATAAGTTTGTTGGTAATAAATGACTCCTGAGAAGTTATCCTTGAGCCAGCCTCTTCCTGAACTGAGAAGACTTAGTCCTATCTTCTTCACAACACCAAGAAAAGATCTTCAAGGTTAGTTCTGCTTGTGCTGAGAAGTAACTGCAGAGGTTGCTTCTTCTTACTTAGAAAGAAATCTTCCTGACCTTGTTGTTGAGAGTAGATTTGATCTTTAGAGAGAAATTCCTTCAACAACAAACTCTGTTTGTGATTCATAGACAACTTTTAGTCAAGTTCTTCAAAAGCTTCAACTCCATCCAGAGGAAGAAGATGACTTGTTCCTTTTTATCAAAAAAACCTCTGCGATTTAATTTCTCAAAACTATCCTTTTATATCTCGCCGCTTAACGGCCCTATGCACATTATGGGATGGCCGGAAATGGTAACTGCTCCATCACTTTTGCATTTATAGCTATACTAAAGGCATGTGGCGGCTTTTGGCTTCATGCACACAAATCCCGCGATATTTGAATTTCTGTTGATGTCAGCATTAGTTAGCGCTTCTGGACTTAGAAAAATCCAGACAGACTACTCAGGCGTTGAGTGAAGCCTTGTCACTCAACACAAGAGTACTTAGCAGAATTCTGTATCTTCAGGCGTTGAGTGCGTTGAGTGAGCCTTCATCATGTAATGTATATAGAGTTTATAGTCTAACAGCTTAGGCGTCGAGTGAGCCTTCATCACTTGACGCTTCTGGACTTAGTTTGATTTCTCTGAATGAAGGCGTTGAGTGCATCTTCTTAACTCAACGCTTTCTGACTTTGTATGACTTCTTGATGAGGCGTTGAGTGGCCTGTCTTCACTCAACACTTCTGTACTTAGTTGAATTGTTTGTTGAGTAGGCATTGAGTGAACTGCCTTCACTCAATGCTTCTGTCCTTAGACAGATTTTTTGACAGCAACATTGCGGCTTTGACTGTTGGGTGTTCTGTCGACGCTTTTGCTTCTAGGCATTGAGTGAACTACCTTCACTCAACTCTTATGGACTTAACCGAATTTTTGCTTTGGCAATACTGAGGCTTTGACTGCCTAAGCCTCACTCGACGCTTTTAGTCTCTTGGCATTGAGTGAACTGCCTTCACTCAATGCTTCTGGACTTAGCCAGATTTCTTCTTTGCCAATACAGAGGCTTTGACTGCCTGAGCCTCGCTCGAAGATTTTAGTCTCTTGGCATTGAGTGAACTGCCTTCACTCAACGCTTCTAGACTTAGCCAGATTTCTGCTTTGCCAGCATCCTGTCATGAGTCCATCTATCTTTATGACTCAGACTACCTATCAAATCAGTTCAACAGTGAACAACCTACATACATTGAACTTAGAGCATGCATAAATACATTCATGTATATACCATTAACTTGTGGGCCTTCTTTAAATTTAGGACATTGTGATCAATGGACCCAACATATCCCAAGTTCTCCTTCTATCTATGAGTCTGGCTCAGACTCTGATGCATCCACTTCCTCCAGTGGGGAAGATGGATCAGATTCTGAAGATGATGTCAATCAATTGATTGACAAGTATGGTGTAATTCTGGATGCTCTGAAGAAGAGCAAAAGACTTGCCAAGAGACAAGCTGAGGAGATTGTCAACCTACAACAATCTGCTTCCTTGCAGTCTGAGTCAGCCCCCTTGGTAGCTCAGATGATGAGGGAAATTAGCCAGCTGAAGACAATCTCAATTATTCAAATTAGGACCATAAGCTAGAAGAACAAGATCATCTTGGATCTTGAAGAGAAGCTCCTTAAGGAGAAAAAAATTGTGGCTGAATTCAGTAAGCCCAAGACAGTGTTGCCACTGATATACTCCTTCACCTCTCAAAAGGATAAGAGAGGTTTGGGTTTCAAGTGGAATTCTAGAGATTCCCATCCCAAAGGGAAAGGCAAAGCTCCTGTAGTGCCTCAGACAACCTTTCACAAGGTAATACTCCAATCAAACAGGTATGACCAAGATAGCATTTATGGTCACTAGAATAATGGGAACTCTGCTTGTAAGAATACAAGGGTATCTTACAATGGATGGAGAAAGGACATGGGTGTGAGTGCACTGAAGGCTCCCCATGAGGAAATCCAGATGGCCCATCATGGATCATTTATATTTAGTGCTCTCCCCCCCCCCACACACACACACTCAAGGATTGGGGTGTAGCCTATTCTCAGGCTCTTCCAACAAAAACCCAGACCAAGGGTAAGTTAGTTAGTAAGCCTGACTCGACAATCTCCGAGGCCATTAACTGCATGTCAACTGCAAAGAAGACTGTTGTTGGTGGAACTCAGAGTAAGCCAAGTACATCTACTAGCAGACTCACTTTCAGTCAGATTCTTACTGAAAGAAACAAAAAAGGTTGCTGCTCTCCCTTTTGAATAGATAGTTGTTGACTCTTTGCACTCCACAAGGGCTGTTCAAAAGAGGAGATACAACATTCATGAATATTGGTGTTGTGGTAAAGTGAGACACTTTGTCATAGATTGTTGGCATAACCCTAGTGTGCCAAGGGCAAGGGTAAGTCTTCCCGTCAGGAGTGCTGCAGGTAGAAATATTCAGTTTCAAGCTAACAAGAACCAAGGACCTAATCCCTTTTGGGTCCTAAGGTAAACTAAACTGTATTTGCAGGATAGTCCAAGTACTCATGCACCAATATGGTACTTGGACAGTGGATGTTCCAGACATATGACTGGAACAGGGAGCAACCTGAAGGATTATACTCCTATGAAGAATGGACCTAAGATCTGCATGTGTAGAGTTGGAGATGGATAAACTAACCTTCAAGGACACTCCTCCAACTATCCATGAAGAAGATGATGGTGTATGCATTCCTGAAGAAGGACAAAGTTCACTAGACATGGGTAAAGACCAGCAAGACCCGACCATTGAATAATATGATGCTGAAGAAAGAATGCCTCCTACTGTCAGGCATTTAAGGGATCATCCTAGAAATTAGAATATAAGAGATGTTAGCTAAGGGGTTACAGCAAGGAGCAGAAGCCTCAACATTGCTATGTACTCCAGCTTTCTGTCTCAAGTTGAACCTAAAAGGTTTGAAGATGCCAACATAGACCTATTTTGGATTGTGGCTATGCAAGAAGAACTGAACCAGTTCAAGAGATGCAAGGTCTAGAAGTTGGTTCCCAAACTACAAGGACATAACATTGTTGGAACCAAGTGGATCTACAGGAATAAACTTGATGAAAATGGTGTTATAATAAAAAAATAAAGCTAGACTGGTGGACACGGGATACAAGTAAGAGGAAGGTATTGATTTTGATCAAACCTTTGCACCAGTAGCTAGATTGGAAGCTATAAGACTGTTCCTTGCATATGTTGCACATAAAGAATTCAAGGTCTACCAAATGGATGTAAAGTCAACTTTCCTAAATGGTGACCTAAAAGAAGAGGTCTATGTTGAGCAACCCTCATGTTTTGTTAATTCTAACTTTCCAGATTATGTATTTAAGCTTAGAAAAGCTTTATATGGATTGAAGCAAGCCCCTAGGGCATGGTATGAAACTCTGTCTAACTTTCTCATTGAGAACAAATTCTCAAGGAGAAAGATAAACAAGACATTATTCCTAAGGGAAGTCAAGGGTAAGATCATTCTAGTCCAAATTTATGTAGATGACATAATATTTAGGTCTACTGATGATGGTCTCTACAAAAAATTTGTTAAACTTATGCAAAGATAGTTTGAGATGAGCAGTATGGGAGAACTCAAGTATTTCTTGGGCCTCCAAGTTAGACAATCAGAGGATGGATTATCCATCTCTCTGTCTAAGTTCACCAAGGAGTTGATTAAAAATTGAAATGGAGAGTGCCTCCATAATGAAAACTCCTATGGGGTCAAGTGTGTCAATAGACAAGGATGAAACTGGAAACTTGTTGATGAAACCATGTATAGAGCCATAATTGGCTCCCTCCTCTACCTTACTACTAGTAGGCCATACATTATGTATGCCACATGTGTTTGTGCTAGATACCAGGCTAGCCCTAAGGAATCTCATTATTCAGCAGCTAAAAGAATTTTGAGAAATCTCAAGGGCACACCTGATCTTGGTCTGTGGTACCATAGGAATAATGACTTTGAACTAATTAGGTATTCAGATGCATACTTTGGAGGTTGCAAAGAAGACAGGAAAGGCACCTCTGACACCTACAAGTTTTTAGGAGGAAGATTGGTCTCTTGGAGCAACAAGAAGCAAACAAGTGTTGCTATCTCAATAGCTGAATCAGAGTACATCTCAGCTGGTAGTTGATGTGCACAGCTACTATGGATCTAACATCAGCTCCAGGACTACAATCTCAAGCTAAGTAGAGCTCTAATGTTTTGTTATTCTACTAATGCAATCTCTATTGCTAGGAATCCTGTTTCTTATACCAGGACTAAGCACATAGAGATTATATATCATTTTATTAGAGAGCATGTGAAATATGAGGACATCATACTTAAGTTTGTCACTATATATAAGCAAGTGGCTGTTATTTTCACCTAGCCACTAGATGAAGCCAAGTTCAACACCTTCAAATTTGAATTGGGTATGATGAACTTAGTCTAGCTTTAGTAGCTCTTCATGTAATTTTGTTGCATGCTGTATTAATCCATGCAGGATAACAAAGGAGTTGTGGACTAAGTGTCCAAGCATAGAATGGGCTGAGTTTAAGTACCCCGGCGTCGAGTGCGCTGAGACAACTTCAGGCGTCGAATGCGTCGAAAGCGTCAAGTCCACTCAACGCATACTCCCAGGAACTTCAAATTGCGGCTTTTAATCTTAGTCGTTGATCTTTTTGTGATTACAACAACAGGTACGTGCCTCTCCACATTCTCTACTTAGAGGCAAGTATAAATAGAACTGAGTGTGCTTAGAATAAGAAACACTATTCCTAGCCCTTGCGACCTGCTGTCTCCCTGCGACGTAAGCTCGTCAAACCTTCAAAAACTCAGTAAATTCATGGCACCAAAAGGAATGGATTTCCTATTCAAGGGCTCTGAACTTGTGCGAAATGGTTTCAAGGATGCTCCCGAGGAGGTTATGCAAGTCCTACACTTACTCGAGGTCGTTGACCTAGATTTCGTTATGTCCGAGCCAGTTTTGATTTAGAAGAGAGAAGTTCTAGAACTGTACTCAAACGCCACTATGGACTCAGCTTCAAACAAAATCAAATCCTCAATCAGTGGGCATAAGATCAAGATTACTCCCAAGAGATTATACAAAGCACTGCATCTACCCAAGGTGAAGCAGTATGATGATGATACAGACTTATTTCAAGATGATATAAAGACATCCCTCAAGTGGTGTGGGCTTTCTAAGCATACCACTGGCACTGTGTTGAGGAAAGAGATGAATCTGAGAGAAAAGTTTCTAGTAGATACAGTGGGAAAAGCTCTGCTTTGCAAAACTAGTTCACATGATAAAATATCAAGGAATATGTTTGAACTCATGACCCGGATTATTCTATCTAAGAAAATAGACTAGGAAAAAATGTTGTTTGATAGAATAGTGGAATGCATCCCAGAACCTAACTAGGGAAGGATCTTATCTTTATATATGCATAGTACTGTTCTAGGGATCCTCAACATGAGGCTAGGGACAAAGATTCATCACATGAGGAGAATGAACTCCAAAATGTTCGACAGGTGGGAAAGAGTGTTGTTGCCACATCAACAGACTATTGAGAAGAAGAAAATGAATGATGTTCT
This sequence comes from Platanthera guangdongensis, assembly GCA_039583875.1. Classification (NCBI taxonomy): domain Eukaryota; kingdom Viridiplantae; phylum Streptophyta; class Magnoliopsida; order Asparagales; family Orchidaceae; genus Platanthera; species Platanthera guangdongensis. Next base: position 12,354,470 of record CM077161.1, on the reverse strand, counting down.
AGTGATTAAGGAAAGCACAAAAAGTAGTTATTTTGAGAAGAGTGAGGAAAAGCCACATGATCCTCAGCTGACAGAAAGCAGTTCTTCTGAAGAAATAAGGAAAGACATGAGTGCTCAGGTTTTAATTTCTTCTGAACCTGTAGCAAGGAATCAAGAGGTTGGATCCCAGTCTGAAGATATTCCAGCTGAAGCTCTGGAAATACTGACTGGACAAGTAATAGAAAATATCTGTGCAAATGTTGAGGGGGAGACTTCCCAGATACTTGCCCCTACAGAGGGGGAGACTATCCAATCAGTTTAAGAATAACTAGACTTCTTCATTGAGAATCTGCAGAACAAGACTGCTCAAACTCCAGAGGGCCCTGAATTTGTTTTATTCTGTCCACAAGTTAAGGGGGAGCAAGTCCTTGAGAGGATAATAGAAGATGCTCCAATCACAGCCACTACAGAGCAGCAAATTCCCATGGGGAATGCTGAGTCTGAGGGGAAGATTCACTCTGAACTCCCTGCTCTAGAGACAGTGTATAACATGGACTCATCTGAGTCTGAAAAGGGTACTGCTACTGTAGATGCAAATGCTGATGAACATTCTTTAGAATACATGATGGCTGACTCACAAGGAAGAGAAATGTACAGGGAAAGAAATGAAGATATCTGTGAACAAGGTACATCTCATCAAGCTGAACAGATGTCACCTACATTCCTATCTCAAATGAAGGGTCTACTAGATGAACAAAGAAGGCAGTTGGAGCACTACATTGATAATTCCATCAAGGAAGTAATAAGGGATCTTTCCACTGAAATCAAGTCCATAAGGTTTGATGTAAACTTGTTGAAAGATAACACAGTAGCATTCTTCATGAGGGTTGCTCCTGCTGTAACACTTACTAAAAGCAAGCTGGGAGAAATTAGCATAACCCAGCATGATATTCTGGTAAATCAGAACATAACCTCCAACAACATGGAAATGGTTCACAATGTGCAGAAAAATCTGATGGAAGCCCACAAGAAAACCCTAGAAAGGAGAATTGATGTCTGCACTCAGATTCTGGATGATCACATGTTAGAGGTCAAGAATCATGTCACCAAGGGTGTAAATTTTCTGGATGAAAGACTCTCCATAGCCAAAAACTCCCTGACTGCTGATTTATTTGAAGAAGTCATAAAAGGGGAGAAGGCAAAGATCAAGGCTAACACCGAGAATGATGTTTGGGTAACAAATGCAATCAGAGGTTCATTTGGCCTTGAACAACATACATATGAAAACATTCTTGTTGTTCTTGGAACCATTCAAGATGCACTATATGAACAGTATGGTGATCAGGGGGAGATCAAGATGTTGATCAGATTGGTGCTCAGTGGATCGAACCATCTATTACTGCTGAAATTCCCACATTCAGTCCCACTGCTGACCAAATAGCCAGAGCAAGAGGCAAGTCTATTATTGAAGAGAAGAAGAAGAAATCAGGCTTAGCAAGAAAAGGTACAGAGAGGAGATGGAAACCAGGCCAGATTTTGAGAAGAGGAGTCCTCAGTCTAGGACTATTATCTTGTCTACCTGGGATCAGATAAAAGATAAGAAAACTGACAGGGGAAAGCTGTATAGCTCCCTAGAATAGGTCAAACTATAAAGAAATGAAGGGGCCAGGAGGAAATTCAAAAGTGATAAAAAGTCAGGTGCACTTCCACCAGATGTTGTGGAGCCCCGCATGTACTTTCCTAAGCCCTACAGCTATTTTGAGAGTCAAAAGGAAAAGAAGGATGAAGATAAGGAAAAGGCTGCCAAGAAACCCAATAGGGGGATAATGATTAAGGAACCAGAAACATAATATGTTTTGTATTTTTCTTAAGGGTTGTAGGAAAGTGAACATTATTTTAAGCACACTGTATATTTATGATTATTGCCTTTAATGATATCATATGTTTGTGTGTATGTGCTTCATTTTCTGTTCTCAAATTCTGTGAATGTTTATCTTCTATATAAGGTAGTGTATATCATTTTTTAGGGTTCTGACTTCTTCAAATAGGGGGAGATAGTTGGATCCATTGATCATAATGTCCTAGATTTGAAGAAGGCCTAAATGACAATGGTATATACATGATTGTATCTGATGAATGCTCTATGTTCAATGTATGCAAGTTGTTCTTTGTTACATTATAGGTAGTCTGAGTCACAATGACAGATGGACTCAAGACAGGATACTGGCAAAGCAAAAATCTGGCTAAGTCTAGAAGGGTTGAGTGAAGGTAGTTCATTCAATGCCAAATGACTATAAGCATTGACAGAAGCTCAAGCAATCAAAGCCTCGGGATTGTTGTCTGGAAATCTGTCTAAGGATAGAAGCGTTGAGTGAAGGCAGTTCACTCTATGCCTACTCATCTGGAAATCAGCTTAAGTATAAAAGCGTTGAGTGAAAACAGGCTACTCAACGCCTCATCAAGAAATCTATCCAAAGACAGAAGCGTTGAGTGAAGACAGTTCACTCAACGCCTACTCAACAGAAATTTGTCTAAGTACAGAAGCGTTGAGTGAAGGCAGTTCACTCATAACCTCATCATGAAGTCAGGCCAAGGATAGAAGGATTGAGTGAAGAAGTTGCACTCAACGCCTTCATACAAAGAAATTCAACTAAGTCGAGAAGTATCGAGTGATGAAGGCTCACTCGACGCCTAAGCTGTTAGACTATAAATGTCTATATGCGTTGAGTGATAAAGGTTCACTCAACGCCTGAAGATGTAGAATTTAGCTATGTACTTTTGTATTGAGTGAAAAGGCTTCACACAACGCCTGTGCAGTTTGTCTAGAATTTGCTAAGTTCATAGGAGCTGAGTCATGCTGACGTCAGCAAAAATTCAAATATAGTGGGTTTTGCTTGCTAGAAGACAAAAGGTGCTGCTTGCCTTTAGTACTGCAGTTAATACAAAAGTTGTGTTGCAGTTGCCCATTATGGTGGTCCACACTACGCATAGAGCCATTGGACGGCGGGATACAAAAGCAGAGTTCCGAGAAAGATGAAAATAAGTTTTTGAGAAAAAGTTTTTTTGGTCATCTTCTTCTTCTCAACAAAGTTGAAGCTTACCAAGAACTTGCTCGAAAGTTAGTCTGTGAATCATAGACAGAGGTTGTTGTTGAAGAAATTTTTCACTGAAGATTAAATCAACTTTCAATAACAAGGTCAAAAGCTTTCTTTCTGAGTAAGAAAAAACAATACTCTGCAGTTACTTCTCAGCACTAGCAGAACAACCTTGAAGATCTATTTCTGGTGTTGTGAAGAAGAAAGAGCCGAGTTTACTCAGTTCAGCAAGAATGCTTAGAGAACACTTTCTCTGGAGCAAGTCATCAACAACAAACTCAAATTCTCTGTAGGATCTTTCTAGATCTGAGTTGTAAGCTTGAAATATAAAGGCTGAGCTGTAGGATCCTTCTGTGGATCTGAGGTAGGTCCTCAGTGCTTGAGGTAAGAGATTTATTCTCTGAGGTAGGATCCAATAATGGATCTGAGTGTATGGCTATCCTCCTATCCTGAGTGTAGGACTTTAATTAAGTCTGAGGTAGGTGATCTGTAGGTCACTGAGCTGTAGGAGTATCATTTACTCTGAGTGGTAGGGCCTTGGGCCAAAGGTAGGATTTGGAGGAGTTTGAGAGATCCTGAGGGATCTGTGTTGTAAGCTCTTTGAGTTGAGATTGGAGAAGTTGGCCTTGTCTAACACACTGTTAGAAAGGTGGGAGGGACAATGGATGCACCCATACCATGGGGACCACTATAAATACATGTGTGTTGTGTCTCTTTCTTGAAAGCCAACTGAACAAACTAAATACGCAACACAACTAATCAAAAAGATAGTCAAAAGACTAAGAAACTTATTCACCCCCTCTAGGTGTAAAGCTACTCTTGAAAAAGACTTTCATAACTCACTTTTATGATGAAAATTGGCGGTTTTTCCTAGATAGCAAAAATGCAATTTTGATTGCTAAATTTCAAATGACAGTAACTTTCAATCTAAGAAGATTTACGGAATGTGCCACCCAATTTCGGAATGAGAACGATATCATCTGCCATTTGGAAAAATTTTACAGTGTCATGCCCCAAGGTCACGGGCCTAACCCAAGGTCATGGGCGTGATCCAAGGGCGCTCTATGGGCACGACCAACAAGTTAATGACATAAAATGGCATCATTCACTTCCAGCATTTCCCCTAATAAATTTGGCGGTTTTCCCCAGTTACACGACCCATGGTTAGGGCGTGACTCAGGGGTGTGACTTCCAAAATTTTGTACCTATATGATTCAAAAATTTCACCATCCAGTCCCAACTTTAGATTGGATCAATCTTCTTTCATTATATGTATTTTCTTTCATGCAATTTACTTTAAGTTTTGTATTTTCAATTTCTTGCATAAAATTGCATTTCCAATTCTTAGCTTAAAGGTTACTTTTCATGCACTTGTAATTTCTCTTCTAATCTATAAGAATTGTTCTTGCTGTCGCTGAGTCTACCTTACTGGACTGAGCAGATATCAGTCCAACACTCTTGTTGTAGAAGGAATTAGTCCTCTTCTTCAACTAACTTTTTTTTGCTGCACAGATGAGCAGCAACCAGCTTGCTGAATGGATGAATCAGCTTCTCTGTTCTGGAAAGAACTATCTTGCTGAGCTTGAAGAGCTTCAGCTAACTTCCTTTGCCTTTCAGGCTATCTCTGCTGGACTTGAGATTTCAAGCTTGATGGAGAAGAATATGTCCACCCGCCTCTAATTTTCTTTCTGTATTTTCTTGGTTGTAAGAACCGAACAAAAACAAACCGAAATGGTTTTAACTGAAACTTTATTATCCGAAAAAGGTATCTATTACAAATGTATGCCCTCCCTTATATAGAATGGAGGAGAGATGAGAGAATACAAATAAGAGATGTGGGACTAAACATTTACAGGACTAAGCGGACTATACAAAACAAACCGCACAAGCCGCACGGTTAGACAGAAGGGCTAACCGCACGTCTACCACCAGAGAGAAAGAGAGATTTCCAGGGTAGACCGCTAGACCGCCCGGTCTCCAAGCCGGCTGAGACAAACCGCCAGACCGTGCGGTCTTCAACCCGCCAAGACAGACCGCCAGACCGCCCGGTCACCAACTTCAACACTCCCCCTCAAGCTGGAGCATATATATCGATCATGCCTAGCTTGTCACAAACATGAAGAAACGAGGCGGAAACTGGCTTGGTGAAGATGTCAGCCAGCACTTTATCAGAAGTGACAAAGGGAGTGCAAATTTGTTCCTTTAAGATCTCTTCACGAATGAAATGACAGTCGACCTCAATATGCTTTGTTCTTTCATGGAAGACCGAATTTTTGGAGATGTGTATGGCGGCCTTGTTATCACAGAACATAGGTAGAAGATGGTTGTAGACCTCTCCTAAATCTAGCATGAGAGCCCGCAGCCATTTTAAATCACAAGTGGTCGACGCCATACTGCGATACTCAGCTTCTGCACTGGACCTGGAGACAACCGACTGCTTCTTGCTCTTCCAGCTCACCAGATTTCCCCCAACAAAGGTGCAAAAACCTGAGGTTGACTTGCGATCCCCTTTGTCATCAGCATAACTTGCATCTGAGTATGCTTCAATCCTCAGATGACCATTCTTCTGAAAAAGTAATCCTTTCTCAGGCGCTGCTTTGACATACTCCAAGATCCGCAAGGCGGACTGTAGATGACACTCCCTAGGAGCTTGCATGAATTGACTCACCTTGCCCACAGTATAGGAAATGTCGGGCCTAGTCACTGTGAGATATATGAGCTTACCAACCAGATGCCTGTACCGCGAACTATCTGAAAGAGGAGGCGAATCATCTGTCCAGGTTTTGTCTTATCCAGTTGCCATGGGGCATCGGGCAGGTTTTGCTCCAGTCAATCCTGCCTCTTTTAAAAGATCATGGGCATACTTACACTGATAGAGAACTAAGGAGTCGGGCTTCCGAGAGATTTCGATCCCCAGAAAGTACTTTGGAGAGCCCATATCTTTCGTGATCAGATGTTGGCGAAGATGTCGCTTTGTCAGGGCTACCCTTCCTAGTCATCGCCAGTGAGAAGAATATCATCGACATACACAACAAGAACAACCAGCCCCGAAGGAGTTTTGCGAATAAATAGAGAGTGATCAGCAGAGCTTCGCGCAAAACCAACGGCCGCCACGATGCCGCTAAACTTGTCAAACCAAGCTCGAGGGCTCTGCTTGAGGCCATAAATTGCCTTCTGCAGCCGGCATACTCGTGTCTCCCCCTGAGCAACATACCCAAGAGGTTGCTCCATGTAAACGGCCTCGTGAAGATCACCATAAAGGAATGCATTCTTGACATCCAGCTGAGAAATCGGCCAATCCTTATTGACCGCCACAGAGAGAAGGACCCGGATAGTGCTGAGACGAGCCATGGGGAGAAGGTGTCGAAGTAATCAACCCCATAGGTCTGAGTAAAGCCCTTAGCAACAAGGCGAGCCTTATACCGATCCACAGTGCCGTCTGGGCCAAATTTGACCACAAAGACCCAGCGACAGCTAACAACATCAGTACCGAAGAGAGGAGGAACAAGAGTGCATGTACCCCTCTCCGTGAGGGTCGCCATTTCCTCATCCATGGCCAGCTTCCAGTGGGGAATAACAAGGGCCTCCTGATAGGAACGAGGCATGGCAGTGGCAGAGATAGCCAGCGCAAAGGCCCTGCGAGAAGGGGTAAGACGATCATATGAAACAACAGCAGCAAGGGGGTGTAGGGTACATGTCCGCACCCCTTTGCGAAGAGCCATAGGGAGATCCAGGTCGGCGGCCCCCTTGGTATCCGGAGCGTCCGTGGCAGAGAGAGCTGGCCCGGGAGAAGAGAGCGACGGCGGCGGTGAGGATGGAGACGGAGGTGGAGAAGTGGGAGAGAGAGGTGGAGCGAGAGGAGGGGACGAAGATGGCGGAGGGGTGGATATCTCGGTAGGAGACGAGGGAACGAAGGGAATAACAGGAGAATCAGAAGCAGGGGGAAGAGGAGAGGAAGCGGGGAAAAGAGAGGAGGATTCAGCCGAGAAGTAGGAGGCATTCTCGAAGAAGGTAACATCAGCAGAGACGAACTGCTGACGAAGAACATGGTTAAAGCAACAATAGCCTTTCTGAGTGGTGGAGTACCCAAGAAAGACACATTTGGTGGAGCGAGGGGATAGCTTGTCATGGGTGGCAGATGGGGTATGCACAAATGCAGTGCATCCAAAGATTCAGAGAGGGAGAGGAAAAGGCTCCTGGCCCGGATACAGAATGGAGAATGGTGTTTTCCCGTGGAGAATGGTGGATGAAATGCGATTGATGAGGTAGCAGACAAGGAGAACAGCATATCCCCAATAAGAGCGAGAGACATGCATCTGGGTCATTAATGTGCGAGCCACATCGAGGAGGTGACGGTTTTTGTGTTCCGCCACCCCATTTTGTTGGGAGGTGTAAACACAACTAGTCTGATGAATAATGCCATGTTGCACACAAAAAGATGTAAAAGCATGACTCAGATACTCTTTAGCATTGTCGGAGCGAAAGGTTTTAATACAAACATTAAACTGAGTTTTAATTAAGTGATAAAAAGAGATCCATACATCTAAAAATTCAGAGCGATCTCGGAGGAGATACACCCAAGTACATCGAGAAAAATCATCTATAAAAGTTACAAAATAAGAACTACCCCGGCCAATGGTGAGGGTAGGAGTAGGTCCCCAGATATCGGAGTGGACAAGATCAAAAGGACGAGTAGAGCCCCGACCTTGCTTTGGTGGGAAGGAGGAACGGTGATGCTTGCCGAGTTGACAGGCGTCGCATTGGAGAGGAGTACTAGATGGAGGGAGGTGGGGCAGAAGCTGATGGAGAAGTCGTGGTGGAGGATGACCGAGGCGGAGATGCCACTGAAGAAGATCCATACAAGAAGAGGAGAAGGCGGACAAGGCGGAAACGTTGTCGAGGAAGTAGAGGCCGCCGCTCTCAGTCCCAGTAGCAATCATCCGGTGGGAGCTCGGATCCTGAAAAGAACAAGAAGTCGGAGTAAATGTCACAGAACACTGAAGCTGCTTGCATAAAGAGGTAATAGACAATAGATTGCACGGAAACTTGGGCACATAGAGAGTGTCCGCTAGTCGTAGTGACGGAGTAACATGAACCACTCCTGTCCCATGAACCGGGGAGGGAGAACCATCCGCAACTAGGACCGGGGGAAACCGATCATGTTGTTCGAGTAAAGAGAAGCACTGAGGATTGCCCGTCATGTGATTAGTGATACCAGAGTCGATGAGCCATTTACCTTGAGTCACCATGTGGGCACTACCTGAGGATGTGACAACAGAGGCAGACGGCTTGGAAGAGTCACCTGAGTGGCGAAGATGTGGATGCTTCGTCCAGCAGCGTTCGGAAGTATGTCCGGTTCGGCCACAATGAGAACAGAGGTAGCGGGAAGAAGCACGACCGCTGGACTGGTGACTGCGGCTACCAGAGCCACTCCGCTGAGTGTGATGAGAATAGTTGTCCGGTGGTGGAGGAGGAGCGGGCAAAAGGGGGCGCTGAAGGAGAGAGGTGACAGCAGCGATGCGGGAAGCGGTGGCATCTAAGGTAGGAGATTCTGCCTCACCCAGAATTTGCTGGCGGATCATGTCATAAGTATCAGGAAGCCAGAGCAGATAACACACAACCAGAAGCTCCTGGAAGTGCTTGTGTTGTTGAGCCAAATCCACAGAAAAGGGGCGATTCTGAAGAATCTCAGCCCCAAGAGCCTGAACCTGTTGGTAGGCAGCAGCAGGAGACAAGGTAGGACGGGCAAAGAGGTCCGTATACAACGTATAGATGCGGGACGTCTGAGCCCCCTGGGAGTACAGAGCGGCAAGATGAAGCCAAGCGGCCTTGACCATCTCATCATGACGTATGACGGGAAGGCACTCATCGGAAAGACTGTTCGCGAGCCAAGTACGCACAAGCGCGTCACTTGCATCCCAGTCATCAAAGAGAGGTGAAGTAATAGGAGGTGGGTCATCAACGAGATGGTGGCGTTTGCGCTGTGAGCGAAGGAGAAAGGTGAAAGAGACGCTCCAATCCGGGTAGTTGGAGCCAACAATCTTGGAAACGGTCCTAAGGTTCCCGGAAGGAGTAGGGGGAAGAGGCGGAGCCGGATTGGTGATAGGGGTGGTGGCAGTAAAGGCATCAGAAAGAGCCATAGGAGCAGGAAAAGGGAAGCCGGGCGGTTAGGAAACAACCCGCACAGATAGGAAAAAGAAAAGCTGCAGCGGTCACGAGGGTAGAAACCAGCGGCCAGAAAAGCCACGACCAATCTGCAGACCCAAGCAGAGGGGAAGAAGTCGAACGGCTAGAGGACAGGCCGTACGAACAGAAGCAGGAAAAAACAGGTCGCTGCGACAGGAGGCGGCGACTTAGAACAGGGAACAAAAAGTCGCGCACACAGAGGGCAACAACAAGGAGAGGAAGAGGTCACGCGGACAGGGTGCAAACCGACGAGACAAGCCGCGCGGACAGGGAAGGCATAGAATCAGGAGGAGTAGATCGAGTCCTCTGATACCATGTAAGAACCGAACAAAAACAAACCGTAATGGTTTTAACTGAAACTTTATTATACGAAAAAGGTATCTATTACAAAGGTATGCCCTCCCTTATATAGAATGGAGGAGAGATGAGAGAATACAAATAAGAGATGTGGGACTAAACATTTACAGGACTAAGCGGACTATACAAAACAAACCACACAAGCCGCGCGGTTAGACAGAAGTGCTAACCGCACGGCTACCACCAGAGAGAAAGAGAGATTTCCAGGGTAGACCGCTAGACCGCCCGGTCTCCAAGCCGGCTGAGACAAACCGCCAGACCGCGCGGTCTTCAACCCGCCAAGACAGACCGCCAGACCGCCCGGTCACCAACTTCAACATTGGTTTGTTCTTCATTTGTTTGTTGCCCTAATCCTTTTTATTTTTCCTTTTTATATGCATTGATTGGAATCAACGACACAAATGAATGTGGACCCAACCAAGGATTGGTGAGCGCCATCTCCATCAGAAAAGGACAAAGCAGCTTTCGGCGCCACTATAACTTTCCCGCAACGGCTACATGCAAGCTGACTTTGATGATGTCAATAATGGTAATCACCATATAGACTTAGAAAATATTCCAGAAATCCATAAAGCGTTGAGTGAGGTTAAGTCACTCAATACCATCTGTCTTGGCTCTCATCACTTCTGGACCTGTGAATTTTCTCTGAATTTGTCTCAGCGGTTTCTTCTTAACAACTATGACAGGCCTTTGTCTCAACGCTTTCTTATTATCATCTGAGACAAATTTCTGTCACAGCGGTATCTTCACAGCGGTCTCAGCAGTTTTTGCTTCACAGCTGAGACTATCTTCTGTCTCAGTTTTCCTTTTAACTGTCTCAGTGCTTCCTTCTTCATTAGAAGTGTTGAGTGAACCTACTTCACTCAACGCTTCTAGACTTAGAGAAATACAGTTAGTTTTGTCTCAGCGGTTAAGCTGACACATTATTCTAAGTTGACTCAGCTATCTCAGCAGTCTCAATGCCCTCTTCTCAGCTATCTCAGCTATCTCAGAGCTTTTGTCTTAGTTAGTTTTTCTGGCTTTAACTGCGTTCGACGATCTGTGGGCTGAGCTCGACGAACTCTGATCTTCTTAGCGGTCTCAGTGCTTTTTTGCCTTAGTTTATTATTTCTATCTTTTAGCTTGACAAGTGTTCAGCTGAGCTCGACGATCTGTAAGCTGAGCTCGACAAACTACAACTTGAGCTCGATGAACTTCAAGCTAGGCTCGACGAACTTTGAATCCTGAGCTCTTGAGCGTATCCCAAAGAATGTTGAGCTGAGCTCGAAGACCAACGAGTTGAGTTTGACGAACGACGCGCTAAGCTTGATGAACTTTGAATCCCAAGCCACTAAATTTAGCTCTTGAGAAATGTCGACCTGAGTTCGACGATCTGTGAGCTGAGCTCGACGAACGGCGAGCTGAGCTCGATGAATTTTGAGTTTACCACCAAACTCATTTTCTTCACATGTCCAATCATGGACTACTTGCATACAAGAACTAAGAGACACATCAAATACATTATGTGTGTATGTCATTGGCCCATTTGACTTCTTACAAATCTGGTATATTGGGAGCAATAGACCCAACAATCTCTCCCTATTTGAAGAATTCAAAACAATACAGGTCATCGACAATATAGCACATTCATCATAAACAAAATTTATCATTAAAGAGTAGAAAAGTTACCATAATTATCTAGCCTGTGGAGAATTACTTACTCCCCCTGGCATGCTGCCATCCATACTATTTCACCTATCTATTCTTCTTGTCCCTTTGACTCCCTTTGACACTATCCTCCCCCTTTTTGACTTTTGTAATAGGGAGCATTCTACTTTGACTCAATCCAATTCCGCTCTCTTCATATTCTGTTGGGTTATCTCCCCCTCAATAGTTGCACACTATCTTCATAATCTTGAGAAAGAGCATGTTCTATCTGTAGAATAAACAGTGCAACATATGGTAGAGGAGAGAATTGAAGCTACACAAGATTCAACATACCCAATTCAAATTTGAAGGTGTTGAACTTGAATTTATCTAGTATCTTAGTGAAGATATCAGCCACTTGCTTGTCGGTGGAGAAAAACTCAAGGGAGATGTCTTCCCTTTCCATATGTTCTCTAATGAAATGATACCTAATTTCTATAAGCTTAGTCATGCTATGGGAGACATGATTACTAGCTATAGATATTACACTAGTAGAATCACAAAAGAGTGGGGTTCTACTTATCTGAATATTATAGTCCTGAAGTTGATGCTGGATCCACATCAACTGAGCACAGTAGCTTTCAGCTAAAATATACTCTGACTCTACTGTTGATATTGTAACACTCATTTGTTTCTTGCTAATCCAAGAGACAAGCCTTCCACCTATAAATTTATAGGAGCCTGAAGTGCTCTTCCTGTCCTCCTTGCAGCCTGTAAAATTTGCATCTGAATAACCTGTTAGTTTAAATTCCCCATTCATGGGGTATCATAGGCCAAGATCTGGAGCGCCCTTAAGATATCTCAAGATTCTTTTCACAGCAGTGTAGTGAGAGTCTTTAGGGCAGGCCTGATACCTAATACAGATACATGTTGCATACATAATGTCAGGCCTACTTGCAGTGAGGTAGAGAAGGGATCCAACTATACCTCTATACAGAGTTTGATCAACAGGCTTTCCTAGATCATCTTTGCCTAAAGGCATACTTGAGCTCATGGGAGTTCTGATGGTGGAAATATTCTCCATTCCATATTTCTTGATTATCTCCCTAGTGAAATTTGACTGGAATATAGATAGACCATCATCAGTCTGTTTTACTTAGAGTCCCAAGAAAAATTTCAGTTTACCCATACTACTCATCTCAAACTTCTCCTGCATAATTTTTACAAACTTCCTGCAGAGGTTATCATTAGTAGAGCCAAATATTATGTCATCAACATAAATCTAGACTAGGATGATCTTACCCTTAGATTCCCTTAGGAATAAGGTCATGTCTATCTTCCCCCTTGATAATTTGTTCTCAATGAGGAAGGTAGATAATGTCTCATACCATGCTCTTGCTGCTTGCTTGAGCCCATATAGAGGTTTACTAAGTCTATATACATTAGTAGGAGAGTTGGAATCTACAAAACCTAGAGGCTGCTCTATATAAACCTCTTCCTTTAAGTCTCCATTCAGGAAGGCAGACTTGAATCCATCTGGAATACCTTGAATCCATAGAAGGCTACAAATGCAAGGAACAGTCTAATTGCTTCCAACCTTGTAACTGGGGCAAAAGTCTGATCATAATCAATCTCCTCATCCTGTCTATATCCTTTGGCCACCAGTCTTGCTTTATTCTTTATTATAATATCATTTTCATCAAGTGTTTTTCTAAAACTCCACTTGATTCCAAAAAGATTATGTCCATCTGGTTTGGGAACCAGCTTCTAGAGCTTGCACTTTTTGAACTGGTTTAGGTCTTCTTGCATTGCACCAATCCAAAATTGGTCTTGATTTGCTTCTTCAAATTCTTTGGTCTCTTCTTGTGACAGGAAGCTGGAATAGAGAGCTGTGTTGAGACTCCTGCTTCTGTCTGTACACCTTGGCTAGCCTCACATATTATTTGCTCTAGAGGATGATCTCTCAGATATTTGACTGCTGGGGGCAGCCTGACCGCTTCCTGCTGATTACCATTTTCTTTGGCAGGTTAGTCTTCATTTTCAGCATGATTGTCCTGTGCTTCCTCTGGACAACATCCCTCTTTACATTCTTCTTGCATAGTTGGGTCTTTATCTTTGATGGAGACCTTTTACATCATGACTTCTGTACCTACAGAGCTAGGCAAAGAGCTTGATAGCTCACTGTCAATCATGCATGACTCATCAAATACTACATGGACAGATTCTTCTACAACTTGATTTGTCAAGTTATAGACTCTATATACCCTACTATTATTGTTGTACCCAACAAAGATCCCCTCATGGGATTTGGCAGCAAACTTGTCACTTTTGACTTACCATTGTTCAGGACGAAACACTTGATCTCAAAGATCCTGAAATAGGATATGTTTGGTTTTTTTCCCTTCAAGATCTCATAGGGAGTCCTCTTGTGGCCTTTGATAATAGAAGCCCTATTGAGCATATGACATGCATTATTAACTGCCTCAGCCTAGAAATATTCAGGGAGAGAAGTGTCACTCAATAATATTCTCCCAGCTTCTATGAGAGTCCTATTTTTCCTCTCAGCTAACTTATTTTGCTGGGGTGTTCTTAGAGAGGAAAATTCTTGATGAATCTCTTGCTCTTCACAGAATATAGTCATGGCAGCAGACTGAAACTCAGTTTTATGGTCACTTCTCATTTTGACCACAGAGCATGCAAGCTCATTCTGAATTTGCCTGATAAAATTCATGAAGATGTTAAGGGTTTCATGCTTTCATCTAAAGAAGAACACCCAAGTAAACCTGGAATAGTCATCAACCACCACAAGGGTGTAGACCTTCCTACATATACTATGAACAGGCATAGGACCAAACAAGTACATATGTAGGAGATACAAGCATCTCACTGAGTACTTGGCCCCAATGTTCTTGAAAGAGGTCTTAGTCTGCTCACCCTTTTGGCAAGCAGCATAGATACCCTCCATGGATCATTTTATTTTGGGACCATTCCTAACAAGCTCATTACTGAAGAGCTGACCAATTGTCTTATAATTCAAATGAGCCAGTCTCTTGTACCATTGGACACAATATGAGACTTTTGCATTTGCAACTAGGCATATAGGGGAACTATTATCTAAGCAAGAAAAGTTTAAGCAATAGACATTCCCACTCCTAGCGCCTGTTAAGATGACACTTATGTCACTTAACCTCTTGATGTGGCACTTATCCATGTGGAAGGAAATGTCATAACCAAGATCACATAGTTTGCTTATGCTTATGAGGTTGTGTTGCAACCCCTTCATATAAGCCACATTTGTGATGGTCATTATGCCATTTGAGATATTACCATAGACTTTGGTTATCCCCTTGTCAGAGCCTCCAAAGATGACCTTGGGTCCATTCTTTACTGGAGTGAACTCCTTCAATAGCTCCTTTGTTCCAGTCATGTGCCTGGAACATCCACTGTCCAAATACCATTTAGGAGAATTGGTACTTGAACTAACCTGAAAAGAACACAAATCACCTTACCTTAGGACCCCAATTTCTATTGGGTCCTAGGTTCACATTAGTCTAAAAATAACCATGCCTTCCTGCAGAATTTCTGACAGGTTGGCAACCTCTGGACACTAAAGGATTGTGTCAACAATCTACAGCATAGTGGCCCACATTACCACAATACAAACACTCATAGATATTGTATCTCCTTTTCTATTTGGGACCAGTATTAGGCTGTACAACTCCCTGGATAGTGGGGAGATGTGCAACTCTATACTTCTGTCTTCTTTCAGAAGTTATTTGACTGAAGGATTGTAACGCCCCTAGCCGATCCAACGTGACAGCGTCACGGCTCCGCTCCAGGCGACGCTACCGGGATGCAGCCCAAGCACCCCAACCCCTCTCCCTTCATAGGCGGGTTGTTGGTGGCCACAACCTCCCTTTGATGAGTTAAACTCGATAGTCAAGCCCGCACTACGGGGACTTTCCAGGAGGTCACCCATCCCAGTACTACTCCAGCCCGAGCTAGGCCGTGTGAAGTCTCGGGTTGTTTTGGGATTATTTTCGTTAAGGCACACGACCTCAGACACGGGCGTATTTGAGGGCGTGTCGGGTACACGGCACGTGACACGGGCGTGTCCCATGGCCGTGTACTGTTGGTTTTGAGTCGGTTGTCTGCCGCTTAAAGGGACACGGCCTGTGACACGGGCGTGTCACAGGGCGTGTCAGGCCGTGTTTTAGCTTTTCTGGCCAAATCTGAGCCGTTTGTTTCCCTCTTCCTGGATCCAGTGGCTGGGCTCTGTCCAGGTGTTGTGAAGGCCGAGAAAAAGGGGATTTAATCCCTCTTTCTTCTTCTTCTTCTCCTTCATGTTTTTCCAAGAAAGGGAAGAAGAGAGGCCAAGGCAAGAGGGAAGGGAGGAGTCTTCCAGCTGCTGTAGGAGCTACGGAGTGCGGAGCGAAGATCCGAGAGCGGATTCGTGAAGGAGAAGCCGAGGCGGTGATTTCCATCCGGCTACTTCATGGCACCGAAGCGATCTTCAAGGGTAACGATCTCCTTCTTGGACATCGAAGTCCTTCCTTTATGCATGTGCTTGGAATCCTCCACCAAGAGGTGGATTTGCGGAAGTGATTCCTTTGTTGAGTCTGCATCTAGAGCCGGAAATATGGAGTACGGCATAGGCATGCTGTGTGAAGCCCATTTGGACCGTTAGTTTGGATTGGTGATGTTCATGGGTAAACCGGAGGAGACTCCGTGGATTTGATGAGATGGAAATGGTTTTCTCTTGTGCTGAATGTATGGATGTGCTGTTGACTGTGAGGATATTTTGGCAAAGCTCCTGGTTGTGATATGATCAATTGGTAGCATGCTGGGGAGCTCGTGATAAACCCGGCCTGTTACACCACTAGGGTGGGTTGATCTAGTTAGTTAGCGGGATCGATGGGTGGCAATGCTTGGGGAGCCGAGTTAAACCCGGGTTGCTGCACCACATAGTGTGGGTCGATCGGATTAGGAGGGGGGTCGATGGGTAGACATTGCCTGGGGAGCTTGGATAAACCCGGCGTGCTACACTACATGTTGTGGGTCGACCTACTCTGGTTGTTGCTGTGAGGTTGTACCTCTGTGTGGTTTGGGCGGGATGTCGCCAGCTTGCGAGATTGGTGGACTAGGGCCGGTCAACCAACAAGTTAAAAACCTCGGATCGGCGGTGTATGACTAGTAGATTCCAGTACGCCAAGAAGGTGCCCTGAGTGCACGGAACGTCTGGTGGATTCCAGCGTTTGTGATGTTATGTGTTTGCTAGCGGGATAAAGAGAATGATATAAATATGTTGTTTGATGATACTTGATGAGCACTGTTTACAGGGAAGGAACCACTACCCCGGGTAGGGGGTAGGGTCGTTATAATGGGTCAGTCAAATGCTGACCGTTACTTTGTTTTCTGTGTTGGCTTGGATGTGGAATTGCAGGTGTTGCGGCTTGAACTGAATAAGCGGAATGGCTAGCTTGATGAGGCCCTTGAAGGCCATGCGAAGAGTTGTGTTTGGATTTCATGTGTGGCCGGCCTGCGTGCCGATGTCCGAAATGATTGTTGTGTCAAAGAGGAACTTGTAAGGCCATAAGGCCAGTGTGTGTGAGTTGTATACATTCCTGGTGTTGTTATATATAAATGTGATTTTTATATATGGGTGGACATTCTGGTTTGAGTTCATGCTAACGGAAAATATGCTGCGCTAGAATGGAATGAGTTAAGGATTCACATAGATTTTGATTTACACACGTGATTCCTTCGCTTGTCTGTGATATCTGGCGTGGGGCCCCGGCCGGACCCACCGTTATATGTCATGTGACAGGTGGGGGCGTTACAAGGATAGTCTTTCAGCTGGCTGTTTTGGTCTTTTCTGAGAACCACCAGCTGTATGTCTCTTTTCAGCTAACATGCATCTGATAGCATCTGAGATTGCCATTCCAGCCATGCTAGAAGACTCACCTTGAGTCACTACTTTTGCTGGATGATTTGGATTCACTGCAGCAGCATTATCTTTGAGTTTTGAGGCTGGGGCACCAAAAAATTGTCCAGGATGGGCCATTTGAATTTCCTCATGGGCACCCTTAAATTCTCTCACATAACTACATCTTCCACCTTGGCTAGGGCCACATTGGTCCATACTAGTGGATCTGCCATTCTCCCAGTGACCATAACAACTTTCATGGTCATACCTGTTAGAAGGCAACAAAACTTTCTGAAAAGGAATTTGAGGCAATGTCGCTAAAGGCACAACTGATGCCTTCCCTTTTACCTTTCCTCTTAGATTGGAAGGTCTAGCGGGTCCCTTAAATCCCAACCCTTTCTTACCAGCTTGGGTAAGGTGGTGTCAATTAAGGGCAGCACAGTGCTTGGCTTAGAAAATTGGTCACTAGCAATTTCTTATTTAGAGATCATTTTCATGTTTCTGGATAAGTTTCTCATTTGAAACTATTGCCACAGACTCACTGTCAATGATCTCATTGAGCTGGGCTGCTTGTGCAGCCATGTCAGTGAGGGCTTTTTCTTGGTCTTCACACTTGCTTTTAAGACTAAAAAGCTTTTTTGCCTGTCTCTTGGCAAGTAGCTTGCACCTCTTGAATGCCTTAAGAAGTTCTCCATACTTTGCAATTATGGAGTTTACATCATCCTCAGATTCTGAATCCCCATCATCTCTTGATGATTGAGCTTCAGAGTCTGACCCAGCCTCATGACTTGAACTGAATGATTGTGACTTAGGATTTACCTGAGTCTGACCAGGCAGATCCTGGCTGCTTTCTCCATCTATTATTGTCATCAATCCATGGCATTGAGCATCTTCTTCTTCATCTTCATCTTCATCTTCATCCACCTCTGATTCACTATCTGAGTGAGAGAGAGGGGCCCTGATCCCTATTCTAGTAGCAAGGTATTCTTCAGGTTCCTTTTTAGAAACAGCAATAAGCCCAATGTAGACTGCTTCTTCTTCACTGTCTGACTCAGAGGAAGAGTCAGTCCAGGTCTTTTCCTTCTTGGACACAAGGGACTTTTCTTTCTTCTTTCCCTTGCGGCTCTTCTTCACTCCTTTTTCTTTCCTCTTCACTGGGCAGTCAGCAACAACATGTCGAGGTTTGCTGCAGCAGAAACAGATAATATTAGAGGGAAATTGTTTATTAGAGTTTAGAGCATACATGTCCTTAGAGGATTTCCTTCTGTACTATGAGGAGGATGATGACCTTCTGTTCTTCCAATGCCCCTTCTTCATGAATTTCTGGAATTGCCTAGAGAAGGCAGCAAGGTCCTCATCAGATGTATGGCTATCAGAGGAGCTGGACCTTGAGCTCTCAGATTCTGACACAACAGTTCTCCTGACTGGAGTGATCTTCCTTATGCTCCTGGTTGAAGCTTCAGCTCTGAAGGCCACAGATTTCTCCTTGCTCTGTGACTTATTCCTCTTCTCTTCTTCTTCCTTCCTTACTGCAAGCTGCATCTCATAAGACAGTAGCTTTCCAAACTGGGTTGGAGGTGGAGTGTCAGCTAGCTTGCCCATCTCCCTGATGGCACAAATATTTGTGTCCCAATCCTTTGTAAGGGACCTGAGAAATTTGTCATTCAGCTCATAGGTGAAGAAGACCCTTTCATATGTTCTCAGTTCATTAATAGTTCTGAAAAATCTTTCAAAACTTTCAGCAATGCCCTCAGACTTTCCTTGTCTGAAGGCCTCATATTCCTGGTTCAGCATGGATTTTTTGTCATCCCTCACCTCTTATGAACCATCCATGAACACAAGTAGGGTATCCCACATCTCCTTGGAGGTCTGGCAGTGCACCAGATTCTAGAATGTAGAATCATCTAATGCACTGGCAATGATATTTTGAGCTCTCTTGTCCATGGAGGCAAGGAGGAGCTCATCTTTGTTCATTTCTTCATAAGACTTGGGTGTCTGGATGTTGGCATCCAGAACTGAGACTTTCATAGGGATGAAAGGTACCTCTTTGACTGTAATGTATATTCTAGGGTCAGCAGCTTCCATGAATAGCCTAACCCTTTCTTTCTAGAGACCAAATCCTTCCTTTCTGAAGATTGGTAACTTTATGGCTCCCAATTCCTTATAGTTTACACCAGACCCCATTCTTTATCTTATAGCTAACCTTGGAGGTATACGCATATTGTTAAATCCCTTTTTGAGTAACCTCCCTTTGATACCACTTAAAAGTTGTTTAACTTAAGGTCAGCTAATCACCTAGAGGGGGAAGGGGTGAATAGGTTTTTGAAGTTTTATTAGTTCTTTTGTTGATTTCAAGTTAATCTATCTATAGCTTGTCCTTAGATCCTACAACAAGAAAGAAAACAAGCACATAGCAAACACACAATGATTTATAGTGGTTTCCCAATTGGGTACATCCACTTTCCCTCCCACCTATCCAACTAATTTGTTGGACTAGGCACAAACTCAACCAATATGCTCCTCAAAGCTTACACCTCAGTCCCTCAGCCTTTCACATAGGTTCACTTCTAAACCTAAACTCAGAACCATAAGGGTTCCTACCTCAGAGCCCTATAGAGCTCCTACAGCTCAGTGATCTACTGATCACCTACCTCAGCCTTATTTCTAAGGACTACAACTCAGGCTCTTCAGCCCTACAGCTTCAGGCAAACATCCATACTCTCAGAGTGCTACAACACTCCTACACTCAGTACCCTTCCAGGTACCTACAACTCATCCTCCTCTAAGGCCTACAACTTAGTGACACACTTATCACTTACAGCTCAATGACTCTCCAGTCACCTACCTCAAGTACGAGGCCATACATTCAGGCTGGGAGGATATACCTACCATAGATCCACACTTGGATCCTACCTCAGAAAGCAACACTCTCCTACTTGAGACAATTAAGCCCTACAGCTCAGATCCACACTTGGATCCTACCTCAGTACCCTAACAAGGCACCCACCTCAGTAACTAATTAGTCACCTACCTCAGGCACAAAGTGCCCTACACTCAAATTCAAATAAACTGAATCCTACAAGAAGAGAATACAGAATGTTTAAGAAAAATAAAACAAATGACTCAGAGATAAGTCTCTGAGTCTACCTTGTTGGACTGAGTAGATTTCAGTCCAGCACTCTTACTGTAGAAGGAATTAGTGCTCTTCTACAGCTAACTCTTTTTTGTTGCACAGATGAGTAGCAACCAGCTTGCTGAATGGATGAATCAGCTTCTCTGTTCTGGAAAGAACTATCTTGCTGAGCTTGAAGAGCTTCAGCTAACTTCCTATGTATTTCAGGCTATCTCTGCTGGACTTCAGCTTTCAAGTTTGATGGAGAAGAAAATGTCCACCCGCCTCTAATTTTCTTTCTGTATTTTCATGGTTTGTTCTCCGTTTGTTCATTGCCCTAATCCTTTTTATTTTTTCCTTTTTATGTGTTGATTTGAATCAACAACACAAATGTATGTGGGCCCAGCCAAGGATTGGTGAGCGCCATCTCCATCAGAAAAGGACAAAGCAGCTTTCAGCGCCACTGCAGCTTTCTCGCAATGGCTACATGTAAGTTGACTTTGATGACGTCAGTAATGGTCATTACCATCTGGACTTAGAAAATATTCCAGAAATCCATAAAGCGTTGAGTGATGTTAAGTCACTCAACGTCATCTATCTTAGCACTCAGCGCTTCTAGACTTGTGAATTTTTTCTGGATTTGTCTCAGCGGTTCTGTCTCAGCGGTTTCTTCTTAACAACTGTGACAGGCCTGTCTCAAAGCTTTTTTCTTAAAAGCTGAGACAAGTTTCTGTCTCAGCGGTATCTTCACAGCGGTCTCAGCAGTTTTTTCTTCACAACTGAGATTATCTTCTGTCTCAGCAGTTTTTCTTTTAACTGTCCCAATGCTTCCTTCTTCATTAGAAGCATTGAGTGAACCTACTTCACTCAACGCTTCTAAACTAAGAGAAATCTAGCTAGTTTTGTCTCAGCGGTTAAGCTGACACATTCTTCTCAGTTGACTCAGATGTCTCAGCAGTCTCAACGCTCTCTTTTCAGCTATCTCAACTGTCTCAGCGCTTTTTACCGTAGTCAGGTTTTTCACTTTAGCTGCGTTAGACGATCTGTGGGCTGAGCTCGACGAACTCTGATCTTCCTAGCGGTCTCAGTGTCTTTTGCCTTAGTTTATTTTTCTGGCTTTTAGCTTGACAAGTGCTGAGCTGATCTCGATGATCTGTAAGCTGAGCTCGACGAACTGCAACCTGAGCTTGACGAACTTCAAGCTAAGCTCGACGAACTTTGAATCCTAAGCTCTTGAGCTTATCCCAAGGAATGTTGAGCTGAGCTCGACAACCAGCGAGCTGAGTTCGACGAACGGCGAGCTGAGCTCGACAAACTTTGAATCCTAAGCCACTGAATTTAGCTCTTGAGGAATGTCAACTTGAGTTCGACGATCTGTGAGTTGAGCTCGACGAACGGCGAGCTGAGCTCGATGAATTTTGAGTTTACCATCAAACTCATTTTCTTCACCTGTCCAATCATGTACTACCTGCATGCAAGAACTAAGACACACATCAAATACATTATTTATGTGTCATTGACCTGTTTGACTTCTTAAAAATCTTGGATATTGAGAGCAATAGACTCAATAATATTGTTATTCATTAATTCGTAGTTAATATATGTTGTATTATTTATCATGAAATCAAATCTAAGGACATCAATAATACTCTTCTTTTTCATGGAATTGTAAATGTAGAATCCTCAAATGATAATACTATGTTAAACTTGCTTCGAATTAATAATAGTAAATATTTTTGTATTATCATGCAAATAGTATATTCTTAGATGATTAAAATAATAAAAATTTAAATTTGTGGAGTCAGATTTAATTACAATTTTTTATTATCATTTACTTGAATCTTGCTATATGACTCAAGTACTATGAGCAATGAATAACAAGAAGTAAGATGACGAGTAGAACTTTAACCGAATCAGAACCAAAAATTTTGGTTCAAATATGGTTCTAGGTTTTGTGTACATGGGTCGGTTCTATTTCCAGAAAGTTGGAATCAAACATATATTAATATATTCTTGGTTTTGAGTCGAACTAACCAAAGTTGTACCCCTACCATTGAGTTTTGAACTTTGAACATATTGTTGGTGATAAGTTAGAGGAAGGTGAGGTTGACGTTAGTCATCATACCCCTTATGCCTTGGGCAGCACGTTCTACAATGGCTAGGACAATCGGTTGCGATCTTGCGAGGGTGAGCTAACTAAAGAACTCATTCTCCGTTTGGATTATAGGGTGCAACCTGCTAACATGAACCTGAAATTCATAGTAATTATCAATTAGCCATATATCAAGAATTTGTTCGTGGCCCTCCTATCACAATTCTATGTGAATTGTACATGCCCAAAATCACTACCTTAACAATGAGGAGAGGGTGCTAAAGGAAGAATTAGCAATTGGAGTGAGGTTGTAATAAAGTAGTTGTATTGTAAAGTATGGCTAGATCACCTCCTTTACAGGGAGAGTTAGTGCTTATGTTTATTGGGTATTTTGATTTGATATTGCCTGGCACCCAAAAGAAGTGAGTTATGCTTAAGATAATCTTGGATATGAAAGTCTTATATAGTTTCTTGGCGGTAAAGTAAGAACAAAGTTTTTTGTTAAAGGTTTCATCCACACCTAAAGATAGTGTTATTGATTACAAATTGACTTACTATACTCCTGATTACAAAACCAAAAATACTTATATTTATCAAATTCAAAGTGAAAATGATCGTAAAAACCCATTGATGTGATTTTTTTCATAAAAATATTGAATAGTGTTATATAGATGATTTGTATGGGATAAGGTAATTATGAAACTTTGTCCATATACCATTTTTTGTTTGTCATAATTCATGAACCCGAGAACCATAGGAAACAACATATTGTAGATACTCATGAATAAAATTTATGTTTTTTTCTCTTTGTTGAGGTAAGTTATAAATAGATAATATCATTATTGTTTTCTCTTCATTTATTTATTTTAGTGTTTATAGTGATTCAATTGATGTGCTTCCCTTGAAATTTAGTGGGTATTGACCACCCTATGATTTATTCTTATATCTTAAGAAACTATTTGTAGCTAAACAACCTAAAGTTTTTCTTATTATATAATCCTTTCTCAAAGAATCACCTAAGTTCTAATTTTCTATGGAGATTGGGTCTCTAAAGGAGAAAAAAAACTTAAACAAAAGGAGCCTAAATAAGTGATGGGAAACACTAAGAGAACAAAATGGTAAATTACTGAAGGTTGGTAGATGTTATTTACCCTAAAGACAGCCCAAGGTGGCGCAATACTTTTAGAAAGCTAATTCAAACTTTCAAAATATTTGAAGTAAAAGTTATAAAAATGATCTCTTGATGATTTAAATCTTTAAAATTCAAATCTTTCTTTGAACATGAAAGATGAGTGACAAGAATGTACTCATTCTTCTGCATGGATATTAGTCAATTATCTCTTCTTTGTCATCGATAGACAGGACAGACAGCTACGTAATTGTGAATACCAAGCTTTTTTATGCCCCCAATATGTGTCAAGCTATGATGATCCATTAGAATATATCTTTATCTCTCACTTTGTCCCAAGGCCAAAATGGAAAGTATTCTTAAAAAGCCTCTGCCAAGTAAGAACTATAATTGATCGATGCACCGTGTATGTTATATAATATATATATATATATATATATATATATATATATATATATATATATATATATATATATATATATATATATATATATAGGTATATAGGGGCATTTTTCAAGACCTCCCCTCTAAGTTTGAAAAATTATAGATTGTCCCCCTCTTAGTATTAAAATTTCAAAAACCTCCCCGAAATGATACAAAACATAATATTTACCTCATATGAAGTTCACATTTCATAACATCCATGCTCAAAAATACCACCCTCAGTAATACTAGTTTCAAACTTTGTAAATATATATGCTAAGTTTTAATCACCCGTGATTGCAAATATATAAAACTATTGTATGCGTACTAAATTATTTGATAGCTATTCTCCATCGTCAAATCGAATATAATATACTAATACAAATCAAAATACAAACTATTGTGGCAACCTCAATACCCAAACTCTTGCAAGTAGGATTCCTCTAGGAGCTTTTCTCTCCTATGAGAGTCCACAGGACTAAAAAAATCATTCAAGATTAAATAAGAAACTCCCCCTCTCCCTTATATGGGAAGGAGTAGGCATGCATGAAATTATAAAAATTTCACTATTGCTACATAGACAATATAACAGTGATGTTCTATGGCGATAATGTTTGGCAAGGAACTAGTGTGCCCAAAGAGTCATATTCCTATTATTACATACCTACTCAAATATCAACATTTTCCTCAAGGTCAAGGCCTAAAGGAGTCATGGATGAGCATCCGATGATCCAAGTTAGCATTGTCTAAATCATTGTCTTGACACCGATCAACATGCACAAGTATAAGAGAGAGCATTTGTGTATGGACGAGTTTGGCTGATGGTAATGAAAAGAAAGGACCTTTTGGCAGAGGCAGAGATATTCCTACTGAGATAATCCCTAGGATGGTAGGGGTACCATTAGTTGCAAAAGATGTGAGGTGGTAGAGAATCGCTCAACGGAGGTCTAGGTGGAGGTGGGGGATCTAGTCAATGAGGAGGTGACTGCGGTTTCAATGGTAGAGGATGGTAGATGGGCTGCATAGAGTTCCTCATCGAGGAAATGTGTTTCCTACATAGTGTGGAAGATAGTAGATGAATTGTGGACAAGAGGGCACTTGCATTGGTGTGGATGTATACCTGCTAGGAAGTGTTCCAAGTAATGCCTTGAAGAGTGTTGTCAGGTGACGTCTGTGGTGACCTTGATAAACTCAGTGGTGTAGGTTGTGATGGTGTCAAACTAACGATCAGATCTAAGACTCTCATTTCTATTGACCAATGTCATAGTGGCGGATAAATTCGTCCTTAAGTGTGGGTCAGGAGAGATGGACATTTTTCTACATGTAATGCACATAGTGGGGCATAGGTCCCCAATGTATATAGTCAGTATGGGGACCTTCTATTTTGTGGTGATGGAATGGTGATTAATTAATTGATCAGAGTTGACGATCCAACCAAAGGGGCGTCATTGTCATCGAACACCAAAATCACAATACGACGGAGGGGTATAGTAACTCTATGTGGTCAACTACTAGTTGGTATGGTTATTGTGGAGAGGTTGGTTGATGATAGACAATGGTGATCATGAGCTCACAGAAGAGAGTGAGATCTTTCAGTCGCTTCAAGATGATCAAAGTGAATTGAATCGGTGAAGGCTAAAGATAAAGCATCCTTATCAGTGCAGAGGATCATCAAATAAGTCGTGAGCTTAAAATGAAGAAGCAGAATAAGATAATAGAGCAGGCGATGGACTGCTGAAGAAGAAATCTACGAGCAGGGTCAGTTCCGATGTATGTTGTGGGGTCGAAGATGGTCCTAGAGTAAATTGGGGAGTATGGCTAATCGAGTGTGTGGGCAAACACAGAAGAGATGTACTGAGAATGTAGGGGAAGGGGCATAGCCCCTTGTGGGGGAAACTAAGCATTGATTGTGGAATACATATGGGAGTTGTGTGTAGAAAAAGCGGTAAGTTGGATCGCTAGAAGTGTGGGGATCATGAAAGATGAACGTGATGTGATTGTCATGTGCATGAAATATGATGGTGCAATCTGCAAAGGTGTTTTAATTGGCATTGGATATGACAAGAACAAATGCACTAGAACATATGGTATTGGGCAATCATGCATTCTATGAAGATGAAATATACGGTTCGAGCCCAAAGGCAGAGGAACAATGGGGAGTGTACATTCAGGAAGTGTCCTTAGGCATGGACATGCAAGAACTGGAATGGATCGTCAGGTGGAGTTGGGCCAGTGAAGGATGATTTGATTGGGGTTCATGATTGAACCCTAAGTGGGAGCTAGGTCAATCCAAGTGATATCTCATTGTTATGGTTGAATGAAATATAGTAGATTAATATAAATCAAGATACAATATATTGTGGCATGCTTAATACCTAAAATCTTTAGGGCAGTATCCATCTAAGAGCCTTTCTCTCCCATGAGAGTCTACGATACTAAAATTATTCAAGATGAAATAAAAGTTTGCCTTTTATTTCCTAAATAGGCAAGAGCAAGTAAACACAAACTTATAAAAATTCCACTCGGTATATATACATAATAAAATACATACTAGAGAATAATGTTAGCGCATAGCAAGGTTGTCATGGACCTATAGGTCACATTTATCACTATTTGTGTTATAGAAGCATGGGTTTAGACCTCTCTCCCCCGATGCGCCATCATTGTGCCTTGCACTAGGCCATGACAACATAGGAGAAGCAAATGAGACTCTTGGGTGATATGTCATGTCACGAGTCACTTAGATAAGAAACTAATTAGTATTAATTAGTAATGTGTTAGGTATTTGGAATCAATTAATTATTATAATTTATTATAGAAGAATCTTTCCTTAATTATAGTGTCCTATGTGTCCATAAAAGGGAGAGACATGCACAGGTGAAGTATCTCGTAATTCATTAATTGTGCTCTCCCCTTTGAGAGGAGACACTACGAGGGAACAAATATAACATCCCAACTCTAATGAGGATGGGTAGCGTCTTTGAGGCGGGAAGACAAAAAAAAGACAACTTTTGAAAAACTTCTAGGTTAAATGAGGTGCATGAATGAACCGATCTCACATCAGAATTAGAGAAAAAGTGATCAATCATATGTATAATTTGAACCCTCTTACATCAAAGACTTTTTTAGAGTAAGTGGTAGAGTTGTGTTTGGAACTCTATAGTTAAGTGTGATCTGGTGAAAGTTAATTATTGGATGAATGACCTTGTGGGAAGTGCTTGTAGTCCACATATGGAAAAAGATAAAACTGTGTGGTTTAACATAGCATGGGATGAGCTGAACCAAACTGAGCAATAACACAAATATTGTGCATTTGAATTATTACAACCAACCATTGAGACTTGGATAAGAACTTGTCTCTAGTGAGTGTCTTGTATCTTAATATTATTAAGAGCATTCTTCTTCTTGTTGTGTGCAATCTATTTCTCCCTTCACCTCTCAATTTTAACTACATAACAATTGTTTAATCTATCGCTCTACGCTCTCTATCTATGTAGTAGTAGAGAGGATGCTCTGTGGGAATCAATCTATGAAAGTTAGACAATAACCTATCTCTTGTTAATGTTGTGTACCATAGTATTACCCAATGCATTCTCTTTCTTCTTGTGTGCAACCTTAGTCAAACTAAACTATCAACTTTCAAGCGTAACAATGATTCAATCTATTGCATGTGGTCTTTATAGTTGCTTAATACTAGTGTCTCCATCAACATGGAGATACAACATGATCAAACCATCGTCAATGACATTCTATAGAAATATATTTTCGACAACATGCATTCCACCCTTCATCACATAGAGGAAATATTGGCTCTAGATGACTATTGTTTTTTCTCAAGCATCTCCCAGACATCCTCCTAACTCAGGATGTTCCCAAATGATAGGTAAATAATGAGTGATCACTACATGCATCAAAATGATTCTGATAACTTTTAACTTACAATAATAATTTTCTTATAAATCAAAATAAATGATAGGACAAATAGTTGAAGCTTAGCAAATAAGGAACATGTGGTGTGGTATAGATGTAAGAGAGATTAAAATAAAATTATAAGTAGATGAAAATGTAAAATGCTTTAAAGTTTGGAAACAACATTTACAAACTAATATCCCTTAAATAGGGGTTTACCACACAATTCAACAAATAAAAATTATTTCAAGCTAGAAACTCACACAATTCAGAAATGGGCAAAGGCTGGATGAATGTTAAGAGAACTTTAGGAACTTGTAAGTGTGACTCAGGTTGGATTTAGGCCTCAATATATATCAAACAACTGTCCAACAAAAAATGATGCTAGAATAGATCTTTCTATCAGTTGAAAGAGCGTTGTTTCTACCGTATGGATGTTGGTAGGGGGTGTATAGGGGCTGAAGGTGATTGAGAGTGGACAATGGGTATTTTTTGTAGAATATATAGGATTTAGGATGTACACATGAGAGTTCTAAGTTGGAGATTGTTATTCCAGATTCCATAATCATCATTCTAGGCAATGCACAATAATCTTTGGTAAAGAATCTTTGATATCATCAAACTATGAAGTTACGAGGGAAATGGGAAGGCTTGAGAGGTGTCTAAAAAGGGAGGAGAATAAGCTTTTGGGGAGGCTACCATATGACAAAGTATATTTTGGGTTTTAGAGAGGGAAGGGGGAACTGGTGCTGGAGGGGATAAGCAGTTGTCTTGTCATGAAGGATGTGAAGTAGGGAAGTGAAAAGAAGGTAAGAAATAGTTGGATGTGGGTTGCAGATAGAGGAGGGGAGGTAATTTAGGGGGGTAATGGCTAAACATTGAAATTGGGGATAATAAGGTAATAGTTTAGTGGGAGGTAGTTATGGAGGTTATGTAGTGGGTGGTGAATGGTTGGAGGTGACTGAGGTGGCCACGAAGGTGGTGGAGGTGGTAAATTTGTTTTCAGTAATCATCAAAAATTTAAAAAGTTAGGTATTTGTGGAGGTGATAGTTATTGAAATAGGTGCTCCGCATCTCTTGGTAGGGACGTGGTGTTGAATGGTGAGAAATTAAATCTCATTATGTGTTTGATGAGGTGTTTTTATACTGTGCATTGAAATAGTGGGTAATTTTACTTTGTATTCTTGACGATGTTGTGCTTACATCTCATGTGTCTTGATTATTGCGCTTGTATACTTTATCAAAAACATATTTTTAATCATTGTCTTACATAAATCTTTCATCATGAGGAATTAGACCCTAATGCATAAACAATTCTCTATAAAAAGTAATGTACTAGATAGTTAAACATGTATTTTAATATTTGATTGCAAATCAATGTAGATTGTTATCTTGATATTTCCATCATGCTTGATAATCTCTAAAACTTTTATTGCAAAGACATAGTGCTATCACATATATCACAAATCATCTTTATCAAGATCATAACTATGTTTGTGTATAGTGTAGATGATACTTCATATAACTATGCTAATTGGTATTTCCCTTACTTTATAATTCATGAATCCATATAATTCAACTTTAAAAGGAGATCTTATACTACTTCAGCATATCTTATATGTTATGTAGTCTATCATCATTTGTTGTTGTAGTATAATTGAAAAAATAGTGTAATCTTATTTCATCACAAAATATGGAAAACTAAAACTTCATGACTCACCTCAACCTCTTTTGATATAGCAAAAAGGGGAGAACAATAGAAATCTAGTGTAGTAGTATGGAGTAAATTATATGGGAACACATTGCTTGGGAGAGAACATATAAAGGGGAGCATTCATTTATAGGTGTATACATTTCTAGAATACAAACATTATTACATACTCAACTACAACACTTCTAAGAAAACTATTATATCACAATTATCACGTACCGTATAATCTGTAAACACAACTCTTTTCTAAAATGAGTTATTTGTTATTGGCTGATTTTTTTATCAAAAGGTATTGGAACATGCATTTCATATCTCTTGGTTTGAGAATAAAAAATCACATTATGTATTTGATCAAACTTGTTTTGTGTTTATAGTGTGTATGAAATATTGGTATACTATTTACCAAGAATCCTGTGACCAAAAACCATCAAAGGCAGTCAGGGAAATCAAATCCTTGCTGACCGCAAAGACTACCCATGATAATTCAGTAGCAGAGATCTACAGGGAGAGCAAAACAAGTCTCTAGCTAACTGCTAAACCGTACGATCCGTTTCTATTATCTTTTTTGCACACCATATAACCCCTAGTGTAACGCCCTAGAATTTCTATGCATAAATAGCTCACTGAATGCTACGCCAGGTGGTAGTGCTACCGCGGGCAGTAGTATAGCTGATTTAATATAATGGCTCTCAGTGAGTTACCGCTGTCAGTAGTTGACTTTTCAACGTTGGAGGCATGAAGACACGTCGAACTCGCTACCGCTCGACAGTGTTATGTACCGCTTGCAGGGTAGTATGTCAAGTACGGGCAGCCACGTGTCAGCATTTGTGTGTAGAGTTTAAATGGTGGTCTTACTGGAGAAGCCACTGATCGAGTTACATCACGTTGGTAGCATATTACCACTCGACGGTAGCTTGTTACCGCGCGGCAATAGCGAATTATATATAAGATCTGCTTGAATCGTGGCCATGCATTAATTTATAGTAGGATCTGATGGTCGGGAGTGGTTCATGTGTGTTTAAAGTCGTAAGATGATGGTTCTACTTCATTCTATCTTAGGGTTCTCTTTCTAAAGAGTTAGAGAGAGGGGAGAGCAAAGGAAGAAGGAGAAGGAGAGATCTCACAAATATTAGAGCTTCGGAGCCCCAAATTACAAGCCGAGTCCAGATCTATGGAGAGCGGCCCAGTTCGATTCTTTCCATCTGTTTGGTTTTTTAGATCCATGGCGCCAAAGAGAACTTTAAGGGTTACAATCTTCCTCATCTCGTTAGGGCGTACATGTCCTCTTTTGTTTTTATATACGTATATGAAACTGCCTCTTTTGCTAAGTAGTGTATGACTAGACTTTCTCTGGGTTGATTGAGTCCATCCCGACTTAAACTAACTCTTTTGCTGTGTGAGGCCCATCCATACAAGTTGTTCTGGATTAGTGATGGTGATAATGTTATTTGTATGACGGAAAGGACTCCGTAATTTATGTTATTTTCGGGTTCTGAGTGTTGTAGAGTGTTGTAGGGATTCCTAGAGGTGAACTCCAGGAAATACTCGGAGTATTGGATAGAATCGAAGCTCTCTCAGATATCTCCTGGCGGTAGTGCTACTGTTGGAGGTAGCTCCCAGTGAGCAGTTTTGTGGTTGCGAAGCCTGTGTCATGAGACAAGGTGGGTAGCTTATTGAGCTATTGAGCTATTGAGCCTGGAGTGCCCGGCTATGTTGGCTGTGAGTGCCAGCCTTGTTACAAAGCATAGTTATGTATATGATATCGGGAAAGGGAAAGCTAACCAATGTTGGGTGTAGTACAAACAACAATTTGAGCAATGTTATATGGTTGACACTATGTCTTTCGGGCTAGAATCCTAAGATACTTAGAATTGTCATTGGCATAGGAGAGAGTCGTGGCTACGTGCCTGACTAATGAATACTCATTATTGCCATCGGTCTGAGACTGAGGATGGTGGTGGGACCATGGGAATTCGGTACACCGATAATGTGCCATGAGTGCACGAGATATTTGGTCGGTCGTGCCAGTGTCTGTCATGGTTGGTGCTTAAAGTGCACACTCTTGTTATATATATACTTGTTGCTTGCCTGTAGGAAGGAGTTCCACTGCCACGGGTATGGAGTGGGATCATTATACCATGTGTTTGTGGATAGTGGTCAGTAAAAGCTGACTTGTTACCTTCTTTTGTTGCCACATCTTTGTGGTGCATGCCGGTACAGGGGCTGGAGAGCCAAGAGCGAAATAGCGGGTGAGAGACCAAGCTATGCAGGCCCTCGAGGCCTAAGTTTTATTTTTGCTATTCAGTCAGTCTGTCTGTCTGTGTGTCGATGTATGGAAATCATGTAGTAGTTAAACTTTGGTTCATGTGTAAGTCCTTAAGGCCGAAACAAGATAATGTAAATTGTGTTTAATCATTCCTTTAGTGATATGGAATTCCGTTTCAAGTTTATTTAAATAATTATGTTAGCGTATATTTGGCTATGCATTTTTGTATAGTTTAGATTGATATTTATTGAGTAGCTCTTTCATTTGTTCATTCAATATGGCGTGGGGTCCCAGTCAGACCCACTGTTATATTACTTGGAACGAGTAGGGGTGTTATACCTTGTCTCTACCCGATTCTCCTATACACTGGGCCACCTGTAATATTAGGCCCTGACCATATGGGCAAGCCCTAGTTGTAAGTTGAAGGACAATCTAATCACCTAGAGTTGAGGTGAATAGGTGTATAATGTGTTGGTTCTTGAGGCGATATAAGGGTAAATAATAACTTTTCTTGAAACTTTTAACTTAGCAAAATATAAAAGAAACTTAAGTAAATTTTCAATCAAATGTAATATGAAATAAGTACATAGAAAATTTTATGGAAGAATAAAATGAACATTTATTTCCCAAATGAAAAGTACATGAACAAATATTTCAATAAAGCTTGAAATCGAGGCTACAATTGAAAATCTTCTTTTGTGAATTCACTGGTCCTTCTCCCAAGGACCGGCCTGTTATAACATATCTCTCCCTAGATACATCTACTAGCCTTCCCCTAGAACAATCCATGACCAGTCACTGCACCCACAGCGGCGATTCCCACTAAACCGCAAAAGGACTAGTCGTCACTCACAAGGCGACGAATTCTCAACCATTTACAAAAAGTTTATGAAAAGAAAATTAGGAAAGAATTATGAAATTAAAAACTTCCTCTAGTCTTGAGCGCTGAAGAAGACGATGAATCCTTGCAAAGATTTCAGAGTTGAAATGCACGAACGGTCTCATCTTCACTCTTAAACTTGCATGGGCACTTAAGAGTTTTTCTGGTTTTTGGAGGTATTTTGGTCGGGATTGTACGTGAATAAAAGCTTCAAGAAGTGTGTAAATGAAATTTCTCAAAATCCAGTGTTGGGTTCCATCAATGCCCCCGGTGTTGGGAGGTACGGCGTGCTGCGCTACGGCCCGCACTAGTCGAAACAGAAGGGTGTGTCCCCTGGGCCTAACTGGCCGCCCGTGGATCCTAGGTAACCAGCTCTATAAAGGAGTGGTAGCGCCGTCCTCAAACAGTCCGGGCTTTTGGGCGAGTTGGTTGCGCCTTCCCTACAAGTGGTAATCAGAGGAGGTCACGTGTTCGAAACCCCGGGGGTCGGTGCTGGGGGGGGGGGGGGGGGATTGTTGGGTTCCATCAATGCCCCCGGTGTTGGGAGGTTCGGCGTGCTGCGCTACGGCCCGACTAGTCGAAACAGAAGGGTGTGTCCCCTGGGGCCTAACTGGCCGCCCCGTGGATC
Source organism: Platanthera guangdongensis (assembly GCA_039583875.1). Taxonomy (NCBI): domain Eukaryota; kingdom Viridiplantae; phylum Streptophyta; class Magnoliopsida; order Asparagales; family Orchidaceae; genus Platanthera; species Platanthera guangdongensis. The sequence continues at coordinate 12,321,151 of CM077161.1, read as the reverse complement.
CTAGGGTAACCAGCTCTATAAAGGATGGTAGCGCCGTCCTCAAACAGTCCGGGTTTTGGGCGAGTTGGTTGCGCCTTCCTACAAGAAAAAAAAAGAAAAACCGAGTGGCGACGTAACCCTAAATCCGCGAACTCGCTCCGCTCCGCCGCCGCCGCTCGCGTCAAGTGGTTGTCGCTGCTGATCGCTCTTCTTCCCCTTGTAGGGAAGGCGCAACCAACTCGCCCAAAAGCCCGGACTGTTGTGGGACGGCGCTACACTCCTTTTATAGAGCTGGTTACCCTAGGATCCACGGGCGGCCAGTTAGGCCCCAGGGGACACACCCTTCTGTTTCGACTAAGTGCGGGCCGTAGCGCAGCACGCCGTACCTCCCAACACCCGGGGGCATTGATGGAACCCAACAATCCCCCCCCCCAGCAACGACCCCGGGGTTTCGAACCCGTGACCTCCTCTGATACCACTTGTAGGGAAGGCGCAAACATACTCGCCCCAAAAGCCCGGACTGTTTGAGGACGGCGCTACCACTCCTTTATAGAGTGGTTACCCTAGGATCCACGGGGCGGGCCAGTTAGGCCCCAGGGGACACACCCTTCTGTTTCGACTAGTGCGGGCCGTAGCGCAGCACGCCGTACCTCCCAACACCGGGGGCATTGATGGAACCAACAATCCCCCCCCAGCAACGACCCGGGGTTTCGAACCCGTGACATCCTCTGATACCACTTGTAGGGAAGGCGCAACCAATCTCGCCCAAAAGCCCGGACTGTTTGAGGACGGCGCTACCACTCCTTTATAGAGCTGGTTACCCTAGGATCCACGGGGCGGCCGTTTAGGCCCCAGGGGACACACCCTTCTGTTTCGACTAGTGCGGGCCGTAGCGCAGCACGCCGTACCTCCCAACACCGGGGGGCATTGATGGAACCCAACAATCCCCCCCCCCCCCAGCAACGACCCCGGGTTTCGAACCCGTGACCTCCTCTGATACCACTTGTAGGGGAAGGCGCAACCAACTCGCCCAAAAGCACCGGACTGTTTGAGGATGGCGCTACACTCCTTTATAGAGCTGGTTACCCTAGGATCCACGGGGACGGCCAGTTAGGCCCCAGGGGACACACCTTCTGTTTCGACTAGTGCGGGCCGTAGCGCAGCACGCCGTACCTCCCACACGGGGGCATTGATGGAACCCAACAATCCCCCCCCCAGCAACGACCCCGGGGTTTCGAACCCGTGACCTCCTCTGATACCACTTGTAGGGAAGGCGCAACCAACTCGCCAAAAAGCCCGGACTGTTGAGGACGGCGCTACCACTCCTTTATAGAGCTGGTTACCCTAGGATCCACGGGGCGGCCAGTTAGGCCCCAGGGGACACACCCTTCTGTTTCGACTAGTGCGGGCCGTAGCGCAGCACGCCGTTACCTCCCAACACCGGGGGCATTGATGGAACCCAACCAATAACATACCCAGGTGCTCGATGTGAGTATGCTTATAGATATCACTTCTGTTATTCCATATGCATGTTCCAATTCAGTCTTGAAACACCTACTGTCTAGTTCCCATCATAGTTACGGGAACCTAGACTACCCTGCAAAAAAGAATTACTTTACCTTAGGAACCCAAATCATATTGGGTCCTAGGTTCCTGTTAGCATAAGCACTCGACTGCCTTCCTTCAGAAAACCTGTCAGGAAGACTACCTCTGCCCAGAAAATGTGGATAGGCCCTTGCCCTTTACACAGTGGGGTTGTGCCAACAGTTGATGGCAAAAAGTGTCCCACTTTGCCACAGCACCTACACGGGTGAATGTTGTATCGCCGTTTTTGACCTGATCTAGTGACTGAGGGTAGTCACGGTCCTAGGTCTAAACGGGATAGTGCATGATCTCCTCACAAATTTCCTCTTCCACCGTGACACGTGGAAGGGTGGAAGGAATGCATGTTGCGAGCGTCATGAGGTCGGGGAGGTGGTGCCTTCCTTCAAGGCATCCCCCTTCCTGAGGCCCCATGAAAACTTACACCATGACTTCTAACCTCCCTGTCCTGTGTCCTCGGGTGGTGAGAAGTGTTCTGTGAGCTGGGACATGCAGATTCACACCGAGTTGAGGCAGTGGCAGAGAATACAAAGGGCTCAGAATGAGCCTTAGGTATTCTCTCATGGGTGGCCACGACGGCCCCTTGCACTACGGGTGTCTCCACATGAGGACAGATCACCCTTGCAGTGACCACGATTATTCCTGTGGTCATACCTGAAGGGCATGATGAGTTGCCTTCCTGCTTGGAGTGGGGGGTCGGAATTACCGTTTCCCCATTTCTCCACGAATTGATAATTCGGGAGATTCACCCATTTTCTTGCTTTCTCTTTATAGCATCAACCTTAGAAAAGTTTGATAGTATTCTTTTCTCATTCTCTAGACTACTCTCTAGAGCTGAGATTTTAGAGTCCTTGACCTTGTTGGATGCCAATTGGAGAACCAATAAGATCTTCAGTCGAGCAATCTCTTGAGCTTGCTCCTCAGCAAGTAGGTTGCTGTCTGAAGGGCTTCTTCAGGGAATCAGCATTTTTTGAAGGGAAGGCAGTTCCTGTCTTCAGAAACTTCAGAGAGACGGGGGCAGGATGAAGAAGTTACCTGCTCTTCTGTGTTATTGTCATTAGATCCAGTGACCATTGTGTCATCCTCATCAGAGCTACTTTCCTCACTGG